>OX439045.1:12100413-13300413 GCA_949317995.1 Acholoe squamosa | reverse complement strand
ATAGTTTGTGATTGTTTGGGGGGTTTTGGTGTGCCCTCCTGAATCATTTCTCTAGTCTTTGAGCGTGTGGTCATAGGACACAAATGGTTTGATGTTTCCTCTCCCTGCATTGGTTCAAAGAATCTGACTGATTTAGAAGTTGCTTGAGTAATAGCATATATTGTGTCTTCTGGATCTTCATCATCTGAGTCAGGTGGGGTGAAGGGTGGCTCCTTAGGAGTTGCCTTCACTATCTGATTGAGTGATGAGAATTCAATAGGCTCGAAGTCATTATCTGGAAAGAGTTGTGAGTATTCTCTCTCACAGTGGCAAAACACATAGTGTGTAGATTGCTTCAAGATACCCCTAATGGGTGTCTCTGGCCTTTCAATGGTGTTGGGTGGATCATCCCTTTTGAATGGTACTTTCTTTGTTACTTTTGCAAACTTGGTTCTACTGGCTGCTCTAACTCTCCTTGGTGGGGGTGGAGGGTTAGTCATGGGTCCAGAGTCTGGGTATTCTCTTCTAGACATAGCATCTGGTGGTGTGTTATCATCACCTTTCACGTGTTGGATGGTGAATGAAAATTGCTGTATGTCTAGAGCCCATCTGGCCCATCTATGTGTGAGTCCTGTATTGGTTAGCAGTGGGATTAGGGCTGCATGGTCTGTGTATAATTGGAAGTGTCTAGTCTCTAGATAGTGTCTGAAGTGTAATACTCCATACACTACTCCCAGTAGTTCTCTCTCTGTGGTATTGTAATTTCTCTCATGTTTTGAGAGGGTTCTACCTGCAAAGGCTACTGGTCTGAGCACTCCTTCATTATCTCTCTGTGAGAGTACAGCTCCTAAACTCACATTGGAAGCATCAGTTGCCAAACTGAACTCTTTCTCATAGTTTGGATATCTGAGAAGAGCATTGGTACAGAGGGCATGCTTTAATGTTTTGAAAGCATTATCTGCCTCTTCTGTCCAGACAAATGCTTTGAGATGTGTCTGTAGATCATATAATGGTCTAGCAATTTGGGCATAACCTTTGATAAACTTTTTGAAGTATTGGCATAGGCCTGTGAAGGATCTGACATTTTTGACTGATTTTGGTGTTGGGAAGGTTTTGATTGACTCCACCTTTGTGGGAGATGGTTGCAGTCCCATGGGTGTGACTCTCATTCCCAAGAAGTCTATTCTGTCTATGAAGTATTCACATTTTGATTTCTTCAGTTTGAGTTTACCAACTCTTAGGCTGTTGAACACGTCTTCCAGGTCATGGAAGTGTTGTTCGATTGATGGTGATAATACCAATATGTCATCTAGGTATGGTAGGGCACATTTGTACTTGAGTTTGTTCAGAATTAATGTGACTAGATGGCAGAATCCTGCCGGTGCCGTCGCTAAACCCATCGGCATCCTTTCATAGACATATTTTTTGTCATTTGCTATGAATGCGGTTTTATGCTGATCCTCCTGTCTTATAGGAATTTGAAAAAATCCCTGTTGGGCATCTAGCTTACTGAATACTCTTGGTCTGAGTGACCCTATCATGTCTAGAGTGTCATCGGCCCGGGGTGTAGATAAGGCTTGATTTATCGTGTTCTGGTTCAAATAACGAAAATCTGTGACGAGCCGATGGCCTCCCGATGATTTTTGTACTAAAAAGGATCTGGAGGCCCAGGGGCCCTCGGCACATTCTCTCAGAATGCCCTGTTGTACTAGCCTTTCACACTCTTCCCCTATTGCGGCCTGTTTTTCTGGTGTTTGTCTATATGGTAGGAAATGACATGGTACTGCCTCAGGTTTTACATGTATTGAGTGTGTATACAGGTGTGTGGCACCAATGTCTCCATCTTTTCCTACGAATACATCATCATACTTGGTCAGCAGTGACTTTAATCTATCATGCTGATCTTTGGATGTGAGCACAGATTTTGGTGGAACATTCTCTTCCAATTCTGGCTCGAGGTCATGTGCCTCACTATGTATAGCAGCTATTTCAGAGAGTCTGATTGAGTTGGGTTCAGGGTCAGCATATGTGGACTCACAGTCTGAGTCTGTGTCACTGAATTGAGTTACGTCCTCAGGCCGTATGGCTGAGATGGATTGATCAGTGTGTGGGGTAGTGTCTGACACCTGTTGAGGTTTTTCTAAATCAGATTCCTTGACTTCCTGAAATAGAGCTATGATGGCACCCTTTTTGATTTTATGTGGGCGCCTGCTGGTGTTGAGTAACACTAGGGGATGTTTGTTATTTTCCCTGGGGGTAACTGCTGCCCTTTGAACTAGATATGGGGCATTGTTATTTCTTTGGAGGTTATCTACTACTCCAGTTTTCCCTTGCAGTGATTGAGTAGATGTGACCTTACCCAATACTGCAAGTTCAGAGAATGGAGGGATGGTAAAATCCCTCACTGCCCTAATGGGTTTGAGAATTTGTTCAGGATCAACATTAAATTCAATTTGAGATTTTGTAGTGCTTAAGAAATCTGTGCCGAGTACAATGGGCTGTGTGAGGTTGGGTATTACAGCAAATTGGTATTGGAATCTGACACCTTGGATTCTAAAGTTCAGCATAGCTGAATGTCTAACATGACACACCGATCCATCTGCCAAGTGGATGTTGATTTTAGATTTCCTCAGTTGGATATGGAATCTCTTTTGGAGATCCATGAGGAATGATTGTCTGACACAGGTGATAGTAGCACCTGTATCAACCAAACATTGTACATCTGAAACATCATATAGATTTGCATTGATACAGCCATTTTGAAGAAGTACAATAGAAAGCTTGGTACTCTCACCTGTATCCTTTGATGATGAATCTGGTGGGGTGATGTGTATCACTGATGGACGTCTCTGTCTGTTAGATGGTAGATTGGCACTAGCAATTGTCTCTGGTTGGATCTTTGTTAATCCTGATTGATTGTTTGTATTTGGGGTGTCACAGTGCACTGGCCCATCGGCACTGTGACATCCTAGTTTTCCTGGTTCTGTGGGGTGGTTGAGATGCTTGCCACCAGGAGCTTGGAGATTTGATCCATCACATGAGGTGGTATTTGGGGGTTACTTTGTTGGTTCCCCTGGTAACCTCTTGTGTCAGGTTTGTAATCCTCCTGGCGTGGGTTGGAACCCTGGTTATATTGACCAGAGTTGCTGTATTGACCGGAGTTGTTGGATCTCTGGTTGTTGTAGGCGCCATTGTTGTTGTAGGATCCACTGTTGTAGTTCCTATGTGGACTCTGGCCCCTACTGTTGGATCCTTGACTATAGGATCCAGAGTTGTTTGAACCCTGGCTGTTGTTGTAGGATCCAGAGTTGTTGTAGGATCCAGAGTTGTAGTTCCTATGTGGACTCTGGCTCCTACTGTTGGATCCTTGATTATTATAGGATCTGCCATTACTTGGGGTTCTGTCTCTCCTATCACTGTATGAAGAGTTACCATTGTTGGAGTTGGAAGAGCTGTTGTCTTTCCTACTGTTGTGACCCCCCCGGTTGTTGTTGTTGCCCCCTCTACCTCTACCTCTATTGGATTGGTAGTTGGGGTCATAGTTATTTCCTCTATATCTACCGGTAGGGTCTCTTGATGCAACCTTAGCCTCCTGTTGCCTTACATGGGCACTAGACATTAGGTTAACATCTTCATCTGAACTAGTGCTGATTTCCTGGACCTTTTTCTTAGTAGGCTGTGGGTTGGTTTCTGCATCCCTTACCTTCCTAGATCTCTCTTGGGTCTCAACCTCTAGGGCTAGGTCTAGGGCTTGGTCAAAAGAGTCTATTTTCTTGTTCTCAAGAGCTACAGAGATCCAGGGCCTCATGCCTTGGGTAAATGCCTTGCTTAGGGTTTCATCACTCTGGCGTTGGGCATTACACACTTTCCTGAGATGGCATGCATAGTCTAGAACAGGTTCATCTATCTTTTGTGCACGGAGTGCAGTCCTTGAGATTATATTGTCTCGAGTAGCAAAATACTCTTTTAATTTATTCACTACATTGGTCCATGTCAACATATCAGGTGTGGCACTCTCCCTGAAGGATTCAAACCAAGCTAGTGCTTGTCCTTCGAGGTACTTGGGTAAATATGTTACCATGGTGTCACTGTCTGTCACTTTGTACTTATCCTTCAGATATTCTGGGAATTTGTGATCAATGAATAATGCTGTTGACATGAGTGGTGATGGGTGTGAAAAGGTTTTGGGTTTTGTTACCTCATGTATCCTGATCTTTCTGTCGTCCTGCTGTTTATTGTCTATGAGCTTGGTCATGTTGGACACCATGGAGATTATGATGTCATCTTTGGATCCAGAGGCAGATGGTGTGACAACAGGTGTGATGGCAGGTGTGTGAGGTTGTGGGGTCTGGGATGATACCATCTTCATGAGATCTGCTATCTGTTGTTGTTGTCTCTCTAGGGACTTCCGCTGATCTTCCATGGCCTTCTGTTGAGCATCTATTGCTGCATTCCTCTCTGCCAGTTGTTGGTTGAGGATCCTCTCCCTTTCCTCCTGCTGGGACTTGTTGGTCTCTAGGGCAGTAACTGCATCTTGGATGGCCTTCTCATAGGCCCTTATCTTCTCAGCTGTCTGATTAGGTTGGGGGCCTTCATCGGTGTCCATGATGGAGGGTGTGGGGGAGGTGTCTCTGGAGGAGTGGCTGTCAAAGGCTGGAGCTGGGGTGGAGGATCTAGATGAGGGTGTGGATCCACCCCCTGAGGCAGATCCTTCTTCCCCTGAGGTAGATAGCGTGGGTTGGGCGTCCTGTAGAGATCCCTGGGAAATGTTGGATCCCTGAGAACTGGTTGTTCCCTGAGTAGACAGGGTGGGTGGTGTGGGGTCTACTGAGTGTGGGTCTGTTGTATTGGAGGCTGGTTTGCCTCCTGTGGGCCTCCTAGATCTTGGTGGGAGGGAGACCTCTTCAACAGGCCCCTGACTACGTAAGGTCTTTGTGTGTTGTTCTGCCAGCTTGACTGATAAGGCCTTGATGTGTGTGGTGGACCCCACTGACGTGTGGGAGACCTCACTGACGTGTGGGAGACCTCACTGACGTGTGGGAGACCTCACTGACGTGTGGGAGACCTCTCTGACGTGTGGGAGACCTCACTGACGTGCGGGAGACCTCACTGACGTTTGGGAGACCTCACTGACGTTTGGGAGACCTCACTGACGTTTGGGAGACCTCACTGACGTTTTGGGAGACCTCACTGACGTTTTGGGAGACCTCACTGATATATGAGAGATCTTACTGTTGTGTGAGAGATCTCATTGATGTGTGGGAGATCTCATTGATGTGTGTGTGGGATCTCACTGATGTGTGGGAGATCTCATTGATGTGTGTGGGATCTCACTGATGTGCGGGAGATCTCATTGATGTGTGGGAGATCTCACTGGTATGTGGGAGATCTCACTGGTGACCTTGGTGGGTATGGTGTCAAGGTCAAGGTCACTGGGTGGGTGGAGTGGGTCTTACTGTGTGTATGCGGTACCAGCTTTAATTTACTGTGTGCATGATTGTTCCCAGTTGCGGTACCAGCTTTAACTTACTGTGTGCATGATTGTTTTTAGTTGTGTTACCAGCTTTAAATTTTATGAGCCTGTGAGGGATGGGATCTTAGTAGGATGTTCTCCACCACTTTGTCATACTAATGATTGGCATGATCAAGTTGTCATATGAGAAATATCATAAGACTAGTGGTATATAGTGTAATTATCTCAAGGCTCTTATAAATAGTGTTATTTCCAGTTGTCACTGGTTTATTCAGCTTTAGGCAACATGTAAGAAATATCAATCATACAGTAGTTAGTTTGTAGGTAGTTTGCACATACAGTAAACATACAGTAATTTATAAAGTATAATGTTCAGTTCCACTCCACCTGTGAGGTATTAATAATACAGTGTCCAGCATACTTCTAGGTGGGTTCCCACACCTAGCTCCTGACCTGCTGCTTAGAGGAATAATGTAATAATGGATAACTTTACCCTCTGGTGGAAGTCTTGAAGAAGATAGCCTCTGGCCACTAATGGTAGGAAACCAATGCCTGTCTAGCATAGTTTCCCCATAGTGCAGTGGTATAGCAGGTAGCAGGAGATGACTGGAGATGTTACCTCTAGAGCGGTTCTTGGTGATGTGTCTTCCTGGAGGTGCAGACAGGCTATTTGTAGCAAATCTTGGAAAAGCACCTCCAGACTGACTGGAGCCAGCAGCATCTGCCTAACTCTACAATTGTTTGAGGGGACCCTTTCAAGTGTCACAGGGGGACAAAGGACCCCCATGGACGCCGCTATGGCCCCCATTGTCTTGGTCGGTTCTGCATCTTAAAACCCTCATAACTCGGTCGTTTATGCTTGTGTAACCGCCATTTTGGGCATGCGCGGAGCTGAATGTGCCAAGATTATAATGCCCGCTGGATAGGCGTGTAACTCCCGCCGGTTTGTCTGTAGCTCACTCGGAGGTCAATTCAGTCTCCATGGCGTAACTTCCTTAATACTGGGAGTTCCGCCTTGATCTTGGGCTCATTCTGACCATCTAATTATGGGCTTTCCATAGATATTTTGATATTTGACCTAGGTTGCTCAGGAGCGACGCTAGAGCGACCGGAAGGTTATGGTGTCGTGCTTATGTAACCCATTGTTCAGTCCTTAGAGTGCTCAGACACTCATGACGGCGTCAGCGGTGCTCAGGCACCCGTGACGGCCGGTTGCATTCACTTACAAGTTATTAATTTGTGCATTGAACCATGAGGTCGCACACTGAGACCCTCATTTTTATTATATTGTGCAGTGAACCATTAGGTCGGAGCCTTTGATGTCATAAACTCTGTCTAACTGACTGTGGCTGGTGTGCAGTGGGGCATGAACGCTCTTATACAAAGTTTGAGCGCTCTTATAGCTCTTAGAACCAACCTATGTATTAATTTCATAGATATTTCTTTGATTAATACAAAATATGTTAGAATTTATGGAATAATAAAATGGTATATCATAGATCCAACTTCAGCCTATATATTCAAACAGTTAAATGCCTTTCCATTCATGGCTTACCAAAGAATAATTAGAGCCTTAACTGATTATTATAATCAATATTTCAGAGAATTTGTGTGAAAGCTCAATAGCGCTCTTCCATTTTACTATTACATTCCAGATGAGCACTACCACGAGAATGAGCCGGACTTCGATGAAGCCTTAGGAGAGCGTGATAGAGACCATTAGTACCAGAAAGACAACAGAGTAGAGAGGCTCCACAGGGAGAAGTGGAAAAGCAGGCAGTAGCATCATTTATCCTGGCCGATGCTTTCTGCCAGTACGAGGTGGCATAGGACTACGCCAGCATCTCTTAAATGAGGAAGTTGGTCTCCCCCCAGTACCTGATCAATATGTTTGGCACATTTGTCTGAAAACAGACCATATATCTCAATTGTGTCTTTTTTTTTCATTTTCTAAAAGCTAGATTATCATCACATAAATGTTAAAATCCTGAAAGTGAAAGATGAACAGCCAAAAAGATATTAAAAGTATAGTCTGGTAATTAAGCCCGGGTAATTAACGTGTATAGAATGAAACTCAATCTACTGTGTGATAACATCATTGAATGAAGCCAGGTCTGACACATGCTGCCCTGGTTGGACTGAGGAAGCAATCTGTCCCAGATGCCGAACGACTGCTCTCCTTCAAGATGGCACAGTACATGGCAGCAAACAATCATGTGAATGAGGCCGCCTTTATCCATCATGTCGCCTACTAGCATGAGGCATCAAATGGACGTGGTCTCAGTCACCTCGAACAAAGCAAGGCAAATTATGAGTTCCTAAATTTCATTTTGGATGAATGGATGCCATGACATTGAGAGACTTATGACTTTGTGACTATAGAGTCTTGTTTTCTCATACTGCTTATCAATACCCTCGTATAGTTTACTAGAGATGGGGATATTCTCACTCATCTCGCATTGAAAGGCAAATCGTTGCATACATGTATGGCTAATATTACCCTGTAGATCCAAAGGTACATGTCATTTGATACAGCTTATTAATCAGACAAATATTAGGAATTTACATCATATTAGTCACTTCTTTCTTTCATCTTCAGGCCAACAAGCATTATCAGGGGTCTGACCTATCAGACTCTCATTGAAGTAACCTGCAACATAGAGAGCCAAGAGCTCGATAGTGCTCTTCCATTTTACTATTACGTTCCGGATGAGCACTACCACGAGAATGAGCCGGACTTCGGTGAAGCCTCAGGAGAGTGTGATAGAGACCATTAGTACCAGCAAGACAACACAGTAGAGAGGCTCCACGGGGAGAAGCGGAATAGCAGGCAGTAGCATCATTGTTCCTGGTCGATGCTTTCTGCCAGTCTGAGGTGGCATAGGACTACGCCAGCATCTCTTCAATGAGGAAGTTTGTCAGTTTGTCTCCCCCCAGTACCTGATTGTCACAAATCATAGAAAGTGTGCATATGGGGCCTTACATGTCATTCACCCAGACATGTGCCCAGAAAAAGAATTCTCATAAGTATGCTTCTTTTACAATAGCAAGGACAAATCTGACATAAATAATAATATGATTTTCTTAATCTACAGGTCAAGATAGTCTGGACCTGACATTTTCATGGAGGTATGAAGATTGTTTCTGTAGGAAATTAAGCCCTCAACATGGCTTGTAACTCAAGCAGGTGAATTTAGCAAAAGTCATGGCTTACATACTTTTTTCCAAGAGTATTCTGAGATTCTTTCAGTTTCATTATGGCAAGGGAATATGATACGTTAGAGGATGTGGGAAAGGCTGTTTTCATGTACATCCTGCTCACACATGGACTTGCTAAACCTCCTCGTTTACAAGTAGATGCATTTTATCCTACCATGCATATGTGCACGCTGCACTACTTCTGCTAGGCCCCCTCAAGAGACCATATCTCCACTTCTGTTCAACATAGAAACACAAAATAAAGTCCTAAAAGTACATTTTTGATATCTTGGAATCCATTAATGCCGTTTAGCACCATATCTGTGTATATGGCAGCCATTTTGAATTATCAATGAGTTCTAATGAGTGCAGGCTTGGGAGTTTTCTTCCAGATAGCGTAAAAACGGTAAAAACCATGGAATAAACTGTCCGGAAGAAAAAGGTTTTGTCAGCCTAAAAGTGGAAGAAAAGGAAGAAACAGGAAAAATGTCTCTAATCTATTAGAATATAAGTCAAAATGTCACTATAATAATTAAAGTATAATAAAGATAATTACGGAGGTATCTTTTCCATATCTGTAGGTAGGGGAGTTATTGGTTATTCAAAATCATGATGGAGGAAACCAAATTATTGAACAAGTAATCAATGGATAAGTCATGACGAGTGTGTGTTAGTGAAGGATAATGACATGAGGCCGTAGGCCAAGTGTTATTAGCCTTTGCTAACACAAACCAGCGGACAGCGACAGACCCGGTCTCGGCTTGGCTTGGCAGCGGTACACTGCGAAAAATAGTGTTTGTACACGATTGGTACATACACCTCGTCGCCCGGCAGCGGACAGTGACAGTGCCCGTCTCGGCTAGCCTTGGCAGCGGCACACGGCGAAAAATAGTGTTTTTACACGTTTGGTACATACAGTGATACATCTCATCGCCCAGCAGCAGACAGCGACAGCGCACGCAGCGAAAAAAGATGCGCCCGTTTCGGGGCTCAATCCAATGACCTCTCACGGCTGAGGGCAATGTACTAACCGCTAGGCCACAGCGTCTCCTCCCTTCTTGGCTTGGCAATGTTTGAATGCTTCCCGCGGTTATGGTAGTGGTCAGCCCACAGTCGTCTCCTTCCAGGGTTTTGTATCATATCCAGACGTGGTTCGAACCGAGCGTATCTCGTCAGTCCCTGTGGCGCAGTGCATAGGGATTTGGGATGTGAGACTGCAGGTTCGATCCCTACCCTGGCCTGGAATATTTTGTGGGTTTTAACATGTAACATGTGACATGGAGGGACATGGATAACCCACACTGGGCACAGGTTATCCATGTTCAGCAGTTTTTTAGTTATTTAGGATTCTGTACTGCCTCCCCTTGCGCCCGGATCGACACCGGGAACTAGGTCACAGTGGTGTCCTTCTCCCTGGGCTGTCCCAGGTCTGGACTAATCTGCACCCCCTGGTGCCAAACTGTCCGGATTTAGACTTATTTGAGCCTTAATGATCGATTTGCTGCCCCCGGCAGCTCACAGATCAGGTTTGGACGAGTTATTCGCTCTTTTAGCATTTAAATCGCTCACATTCGCTCAGAAATCGCTCAGCTTGACCTCGTCCGCGACGACCAGAGCTGGAGTGACACCCCTTACGCATGGCCGGGCCGGACCCTCGTCGCCATGGCCGAGCAGGTTAAGGCGCTGGAATAGTTCCTCCAGTCGCCGTCTTTTTGGGGCTAGCGCCACTGTACATCAGGAGATCGCAGGTTCGAATCCTGGTAACGGCGCAGTTTTGTGCGCTCACCTCCTGGCCAGGTCCGGACGCGGTCCGCCGTCGGAAGACGCAGGTTCAAATCCCACCCTCGGCGCTCAACGTGTTAGTCGTCACAGCGGAGGATGGCTTTTGAAGATCTATACCATAACCCAGTCGCTAACCTACCTACCGGGGGTTGGCTTTTGGAGATGTTGGAACGAAAACCATTCTGCTGGAAATGATTTGAATCATATGCACCTTGAATGGTGCAAGGATTTGAACATATTTAGCAGTTATTTTATGATCTTCTTGTATTGTACTTAGTAACTATAAGACACAGGACTTAGCCTGTTTCATCAATTTACTAATAGATCCCTCTCTGCTTCTTTACAGAAAATGAGTGGAAGGAAATCTGGTAGACGCGCTACCTGTAACCATGCTATGAGTGAGACTAGCTCCACCAATGGTGACGCCGCCACCGAGACGCCGGTGACGACGAACCCTAGCACTGACACCCAAGGTGCCGGAGCTGGGAGTACCACAGCGACACCAATGCCGTTCGACCTCTCGGCCATGCTTCAGGGCCCCAACGCGGGTATGTTCATGGGACAGATGCTGTCATCAATGATGATGCAGATGATGCAGGGTCAGGCTCAGGCCACGACCCAGGAAGAGGAAGAGCAGGCTGAAGTTACGGAACTGGAACCAGCAGCCACTAAGGCGCTGCCACCGGGCAAGCTTCATGACTTGATGATGGAGAGGATTGTCAAGGAGAAGGAGAAGTCTAAGAAAGGGAAGGAGCTCTCGCCACCAGTGAGTGACTTCCTAGGGTCGCTCTTCTCTGAGAAGAGGACACGGGCGGACCTCGACCTCGTCCACGTGTCGTATCCGCAGCCAGACAACGCGGCCAAGCTGGTAGCACCTGACCTGGAGCCTGCACTGCAGGCACTTCTGAACAGGCCGGGCAGCGCTGAATACCTCAAGAGGGACGAAGCGCTGAAGAAGCTAGAGATGCATCTGGTGAAAGCAATGTTAGCTTTCCAGCCAGTGATTGAACTGTGGCTCTCTCGAGGCTCATCAGACTTTAAGTTGGATGACTGCGGAGTGTCATACATAGATGGCATGCAGCTGATAGTCAGCACGATCAATGCTATCACGGCTCGCCGACAGGATCTCCTCAAGCCGGTCATCATGCCCAAGTATGGGGAACACCTCCTGAAGAAGGCAGGCAACGATCCCAAATACCTGCACGGTGGTAACCTTGAGGAGGCCATCAAGGAAGTGGATGCAGCCCATAAGATGGCGGAGAAGCTGGAAAAGTCCCAGCCTAAGACCGCCCCCGGGAAGGCCAAGCCCACACGGAAGCCGCAGCAACGATGGCCGTACCCACCAAAATGGCCTAACAACACTCAAATGGCCATGGCCATGCAGGGGATAAACTTTCCCCTAATGCCCGTAGTCTTCCCGCAGATGGGCTACAACACAGCACCACGGTTCAGCGCCCCGCGCAACCCTCGGCCCCCGTCCCCTCCCGCTGCAAGAGCCGGAAAGAAGCCGGGTTTCAGAAATGGACCCTTGGAGGAGCAGGCAAGTCCCCTTATGTTTATTCACACTGCTAAAAACTTTGTACCTGGGAGCATATCTAGATATGTCAGCCAGTGGATGGGAATAACTAGAGATCCCTGGGTACTGGGCATGGTGAAAGGGATTTCCATACCATTCGAAGACCTTGTACCCTGTCAGGACAGAATGCCCTTCCCTTATGTATTAGGCCCTGATAAGGAGGTCCATGTTGACAAAGAAATTGCCAAACTGTTGGACAAAGGGGTAGTGAAAATGGTCGAACCGACAGACAGTCAATTCATCTCAAATGTCTTCGTCAGGCCAAAACCAAATGGTGACTTTCGGCTCATTTTAAATCTCTCGAAAATGAACGAGTCGCTTCAGTATGAACATTTTAAAATGACCAGCCTGAACACAGCGATAGAGATGATAAGACCTAACTGTTACATGTCGTCCATTGACCTTAAAGACGCTTATTACTCTGTACTAGTCAGAGATGAAGACAGAAAATTCCTCAGATTCCTTTGGAAAGATAACCTCTATGAATTCCAAGCTATGCCCAATGGGCTAGCTTGTGCCCCTCGCATATTCACTAAGTTTCTTACCCCAGTGTTCTCCAATCTTAGGGAGATGGGACATGAGTGTTTCCAGTACATAGATGATTCTTTCGTACTGGGGGAAACCGAGGCACAATGCAGGGAGAAGACCAACAAACAAGCCCAAGAATTAGATAGATTGGGGTTCGTAGTGCATACAGAAAAGTCAGTTTTTGTGCCCACGCAGAATCTAATTTTCCTAGGGTTCCACCTAGACTCTGTCACTATGACAGTCCGGCCCACTAAAGAGAAGGTTGAAAAATTCAACATGGCTATCTGGAACCTAGCCAATACTGATGACCCCTACACAATCAGGGATATAGCGGGGATTGTGGGCCTCATGACTTCTCTCTTGCCGGGTGTCCAATATGGCCCGGCGCATATAAAGGGTCTAGAAAGAGAAAAGATCCTTGCCCTTGAAAGGCACAAGGGCAACTTCGATTCACCCATGGTCATTGGTGAGGAAGGTTTAGAGGATATCAGTTGGTGGCTGGAACACCTCCCCACAGCTGCCAAGCGCATTCAAAATGAGGGGGCAGATTTTGAAATCATAACAGATGCCTCTGGTGCAGGGTGGGGCGCCCACAGGGGCGCCACTTCCACCAAAGGTATTTGGAAGGAGGAGGAGGTAGAGCTCCACAGTAACATTCATGAGCTAACAGCCATAAAATTAGGCCTCGACGCACTGGTCATAGAGAACGGGGTCAATGTGAAAATCAGAACTGACAACACTACATCACAAGCTCATGTCAGGAAAATGGGTGGGGTTAAGTCTGAGGCATGCAATAAGATAACCAAAGAAATTTGGGAATGGTGTGAAGAACGGGACATTTGGCTATCAATAAACCACATCCCGGGGAAGAACAACGTCCTGGCTGACTACTTGTCTAGACATTTCTCGCATGACCTAGAGTGGGAACTAAGTGAAAAGTCAATAACTTGGAGGAATAACTATATGTACATTTTTTCTCCTTTCAGCCTCTTGGGGCCCGTGATACAGCGGATCCGGCTGGAGTGGGTGAGAGCCATCCTGATAACACCAGACTGGCCGGGACAGCCCTGGTACGGTGGACTACAGCGGTCCGGGTGGCAAATGCTCAGGTTCAGGAAGGCCAAGGGCAACCTCTGTCATCTGGGGAAGCCGGCCAACAAAGAGCAACTGTCTGAGACCCCGCTCTTGGCATTTCGGACATTCTAAAAGCAGAGCTATCTCGCCAGGGATTTGACGGGCACGCCATCGAACTTATCAGACAAGCCCGTAGGCCCGCCACACGGAAGACGTACAACACATACCTTCGTAAGTGGTACACCTTCTGTGCAGACACCGACACACAAACTGGCCAAAGACAGGAACGGCTACACCATGCTAAACGCTGCTTGTTGTGCGCTCTCGGCCATTCTGGGCGACTTCCAAGGCCAATCAGTGGGCCAGCACCGCTACGTAAAGCTGCTTCTGAAGGGGGCTTATGAGATGAATCCACCAGCCCCTAGATACCAGGAGTTCTGGGATGTGAGGAGGGTTCCAGACCTCCTACAGACCTGGGACAATGGCACCATCGCACTCAGGGAGCTCTCCACGATACTGGCCACTTTGCCACTCTTAGTCACATCACAAAGAGGCCAGACCATCGTCAACCTTTCCATCCAAGGTCTGAAAATGGGAGACAAGGTGGTATTCAAGATGACAAGGCTCCTAAAGTCTAACAGGTTGGGGGACCCCCCCCCCCAACACGATAGTCCTGAGGAAGTTCGACCAGAACCCTAGGGTGTGCATTGTCAGGTGCCTAGAAGAATACCTGAAACGCACCCAAAACAAAAGGAAGAGCGAGAAAAACCTCCTGGTCAGCTTTGTCTCGCCCCACCACGGTATCTCCCACGATACACTCAGCTGTTGGGTCATGGTTGTTCTTAAAAAGGCTGGTATTGATGTCAACCAATACAAGCTCCACTCCACCAGAGGTGCCTCTGCCTCAAGCATCCTTAAGGTGGTAGGAAACCTCAACACCCTCATGAGAAGAGTGGGTTGGAGGCAGGCGGAGTCTTTCGCAAAGTACTACCACAAACCAGTCGAGGACGTGGTAGGGGGGAATGCGCTCCTCGAACAGTGACTGTTCTAGAGACTGAGAAACTACTTATACCACTTATTTCAAGTCATACCTTGTGTTAAATATAGATTTGATACTAAAAAGATTGTGTTTGGTTTTCTGTTGGGGGATTCAATTGTTCTGAAACTCTCGTAGGTTTCCGGAAACGCTTGCCATAAAAATTCTAATTATCTGGTTTTATATAGGAGGTGTTTTTTTCAGCACCTGTTCTCAACATACTGCTGCTGTCTTGTTTTCTCAATTATCGCCCATCGCTAGTACCAGAAGTTGCCACCCCACTCCTTTCAACCTCCTCTGGATAGAAAAGGTCTATATTTTACATAAACACGTTTTTACAGAACTAAAATTGGAATATTTTCTGAGAAATGGCTATATTCTCCTCAGTTTTGCTATACTAAAATCAATTGGCTAATTTTTTGTTTGATTTTATAACTATACAAGACTTACCTCTCTCCTAAGTTAAACTAGAGTTGTAGTTATTCCGAGGGAATCCATAGGGTTCAGGGGAATAGACAATATGAACCCCCAAGATTAAAGAATAGACAAATGCCTACAAACTGACGTTTTCATTTGAGCTAAGTGCTGTTTAATAAGGGAGTAAATGTATCATTTAATGTAGATATAAGTACCAAAATATGGAGTGGTTTCACCATCCCACCTTTGACCCCAATAGTGTATGCACAGGTAGGTGTCATTGTCCAGTGACCAGGGCTAGTTTACAAATGCATTGTGTGTGTCGAGGAATACACTTGTACTGTGTGTGTCTGATATGGATAGGATGGTGGGGTTCATTGACATGGATAGGATTTTTTTTTTTTTTTTTTTTTGAACAATTTAAACTTTTATTTGACCAAACAATTAATTTGACATTTGACAACCACAGAATAATTCTCCCATTCTTTGGGATATGTAAAGGTTATACTGGTCAATAAAGTTAATGATAGCATTGTCAGTAAACTGTTTTATGAATGCTATCATGAAGTAATATGATCATAACCTCAATGAAACAAGTAGGATAAGAATAACAAGTTAACGTTGAGAGAAGGCATAGGCAAACTGTCATTTTACAATTATTATCAATCCGACTCCCTTTTAAAAAGAAAATTGTTAACAAAACTGGTAGTAATAAGATAATAATGTAATGCATAAAATAATACGACTAGTTCCTTTAAGGAATTAAATTAGATGGGAATCGATGCTATCATATCCAATTTGGCCCTGTTTTTGAACACGTCGTAATCATCTATATTTCTTACCTCAGTACAAAGACTATTCCAAATAGAGGCAGTGAGTACCATAGGAGATTTTTCAAATGCTGTACACCTAGGGGTTGGATAATTCAATAAGGGTGCTTGGTTTAGCCTGGTTGGCCTGACCACTGGTCTGATATATTGTCTTAATTGGGATCTCTTATGGGCAAAAGACTTGATATGAAATAACCTCCTATTTTCTAGCGTTGGTAGGCAGGCCTCTTTGTGTATTTGTACAGTTGGAGTCAAAATATCGAGAGACAAACAGGTCTTAATACACTTATTCTGCATTCTTTGCAGCTCCTCCAGGTTCATAACACTAGATCCCATATAAAGAATATCACAGTAGTCGATTATAGGTAACATATAACTCTTGTAAATTTTTAACCGAACTCCAGTTGACATGTATTTTCTGGTTTTATATAAAAGAAAAGACTTGTGGCGCAACCTGTTTATAATATTTCTAACATACATATTAAAATTTAGTTCCTGGTCTAGGAGCACACCCAAGTATTTATAAGAGACTACATATTTTAGGACCTTGCCATTCAATTTGATTTTTGGCTTCCTCAAGTTTCTAAGTTTGATTTTGCTGGCAAAAAGCATTAATTTGGTTTTTGATTCATTAATAGTAAGCTTATTTTTCGAAGACCAGTGGTAGAAACCCCCTAAAGCAGTTGTCAGCGTGTCAGAAATAGTATCAATTGCCTTTCCAGACACATAAAGGACCGAGTCATCAGCATAGAGCATAGTAGAGTGATCATTATCTTGATTTATACAATCATTTATATATAATAAGAAAAAAAGAGGTCCTAATATCGATCCTTGGGGTACTCCACAGACCAAAGGCAAGTTAGCAGACTTATTATGGTTGGCAATGGAGCATTGCTGGCGACGAGACAGGTAATTTTCAATCAAGGTCAGATTTCTGTTTCTAATCCCATATTGCTCAATTTTGTCCAGAAGTATAATGTGGTTTACAGAGTCAAAGGCCTTTTTAATATCAATAAAAGCTGCTAAAGTGACATTACCTTTGTTTCTCTCTTCAAGAATGTCGTCAACAAGTTTGGAGATTTTTTCTTTTGATATCCACCTTGATTTTTTGATAAAATTGAATGTAAATCTAAATGGTTTGAAATGGCTGTATGTATTAATCTTTCTAAAATTTTTCCAGGAACAGGTAGAATACTAATGGGTCTATAGTTAGAGACGTTGGTGGGATCCCCCCCCCTTAGGTAGAGGTGTGACGGTTGCTATTTTCCATGTATCAGGGATGTCTCCATTGTCAACACAAAGCCGGATAATCTTCACAAATTTGGTAGGCATATGTAGAGCTGCTGATTTAAAAATATATGTAGGCAAATACTGAATAGCAGAGGACTTTGACGTATCAATGTCTTGGACACATTTCATAATATCATCATCCGAAAAATCAAAATCAGGCATATCCTCTATGCATCTAACACCTTGGAATACATATGGTAAATGATGAGCTGAAGCCAGTCCAGGTCCGATTTCGGCATAGAAGGTATTAATAAAATCAGAGGTATTTTCTATAGAGATGCAGTCCCCATCATCATTAACCAAATTTATACTGTTAGATTTAGCTCTACTGGAAGGTAAAATGTCTTTGATAGTGGTCCAGAACTGCTTAGAATCCTTTACATTGGCATCAGCTAGGTCTTTGTAATATGTTTGCTTAGCTATATTAACCTCCATATTCACAGCATTTTTAATCTCTCTGGCGTCATGCCACTTGATAATAGACAATGAACGTCTTGCTTCCTTTAGCGCCAAGTTCTTATCATTAATTCTTTCTAACAAATAATTAGTCATCCAAGGCGATGGTTTGTCTTGAACCTTGAAGCACTTAACTGGACATTGTATATCTAGCATTCTCTTGAGCAAGTTTTCAAAAGTATCCCAACACTCCTGGGAGTCCTGACAATTATCAAAATAAGTCCAATCACAATTTTCAAAATCCAACAATAACTTATTCATATATCCAGATTTCGGTAAGACCTGCCGAAGAATTTTCTATGTGCTTTTTTAATTTTAGGGCTTCTCTTTAAAATATGTACCGGGAGATGGTCGCTTAAGTGTATGTTCATAGGACCGGCAGATACAATATTATCACAGTTAGTAAAGATCAAGTCAATGCAAGTATTAGCTCCCGCAGTTGTGGTGACACCTTTGACTATCTGCTTGAGGTGATATTGGTCCATAGTTTCATATAATAAGATTTTCCCATTAGAATTTTGTAAGATATTAACATTAAAATCACCTATAATGAACAGATCATAATCATCAATCTTATCTATTTGAAGAAATAATGCTTTAAAAGTATCACAAAATTCCTGAATAGAGCCATCCGGCGGTCTGTATACATTACAAATTATGGAGCGTTTTACAGTATCCTTCACAGAAAACAACCATTGTACTTCTATATTAGCATTACATCTGTTAAGGTCTTGAAATTTGGCAATTGAGCAGGTAATCCCCTCATCAACGTGTGCACATAAACCCCCTCCCCTGAATATACTTATTCTATCATGGCGAAATAAATTATATCTTGGAAAAGTATATAATGAGCTATCATCAGTATCATTTAACCAGGTTTCAGAAAACAGTACAATATCTACATTTATGTTGCTCAACTCCGCTTTTATATTGACTATTTTGTTTCTAATACTTCTGGCGTTAAGGTGTACTACAGAAAATCCTTTCTTGAAGTTAGGCAAATTAACTATGATACAGATCCTTGAAAGCGCTTGCAGAGCATATCAAGTAGATTACTAGGAATAAGTTGATCATATCATATAAGATGTGTCTAGGCAGGTAATAATAATACTTATACAATATGATACAGTAGCTAACAACAACAAAAAAGTTTGAAATAGAAAAAATACAAAAAGAAAATACCCAATCCCACCCTCGTAGCTTGGGTATGCGGCTTCTAAGGCCACCCATGCTGGTTAATTGTAGGGTCTGAAAAAGAAAGAGAGAGAGGAGGTCCCTCCCCTAGGTTTTGATATATGGGAGAAACAGCTGATCATAAAGATAGAATTGACCCAGTCAGCTTAACCATAGCCGTCTACGGCGCCCAAAATAGAACAAACACAGTGTTGAGTCAATAGCGTCTTAATTGGTTTGGACGCGCCTGGGTGCTATGGGGTTTTCAACGAAATGTCGATTCCTTTCAGTTGGTAAAGCCTAGACAGGCGTGGCAAGTAGACTATTTTCCGTGCTGTTCCCTCCGTCCTCCTGGTCAAGTTCATCAAATGAATCTTCATCCTCAACATTCTCTTCATCAGCATACTCAGCATTCTCAGAGGTATTCTCGTCAGGATACTCATTCATGTCTGTGCCATCCCAGTGACCTTGTCTGTCGTAGGTTGCTCGTTGTTCAGCTCTGATCCTTTCTAGGATTTTTCCTAACAGATTCTTGGCCTTCAAGTTTCCCTGGTAGCAATGCCGTGCTTGCCCTAGATGATACCCACTAGACCACACGGGATGAAAAGAAGCCTCGTACAGGTGACCATCAGTTTTTTGCAGTGCATCTCGGCATACCGGTATACTGAACTTTGCTTTGTTGATACAATACATTATTCCCTCGGCATTTCTGGATGGTGAGGTTCATTGACACATTTTTGTCCAATCTCATTTGCAACATCACTGGTACTATAATATTGTACAATATTGTGACTCTGCCCCCAGATCCGCAGTGGTAAGGAATTTTGACAAGCAATCCGCCCCCTGATACCCTCGTATCTCCCACTTAAAAGTTAAATTATCTGATAAAGTTTTTGTTGGTGATTATTTTTATACAAGAATCCAAGTCAAATATCTCATGAATGATTTCTTCAAGAAAATAGTTATGTGGACTGATGCTGGGGTGTTGTTAGGCCCAAACATAAACATGGCCATGTGTTTCTGCATGTCACCTGGTCTTCAAAGGACAAAGTATTAGGCATATATTGAAAGGGCAGTTGGTATTCATAGCTATGTAGTTTAGCTGTAGTACACATTCCAATAGGAATATATTCTTTAGTAGACAAAAAGAGTGATAATCTGGAGTGGCAGTTAGGCCTTTTGGGGTTGGAGTCAGTTTAAAATGTGACCTAGGTGAGGACTATTTATAGCCTATCCCAGAGATAGGGACCGCATTGGACGTTCGAGTTCCCACCAGATTGATTTTAGTCCTAACACAGTAATAAAGGTCATACTACTGAGAGGTTATCTCTCTATATCTATGTTAGACAGCCACTGTCATCCTATCTATGTTAGACACACAGTTATATACACCTCCTTGTGAGGGAATATCAATGTAGGGCATGACACACAGGTGGTCTTTGTGTTGATTGAATACTCAAAGGTTGATGTTAATAGTTGGACTGAAAAGAATACAAGGACAACAAAAATATATTGCAACTACTGCATTCCATATTCATCAAATATTGTATCATAATTCAAGATACCCTGCTGTTTGGAGAGAATGTATATATATATATATATATATATATATATATATATATATATATATATATATATATATATATATATATATATAGTTGTAGATTGAGAAATAACTGTAGGTAAACCAGGCAGAATTGATACCATTGTAAAATAGGATGGGCCCATGTTTCCAAAATACAGTTGGCAGCCACATATATGAAACCCCACTGGCCAGCATGATTCAATTGTATATCTATGTATGTGATGATAGTCAGGCTGACTAGGAAGGATAGCATATCACTGCTGACACATTGTGAAGTTGTATTCCACAGTAGTCCCCCAACCTGCTATGAATTGTAACCCAAATAGCAATGCTATTACTGCCAAGTTTATGATGGTCCTCATAAGCATGGCAATCGCAGTTTTGATATATGTGACCCATCCTTACAAAACGGTTTGGAAGTCGCACATACAAAATGTTTAGTTATTGGCATATTCATTAAACAGCTCATCAAGAGCTTTCATTTGGTATATAACACTTGTATATTTGAACCAGGTGGTCTTCTGCAGATCTTCTGCTGGTAATTTTTAGTCAGACCGATTAAAAATTGATTAAACTGAGATAATTGACATATTAATCATATAATAATTAAGGAATCCTATATAATTTATATGTATTTCTAAAATACCATGAAAACTAGAGCTATGTCTTTTTGACATTTGGGGCTTAAATTCAGTTTAGTATGCAAGGATTCTGAAAGATATCTACCCATATGTTGGAAAAATGCTAAAATATCAATTTTAAAAAATCTGATATTTTTGACACTATACCACTATACCACTTAAAAGGGCCTTATCCGGAATGTGCGACTTCAGTACCACTTTGTTAGGATGGGTCACATGTAAGATTGGTTTATGCAGCATAGCAACATATATAGATCCATCCAAGTTTTATGATATACATAATTTCATTGGAGGTATCTATGTTAGGCAGAATGAACAGATCTGTGTTAATACTCATTTTAGATAGTATGATATTTATACCTTCAAGGGCTATGATGTACTGTATGTGCTTTCACTCAAACAGATGCATTGTGGGTTGAAAGAGTGATTTTCCCATCAGAAATAAGTAAAATCAGCTCTTGTGAGCAATTGCTTGCTGTCTTAGATAAATTTAGATAGATCCCACAGAGAGTTCTTTTCAAGAAGGCAAGGGCATTTTGAATAGGTATACATATAGATGAATTTGGCATACAGGCATACCCTGTTAGTTTTGTCAATATGGATTACATCAGCCTTTGTGTCTAATATCTTTAATTGAGGAAGCATTTAAGGAAACATCAAGGGCTCATACTGTCCATTAGTGCATTGTCATCTGTAATTTGTCTTTGTTAGACCTCATAGGTACAGCAAAACAATGTGATCTTATACTAAAAACTTCTTAATCAAATTGATAGCTGTAGGCCAGCAAGCAGAAATGGGAGTTTCTGCAGGATTTAGTACCTGATTTAGCCACAAGGGGGCACCACTATGGGGTAGAGTAGGACAAATATGCATAAAACTGCTAAAGGGTACTTTTTATGGAGAATTCAAAGGTTTCTGATAAAATGTTCTATTTTGGGTGGAAAGGTTCCAAATGTGGCATGTAAATAGAATGTTTCTGGGCCTAAATAGGCATTTTTGTTGATTAATGTTGCCATGGAAACATTTTCATTCTAAATGGGGAAACCAATATGAAGGAATGTCTCACAAGGTTTACTATGGTGAAATCAGAATGAAAATACCATTTCTAGATCAAAAGTTATGGGCAAATGAATAAAAATTTATGCTAATTTAGCTAATTAGCATAAATTATGCTAATTACCTATGTACCCTATGACCAATAAGACATAGAGCTTATTTACATTTAGGAAATTGTCATCCCCACCCATATTTGGCAAGCCATTCCTCTGAAACTAACAGCAGTATCTCCTCATGCAATATATCACTGAAAAGCTAGTGATCTGAATTTTAAAGTTGACCTTTAACATGGAGCACCCTTTCTCCTTGCCTCTACGCAGCTTATTGGGATTCAGACCATGTAAATTAGCACTTTATTCTCAGCCAGCCTTTAGTGGGCACATTTCTTTTCCTGTGATAAACCCTTGCAGGAATTCTCCTTATCAGCACTGGTTAGGTCCTGCTTTTAGAACTGAATCAATCACATGAGATCAGCATGATGCATGAAGGAATCCCTGGCAGGTAGAGTCACCAGAGCTGCATCATAACAATTAAATTGCATCCACTCTAGAATAGCCCTCCAGGACTATTGTTGCAGCCCCCTGTGAGTTCCCTTGCCTTTGTTGTAAACAATATCACTCAACTAATAGTAGGCCATGATAAACATTTAAAAAAAAACAGCACAATAGATAGCCTCCAAAACACCAACACTCGATAACTCTCCTCCTCATTTCTGCTTTCACATTACTTTCCCATAAAGCGGTCTCATGGGGAAAATCATTGCATCTCAGTGGTGCATTGTAATAGGTTCTAGCAATAAATCAGCGGTTCAATACCCATTGTTTACCATGCAATTGTGCCATTTTATGCCATCAGTGTTTCTGTAGATTACTGCCATCATTGTGGCAGCCTTTTGTTTTATATTTTATCTCTCCTTGCTTGAGTGGTGGCTTGGGAATGTGCAACCACTGTTTTCACTTTGAAACAATGAATTTTCATTGTTCATGTGTGAAGGAACCATGAATGAGGATTGGGGAATGGGGCCTCCTTCTATGGCTTAACCCTCTACGAGCAATATAGAATTCTAAGCCTTTAATATGTTACCATTGCTGGTTATCAGTAAATTGATAGTTAAGTGCGCTTTTGCCCCAATGTTTATATTCTCACACGTGATAGTTCTTGGCACTATTAATTTTACACGATAGTTTTACTGTAGAATCGATGGCCATCAATTCTGAGAGTTTGTATGAGAAAAATCAATTGATAGATCACCAAATTCAGACTACAGCGCAACGGGTCTCACTTATGGAACCTGCAATCTCATATTTTAGTGCACTAATACCCTTCATTCCCATGACTTAAGATAGGCAAATAAACCCTTCATTACTCACACATCCCCAATTCCCCATCTACAACCATTCCTTTGTGTGTGATATGTAAAATGGAGATTTTACAAAATAAGGTGAGGAAAATAGTAAATAGGATAAGAAAAATCGAAGATTAGATACTGCAAGCTGTAATGGAACTAGAAATAATGTCATCTCTAATAATACTGTCACTAAACCACCAGTCATGTCACCATTAGTCATTTTAACCCTGTCAGTCATTGCCATATCGTTAATGCATGATTTCTAGTTCCTGTTTGCAGGTCTAAGCTAAAGTATAGAAATGACCCTGGGTAATCTTTGACCCGGAGTCATTTTTGACCCTGCCATCCCCCAACTTACCCTACTTGAAGAATTTTCACCCCAGGTTCTTTTTTTACCCTAGGTCATTTCTGACCCAGTGTCATTTCTGACCCTGCCCCCAAATTGTGTTTTCTCAACTGCCATAGTTCAGATCCAAAAGTTATTTCAGATATAACTAGGATATATATTTCCAGTGATGTATGATTGATCAATCTCAAATCTGATACAAACTTATCATTTGCATTATTGTGAGCCCAGAGAGCTATTTCCCTCATACCCACTGCAATAATTCAAATAGAATGTACAATAAATTGGCTAAAAAGTAGTTTGGTATTCTAGACTACCATTATCAATCCTCCTGTTTTCATGATGGTTTTATGATGGATAAATAAAGAAAGATGACCGAAAAAAGCAAATTAAAATTGATTTTTCTATAGCAGACATAGCAGAGTCATTTTTCACCCTGGGTCGTTTTTTCACCTGGGGTCATTTTTAGGGTTTTACAAAACCTGGTTAACAGTGTCCTGTTAACATTAACAAGTGTTCAGAGAGATCTACCCTACCAACAACTCTGCATACTGGTTTACAGAGTCACTCTCTCCATGTACCTTCCAGCAATGCCTCTGCATACCTCAGAGTGTGCACTCAAGACAGGTTTACAGAGTAGCTCACAACTCACATGAATATAGACCTTCATGCTCCAACATCCCTTAGTACCACGTACCATCATGGGTCTTGCCAAATCTGTTTTTTTTTATGAAAAACATTAACACAATTTTTTCTCTGTACCAAACCGAAGTTGTGAAAAACAGACCGAATAACCCTTGAGACTTTTACAAATAATGAAAGGTCCTGGTGACGCATTTATTCTCATATTGTCTCATGAAAAGGCTGTTTTCTAAACCATTGACTTATGGATAGATTATCATCATTGGCAAGACTGAAGTTTGGATTAGATCAAAACTTAGTAATCCCTAAGCTATCACCCACATTCTGTATATTGCAAAATATTGCCTCTGAAGAGGTTTGGCACGAACAGAATTTTACTGGATATGTACCTTTAGTATTTCAAAGTAAAATCAGACTGCTATCATCATAGTGGACTAAGGCATAATTATACATAATCATCATATAAATCATTATCATGGTGTTTTATCCAAGATTATATCAAGGGATTGTGATGGGGTATTCGAAATGCTGCTTGTTTTTATCATGCATGCCAACAATATCACATCAACTATGCTGCTTTCTTTACAGGGTTGAAGAAAACCAAAAAAAAAACATTTATTTTGGCAAAACCCATGATAATTGTGTCATGATCTATCGTATAATATACAAATTTGCAACTTATTTGTTGCAAAGATGTTGCTTTGCAAGAAACCCGTTTTGACTTCTTTTTAGTGCAGCCACTATCCTGGCATATCCACACCATATAGACTCAACAAGATAAGATATTCTACACGAACATACCTTCCAAAGTTTGGTTTTGTGAATACCTGACTACTGCCTCAATTAAAAATAGACCAGTCAGAGATTTGTAAATTTGTCTTGGTTTCTTCCAATTAGACCATATCTGGCTGTATATACCAGCTGGGACTGATTGTCCTTGTGTCATTTTGCAGTTGGGTGGCCGCTTAATGTAATATAAGAATAAAATCTAAAATAGACATTGAGTAGTCAAGCAGCAAGGTTGTAGGTTTCTGAGAGAGTCTATTCTACCAGCTGTTTAAGGGCGTATTTTTGAACTTAATCATATGTATACTGACAGAAAAAAACTGAGCTGAGTGTAGAATGATAGCCAGAGGCAGACTTGCAGGGTGACCTGTATGTGACATGGCTGATAGTAAAATCAATGTTTACCTTATCTTGATGCCTGCACAGTATATTAACTTAAATTCTTTACTCAGTTATCATTTGATATGACAATACTGTGACAGAGCTAGTTTAAGAACTAAAATAATGATGTGTATTGGAAGGAAACAATGTTATTGGTCTTTCAACTATAATATCTTAAGTGAGGAAAGACTAATATGTAAGTAATGTATGGATATCCTCCAATACAGGCATGAGTCAATTGATATCCATACCGTACTTACTTTATTACATGATTTTTCAATGAATTGCCAATAAATAATCAATAGAATATCAAGAAATTATGTTGAAAACAGTTGTTCACCTGCCCATGGGAGTCGATCCCAGCCATACATTCATATAACATGTATGCAAATAGGTCGGCCAGGCCAGGAAACGCACCCAGAAACACAGATATTGTGTAATTGCAATAATAATAAGTTATTTTATTACACAATGAATGCAGCAGAATACATAAAAATGCATCATGCATTCATTGAAAAGAGAAGTTATGCTGGGAGTAAACAGTCCACTGCTGCTTTCTTTTCTATAGAGGCAAAAAGGTGGACCAGGCCAGGACACGAATGCCTGTACCAAATGTAGGCACGACACCATATCCAAGTGGCCACAGTGGCTGCTATGGGAGCTACAGGTAGTATTTCAATCCATTCCCACTTTGACCCATAACCAGGAGGCTATCTCAAAAAGATTGGGAAACCAGTTCTCACCGTACCTATTTGATCCTGCAGTTCTCCTACATTTCTCACCCTAAGAACAGCCTTCCTTGCTTGACCTCTGCTACAAGTGAACTGCACGGAAATAGGTCGAGTTGCAAAATAAGAGACTGGACCCCTCCTATACCACTCCTCTCACTGACTCCCTTTTTACAATACAAGAGGGAATCCACTCCAGAAGGTCAGTGAGTTCAATTTTGAAATTAGCACCTCTGACAGGATCAATTTAAAATCTTTTTGAGATACCCTCCTGGCCAGTCACAAACAGGCTGTCGTAGTGAGGAGAGAAAACAGACTGCTGTGATGCTAAGGGTTTTATGCAGTCGTATATTAGATCAGCACAAGGGGTAGTAGTTAGAGAGCAGGACTCTCAGTCCTTACGTTTAAGGTTCAACCCCCACCTCTGGCAATGAATTTCTCATTGGTTTAAACATGTAGCATATGACATGTGACATGTCTCAAATGGTTATGATATCCACCTAACCAGTGCCTGATATCCACCCAAACAGTGCCTGATATCCACCCATGATTTGCTCACATAGTGCATACAATATCAACAGGTATCACCATGCGAATATCCAGGAAAAGCACCATGAGTCTCAGAAATCGTGTAATAAGTGTCAATAAGCTAGAAGAGTAAAGCGGATGGAATGCAAAGATCTAGCCCTAAAGGTGGCTCAGAGGTAGTAGCTAGGGTTGGAAAACCAGAGGGAGTGAGTCAATAGGTGGCTTTTAGTCACTCTGGTGTAGCCCTGTCTTTAAATGGGCTTCATGTGTAGTAACATTGTTGCCTGAAGCTGTAGCTCAATTCTTTTAGAGTATTGCGGGACACAATTCTGACTACCCCACTCCTCAGGTAGCTTATATTGTACTACTACAGGGATCTATGGGGGCCATTTTCAAGGCATTTGGCAGTGCAGGTGAATGACCTATATATAATATCAGAGATCTATCAGGTTTTTTCAAAAGGCCTACTTCTTAGCAGGTGAAATGCAGCATCTCGGGGTTAGGTTGTTCATAAATGCATTGGAGGAGGGGAGGTGTCCCACAGGGGTATCGCTGAGAAGAGTTGTGTACATGTTGCATAGAATGGGGGTAGTATCCACAGGATGGGGGAAGAGGTATGCTAAATCAAATCGTGGCTTTCATATCAGTGTTGGATGGTCTATTTCTGCCATTAATTAGGAGAGCATTAGTGAACAGGAATGAAGAAATCCAATGAAGCCAGAGCCTGCTGGCCATCATCCTCACACCGACTGGTCTTTCTAGATTAGACAAGCTAGTGGCAGCTGGCTGAGACAACAGCTTCACCACCAGGGCTGCAGCAAGAGATAGCCAGGAGGGCAGTGAAGGAAAACACTTTTAGTGGTATCAAAGAACATGGTGGTGGCAGGAACAGTGACAGATGACTGACATACAAGGTTGCAAGTGAAATTGAATTAGGAGATGTGCTGTGTCCTCTGGGATGCCTGGTGGAATAGACATGAATATTTCTTTCTGCTCCATGTATGATGTTATGGTCCTTCCAGTCACTGCAGACTATGCAAGTCAGGATTTCTACATGGGCAGTGTATCCAATTTCTAAAGTTCTCAATTATTATCCATCTTTAATTTACTCACTTCCGGTAGTGAAGATGTATACAAAATTATGTACTTTACCATGTAACTTATCCTTTATGGATGAGCGCCAACATTAACTAATATCAAATAGTTAACAAGCATGAAGATATATGGTACTCCTCTGGATGAGTAGGCATAAGGCATTATGAAACACAATTACCTCATGCTATCCTTCATGGTCGTTATTCTCTAATCATTTTGTGCTACGAGTATGGATTAACAAATTTCAATTGTGTAACAGACCCCTGGTTACACTAACAGCTATACATCTTATCTCCATTTCCTTCTGAGTTTGCAAATATATGACCCCTTTTGGCCTCACAGGGCAGCCCTGTGGCTATCTGAAAATGGCCTTTGACCTTTCCTAATGGTGCATACCATAAATCTGTCCACGTGCAACCTTTTCTTTTGTAATGCAGAAAGTATGCATTTATTGTTTGTCATTCACAACCTTGAATATTTCGTAGTATGACCTAATTGGATATGCTGGTTTCTCAAGTTGAATACTAAAGATCCGTAGGTATAACTAAGAGCTCCGTATTCACAGCCCCATACAATAACTCTACCTCTTTCATCCAGCCAGCATCTCAAAAGGCTAGATAACTGTGATTGAATCAGAATTCTACATCTGAATAATCATGGCATCTCCTTGGCACAATGATAGAACTTAGATAAGTGCTAACCAGACATATAATTTCTATTACATGCTCTGAATACCAACAATAAAGTTTATCATTCATCACATAGGAGTAAAAATTCCTGATGAATACTTCCAAGACTATTAATTTTCATCACATCATGCTTTACAGGTAATGGATCATTTCACTTGTTGATGTCTATAGAAATGTCATAAGACATATCATTTAGACTAGCAAGTTTTCAGCCATGAGATACGATATCCCTTTCTGTGATTAACTAGTAATTTTGGACCAAATCACAAAATAATTATGGTTTCCTTACAAAACCGTTTGGTATACTTCAGTCTCCAGCTGATATATTGATTTGATGTTCATATATCTGACTGAAGGGAACAGATTGAGAACTGCATAAGACATTGAGAGATTCACTCCACACATTAACAAAATTGATTTGAACATGCACAGTGAAGGTAAAATTGTATAGACCTAAGTTGAACAGTTCTGTGATCTAGCTCTAATATCGGGGTTGTATACTACACAGTAAGCAGATATCACTGGATCCAACTAGGTAGATGCTCAAGGGATGGGAGGTTTTCAGGGTGGAATTATAGGTCATGCAGAGGGAATGGGGTGGTTGGTCCAATGTCCCTGCGGCCCAAAGTGCCATCAGAAATTATCAGATTTCTATTTCACGGCAGACATACCTCACAGAGGCCACCTACGGCCCTGAGGTGGGAATACTCTTGCTCCTATGAAAAGCCGTTTGGGCAATCTGAGAATTTCTTTTCTCAAGAAAAAGCCAGAAAATGCCAATCTTGCATACGTATATTTATTTTCTCCAAACATTGTCCATAGTAGTATATCTGGTGTTAAGCTACTACCATAATACCTCTACTAAAATGACCACCTTTTCTACAAGGAGCACCATCACATACTATAAATTGCAGCTAAGGCAATTTTGGACTGTCCTATCTGAATACATTCCTGCCTATAAGGCAAACCCCAAACTACTGCTAATTCTATAGGTGCAGTGGGGGCTAATCCATGCATATAGACCACACATTATAGGCAGGGTGCTACGGTTATCTAGGTATTCAGGTCAGCTGTTTTACCATTTAGTAATAAAATGCATCACACCTGAGACTCCTGTGGAAATGACATAAACTGTAATGCGCACTGCACATTCCTGCAATGTAAAAAGTGTAAATAGTCACATGAAATCCCTGCACCAAGAACTTTTTATTACTCCTCATCGCTAAATATGGAGATCAGTGAAAGTTTTGAATAGTAGCCTAGCATTCTTAACCTTTCCCTTATACATTTAAAAATAATTAGATCTTTATGAAAAAAACACTCTCTATTATCTAGAGTGTCCCTACTTTCACTCCTTTCCAACAATATATACATTCTGGTCCAGATCTGCAAAGGCACTTCTGAATACCAAAGAAAAAATAGCATTACGTGTGTGAGGATTTGGATAGAGTAATACTTTTAAACATCACAGATCATCTGCATCACTATTTATTGTACATGACTTGTTAAATTAGTAGTTAAAAGGCATATCTTAACCCATTAGACTATATTATGGGTCATTTCCATCTCACTCTGAGTGCATGCCATCCTCATTGGGCAGCCTGTCCTCCTCAGAAACTTGCAGACTGCAAAAGATTGAATGCAGTTGTTGAACAACTAAGGTGAGTAATATCAAGCAATTATGCTCTAATATTCACAGTTTATCAATGGGGGATGAGAAGTAAGTAGGACCAAAAAATTGTGTATGGATAGAACCCCATAAATATCATTACTGACCGGCAGTGCAGTCTTACCCTAGAATATAGCAAACATAAAAAGTTTTTGAAAAAGAATTTGCAGGATTGCTACATTCACTACTATTTTAGTTTGGGAAACCATATGTGCATCTAATGGTGAATTATGTATAGTCTGGGTGCGTCTCATGTACACATTTTAACCAAAATGAACAAAACCTCACACATTCCATTTCCATCTCACTATGAGTGCATGCCATCCTCAAATTTTCAGATTTGTGGGAAACTTGCAGAAATTTAAATAGTAGGTGCCTTAAATCTATCCAGGATATTAGATAGGGACACTATTATAAGATTATCAACCAATTTATTTGAAAAATTCTATTATAGAAATAGAATTATATTATAGTAAACACCTCACATACGTAACAAAATGCCGGGGAGGGGGGAAAAGGAATACTGCTGGCACATACCAAAAGAGAGGTTATATGTACTGAAATGATTGATTGTAGGTCTAGGAGTAAATAAACAATGGTAAGAGCAGGTAATCTCACAAAATAATGCACTTTTGGGGTGTGGGAGGTGAAAATTTCGAAAAATAGTCAACACTTCTCACCCCAGATAGGCTCGGGTGTCATTTCAAAATATCCAAACTGGACCTAATGAACCCTACCAGTAAAGGTAGGCCCTAATTTCAACAGATAATGATTTGTGAATAAATATTCAGCAGGAGTAGCTCAGAAAGAGCAATTTCCATTCCCCAGTGAAAACGTTAAGTATGTGAGCAAATTCAAGCCTTAAAGAGTATGGGGCTTCCTGGCCAAACTAAATGGCATTACCAAGCTGCCATGGCCAGTCTATGGCTTGGGACTTTCAATCAGAGGGAAATATAACCCAAAATACATCATTTCCATGCAATCTAAGACAATTGCAGACCCTCACATATATAACACACACTGTTTCATGAGAATTTGATTGAAATTCCTTACTTTTTTGAGATATTTCAGTGTAAATTAGAGCCGTAAATTCACAGTTGACTTTGCGCTTAGCTAATTTGAGATCCTCTGAGTGACTTCCCGTGGTCAGTCATTTCTGCCAGGGCAATTGGAAACATTTCCTTTCTCCTCTACATATTTTCGTTATGTATGTGAGGATTTCCACACCGATCCCAGAAGACACCCTATGTGGCCTTACTATGCAGACTTGAGCCATGATTTTTGTTGTAATCATTCAATTCATATACATACTATACTAGAATAGACTAGAAATAAAGAACTATTTATTTAGATAGCCTACAGACATATAAAAGTGTACCTCACATACATAACATTTTCAGGAGTTGAATTTTGGTTTATGAGATCTGGCTTGTATCTGCAGCAAAGCAGCACTTTCATTTATTTACCATCAACCCCCCCCCCAGGGACCCTGCTTAACACAGGTAATAAGAACAGTGAGGATACTTTTTTAGCATGGAAGTTAAAGGCGTAAAAAAGGTGTTACATATGTGAGGATGCTCACAGTTCGATATCATAACACATGTGTGAAAGACAGTTGAGGTAGGGACATGGCCAAAGTATTTTTAATAGATAGCTATGACCTCTCACCAAAGACAAAATAGGTTTATCACACTCTAATGCTGCCTAGCTTAGCAATATATAGGTGGGAATGATGGAAAATTGGACAAAAAAGGGAATTTTTGGTGTATTGTCCAAAGTCGAGCCTGCATAACTCATCAAACTATAGGCTGATATACATAAATTTGCCCTCTACTTAAAGCTCAAGATGTTTTCTATTAGATGTGACTAAAATAATAAAGAAAAGTGGTCTACATTTCTTACTGTAGCTCCCCATAGCTAAAATCGTCTCAAATTAGGCCCAAACATTGCTCAGTGGATCTGCCCATTTACATTGTCAATACCTGGTTCAGCACAAATCACATCTATAACATTGAAATACATGTAATATCATAGGAGGACATTTAAGAGAGGAAGTTGCATCATAATATTTGCCAAGTTTATGTAATACTCTCAACCTTTTTGATCTACAGATATGAAAGTGTGGCCTAAACATCTCAAAAATATGCTCAGTGGGAATACTACATTTCATCAGAAAGTTGCATATGCCCTTAGAGTTCTTTACATCTTAAGCAGGGTCAATATCATCATGAAAATAAAAGCTTTTATGAAGATCAAAGAGCTTCTGTAAAAGACATTATGTGGATCAACACAGCAAAAGGTACTCCTGGTAGGAGGTGTGCGGGCATACCTTTTACCCTGTTGATCCAAATATATCCAGTGATCCTTTGCATTTTCACAGGAGAATATACAACCAACTTCCAACTACCTTGATATGTACATTCATCAGTCAGATTCCAAGTGCCATCTACTGAGCATATTGCTTCAAAGGAGTATGCACCATCAGATGTCAGGCAATCCTCAGTGCAAGGCACGTTGATTGAGTTTGGGAAGGGCAGGTCAGGCAGGCTGCCATCTAGAAGTTTAGTATGCTCTAATGTCATTTTGCTGCATACCCTGGCTGAAAAGAAAGAATGGAAAACAAATGCAGTATTGATATTCTAAAACAAATATTCACTTGCTTAATGTCTAGTCTAAAAAAAACTTGCAAAAATTGTCTATGCCTTACTACCAATGCACAGAGATATGATATCCCTTTATGTTTCACCTCCTTCTAAAGATAGATATTTGCAAAATAAAAACCATACCACCTTTTCAACACAATTTATTTGATACTCAAATGAGTGAGTGAGTGAGTAATAGATGTTTAACGCCATTTCGACAGCTAATGTCATATTCATGGCGAGAACTACATTACACAATTTCACAGAGGAATGTGTCAGTGCCCACACATATGTGCACCACACAGATACTCAAATGAAGTCAAACTTGGAAATTATGAAGAATATCTTTGCAGCACTCTGTTTTACTCCAGGTTCCATCGGCAAGACACTGTATTTGATAAGAATCACTACAAGTGCAAAGAACATAGCCAGCAGTGCAGGTAACAGTAATGACTTGTGGGAAAGGTTGTGTTCCTCTGGCAGACAATGCTGCATTGGCAATTACTGGTTCAGCACATAACATAACATGTCTAGCAAAGTGATTTGAGGTCCTGAGACATGTATCCTCCCAAATTGCATGGTCTAGTTTAGTCCCAAGAGATGATACCTTTGAGTCATGGGCTAAATAACATGTCTCTGCCCAAACATCAAACCTCCCTCTCTCACTCGTGCAATCAAAAAGGTGGGTGATCATTTAAACGGAAGTCTTTAATTCAGAAATGGTTTTTTTCCAAGGCTATTTCTAACATGTTGATCTAGCACTGATTGAATTAACCAGTCACATAAAAACTCAATTAAATCCCCCATAAGCATCCAATTTCGAACTAGACTATATAGATCCTTTTTGCTCATCTGATGAAAGAACCCCACCTATAAGACATAGAATAGGCTGAAAACAGAAGATACAACCACAAACAGTTTGGTCTGACCATGCATTTTGAATCTCTCTTTGGTTCATATAAAGTGCTTTAATCTATAGGGAGAGAGCACAATCATAAAGATACCTAAAGATTATCCAGGCCAACATGGATGCATTATGGTATAACAGTTGGCCTTGTCTATCTTCTCACAAATTTTACTCTTTTTGTGTAACACCAATAGTCAATCCAACCTCACCATTTTTCTAATAATTTTCTCTTTGCTGGCATACATCTGTCTATGCCACTTATACTACTACCAACACGCCTTCCCTTAAACAGTATACATCAGTTATGAGGATGTGGTGCAGTCAGTTAATATTGTCCTAGTTATAGTTCTTTCCCACAATAGCTTACACAGGTTAAGGATTTTGTATGCATTGACCAGGGTATCCAGGTTGAAATGATATTGTTATTATCTTTACTATGTTATAATGATAAGTATATCCCTAGGCACATGTTATCTGGCAATCCGTAATCTGTATAGATATTTGACAATAGGAAAATGTATCATGCAAAATGTAATATGGAAACCTAGTGGTATTTATTATGTCAATACAGTTCAGAAAAAAAAGACAGTCAAGTATAATTTCAATTTAACACTCAGTTGAAGAATATGCTTACTGCCTCTTAACACTTACACATTTTAGCACCTGGCTTATCCATATCATATTATATTGTCACTTTTGTCTCCATCTTTACAATCCTTGCCACTCCTCGACCACATGGACATTAACTCCTTTACCACCTCACACCTCCAGGGTATCTGACACCTTAGACTGTGTGATTGACCACTAAAGATCTCTGTCTTTCCACCCTTAACTCTTCTTCTACCAGATTCTACATAAATATAGGTCTATCAAAACCAAATAATTTTATACCTTATTAAGGTTGGAATTTTACAAATAGACTATGATGTGAGCTTTCAGAAACTAAAAAAAAAATCCTAGATATTCAAATTATAAGTGAAGTTATGATGGAATATGCTCTCCCTAAAAAATCAAAAAGTGAGACACCCCTATTGGTGTACAGAGACCCTCATTTAAGAGATATTGCATTACCAATAATGCTGGTAAATGAAACAATCATGCAATACTATCAATTTTTGAAATTTAAATATGTTAGTTAAAAGTTGGTCTTCAATATGTAATAAACTGCATGTGTTAGTTTATTTTTATGACTTATCAGATTTTTCACTGGAAACCTATTTAGAAAAAAAATTCATTCATGTTACCATGGCAACCAAGATAAACAAAAAGTGTGATATCTAGTTGTTTTGTTGCCATGACAACAGGAAATAACGTGGATTTGACCTATGATGTCTCAGAATATTTTCTTGATTTTGTCACCAACGCTTTCCTCATGAAAAAATACCCTTAGTCAGTTTTTACCTTGAAAATGATAATATTTATCTTTTTTTTCACATTTTCATCCTTAATATTGCTCAAACCATTCCACTCAAAAAGTAAAACCCATCAATGTTCACCTACCTCCAAGCAAGAGGTGTATATGCCTGCAGCCAAATGGTTTGGACTGCCCAGAGAGAACATACCATAGAGCACATTCCCAGAAATTCATAAGATTTCATCCACTTTTAAGCAAGGTATGGAGGGTCAAAAATCAGTCAAAATCGACCAAAAATCGGCGAGTACCTCGCAAAAAATGCGCGTCCGGTAAAGCACAGTAAACTCGCAAAAAGCGTGATTGGTAGAGGAAGAGTTAAGGCCTTCCCAAATGGGATCAGACTTAAAGGATGCTAAGTTCAAAGTTTTGGTGTATTTGGAGTGAGGGTGCATCATTCACAACTGTCATCTCCAGTGGGACTGGCATCAGAAGGTTAGGCTGTCCCACATCTCTCATGATGTTACGACGAATTTATATCACAGGGTGTCCAGGCAGCAAATTACATAGCAGCTAATACAGATGTGCAGAGGGCATTATTCATGAGAACAAATAAAGAGTGGCTTAAATATGATATTAATGCATACATTAGTCTATTCTCATGAGTATGGCCAGAATTTGTGTATGAGTCTATGGCATTATTACTCTTTGTAGGGATGGGGTGGAACCAGATAGTTTTGTTACATTATTTAGGTTAGAGGTTGTCTTCGATGCCATGCAACAGGGCTTTCATGTAGTATGTATGCACCAAGGGTGGGAGAATCATTTCTCAGAAATGTATGTACATTTTCTTGTCAATTCAATAATGCAAAAGAACTTCAGTGGGAAGTCGGTGCTGGGATATAATTATATGGAGAAAATGTGTCATCACTATGGAAGCCTCTTCAAATTATTGTTTCCCTTATTCTTTTAAGGATTTCTCTCTTTTTCTTTTGTCAAATTTCGACCAAACCTGTCACAACAGACCATAGACCTATCAGAGAAGTTCCACACATTGGACCAATAGAGGAGCTTTCATCAGCTACCTGCGTAAACAGCCATCTCTGACTGACTCATACAACTCATACAGTGAACCTCACAGAGCAGCTAAATAGAGCCAGAATAGATCAAAGAACAGCACATAGAACACATCTCATATAGACTCTTCTTGGCAAACAGCCTGCAGCTCCCCTAGATGCAAACAGTCAGAAACACCACCAGGTTCCAGCAACCTTCTATGGTTCACCAATGTGTAGCTGTACCCAGCCTAATTTCCCAAATAATTATGGGTTCTGATAGTGCTTTTGGTCGGTCAATGGCTCTTCAGATAATTTAATCGTATATAACTTTCATTAAAGAGAACGGACCTCTTTCCGCTGCTAGCACCGAGATACTAAAGAGGATTATATAGGACAGCAACAAAAACAGGTAAGGGGAATGGAGCTATAATATTGACAAGCTGTAATGTGTATAACTGCTGTGCTTCAAGGGCTAGTTATGCTCAACTGATGATAGACACTTTGCCTAAATCTCAGCATCTGCCTGTGGCTGGGTATAATCGTCTAATGATATTGACCGCTAACACTTAGGTCCAGTAGGTGTTGGCACCTTGTGTCCCAGAGATACCCACCCCTGTGTGGTCCCAGTGTGAGCATTGATCTCAGAATTGATATGAGCTTAAGGCAGGGTGAGGCTAGATCAATTCTATCCTTTGAGATACCCCAGGAGCTTGAAATTGGTATGGGAGGCCATATTAACTATCACGGAGGACCAGGCCATATTAACTATCGCGGAGGACCAGGGAAGTTGTAAATGCATATGATGGGAGAGAAATGTGGCGGAGAGGAATTTATGAGGATTCCAGATAGATTCAGCAGCTACAGTGACGCCTCATGTACAGGGAAAGAAATGAAGATTGGCAAGGACAAGCTTAATTATGGCCAATTGAGAGTCAGAAGGAAGCATAGTGAGAAAGGGGATACAATATATAGAGTTTAAGTAATGAATGTTAGAATAAAATTTCCTGTAAGTAATTTGTACATATATATATATATATATATATATATATATATATATATATATATATATATGGAACTATATACACTCGTGTATATTTATATAATTAGCCGCGGACGGTTAGGGACTACTTGCAGCTCGTAAGGATACCAATGACGTCATAGTACGACGTCACAGTCAACATCCCACTGGTATAAAAGAGGTGGTTTCAAAGTAACCGTCAATTGGCTCGATTCACCTGGACAGGTAACACCACGCTGGGTGTTCTCTAAAAAAATTTAAGATTTTCTTGGTTGATATTTGATTTTTCGAATCAGGATGGGGAGAAAATCAACTAGAGGTGCCAAAGCGGCTATTACTTCTTAAAAATCGGCTAAATCGGTGAAGAAAACAGTAGAATCGGTCAATTCAGGATTTGCGAGTGAGCTGGATTCTTCTGGTGTGGATCGGAGATCCACCTCACCCAACCATACTAAGGGTTTAGGAGAGGAACAGCTCATTGACCAGACGGAGAGGTTGGAGTCGTTGGAAGACGAATTGTGCAGTATCAAAGGCTTGCTGCAGGAGCTGGTGGCTGGGAAGGACAGGAAAGACAAGACGAAATTAACCGAGGGGGCGTGGCAGCATGCACGTGCGAATGTTTGTCATGACCAGTGACGTCATATCACCAAGGGCGCAGCCGCGTATCCAGGCAGCGGTCTCCCAGCGTCGTTAGCAACGGATCGAGGTGAAGAGATGCAGCTCGTGGTCGTCGCCGGAGATCAAAATCTTCGGTTTCCGCTCGTCACAGACCTCGGTCGTCGTCAAGAGGGTCGTCAATGGATTCCTCTACATCCAAGCTTCACACCAATACCAAATGTGGTGAGTTTGACCATGAAATATATGTAAAAAAGAGGGAGAAGGTCGACACCGTAGAGAAATTGGTACTTGTCAATTTGAATTTTGTCCTGGATTATTACAAAGACAGCAGTGATGTAGAAGGCATGTTAAAACATCTCCAAGTTCTAGTGGAAAAGGCTGGAACAAAAATGTATACAGTGGCAGCCCTATTGGCTTACGATAAATCGGTTAGGACCAGGGCAAATAAGGATGGGATAGAAGCTTTTGGGGTTATAGACAACTCTGACATTCTTAGACACCTCTCCTATGATGGTACTGTTCAGGCACAGAAGGCATACGCCACCAAGACTAGGAATGGTACCAAGCAAAAAATCTCAAATAATTCTTGCTATGCCTTTAATAGGGCTGAAGGTTGTGTAAGGGACCCCTGCAAGTATAAGCATGTTTGTAGTGTATGCAGTTCTTCAGGACATGGTAAAGCTGAATGCCAAAGGTCCAGAAATGAATAGGAAACTGCAGGTGGTCGTCGTCCCATAGCTTGTAATGATTTTCGTTTGGTGCCTGACCAAGTTATGGTAGGTGTGGTAGATGTCGACTTGCCTTCACAAACTCCAGTACAGGAAGTGAATGATACAGAGAGGGTCAATGGTTATATTCATTAGACTGAATCCGTGTCAGAAAAAAAATGTTTTCCAAGAATTTAATTTTTTAGGAAATGATGTAAATATTACCTGTAATGGTCTAGTACAGGTGGAGGATGAACTCCTTTTTACTGTTAGTGTCGCAGATTTGCCCAGCATCAGGGTATATGACAAGTGTATAGAGGGTATATATGTACGTGTGTTCATTACATTGGTGGGGAGAGAGCTCAAATTTTACCATGTAGGGTAGCTTCTTTCCTTCAACAAAACGGTCTTATTGATATTAGTGGCACTGAGGCTGATTTTCTATGGCATGGTATTGTTCAAGGGTTTAAAATTGTGGATCCGGACTGTCAAACTACTTATGATTGTAAAAATTATAAGTCAATCCTCAAGGGGAGGTTCTATAATGAATATTGTGGTATATTGTTAGACGAGTTGGAGGCGGGTCTAGTCTCAAAGAGTGATAGTAAACCTTGTTGTACCGATGCTCTAGGTGGTGTAGAAAAATCAAATGGCAAGTTAAGACCCATAACTGACTGCAGTATGCCTGATAAAATATCTATTAACAATTTTATGGATACCACTAGCTCAACTTTTTCTTATAATAATATTAGCACGGTGACTGCTCAGTTAGATAAGAACGATTTCATGTGTGGTAGACTTAAAGTCAGCATATAGGTCTATAAATGTGTATGCACCTCACACGACCATGCAAGGTTTCAGATGGGATTTTGGGCATGGTGAGGATTATTATGTGAGCAACAGGTTAACTTTTGGTCTGAAATGTGCTCCGTATATTTTTAATAGAATCTCTGATTTTATTGTGGAGGTAGCAAAATTCTACGGTGTAGAAAGAATTGTAAATTATCTAGACGATTTCATAATAATTGCTAATACTCATGGTGAATACTCATCAAAGGAATATCCTCATGGAATGCATGCAGCATATGGGGTTTGTGGTATCGAGAGAAAAAGTAACGAAACCTTCACAAACCTGTAAATTTCTTGGTATTAATATAGACTCTGTTAATCTGAAATTATCCTTACCAGAGGATAAGGTGACAAAAATGAGAAATATTTTAATGGAGAATATTAACAAGAAATTTATTTCTAAGAAGAATCTTGATATTTTTAATAGAATCTCTGATTTTATTGTGGAGGTAGCAAAATTCTACGGTGTAGAAAGAATTGTAAATTATCTAGACGATTTCATAATAATTGCTAATACTCATGGTGAATGTTTACATCAAAGGAATATCCTCATGGAATGCATGCAGCATATGGGGTTTGTGGTATCGAGAGAAAAAGTAACGAAACCTTCACAAACCTGTAAATTTCTTGGTATTAATATAGACTCTGTTAATCTGGAATTATCCTTACCAGAGGATAAGGTGACAAAAATGAGAAATATTTTAATGGAGAATATTAACAAGAAATTTATTTCTAAGAAGAATCTTGAAAGGATAGGTGGCCTGATGTCTTTCTGCTCGCAGGTGGTTAAGGGTGTTAGAACCTTTAGCAGAAGAATTTTTTATCTCTGCGCTCGGGCCAGACCAGGGGGTTACATTAAGGTATCAGCATGTACTCGACAGGATATGCAGTGGTGGCTGGATTTTTGTAAAGTTTTCAACTGTAAGAGGTTAATCCTGAAGGATTTGGTAGATGTACCTATGTATTCCGATTCTTCCGTGAAGGGTTTCGGAGCTTCGATGGGTGAAGATTATTTATATGGTGACTGGACATCTCATGATAAATTCAACCTAGGTTCAGGCCATTTTTCTCTCCCTCCTATATTGGATAATTTGAAAAATCATCATCGAAATATCGATGTATATGAGTTATATCCTGTTATGATGGGCCTAAAGCGCTGGATTTCTGATCATAAAGATAAAAGAATGCATTGTATAACAGATAACATGCAGGTGCTAGCTATGATTAATACAGGCAGGTCTAGGAACAAACTTTGTATGGAATGGCTAAGAGAAATTTTTTGGCTTTGTTTCATTAATAATGTGGAGGTATACGCAACCTATATTAAGTCCGAGGACAACGTCCTGGCTGACCAACTATCTAGACTTGCTTATAAGGGTATGCCGAGCAAATGTATAGCCTCTCTCCATGATAATAATATGTGTTGCTTCAATTCCAGAGTGGGAGAGATTACTAAACAGAAAAAGGTTACTTTTAGCCCAGGGTGTGTCAGAAAATATGAGGAGGACAAGGAACCAACAACTTAGAAGGTATAGAAAATTTTGTAAAAATTTTGATTTACAAACCTGTCCTTGTTCTCCCTCTCAAGGTTCCATATATGCTGTTTATTTATCAGATTTTATGAAGCCATCATCTGTAAGGAATTACCTGTCTGCGGTCTGGTATTTTCAAAAACTTAAGGGCTATTCTGATTATAGTAGTAACTTCATGTTTAAAAAGACCCTAGAGGGCATTGACAGGTTTTCCACCTGTTCTACTAAAGAAATTTATTCTTTGACTCAGAAGGACATGTTGAGGTTAAGATCAAATTTGGATCTAACCAACAGAGCAGACTGGAAATTTTGGATGGCAATTTTAACATGCTATAGGGGTGTTCTACGAGTGGGGCATGTAGTCAAGTCTCCACACTCCTTAAAGGTTGGTGATATTATTTTTCACCAGGATTATCTGTCCATACGTATCAGAACTTCAAAAACTAATCAGCTGGGAAAAAATTCTTTTACTATTTATTTATCAAAGGATGTTAAATCTTCTTTATGTCCTTACCAAGGTATGAAAAATTTGTGCAGGGGTAGGAGAAGTAAGGAGTATGTGTTTAGGCCCCTACTATATCAGTATGTCAACTCTAAGTTAAAATCATTATCAATTCAAGCTGGTATCGAAGGCCGTGTTTCGACCCATTCCTTAAGGCACGGTGGTGCTACGTTATTAAAAGATGCTGGACTCAGTATAGAGTCTATCAAAAAGAGGGTCAATTGGAAATCCAACGCAGTGTTTAATTATCTACATAATTACAAAGATGAGCTATTGGAGTTGGATAAAATTTGTCAATCTCATTTGCAATGCTGATTGTTATGTGTTTTCACATGTGTTTGGCGTGTTTTTGTGTGTTTTTGGCATGTATGGTGCTGATAGCCCCAAGGTCAGTAACCCACCAAACTCATGTGTTCTGTGATAGGTCATTCATTACATGAATATTATATTAATACATTTATTACCCGTACATCTGGTATTTATCATTATATCTTCCTTATATTACCGGTATATATTATTCCCTGGTAGCGAGATAACTTATGGAACTATATACACTCGTGTATATTTATATAATTAGCCGCAGACGGTTAGGGACTACTTGCAGCTCGTAAGGATACCAATGACGTCATAGTATGACGTCACAGTCAACATCCCACTGGTATAAAAGAGGTGGTTTCAAAGTAACCGTCAATTGGCTCAATTCACCTGGACAGGTAACACCACACTGGGTGTTCTCTGAAAATTTTAAATTTTACTATTGTTAATACTATTGGTATTTATTTTGTTATTCTGTACTATTGTTATTATACTATTGTTATTATATTATGCATTTTTACTGGCTATGCTTATTGTCAACTAATTATTATAGTTGTTTTAATAAAGGCATGTATGGTGCTGATAGCCCCAAGGTCAGTAACCCACCAAACTCATGTGTTCTGTGATAGGTCATTCATTACATGAATATTATATTAATACATTTATTACCGGTACATTATATATATATATATATATATATATATATATATATATATATATATATATATATATATATATGTAGGGGCCGGCATCGTTGTATATATATATTAGTGCCGTTCATCCGAGAGACGTGTTCGTGTGGTGCTTGTTCCTTCTATGCCAGCTAGGTGTTGCTTTGCGATACCCCGTTAGTACAAGAGGGGGCAGCACCATGCCTTGCGTCCAGCTTCTACTAAGAAGCCGGACGAGCAGCAGAAGGGGACTGGACGTGGTCCAGTCAAGACGCTCAGTTATAATCCATTGAAACTTGAATAAAGTCCTACCCGAGAGGTAGGGGTATCCGGGGCTTTGCCCAACCCGAACTACTCGTGTTGTGTTGGTATCTCTAGTGATAAGCGAGCCAACGAGCCACCCAACATATAAGTCGATACGAACCATTACATATATATATATATATATATATATATATATATAATATATATGTGTGTGTGTGTGTGTGTGTGTATGTCTACACCCTCTAGCTGCATTACTTTGTCCAACTCTGAGACAGGCTTGCAATCTACACTGTTTCCATCTCCAAACTTTAAAACTTTGAATTAAAAGTACTTGCATTCTGTGATATGCCAAGAGTTATACTTGGAACCCTTTAAAGCAAATCCAACTTTGGTGGAAGGCAAGTCAAAAATGGGTACTATCCTCTTTCTTAGCTGTCTAGCTTTTCAGTGTCCATTTTCAATGTAATTCTTAGATTGCATCATTTAATCAACCTACTTTACTTAAATATTTTGGAGACGGCTTGGTTGGGCATCAAACTGGATCTGATGATGGGATTGTAGAAAACCAGGCAGCTCAAGTTCTGGAAGCCATACCTCTAAAACATGGTATAATTACATGTGTCCTGATAGGGATACCTTGTGGTATGATTCCTTGTTATCTGCAACTAAATTGCAATTTCAGTTACATTACAATTATTTTTATAACAGAAGAGTTATGAGAAGTGCAATAGATTACACTGGTGCACACTTAGAAACACAGGTCATTGTAAGCCTAGAATGACCCTTAAATCTGCCGACACATCTTAAAATTACTGGTTGTAAACATTACTAACTAGTAAAACACAATAGAAGGCCAGATATAAGGTATATTGACATGAAGTTTGGTGTGTTGTCTACCTATCTTGCCAGGAGCAGATACTAGGTGGAGAAATTGGCTTAGTGATCAGAGAGGGTGGCTTTATCACAGATGGCTTCGCTGATCCCTATTCCATCACAAGGCAACCTAAACCCTTTAATAATCATTGTACCTCCTTGGCACAATGATAGAACTTGGATAAGTGCTAACCAGACATATAATTTCTATTACATGCTCTGAATACCAATAATAATGTTTATCATTCATCACATAGGAACACAACATTCCTGATGAATACTTCCAAGACTATTAATTTTCATCACATCATGCTTTACAGGTAATGGATCGTTTCACTTGTTGATGCCTATAAAAATAAAACAAATTATTTGGACTAGCAAGTTTTCAGCCATGAGATATGATATCTCCTTCTGTAATTAAGTAATAATTTTGGACCAAATCACAAAATATGGTTTCCTTACAATATCTTTTGGTATACTTCAGCCTCAAGCTGATATACTGATTTGACATTCGTATATATCTTTATCAATAAATGCTTTGTGCTCGATACTAAAATAGGACGATCTAAATGGGTTTTACGGTATCAAGTTACTTCTGGTCCAAACTGCTCGTATCAGGCAAAATCTTTTCCCGTATCAGCGAATATCCGGTCTGTTTACCCATGTGGGAATATTAAACCCTCGGGAGGAAGAAAAGTAGTCCTGTCATTAATTTGTCGGCAACAAAAGGGAGCTGTACAAGAATGCCACCGAGGAGGAGAAAAAAGACAACAAAAGTTTGCCGCCATGGAAGTCTATAGACTGGTAGAGGAGGAGCTGTTAAAGATTTTAGGTTATGAGGTACTGGAGGAGGTAAATAATGAAGCCCAGGAGGCAGATTTTACAATGTTTACCGTAGATGAAGAGTGGAATGGTGAAAATGCCCTACCACAGACGACATACAGGAGGAAGAGGTGCTGGAGGAAACTGAGGCCTATGGAGAAGAAGCTGGGGACCATATAATACCCCCACTCACCCTGGAGGAGGTACAGGAGGAGGGACAAATCCACATGTTTTGGACAGGAGGAATCGTAATACCATCAGAAAGACCGAGTTAGTAAGTGTCAAATCTACATACAAATCAGCATTGTTTGTGTTCTGACGGAACGCTTGAGCTGGCGGGTACGGAGAATCTACTTTGACCCATTTGAGGGGTTGGGAGAATTTACTTTGAACTGAATAGTATTTCCTTACTATCTCAGTAAACATGCCCTGTACATTTTTTTTTGTCGGGTCTTATGGTAGGTGCACACCTACATTAGGGAAGAACTCCAAGAAACCAGGGATAATTTAGATATTGCACCGAGAAAACTGAACACTCTGATGTGTTCATTCATCCTCGGGGTGAGGAAGCCACAACCAAAAGGAGTCACCCCTGAAACTGCCACATATCAGCAGAAAATTCCTCCAACCTGACACTCTGACAGGTTACCCTACTGGTGTGGCAAGGTAAAAATATGATAAATCGATGCTCTGACCCCCCCCCCTATAGGGCATTAGCACATTAGGCTATGGAGGCCGCCATTAGACCCCGACTGCACTATGACTAACACCTTCAGCCCCCGTCTCTGCAGTAAATGCCAGGGATGCTTCCCATTGGTCAATAATACAATAACCATGTGCCGTATACAATCTTCCAAGCCCAAATAAAATATGAAGCCTAAATCTCCTCAATGTTACATTTTCTCATCGTCGCTGAAATGCCCAATATGGCAGAAATGCACTGTCAAATTTTGTCAACGGCAACTTTGATGATCTTATGCTACTAAAATACTGAATAATCACTAAAGAGAATGAGAAATTCGGGTTGTACACACCCTTCTCCTACACCCCCGTAAAGAAATTTACCAAAAATTAGGCTTGGTGCCCTTTTTTGGCTGAGAGGGAATGGTCACATTGCAACAAAAAATCCCCATACAAACTCTATGGCACTTGTCAGGCCGACCACAACTCGAAAATTTACCTGCATAAAACAGTCCTGATATCAAAATTAGGTGGGGTGATGGCTATCAGATAGTTTTTTTCTTGGTCTAGGGGGTTGGGGGCTACAAAATGTACCATTCATTGCGATTTTAATGCAATACAATTGAATGAAACAAGTGGTGACAATTTTCCAAGGCTATTCCTATGGGAGGGCTGATCTGATCAAAATTTGCCATATCGGGGGGTAGGCCTAGTTTTCAGTATTGTGATGAATACAGTGCATAACTAGGTGTGTGGGGCTGTTTCCCAACGTACTCCCATTAAGAAATATCAAGGGGTTAATTTTTTATAAGCCTTTTAGTTTTGGTCAACATAGGTCTACTTTAGCATTGAAAGTTTATGGAAATGACTGATATCAAGGATTGTACAGTATAGGATAGGTCAGTCCATACAGTCCTATAGTGAAGGCCAACCCCCCTCTACCCCCCCCCCACCCCATGAAACTAGGTGACCTTGTGTGTTCAGTATTGGGCCCTATGTAGGATAAGGGGGTTTATGGAGCTATCATGTATCTTCATGAAAGGGATACCAAATGAAATGAAGAGACAATTTAAACCAAAAAATCCTGCTGAATCCCAAAATGTTGGTCTTTGTTATCAGAATTTGACCAAAAGTACCCGAAAATGATGTTTGATGAGGGAAATATTTTGAAAATGTACAAAAATGATACTGAAAATGATTGTAAATCTTTAAATATAGAACACATAAATCAGAGTTAAAACCTCAATCCACATACCCAAATGTCTGCCTATCTCTCAGTCAGGCAAGTTCTGGGCCTGTGCATTATTCTGCCTATCCCACATACAGCATATCAATTGTATGCCTATCACTCATCCTGCCTATCTCTTCAATCCAAAACATGTACAGTTTAATCTGGTTATCTCTTAAAAGTCCTAACTTATAAAGCTTACCCCATCACCTTACCTTATCTCATTTGTTCCATCTTTCCTTTAGTCTATACCTATCCTCAATCTGCCTATCATTCATTTTACTTATCCCTCATGAAGATGCTTTATTTTTGTTTTACCCGTTTAGCTTCACCCCTCTAAAGATCCTTAAGATGCTGAAAACAAGAATGATTAAACTAATTTTTGGCGCAAACCCGGTGAAGAAATTTGAAAAATTAAGGTCTGGAGCATTATTTTAGTTTTAGGTTTGTTCACGTAATGATAAGTCTATGGGCACTACCTGGTAATACAACTGAATGGAACTCTAAATATCAGAATTTTTTTTAAGCTAGTTAGGCTACTGTTACTTATGGTCGAGTTAGGCCTACTCTAGCATTGAAAGTAAATGACTGATATGTGATATTGAGTCCAAAAAATGATTTGCAGTGATCAATATCGTTCTAAAAAAACTACCTAAACAAGTGTGCTACCTGATATTAATATATGATGTTCTGATATCAACCAACAGACCTGAAAACGATTTTGTTATGTGATATCAATTCTTATTCTAGAGAATGGTGAATTTAATGTTGTACTCACGGTTGTATGGCTGCAGACTCACATATGATTGGCGTACCATCCATGAAAATCACACTAGATCTATAGCTCCTATCAATATTACCTTGGATGCGAGATTATTTATATAAATCACGTTTTCACTTATATTTTTCAGATATTGCCGTGATAATGGCTACCCCGCAAACTTAATCACTGATGATGCATTCCCCCTGTTCCAGCAGGTATTGGAAACCAGGAGAGCAGAGCTTAAGGATAAGGGATTGGGTAACAAGCCGAACCAAGCCGTACCCGTGACAGATGAAGTTGAGCTTGATTGGCAGAAGGGGGCATTCAGGGGTGCCACTCGCCGCACTCTTCAGAACACTCTCTATTTTTATCTTTCAAACGCCTTCGGTTGGAGGGGGCGTAATGAAGAGTACAATGTGATGTGGAATGATCTCACCCTTGTTGATGAAGACATGCCCGAAGAGCAACTCCATTGGAATGAACGTACTTCCAAAACCCGCAAGGGCAAAGGGCAGCCAAGGGTCTTCAACGTGTGGCCCATTAACGATGAAGAGCACTACCTGGTACGTATGTACAAGCAGCTGAGGGATAACCGCTCTGACAAACAGAAACAGCCCGAAGTGCATTTCTTCCTGACTCCAAGGTGGAAGGCGACATGGGAGATGGAGTACCCATGGAAGCACGGGGAACATAACCGTAAGAAAGGCCATGATTACTAACCTCCTCCATTCGGGAGTGCCCCTGATTCTGACAACTCACCGGGCATAAAATTGAGAACATTGAGAAGAGATTATCTTACTCTTCTTCGCCTCGTGAGCCAACTCTAAGTCAGGTCCTCTTCTAATGAACCTTTGATTTTTTTCGTGTTGTCTTACTAACTAAGAAAAGGTATAAAAGACAATCATTGTTTACTGCTTTAACATAATTTGGAGTGCTGTTCCTTTGAATGAAAAACAGGAATGGGTTATGTGACATGGGTGTGATAAGTATACAACTCCAATGTTAAGTGTAGATAGGGTGTGCATTTTCCTGACAATTCAAGATTAACTGAGACCTGTAAAATTTATACATGTTTGACCAAGCTTTATGCTCGCATATAGAGGTTTCTGACCGAAGCCATAGTGCAAGGTTTCTGACCGACGAGGTTTCTGGCCGAAGCCACTAACAAAGGGTTTTTGACCGACGAGGTTTCTGCTTGGTGGTTTTTGGCTGTTAGAGACCGTAAGGAAAGGGCTTTCTCTCTGTTAGAATGCATAGGATGTACCTGAAACATGCCTCAACCAGGTGAAAAGGGAAAAACTGAGTTATCTAGTGAAACTGTCATCTTGACAGAAACAAGAAAAAGAGGGGACATTAATGACTTTTTTTAAGGAGGTCTCAGACGTCTTTTTCCACTAAAAAACACATGCATGAAGCATATTAAACAAGATTTCATGCATATAATCTCTTCTGGCACTGAAGAGGACCCCATTTCCTTTTTAGTTTAAAGTTAAATACTTTTCTTCCACTTTCTGTGGACCTTTTTAGTCAGCCAGTCAGAAACTTACACCACTCAAGAAGAATTATTTTGCTGTAGCTAAAATGGGGTCACAAAACATAATTATTTAACATTTTTTTTCTTTTTGAAACACATGTAAGAAGTATTGTTCTAAGCTTTGTCGAAAGAATTTTTCAGTTCGGAGCACTTTGGTGTTCGGTCAGAAACCTCAGTCACAAACCTACATATGTGGGAGGATAGTGGCCTGAGCACTAAAAAGTAAAAATGAATCGTGTTATATTTCATTTCATATCATGCTTCTTTGTGTTGACATTTTTCTAACTAAGGGAGTGTTCATTTTTTATCAAAAGGTGATGCGGTGGGTTTGTGGAGGGGTGTGTGAAAAATTTTGACCCTTCTTTTTCAATAGCAAAAAAGTCCCCATGCTACCATAGATCAAAACGGGGCGCACAAATTTTTTACTATTATTGGGGGGCGTAAATTTTTTTTTGCACATCCGCATGAAAACCCCTCACCCCCTTGTTAAATAATGACCACTCCCTAAAATTCTATTTTGATAAAACCGCTCCCACAGGGTTTGCATTGCGGGTTGAATCGACAGGATATTTTTTTCAGTTTGTAGTCTAGTTTGGAAATTTTTGAGCATATAATCCCCCTTACGTATTAGTCTATTCATTTCTACATTATTATAAGTATTAGTCATATTTAGGGTCTAAAACAATATTTTTGTTCCTCACCTTGCTGCTTTTAGACTGATCAGCTGATCACCTTCACTCGCCTTCACAGGATGAATTTCTAAGCAGGGGTTGGTCTTTACCATTGCCAGCATAGCACAGTCTATTTTAGGTGCTCTTCGGGTGATGCAATGCCACACATTTCCCCTCAGAAAACAGTGATACTCCTGGAACTTCGCCTTGAAACCAAGCTAGATCGATGTCATAACATTTTCCTATTCTAACAAGGTTTGTTAGAGCTCTGAGAGTTAATTAGGGGCTGAGATACAGACTAAAACGTTCGGCAAGGTTGGGGCATTTCTCTCGGAAATCTGTGTCAATTTGAAGCCAAGTGTTTGACCCATTTACAGATGGATCACACTCACCGTGTTTTTCCCTCAATCTCCATGTAGAGCTTTGGTCTTTAACATTGTCATCATAGGCGTCCGGTTTTTGCCAAAAACATCCACTAGGGGAATTTTTCTATAGGTCAAAGAAGGATTTTGGCAGCAATGTTTCTCTAAAGGGAAATGGAGACAGCGGGGCAGTCACATACTGTGAACATTGATTTATTCATTTTTACAGTGCTTGGGAAGATTATTTTTTTATTTTTTGTCTAATGTAAAGCATAAAACAGTGAATTTTGTCCTCTGTTGGCTGCTTTTCAACCGATCAGCTGATCGCCTTCACTCTTCATCCGTGTCATTCAACGTCTAAGCAGAGGTTTGGTCTTGAACACTGCGTGTATAGGTGTCTGACTTTCCCAAAGAAAATTGATAATGTCCCCTTCTTTTAAGAGAAAACCTTATTGGTTAAATCTTGATTAAGACATTTCATGCATATTTGGGCGATATATTCTGCGAATGATTTAGATTAGCACAGGGTGCGAGGGGGACTATTTTTTGTAGAAGTTGCTTAAACCAGAAGTTAGGGTTGTGATGCACCATTCAAAGATGGCAGCCTCCATGCTCAGACGGACGCATTAAATTTCTTGGTAAATAAAAGGTTGTTTAAGCATTAATTCTTGACAAAGAAGCATTTATTGACAAATATAAGAACGGTAAAGTGTTTTTGCTTGACGCCAGAACAAGGTGAGACTTGGGTCGTATCACGTTGAAGAAATTATACGACTGAAACGTCTTGTATTGCAATAACATGTATGGTTATAATTGGCAAATTGACAAACAGAAGATCCAATGGCAGCATCGATCCAAACAGTGGCAGCATCGATCCAAACAGTGGCCTTGGAATTTAGAGATGTAAACTAATGAAATATCACCGACATTTTGCTATAATGCATCTTTGTTATCAACTGACACCATGTGGAAACTGAATTAAAAAGCCAGAGGAGTGAGTGCTTGTACATAATGCTTGGATTGATTTCAGTGACTGGAAGGCACACGCTGAATAACAGAAAGCTGATATCTCTCTCACAAAGGGGACTTGGGCATCTCCTAATTTGATTCCATCCACCATCTTGGATGTCACTCATAAGTCACTGTTCTAGCCATATTCATGTTGTTTGACGTCGCAGGAAGTGTCATGATATCACTGTATTTGTCACCATCTCTTGCCATGGTGTTGGTGTTGGTACTGGCACTGGCATCTCAAATTGTAGAAGACTATTTGGTGCAGAACTGTGGCCCACCAAGTGCTGCACTGATTGGATTTCTTATTTCTGATTGGCTAATGGTGCCGTAATCAGTAAGAGAAGTCAACACACCCAGCACTGATGGGAATGTCTATATCTGATTTGATATGCTTCATACCCCACCTTCATCCATCCCCTCATGTCCCTGGGGCATCCCACCACTCTTTCTGTCTTCTTGTACCATACATCATGACCATTACCGCGTTGGCCTGTAAAAGTAGAATCAGGGTGTGTTATGGTAAGACCATGAATATAAGGCACACTTAGTATAAAGGGCACATGCACCCTCATCTGAATAAAAGACCACAAGGCTTGATTCTCAACACATTAGGACTTTTATTGATTTTCTGCACAGTCTTTATTTCTATAGTAAAGATTCCTCACCTATAAACTGATAAAGCACACCCCTAACTTTGGCTGATCCTAGTAGTCCATCCTCGGTTATAACCCGCTACTTGCATATACATGGGATAATACAGTAATTTATCTTTGAGATTGAACCTGGTCCTGATTTGAGGCAGGCATCTATCTAAGATGCATAAATATTACATGAATCAATATTCCTCTGACCCTGGCACATTTTGAAGACCCTGTTGCTATATATATTCACCCAGCCTCCAATCCCCATAGCTACATCTGTACAGCCTCCACTGCAACCCTCTCCGCCGATCCCATTCTTATCTAATCCCCCACCCCATACAAGCCCTATTAACCCCTCCCCTCTATCTCCAGAGGATCTCCCATTCTGCTTTGACATTTCCTTCTACATAGTGTCCCTAATGCAATCATTTTGTAGGGAATCTCTCAGACAACCCAGAGTCACAAATTAGGCAGCCTGTCTCTGATTACCTGCCTTATGTATAAACATTGATTCTGCTTTGTAATCAGGTAGCCTTACAGCAGCACCTAGATATAGTAAGATACTTTGTAGTTTCTACAACAAGCGAAGGGACGTTTTTGCGTTCGGGAGAGGGAATGCAGGGTTGGTAGGGATGACAAACAAAATGAGCTTTTACTTCACAAACTGACGCATAATGATATAAAGCGACTTTAATATATGTATTATGATTTAACTCCAAGCAGTTCTACAAATCAGACCTACGTATATCTAACATTTGCCACAACTACTACTTGAATATAAAGGGATCTGATGAGTGTTGAATATCATAATTTTATCAAGGAAACAGGATTGAAGGACTCGATGAGTGTTGAGACACTAGAATCTATTTTTTCATGTCATTGACATGATACATGTACATGGTTGAACTATGTCCATCATAGATTAGCATGATTGTATCCCATCCCTCTATCAAACCTGATCCATTGACATACTTTCCTAAGTCATTATCTGGTAACATTTTCTCCTCATTTTTGAATGATTAAGGTCAGCAGTCAATTTCAAAGTTGCCTACTTCGTAAAAATAAACGAACTTAAAAAATGCTTATTTTCCCCCACTTTTAACATGTTTTTACCAACTAAGCAATCTTGAATAGCTCTGTAGACCTTAACAACTGGAATATCAAGAAATGGAACGAAAGTGTCTCCAGATAATGACATCAATCATTAGATTAGGAAAATATATTAATTATCCGTCCTATAAAGTTGTTCTAAAAGAAAAGAGTTAGAAAAGAACGTTTTAGTTCCATTCAGTTTCCATGGCAACCAAATCTTGATAAACCAAGTTTGAAAGGGGAAAGGAACACAATCATACTGGTGTATGATGCATATGGGTCAGGTCGCCAGAAAGCAGTAGATTTTGTGTTTTTGGGTCATTTTGGACTTTTATGGCTCTGGAGAAAGATGTTGTGAACCAATATTGTCTTACATAGACTCATTTGATAGAGAACACTTAAAGCTGTCAGAAAAATGTAAATTTGTGGTCATCCATCAAAAACTTTAGGACTTACAGCCTGCCAAAGTGAAAAAACGGCCAAATTTGTTCTTTTTTATACTTTTTGTATTTTTCACAAGTGTCCTGTATTGAATAAAGAACACTTTAGAGTATCCCAAAGTTATTTTTTGTATTCTATATGATCATAGGTATCATTTCCATGAGGTTTGGACATGTTACTAAGTGAGAACTTTTCATGATGTGTCTTTCAAAATGGAAATCTGTAATTTGTAACGTCCGGTACCTAAATCTAAATCGGTTATAAAACATGGAAAAAATGAAGCTTCAAAATCCTTTTTATTACCCATATGAAGGGCCCTATCATCCCCTACTTTGGTGAAGAAATTGTGTGTCTACCAGCATTTGTCTCCATATGAGAGCAGCTTATGTGAAATAATTCTGATAAAAGTACCGGACGTTACGTAACGTCCGGTACTTTTATCATCATTTAGGAGGCAGTCTACTGTGCATGCATAACTCAAATTTTGTTCCATTCTGTAATTGAAGTCAGTAATAGACATATTGGCCTTGTTATTTCATGTGTTTGTTATGCATAATGGGACATTCTTATATTACTGAGAGCAACTTCAATTACCTCCATATTTCATTATTTTGGTACCGGACGTTATATGACACAAAACAAGCAATAAAAATGGAACCGGATGGCCTAGATCGGTATTTTTTGGTCTTCTGAGCTGAGGAGATGTACCTTGACAATTTTGTTAAGGTTATATAAAGTAATTAGAAAATTAGTTTTTCAGGGCCTTCAAGGGCAAAATCTTACACTTTCTGACGACCTGACCCATATAGTTCAAATTATGCCAAATTACACAAATAAATATGTTCTTTTGACTGAGTGTTTATTGAGTCCTTATATAATGCTGAAATCAAGTGAGTATCAATGAATAATTACCTTCTTAAGATACAAATTCATCAGACGAAAGATTAGAAGTAGCAGAACACCAGAGCGTATTTCACTGCTACACCACCCCAAAGAGCTGTTCCCTGTATATAAATCCCTACCCATTGGCTATAAGTTCCCACAATAGCATTGCAATGTACCACAAGGCTCTATGCCGGGTCCCTATAGCGAGGAATCGGGTCACCTAGCGCAAGAACGTTGGTGCCCGTACTGGGGTTGAAATGACATGGCAATCACCAATACAGTCGTGTCTCTATAAACCGGCCACCCTGGTTTCAGCTAAAATTATACTGCTTCCTGAATCGACTGGTTCTCTGAATCAGAATTACAATAAAATTCAGTTGTCATAATCTTATCTGTTTAGAGTGTTTTGTGGCTGGTAATTGAATCAGCCGACTTATTGAAGACCAATATATCGAGACATGACTGTACCAGCCAACGCAGTGCCAAAGTCTCGTCTGCTGCTTCTTCCTGAATACAGATGATTATGTAATATCAGACTTTCCCACATGAAAGGACGCAATTGGTGGATATGACTGCGTGTACAAGGCCTACAGATATGTCGCTATAACTCCTTTACCATCCCTCCTCTCCTGAAGCTAAAAATCTGTTTTTTGTCAGAGCTTAGTACAGTCACACACAATGAACTAAAGTGCAGAGACATGCTGGGTGCAGTGAACAGGGGCTTAGGTACAGTGAACACAATTTGATTTTCATAGACTGGGATTTGTGGCATTGCCCCCAGGCAATAAGAGAATTGGTCGATTCCTAAAGGTCCTTGGTGCCCTGGAGGGTATCTCAAAAAGATTGGGAAACCAGTTCTCACTGTAACTATTTGATCCTGCAGTTCTCCTACATTCCTCACCCTAAGAACAGACTTCCCTGCTTGACTTCTGCTACAAGTGAACTGCACGGAAATAGGTTGAGTTGCAAAATAAGAGACTGGACCCCTCCTATACCACTCCTATAACTGACTCCCTCTTTACAATACAAGAGGGAATCCACTCCAGAAGGTCAGTGAGTTCAATTTTGGAATTATCACCCCCGACAGGATCAATTCCAAATCTTTTTGAGATACCCTCCTGGGTGCACACTGGTAGCTGTAGACAATGGGAAGAGTGGCTTAGAGGGTAGTCAGATGTTGGAAATTTGATTGAGATTGACAGGGCACACTGTGTGCCTATGGGGGTTATAAAGGTGGTCAGGGACCCCACAGACAAGGAAGCTATATAGGTTGCACTGCTGGGCTGGAGGGTTGTTCGGACTGCAAATGGACCCAGTGGATTGTCTCATAAAAGACATTGGTTACAATTTTTTTTTCTCAGAGAGGATAGAATAAATCCTTTTTCATTTCCTGTATTGCAGCCATGCCCAGAGGAACCAGACATGGATTGAGTGGCTTCAATTCCTAAAGACAAAAGGTATATTTACATATAGAGGTATGTTCACGTTAAAGTTCAAGGATACCTCATATCAGTGTTTGCTATGAGTAATCTTCCATAAGACACCGGGTGATTATACAGCATACGGGTTAGTTATCATTTTATACGGGAACTCCCAAGGACTGTGTTAATCATGGTTATCAGAACTGAGTGAAAGGACCTTGCCTTTATGTAACAAAGTTCATTCAGGATCAAGCATTATAATAATTATTGTATTGAATGTTCCTTCCCCAATAGCATTTAGAAAAAAAGGTGATGGTTGCAGGAATATCTGAATGCATTAATGGAAAAGTCACAACAGAACAACTTTCCTAAAATGAAACTTCAAGTCAATAGATTGACTAATGTCAGGGGCGTAGGAAGCAAATTTTAATTGGGGGAGGGCCAGAGGTCTCGGTTTTGGGGCCTGCTATATTTTTATATAGGCTTATATAGGGAACCTCCTCATTATTGGGGGGGCCAGGACCCCCTGGCACCCCTTTTCCTACGCCCCTGAATGTGTTAATCATCCTGTCTCTGTAAAGCAGACAAGCTGACAGATCAAGATGCTCACAGTGCCTTTATCACACTCTAGTATTCTAAGAAACGCCGACAATTTCCATATATGGTAGCATGAAAAATGATCCCGTGGGTAGATTCCTGAGTGCTGCTAAGTGGGCTATCTATCACACCCATACCTATATAGTTGAAAAGGTTGCAATCTATGTAATATGGAAACCTACTGGTCTTTTGTTATGTTTATACAAAAAAAGAAACAGTGAAGGATAATGTCAATGTGTCACTTCGTCAAAGAATATGCTTTCTCCCTCTCTTCAAAGCTAATATTTGTCCCCACACATTTGGCCCTTTGATCTCCTCTGATTCTATCCCCCCTCCTGCCTTCATGTATGCAATCTTTTCCACTTATTGAACACACAGACACCAACTCTTCTACAGCATCACACCACCAGGGTAGCTGACAGCAGCAGCTGAGACTGAAGGCCCTGATGGAATGGTGAAGATCTCTTTTGTCCCATCCCTAAGGCTCTCCCGAATTGGATCAGTCTGGAGATGACTTGAAGTGTGTTAAGTTCAAGATTTTGGTGTTTTAGGAGTGAGGATGCCTCATTCACAGCCGTCATTATACTGACACCTTATGGTAGGGATATCATTGACATCCGATTTTTGTCGATTCCGATTATCACGATTTTTGGTCTCAATATTCTGATTTTTCTGACGTTCTCACCTTCCAACCACACCTAGATCGGTATGATACACACTAGGGGGCAGTGATTACCTGGAGACCCGCCCCTGGGGGTCTCCCACAGGGTACGGGGAATTACTGCCCCTACACTCCTCCCCATCAGCTTCAACCAACCCTGCACCTCCAACGCAATCGGCAGCAGGTAACTGGTCCACAACAACTAGCAGGTTGAAGCGTTATCTGTATCATACCGGCCCAGTCCTGGGTCCTCAATCAGTCAGGATCACTCGCATCTTTTGATCTCATGATTGCGTTAGGATGCTCGGTTTCTCCACCAATGTACAGGTTGGTGAAAACGTTCTGGAGAAACCGGGACTCGAACCCGGGGCCCTCCAACTTCAAAGCGGCTGCTCTACCTCTGAGCTACTTCCCCTGGCCTGGCGTTCTCACCTTCCAACCACACCTGGATCGGTATGATACACACTAGGGGGCAGTGATTACCGGGAGACCTGCCCCTGGGGGTCTGCCACCAGGTACGGGGAATTACTGCCCCTACAGTATTATCGATATGATTTTCACCATCAAAATATTGCTGATATTTAGATATTGTGAATATCGATGACATCCCTAGCCTGTGGGACTGGCATATTGAGGCTCGTCTTCCTCCAGCTGTCATGATGTTATGTTGAAATTATCAGGTTAGGGTGGATGTCAGGGTGGACGAAGTAGATTTCTTCGCTACCACATGTGCGCATTCAAATAAACTAGCCGGGAAAAAATATCAATTTGGTTATGATGAAATTATATCACTGATGGTTCAAACAACAGAGGACAAAGTACATACTAACTAGTACAGATGTGCAAAGCATTATGAATGTGAACAAACGTGAAAGGGTGTACCATGAATCAATTAGGTTAATTCTTATGAGTATAACGAGAATTTGCATATGAGTCTATGACCCTACTTCAATTTGTAGGGGTAGGGCTTTAGAGGCTGTTTTTATTTACTTATGCACAGCAGATGTCAATCAATCCAAACACCTTCATCCATACAAAGTAAATATGCACTGAGGGTGCGATGGGGAGTCTATTTTCACAAATAAGCATACATAAAGCCATCTTAGAATGTAAAAGAACTGCAGAGGTAAGGGGGGAAATCTCTAGGCAGAAATTATTGTTTGATCTCTTCTGTTTATCATTTCTTTTTTTTTCTTTTGTCAAATTTCCACCAACCTTGTGATAACTGACCATAGAAGTCTGAGCTGTCAGAGCAGTTCCACATATAGACCCAATAGAGCATGCACAACTTTCATCAGCTTCTTGGTCAAACAGCCAGTACTGCCACTAAGGGTCTCTTACAGCGAACCTTATAGAGCAGCTGAATAGACCCAGGATAGATCAAAGAGCAGCTCATAGAACACATCTTATATAGACTCTTCTCCTCAAAAATCCTGCAGCACCCCTAGATGCAAACAGTCAGAAACACCGCCAGGTTCACGCATGTATAGATGCACCAGCCCCACTTTCAGATATAGTGAAGGGTCCTGATAGTGCTGTTGGTTGGTCAATAGCTCTTCAGATGAGCCAGTTGTGCATCTCTTGTTGTACATAACTTAAATTTAAGACAACAAAACTATGTCCTCTGCTAGAACAAGAGCCTCTGGAGAAACAATTGAAGCATCATGTTAGTTATTCTCTATTAACATATGGAAAAATCATCAGTGAATACCCTTAGATAGGTTGTTCTAACCAAGTATACATTCAAGATACCTAGATAGCTATGTTTCTCTGATGATCATGCACCTTCAATGTAGTAACTGGTATGGTTGGGCCAAACCACTACCTGAAAGACATTTAACATGCTGCTGTACTAATAGGGTTAGTTATGCTCAACTGAAGACAGACTTTGCCTGAATCTCAGCATTTGCCCGTGGCTAAGTATTTAATTGCCTAAAGGTATTGATCTCTAACACTCAGCTTTACTAGGTGTTGGCACCATGTGTCCTGAAGATACCCACCCCTGTGTACGCCCAGTGTGAGCATGTCTCTTTCAGTAGTGGCATTCCTACCTAGGAGTTGAGCAATTCTTTACTTCCTTTGTTAACCTGAGTCTTTACTCGATGGGTGCTACCCACATGTTCTCCTTTTTCTAAGACTATTATCATAGTGATAGGATTACAATTGGCACAACCATCCACCTAGCATTCTGTACTAGTGTGCCATATCCTTCCAGCCCTTTTCTGGTTAGAAAAGCATGACCTTACTCTTATCCTTTGTCACCTGAATACATTGGATTTATGCATCAAGACAACTTAGATTATGCTCCTGATAAATGAAGGCATCATGGCCTATATTACTCTTAAGGTATACACACAATCCACCACCTACTTTAGGTTCATTACTAGTAGGGTCATCATTCCATTCCCTGTCAACTCTATATCCCACACAACCTGGTAGGTTAAAGCTGGTATCAGCATCATATTTCGTGAACCATGTTTCTGAGAAAGTGGCTGTGTCAATATTATTATTTGAGAACTCAGCATATATGCTCTAGTTAAATTACCTTTGATGCTTCTAGCATTGGGATGAGATATACGGAGGCCTTTTCTCCCTTTAAACATATCTAAGGTCTTAGTCATTGTATGGGTGACCTCTCAACCTGTGACATCTTGTTAACCATGTAGAATATAGTATGATTGCAAAATAGATGTACATGGGTTTTCTGCTGGGGTATCCCATGTTTACATTGTGGGAGTTTTTGTCAGCAGCTAGGTTCCTGATAATAATGTAAACAACACTTGCACAGTTCAATAGAAAATAGAATAGAAAGGTTTTTATCATCTTTCTATGGGGCAATTTTGTATGTGATGAACACATTGTATACCACATTGTTGTTACATTAATTTCAACTGTTATTAAATTAAGAGTTACTGCTGGGACTTGATGTAGGATTCATAGAGCACAGGCTGATCCTGTTCGCCTTTCTTGATGTATATTCTGTTGCTGGTGGTCCAGGCTGCATAGTAGACAGCATCGCCAAGCTGTTTCTGAACCTGGGTGTAGATCTTAGCCGTGGGAGGAGCCAGGTCATCATTTATAAAGAGATTACAGTCTTTGAGTTGCCTTCTTGCCTTGATGAAGCTGTCTCTTGTGGAATAGTTTTTGAACTCCACCAAGATTGGTTGAGAGGGCCTCCCAATGCGGTAGGCCACATCGATGACAGCTTTGATCAGGTCAACATCCTAAGCCATAATAGCAGCCATTCTCCCCATTTCAGATGGTAGGTCCTCAGTGGGTTTGTTCTCGAGAAGGCCATTGATACACACATTCTTCAGGCATGTGTGGTTATCCACTTCATCCTACCTTGTGGTGAGTGTGCTAAGTTGTTTTTCAAGTTTAGATTTGATCTCTGCATTCTGTTGTCCACTTCAGTTTTGTTCTCTTTAATCTTTGTAAAGCAATCAGTGATTCTCCAATCAATTTTGGCAGTAGCTTTGGTAACAGCAACAGATACCGCCTTTGGAAGGACTTCACTTAATGTATTAGTTACTGTCTCTCTAATAATGCCATGGAGATCTTGATCATCCTTTTCCTTAGCAGAGGCTTTCCTAGAGGCCTGGGAGCCCCCTCTTTGTCTTTGCTGAGACATAATTTGGTTGAGGTTTAATAGTCTTTATCTCACGATTCTGGCTTAGATCGTGCTTTTTCCTCATAACCCACGGTTCATTATCAAGCTATAACCGCATTCCCAGACCATTTCTTTGTCTTCAAGAAGGTGCTGGGTTCAGCCTGGACATGTTAATAAATTGGAGAAGGATACAAAGTCATCCTCGCCATACATTTCTAGCTAAAACCGTTCAGGGTTCTATGGGGAATCGATCCCCGGCCACTGTGGCAAGAGACAAACTTGCTGTCCACGATACCAAGCCGAACGGTACTAGAAACCAATGTACATGCAGGATTTGAATAAGTTTTCTGACATACCTGATGTTTGCACACCTCGTTAGCATAGAATCCAATGGTGGCAGGTGGAGTTATTAACAGGGAAACATCCAAGATATCCAAGATGAACATGCCATGCCTAAAGTATGTCAGTTTACATCCGGGCACCTCCCGGCTCCGTCAACAAGAAGGAATGGCCATGTGACTATGGATCGCTATGAAAATTCATTGTATTCTTATTTATTTAGAAGAAAATGGAGACAAAATGTGGGCAAACACCAACTAGACATCATATATTTGTTGGTCCTAGAAGTACAGGACTTGACATGCTTGGACTCTACCCGAAAAATGTGTGGAAAGTCAGGCACCCGCGGAGGAACAAAAAACATGGCCACACGCATTGCGAGGCTGGTGTCAACGGACGGTTACAAGTGGTGAAGTGAATGTACACGGAATCCAGAGAAGTTCATTTGATCCTTTTATTGCATAGCTGACATGAGTGTTTCATAAAGGTGGTAACAATGATAACACTCGCCAATATCTAAGCTCTGCCTCCGATCCTATAGCTCAACCTGTCGTAGGTTCTAGGTATAGGTGTAAGGTGTAAGTTGGGAGAGATGATCTTAGAATAGATTAGATTGGGAGCTGCTCAAGCTACCTTTTATACTAAGGGCTTGAGCAGCTCACAGTGTTGTGAAATGTTCTGTACATGTGGCTCAATAGAATAGTGACACATGTCATAAAGAGAGAATGCCACCTGTGGGTAGATTATGTTAATGAGAATTGAGAGGAGATTGTGAAATATCCTCTCATTCCAAATATGGCACCACAGGTGGATCGCACTTCCTCCAGTTGGACTGTGTGGATGTAGATAAGGTTGGAATGTTATTACATCCGTGTACCTTATGTCACAGAGTGTCATGGAGGAAGTGTGTTTGTGATGACTAATGGATCCTGGTTCCTGTTGGGGAATACAGGAGATTATTGAGTGTAGATCATGGGCAGAGCTTAGGTTTTATATGGCGAAGAAATTAGTAAATATGAAAAAAAATTATAATACCCAGAATGGTCCATTGACACCGGGTAGAAACACTTGGCTTGAGAAATTTCTTCTCCTGGATTTATTCTGAGGTTATAAGGTAAGAAATTAATATAAAATGGAGGAATTTGTTAGATAAACGCTTTAACCCATGTTTAACCCTGAACAAATTGGGGTTGATATCCAATAACCCAGAGCCCGCACCAGGTGAAGACATAGATGTTGGATAAACGGGAATCCCCTAATGTCTAAGAAGATGGAGGACGTCTGCTTATCTAATGAAGGTAAGATTACAATTAGAAGTGTTATGAGGGGAGATAGTGATCATTTAGGTAGAATGTGAGCACATTAAATTTATCTATTTCTCCAAATCACAATTTATGTTCTGCATTATATGGCTGCTGAATATGCCTACTCTATTTCCATCTCACTATTAACATACTAGAATTACACAACTGACACTGTGGCAATTGGATAACTGTCAGCAGACATAAATGATATAAACCAGTTTCTGACCATTTTGACACCCCTCACTCTCATTAGATTAATAGACTGTATGGAAGCTATGGACCCATTTCCTACGATGTGATGTCATATTTGTTGGGCCTTGAATAAAACGTCCTTGGATAATACTTGGAACTCTTTACTTCAGATCCAACATTAATGGACGGGAAGCCCATTACTGCATTGTGCCCATCTGTCACCAAAGGTAATTTTACTATCAGTCGGTATTTTCTAAATCCCTACCACCAGGAGCAGAGATGAGTTGGGGAATATGGCTAAGGGATTGTAGAGGTTGGTTTAACCTCAGATGGCCTTCAAGGTGTCAGTCTGCCATTGCCTATTTCACCATACTTTCAGCCACACGCCAACCTAAACCCTTTGATAGTCATGGCACCTCCAGGTTGATGTCTCATTGAATACTGTTGCAACCCATAATATTTATACTATAGGTCCTCACCAGACATTCATTTTTTAATCAGTTGCTTTGAATACCAATAATTATCCTTCATCATAATAGGAAGGCATTCATGGTGAAAACATCCAATATAAGATTTCTTTCACTTTGTGATTAATTGGTTATTGAATAACAAATCAATCAGAAATTCAAGTTTCTGTTTAAAGCAACAGATCATGAACCATGTCAGGAACTAAGGTTTACACTGCACAGAGTGACAAAATTTATTTGACCTTTAAAATGTACCGTAAATCTAAGGCTTAATTCAAAGAACATTCTAGACTCCAGCACTTATACAGGAGTTATACAGCACAGCACATAGCAGATATCACTGAATCCTGTTAGGTAGAAGCTCAAGGGGGTTTTCAGCATATAAAGCAGGAAATGAGCTAGGATAACCTCTATCCATGACATTAATGTATAGGAGAGACCCCTGGTGATTAGCTTTTCAGTGTATGATTCACAAAAATCACACTTCTCCACCACAACGTCAAAACCCTCCGTTTTATCGTTTGTGCAATCATATCATTGGGTGGTCATTAATGCAAGGAGGCAATATTTCATAAAAAAATTGTTTTACCAAGGTTTTTTTCCATCAAGTTGATCAATCATTTGCAAGATTCCCAAATCACAAAGGAACTCAATTGGGTCCCTTATGAGCATCCAATTTCCTCTTGTCTATCTAATGAAAACACCACAACGGATGAAGAATGACTTGAAAACAGAAAAGGCAGCCATACAAGAGTTTGGATTGCCTACAATATCTGCCCATTCATTTGCAAAGTTCTCTGTGTTTCATCTCAAGTTCTGTAGCTTTTAGATAGAGGAGAAAGGGGCCCAATGTCTACAGTTGAAGTAGAAGAACAACTTAGAGCACTACACTGCTCCCCCACCACTAACAAGTGTTACCTGTCTATATTTCCCAATCAATTTGCAACTTGTTCCCACAATACCATAGCTGTAGCTCAGGGTTCTATACTGGGCCCTATGCTCCACCACCAACCCTCCCACCCTGACACTGAACTTCTGTTTTTGTCAACCACACAAACTGAAGTAAAGTGGAAGGAACAGACCTCGGCAGTTGTGACCGCAATTTGATTTTCATAGACTGGGATTCGTGGCATTGTCAACAGGCAGTAAGATAATTGGTCAGTCCCTAAAGGTTCTTGGTGCCCTAAAGGTTCTGTGAAGCCTTAGGTAGAGCCTTGAGTGCTGCTAAGTGGGATATCTTTCGGTTTATCACACCCATTCTTCAAAAGATGGTAACAGGATGAAGAGGTGGTAAGCTATGTATTATGGAAACCTAGTGGTCTTTTGTTATGTTAATACAATTTGCAAAGATAAAATGAACAGTGAAGGATAATTTCCATTTGTCACTTAGTCAAAGAACATGTGTATGCCCTCTCTTCAAATGTTGGTCCCCAAACATTTTTCCACCTGCCTATTTCATCTCTGATTCTATTCCCCCTCCTCCATCCAATGTTTTTGCTCATTGATCACAAAGACACTAACTCTCTTGCAGCATCACACCTCGAGGGAAGCTGACACCAGTAGCTGAGACTGAAGACCCTGATGGAATGTCGAAGATCTCTGTATTCCCATCTCTAAGGCCCTTCCTAATGGAATCAGTCTGGAGATGACTTGAAGTGTGTTAAGTTCAGGATTTTGGTGTGTTAGGAGTGAGGATGCCTCAGTCACAGCCACCATTACTGACCCCTGTGGGACTGGCATTTGGAGGCTGGGCTGCCTGTAGCTGCCATGATGTTATGTTGAAATTATCAGGTTGGAGGGGGGGGGGTTAGGTTAGGAAGGAGTAGATTACTTCACTACCACATGTACATATTCAAATAAACTAGTCAGGGAAAAATATAAATTCTGTTATGATAAAATTATATCATTGGCAGTTCAAACAACAGATCGCAAAGCATCCACTGACTAGTACAGAAGTACAAATATCATTATGCATGTGAAAAAAGGGTATAGAATGGATTGTCTAATTAAATGCATTTATGAGTCAATTCTTGAGTATTATCAGAATTTGTGTATGCATCTATGACCTTATCTCAATTTGTAGGGGTAGGGTGGAATCAGATATTTTCATACTGTTATTTAGAGGCTTCTTTTTTTATTTCATGTTGGTATGACCGAGATACTGACAGCCCATAGCTCTAGCACTCGAGGGCCGTATCTCACACCCCCTGTGAGATAACCCGCGAAAATATCACACGCCGAGGTCACGTGACCATTTGATGACGTCATAGGTCCAAGATGGCGATGTAAACAGTGCGCACGGGGAGTCATTCTGGTAAATTCTATTGTAATTCAGCAGTTTTAGATCAAAATAACATGAAATAAATGCAAATGAACACTCATGGGGAGAATTTTTGAGGGTTATCTCACTTGCCGATCAGGTGCCTGCGGGCGTTGTGCGATACCCCCCTCGTGAACATTTGCCTATTTATCTATGCACAGCACACATCAGTCAATCCAAACGACTTTATCCATTCAAGGGACTTTCATAAAGTATATATATGCACCAAGCGTGGGATGGTGGTCGTTGTTTACAAAAATGTGCATACATAAACTAGTCATGTAATATAAAAGAACTTTGGAGGTAAGGGGGGGGGGCAAATTCTAGGGGAGATAAGTGTTTATTTTTCTTCTTTTTATCATTTCCTCTTTTTATTGTTGAATTTTTACCAATCTTTGATAAGTGATCATAGAAGTCCAAGTCAGAACAGTTCCAATTCTGGACCCAATAGAGCAGCTTTCAGCAGTTTGCCATCACTGCCTCTGACTGACTCATACAGCGAGCCTTACAGAGCTGTTGAATTGAGACAATATAGATTAAAGAGCAGCTCATAGAACACATCTTATATATATATAGACTCTTCTTCTCAAACATCCTGCAGTGCCACTAGATTCAAACAGTCAGAAACACCACCATGTCACTACAAACTTCTGTGGGTCACGCATGTGTATATGCACCAACCCCACTTTCAGAAATATTGAAGGGTCCTGATAGTGTTTTTGGTTGATCAATAGCTCTTCAGATGAGCCAATTGTGCATCTCTTAAAGTACATAACTTTAATTCAAGACATCTAAACTGTGTCCTATGCTAGAACCTAGATGCTCTTCAAGAGAGAGAGAGAATATCAATATATAGGAGTAATAGGTAAGTGGTGTGGGATAGACTATGTTTCTCAGGAGGAAGGCAGGGAGGAGACTCTGGAGAAAGAATTGAAGCGTTATGTTATTTATTCACTATCAACAAGAACCATTAGTGAATGTATACCTTTAGGTGGGTTGTTCTTACCAATTATATTCAAGATACCTAGATGGCTATGTTTCTCTGATGATCATGCATCTTCAATGTAGTAATTGGGCTATATCATTAGTTAATGTGATAAATGAAAGACATTTAACATGCTGCTGTGCTTAACGGGTTAGCCATGCTCAAACTAAAGACAGACACTTTGCCTAAATCTCAGTATCTGCCTGTGGCTAAGTATAATCAGCTGATGGTATTGATTGCTAACACTAGGTGTTGGCACCATGTGTCCTGGAGATACCCATCTCTGTGTGGGCCCAGTGTGAGCATTGATCTCAGAATTGATATGAGCTTTGGGCAGGGTGCGGCTGGATCGATTCTATAGTAGGAGATAGCCTTAGGAGTATGAAATGGGTGTGGGAGTGGATAAGGGGCAGATAGATAGAAGAGGACCTGCTGTAAATGGATATTATGGTGGAAAGCTTGGGTTAAGAAGAACATCATTAGGCCTGAGATATCCTGATGTCCCTCTAGGCTCCTGTTCCTCTGTTGTCATCATGCATAAAAACAGTGTTAAGGGGGTTAGAACTAACTCTACCTCCATGAATCACATTAATCCTTTCTGGGTTGGTGAAAGCCTCCTATTGGAACTCATGTAAAGGGGCTTTACATCCTGGCTTAGAAAATGATCAACTGTTCGTAAATCACATAATGTGTGCATAATGTCTCCAGTCCCCTGAAGCTATATTTTGTTCAACTCTGAGTCAGGATTTCAATCATTATGTTCTACTTGATCTCTAACATAACAGAAGAGTTTGGTTCCAAAATGCGATAAACATCATTTTGGAAAAGAAATGGAGTTCAGATAAGAAAACAATAGGTTGGGGTAAGTGAGAAAAAAATGCAAAATCATTTTTTCCCAAAGAGTCACCTAAAATCCACTTTGATCCAAAATGACATAAATCCCACACCTGTTTTGATACAAAATGCAATAAATCTCAGCAGGCAAACTTTGTTATGATATGTATGTTCATTGATAACCTAATTCCCATGGATTGAATAATCTGTTAATGTCATATCATTGTGTTTTGTAAGTTTTATAACCTTCTTCCCAATAAGAACCAACTTTGCTAATGAGGAGAGAAAGATGTGAAAATATGCTGTGATGTATTGCATGCATTTTGGAACAAAACAGTTTGGATTTATTGTGTTTTGGAACAAAACAGGATTCATTGCATTTTGCAAAGGAATATGGGATAAATCGCCTTTTGTCTGTGAAAGAACCATCAGTGAAAGAAAGGTCTAGAAAATGTTTATAAAAACCATGTTTTAAAAAAATTATATCTAGGTGAGGAAAGTCAAACTAAATGAGGAACGTCAAATATAGAAATGAAAACTAACTTTTGTGGCTATTATGTGGATACAAAAAAGAGTCATGTTGGATATATATTGCATTTTGGAACAAAGCAGTTTGGGGATTTATTGTGTTTTAGAAAAAGAATGGGATCTAACCACTTGATTTATCCATGAAGGAAGACTCAAGTTTGTCTTTCAACTGTTCTCACGCACATCTCTGAAGCTGCGCTCCTTGACACGGGCGTTGCTACGCAACCGGCTGAGTCCATAGCAGCAACCGGTGGAGTCCATAGCAACGCCCTCCCAACGGCGAAGCGCAAAAAGACAGCTCCAATACTTCTATAATACCAATTCCCGATGATTCTGGTACTCACTCTGAACTGTCACAATTTACTAAAAATATCAGTATGGATCCCGCTCTAGGACACAGCCTCTTAGAACAACTAAAATTACTGCATGGCGATAACATCTTTTCTCGAGTCCATCACCCTATGTCTTAACTGCACTTCAGACTTTATCACTCGTTGTCTAGCCAGGGGGGTTTCACAAACTGTGTAAACTACCTCCAGAGATGATTTTTGTATTTGGGAAAATACCAAAGATAGGTGTGAAGAGGGTCAGAGAGCTCTCATGGGAATTTGGAGACGGTTAGGTTTCTACGTCAGTTTAAAAAAATGTAGCCCTGCTTCACAATGTAATAGGTTCTTAGGCATAGACATTGACATGCTAGACATGGAATTGAGACTTCCAGCGGACAAGCTGTTAGAGTTCAAAAACTAGTGAAAAAATTCTCTGAACTCAAAAGCTCAACAAAAAATGACATTGATGAACTAGCTGGCCTCTTGGCACACTGCAGTAAGGGGGTTCTTGGTGGTAGGACTTTTTGCCGGAGAATATAATGACCTCTCTGCCTCTATAAAATCATGTTATGCAAAACTGAGTCTGACTGAGGAATTCAGAGAAGATATTAGGTGGTGGCGCAATTTTCTTCCCATGTTCAACGGCAAAGCTAAAGTCTTATACCGCAATGACTCCATGATAAGTATGTACACTGATGCCAGCGGTAACGGTTATGCAGCTTATCATGCTGGAGATTGGGTGGTACTTTTATCAGAATTATTTCACATAAGCTGCTCTTACAAGGAGACAAATGGAGATAGACCCACAATTTTTTCACCAAAGTAGAGAGTAATAGGGCCCTTCATATGGGTAATAACAAAGATTTCAAAGCTACATATTCTCCATGTTTTATGACTGATTTAGATTTAGGTACCAGACTTTACAAATTAGAGATTTCCATTTTGAAATACACGTGATGAAAAATTCTCACTCAGTAACATGTCCAAACCTCATGGAAATGATACCTATTATTATATACAATACAAAAAATAACTTTGGGATACTCCAGGTGTTCTTTATACAATGCAGGACACTTGTGAAAAATACAAAAAGTATAAAAAAGAACAAATTTGGCCGTTTTTTTCAGTTCGGGAGTTCTTGATGGATGACAACAAAATTACCTTTTTCCGAAGTGTCCTCTATCAAATGAGACTATGCAAGATAGGTCAGGTCATCAGAAAGTGTAAGATTATGCCCTTGAACGCCCTGAAAAAATAATTTGCTAATTACTTTATGTAACCTTAACAAATTTGTCAAGGAATATGTCCTCAGCTCAGAAAAACAAAAAATACCGATCTAGGACATCCGGTTCCATTTTTATTGCTTGTTTTGTGTCATGTAACGTCCGGTACCAAAATGATGAAATATGGAGGTAATTGAAGTTGCTCTCAGTAATATAAGAATGTCCCATTATGCATAACAAACACATGAAACAACAAGACCAATATATCTATTATTGACTTCAATTACAAAATTGGACAACATTTGAGTTATGCATGCACAGTAGACTGCCTCCTACATGATGATAAAAGTACCGGACGTTACGTAATATCCGGTACTTTTATCAGAATTATTTCACATAAGCTGCTCTCACATGGAGACAAATGTTGACAGACACAATTTTTTCACCAAAGTGGGGGACAATAGGGCCCTCCATATGGGTAATAACAAAGATTTGAAGCTTCAATTTTACCATGTTTTATAACTGATTTAGATTTAGGTACCGGATGTTACAAATTACAGATTTCCACTTTGAAAGACACATCATGAAAAATTCTCACTAAGTAACATGTCCAAACCTCATGGAAATCATACCTATGATCACATACAATACAAAAAATAACTTTGGGATACTCCAGATGTTATTTATTCAATACAGGACACTTGTAAAAAAATACAAAAAATTATAAACAGAAGAAATTTGGTCGTTTTTTCACTTTGGCAGGCTATAAGTCTTAGAATTTTTTATGAATGACCACAAATTTACATCTTTCTGATAGCCCTAAGTGTTCTCTATCAAATGAGTCTATGTAAGACAACATTGGTTCACAACTTCTTTCTCCAGAGCCATAAAAGTCCAAAATGACCCCAAAACACAAAATCTACTGCTTTCTGGCGACCTGACCCACATACGATTGGTTTACTACTTTCTTCTTCAGAGCCATAAGAGTCCAAAATGACCCAAAAAACACAAAATCTACTGCTTTCTGGCGACCTGACATTATTTAATACCAAGCATAACAAGGTTTGTGATAGTCTGAGTAGGCTAAATGACCCTCAGGCTATTAAAACTTTGGTGCATGAGATATCCCAATCTTCTTTGTGCTGCTATGATTAATTCTGTAGAGATGCAGGCACTGGAAGAGGAAGCGGAAGTGATAATGCGCATGCATTATGCCCCGGCGAGCAGTCAGACAAGGTCAACTCAGCTGAAGAAGTACCTGGAATTCTGCACCGGGTTCAATTTGACCCCATTCCCATGCTTGTCGAGGAGGATAGTATTGTACATAGCCTTCATGGCAAGGAGCATGAAAGTGTCTTCGATCCGAGATTACTTATCTGGACTAAACCATCATCTAAAATTGGGTGGGATGACACCAATAAACTATCAAGACTACCATATACATATGGCCCTAGAAGGTATCAAGAGGAAGCTGGGGATGGCCATGAAAAGAGCCTCTCCTATCCTACCCCTGCATATGAAGGAAATGTTCACCCACTTGACATTAACCATAGGGCACACTGCATTCAGAGCTGCTCTACTCACATCATTCAGGGGTCTCCTGCACAAGCAGAATGTGACAGAATCGGTGGTAATGCTATGCAGGGGGGACATCCATATGACAGCATGGGGAATGATGGTGACTATACAGGGTTCCAAGACCATCCAGTATGGTGATCGGCTACTCAGGATACCCATCGCCAAAGTAAAAGACCCACAGTTGTGTGTGGTTTATTGGACCGACAGACACTTCAGATAGGTGCCAGGGTAGGACAGTTCACCAGCATTCATACTAAGTCCGGGTAAACCCTTGACTTATGAAACCTATATGGATATTCTTAAGTATATGACAGCCAAAGGTGGTCTGAACCCGGATGAATTTTCTTCCCACAGCTTCTGTTGGGGCGGGACATCTTACTTACGCTCTGTTGGGGCCACAATTGAGGAGTTGAAAACTCGAGGAGACTGGAAGTCAGACATTGTGATGATTTATATATAGCAACCCATTGAGGTAAGAATAGCCTTCGATCTCAGAGTTGCACAGGAGTTGGATGCGGTGCTTTTAGACCCCGTTCCACCTAAGTGACTGGCATGTTTGGGGATTTTGGTGCTTAGCCAGCCACTGAACATTTTATGGCCAAATATATCTTGTCCTGTGTTTGGATCATGTATAATCGTCATTATATTATTTAGGGGACGGTCTAATGTACGGAGCCCCTAATAGGACATACCAAAAATAATTTTTTCCCCAAAAAAATATTCTTGCGGGTGCACAAATAATTCTTGCGGGTGCACAAACATTCTTGCGAGTGCACAAATAATTCTTGCGGGTGCACAATCATTCTTGCGGGTGCACAAATAATTCTTGCGGGTGCACAAACATTCTTGCGGGTGCACAAATAATTCTTGCGGGTACACAGATTATTCTTGCAGGTGCACAAACGTTCTTGTGGGTACACAGATTATTCTTGCGGGTGCACAAACATTCCTGCGGGTACACAAATTATTCTTGCGATTGCACAAATCATTCTTGCGGGTACACAAAAAAACTTGCTGGTGCAGAAATAAATCTTGGGGGTACACAAATAGTACTTTCAGGTACACAAATAGTTCTTGCAGGTGCACAAACATTATTGCAGGTACAGAAATGTTTTTGTAGGGGGCAGTTTTTTTTTGTGGCTGCAAGAATATTTCTTGTGTGTAAAAGAAACATGATTTGTGCACCTGCAAGAATGTTTGTCCACCGGCAAGAATGTTTTGTGCATTCACAAGAATGTTTGCTTACCAGCAATAATTATTTTTGCACCCAAAAGAATTATTTGTGCGTCTGCAAGAATGTTTGTGCATCCGCAAGAATTATTTGTGCATTCGCAAGAATGTTTGTTCATCCGCAAGAATATTTGTGTACCCGCAAGAATTATTTGTGCATCCGCAAGAATATTTGTGTACCCGCAAGAATTATTTGTGCATCCGCAAGAATATTTGTGTACCCGCAAGAATTATTTGTGCATCCGCAAGACTATTTTTTTCTGGGGAAATTTTTTTTTGGTATGTCCTATTAGGGGCTCCGTACTAATGTGATATATAATGTATTATATGAGTATTAGTGAGGTACCGGTATACATATCCCCTCCAGCAGCCTATATAGTGCTGCCACCTATAGGTTACTTGTAGTACCACTCCTGTCTCCACCTGGTTACTGAGTTGTAGCAACCACACTCCTCCTCCACCTCACCCACTCACTACTGGAGTTTTGGTGTTATTTTTTTTTTTTATGTTTAGTGTTTATTAATAAAGGGCGCTTAGCCAGCCACTAAACATTTATGGCCAAATCTAAGTATATCTTGTCCTGTGTTTGGGTCATGTATATTCGTCATTATATTATTTAGGGGATGGTCTAATACTAAAGTTAAGGTATAGTTAAGGAAGAGTCTATGTCTAAGAATTCCCTTTTCTTACTTTTTTCTACAGATGAACTCAGAAAAGTACTTCTTGGATGCATGTATTGAGGAGCATAGGCTGCTGTCTGAGCTAAAATGGGCTAAAAAGGATCTAGATTTAGCAAAGGAGAAGGTCATAAGCATAGAGAAGAAGATATCATTGATTGAGGCAGAGAAGAGTAGGCCTGAGTGCTGTGATGGAGCAAAGGGCTGTTCAGAGAAACAGATCAGTAGGCTGTTGCTCCTATTGTAAAAAGAGCTGTGAGTATGTGCCCTATTGTCTAAACAAGTCGTGCACTGCTTCAGTCCATGTGACAGAGGCAGAGGCGATGGCTTAATATTAAGTTCAGATGGGAGTATAGTTGAGTCATGTCCAATTTCATGCCCTGATCTCTGAGTTGGTGTACATAGTAGAGATAAGAGGATATCTAACTTGAGGGCAATGGATGCGACATTGAAAGATCTTAGGTCATGTCTTCTGTATGAGATAAGCTATTTTCTTTTCTTGAGGCTAGGAAGGCAGATATGTATTTATTGTCTATTCCTCTTTTAGTCCTGATCTCTGAGTTGGTGTACATAATAGAGATAAGAGGATTTCCAACTTATATCTGGGTACAGGTTTGGCTTCTTCAAAGCATGTTGATAGGATAGGATAGATATATGAAAGAGGCAGGAATAGGTGTGATTTATCATTAATGTGAAGATGTTCAGCTCAGAATATTAGTGTTAACATGTTCTTCAGCTTAGAATGTTAGAGACACATAAGAGGACTGTTCCTGTTATATTTTAGAGAATCTTTTCCATGATACCCCGATAAGGTCAGAAGAAGTTGTAAAAATGTTTATGATAACAAGGCATAGTTATAAAATATAAAATAAATATTCAGGGTATCATGTGAAAGAACATAGGTATGAACACAGGGATCCATGTCGGGTGACTTTTACATGAATGACCTGGCAATAAAATTAGCTTCTAAATTATGAATAAGGTGTACAGAAAAAGGTAGTAGGTGAGAAACTGAGGTGCTTGCCACTGTTGGTTCTGGGAAGGACGGCATGGTGGTACTAATCTTTCTTACCATAACAGGGTGGTTAAGGCAGGAAAGGGTAAATGGTAAGGGCAGGTAAAGTAAAGAGGAGCCATTGTTGATTCTGGAAAGGAAGGTATGGTGGCACCAACTTGTTTTTTACCTCAAAGTAGAAGGCTAGCATGAATAAATAGAGACAAAATTAGAGAAAGAGTAAAAGTCACAGGCAGTTTTTGTAAATATATTTTGAGTATAAGCATGAGAATGTTTTCTATGCTTACTCTCTATAGTGTATTTCCCAACTATTTACAGAGCTCTGAAACAGTATTATGATGAAAAACACATAATATGTGATACAATGAAATACATAGAGAACATTCTGCTAGAGATCGATTGTCCAAAAAGGATAATTGAATAAAAGCAAAAGACGTGCCACGAGAATCGTGAACCTTTGAAAATATATTGAAATAATACTTTTTTCCTAAACTCTTTCAGGTGAGTGACCTAATATACAGAAAAATAAACAGAAAAATGATGGTTTGCAAATCTATACAATGGTCATTGGGATATGGAATCAAGGAGGTGAAACAAGTTGCAATAAAATTTAATAATTAAAGACATGATTTATTGCTCTCGAGATAAGATGCAGGGTTCATATGCTACCTTCTAGACTACAAGAGCCATGTTGATCCACATTTATTTGATTTCATTTTTATCATAAGCTCTGAATACCAATATAATCATTCATCATATAGAAGAGATTTCATGATGAATGGTTGGTTCAATCTCCCTTGGGCCAAGAATACCATCAGAAATTATCTGATTTCTATTTCATGACAAATATACCTCATTACACAGAGGCCATCTACCACCATGCATGGGTGCCTCATACTTCTATGGGAAGCCATTTTCTCCAAAACAATGTCCATAGTATATATCTACCACTATAATACCCTTAGTATAAGCCGCAACTTGTGTATAGGGAGCACTCCCATCCTATAAAGTACAGCTAGGGCATAACTTTTGAAACTTTAGTAGTATTAAGGTAGACACAGGGGTAGACACTAACTTCTAGAGCTACTGGCCTACCAGGCCCATATCTTCAGAAATCTATGGGCTCATAGTTTTAGCTCTGGACCAATAGATTTCTGAACTAGTTTTATTTGTTTCAAAGAGACCCCTCAGTGCTCCTCATCAGGAACATCCTAACATAGCAAAGTGAGTCAGATTCCTGATGATTTTCTCTTGCCAGTGAAATAATATGCCTAAACCTTTATAAAGTACATTCTATCAACTACCTCTCGAGCCCCCCTGCAGGGGCCTCTCGAGGGAGGCCCCAAAAGTGGGACATCAAAAGGAGGCCCTCCCAATTAGTAATTCCTATCTATTTACCTTATTATATATATAAAATTTAATAGTAATAAAATGGGTGCTTCCCAGCTGAGACTCAAGTAAAAATGGCATGATCTGTAATGTGCACTGTAAGTTCTTAAAAGTTGTGAAGTGTGTGAATGGTCTACACGATTCTCAAGGGGGGGGCATTCAACAATCGTTTTGAAATACCACTATATACATGAGGCAGCCTTTGCTTTCTATTAAATTTATGACATTCTGCACAGGATCTTCCATCAAAGATTGAGGCATGAGATCATGATGGATGCTGTCTGATGTAGATAATGAGCTCACTGAATCCCAATGAAAAAAAAACACGATATTTGTTTGCAGAGTATGCATAATCACACCATGCACGCTCTCCTGTCAGGTGTTTGTCCTGCTGCAGAAAACCATCCTGATTATAAGAAACCTACTCACATGAGCGTGGATGGAGCCTGAGAACAAGAAGATTTCTGCTTTTGAGTAAAGTATTTAACCCATTAGGGGCCAATGATGCAATAATGCATCATGCACATTGGTTGTCATGATTCACCAATGAAGTGCTGGCGAGACTGCTCGTCAGCATTTTAGGGGTGACATGATGCATCAATGCATCATGACGACCTGTGGGAATGATGCATTAATGAATTAGCTGCCCTTAAAGGGTTAAAACAAAAACTAGGTAAAAGAACAAGGGAAGTGAAAAACAGAAGATGGAAGTCAGTTCTTCAACATAGTTGCTGCATGACTGTCAACATAATTTAACACACGATCTCAGGAGGCCAGCAGAAATCAAACTGAATGTGACTAACATGTATCTGTTGTCAAGGAACATAACTGCTAAGTTAGGCTCTGAATGAAAAAAAATAGCCCTCAACTAGAACAAAACAACAACAAAAAAAGGTCATGAATATATAATTTAGGACAAGCAATGTAAAGGGCCTGCCCGCATATAAAGGGATCACCTAGGGGTTAATTTGAGCCAGTTTAGTACTGATGTAATTTTAGAATATCCTCGTCAGCTATAAGATGAAACGCCAACTGATTCTAAAGGGAATATCCCAAGTCTTTCCAAAGAAATTCCTGAGCCATTCTCGAGATCTAGACTAGAGAACCTTCTCAAGTATAAGATTTTATGGCGTGTCCAAATTTCCAGGGAAAATGACATTTTCTATTCTTGTTGTATTCACAAGTCGGGACTCGAGAAATTCCTGAGTAATTCTCGAGATCTTGTTCAGTGGGATATACATGCAGCACCAATACCCAAGGACATTGCATTTAAAACCAAATCTATCTTGAATTTTTTTTATGTAAATGCTCCATCTTGGATGTCGCTCATATGTGTGGGTTTTAGCCACAGTGACATCACTGTGCTTGTCACTATCTCTTGCAGCCATGCCTGTGTTACTGCTGTGGTCGATGTCAGCTGCCAGTGGCTTATCGAATTGTAGAAGACTATTTGGTGCAGAACTGTCGCCCACCAGGCCCTGCACAGATTGGATTTCTCATTTCTGATTGGCTAATGGTGTTGTAATCAGTGACGGAAGTAGGCACACCCAGCAGTGATGGAAATGTCTACATCTGATTTGATGTGCTTCCTACCCCACCTCTATCCATCCGATGATCCCCTGGGCACCCCATCGCCTGCCCACCCCTTCTCTTGTACAGCATTGGCCTCTATAAGGACGATGAATGTGAACTTTGGTGCATGCATACCTAACATGTAAGGCACAATTAGTATACAAGGCACACCCTAAACTTGAAAAAAGGTGATAGGTCACAGCAAATGCTTGATTTATGGATCTTTTAGACTCTAGTCTTTATAATAAGAAAAAAAGGCCCGACATAAAAAAGTGCAGGGCTAACTTGGGGTGGTTCTATAAGGTGCACTAGCTGTCTATCTTTGGGTATAAGGCACACCTTATACATGGGGTATAATGGTAATTTACATGCCACATGAAATCTGGTCCTCGTATAGGACAGGTACTATAAGACTTAAAAGCAGTAAATTTGTCAATCTATTTTGAAAAATACCTCTCTACCATCAGCACCTATTTATGAATAATGTTTAATTAGATCTTGGTGCTTTTAAATATATATATATATATATATATATATATATATATATATATATATATATATATACATATATACATATATACAAATTATGGTACGATGCTATACATTCATGTTACCTCAACTCTCTATCTGTGCACCCAACAAAACAATTTCTACCACCCTTCTTCTCCACTCCTGTCCCCTTCTAGAATTCCCTAATCCTCTTGTCTCCCATCTCCAGAGGATCTCCACTTACCCTGTGACATTTCCTGTTACATTCTGCCCCTAATGAAGTGTTTGTAGGGAGTCTGTCTGAGACTACCCACAGTCACAAATTAGGCAGCTGTCTCGGATTACCCTCCTAATACAAACACTGTGTAAACTTGGTAATCAGGTAACCTTGCAGCACAGGCAAGATGAAAATAAGATACATCAAGACAAATGAACCTTATGCATCTTCATGTAAAAGGCAAATTATCCAAATCTGAGAGGGTCATGCATGGACCACTGCTTTTACTGTGGAATGATCAATAAGGTAAATGTGTGTAGAATCACTGTATTGCTAAATCTAAAATATAACATTGTCAGTGATAATGATGAATGGATCTTGGCATATTATAAAAAAATCACTTTCTGATGTACCAATCATTTTACACATTAAACACACCTGAATTCTTTCCAAAATTAGTATCCAAGAACTAAGATGAAAAATTCTTTATGAGCATAACTCTTCGCTTGTCAGAAGAATGATGTATTAATTCTTAGAATATAATTTCCATACCTAATTTGATATTGAGCTGAGCTGTGGTGTAATTCATGAAAATAATGTCAGGAACCCAGACGTGACAACACCCTCTTATGAAACAATATAATCTTCTAGTTGGAACAATATTATCCTGTGATTGACATGTTAATCAATGATGATTTCCATTGTTATATCCTAGTTAAACCCATTAAGGCCATTATACCGATAGTCACCTGGACCCCTGTCGGCCGATTAAAGGACCACTAATGCATAATTAGCAGACAAAGGGGGTCCAGAATATCCTGTGAACTTGAATATAATTTTATGTGTGATAGTTCCTTGCAGAATGATGTTCTAACTAAAGACATCCAACTGAAATGGGCAATAATCAATGACAACTTAATATTATAAAATTATCTGATATTTTTGAATCAAAGCATCTGCGTCTGTTTCCTAACATACTACCCTGTGTATAAGGTACTCGTTATACATGAGGAAAAGCCCCTGGTGGGCCACATAGAATGAGAAAAAATGAAGGAAAATCTTCCCAAAGCCTCCCATAGATTCAAAGGTGGTTTTCTGCCATTGGGGGCATCTCAGTTACCCAGAGGTATTTAAATTTTGAAAATCCATTGAGTACAACAAAAGATATTCCATCTTGAAATTTCCTACCAGATCCTTGAAGTCTGGGTGTGCCATATGGATATGCGGGGTGCGCCTAATACGTGGGTTATTATTGTATTAAAATTACTTCTAATTAGGGCCTGTTAACCCTTCCTAGTCAACATATTACATCAATGCATTATGTCCATTCAACATCATGATGCATGAATGCAGTCCTGGCTACTCATGGGGCATGATGCACTAACAGTAGGCATGATGAATGATTGTAGCCCTGGTGAGAAGTGAAACTGTGCTACCTCTCCATATTACGCGCACCAATTTGGCCATTGAAGGGTTAACTGCCCTTATATTATATGGGCTGATTAGTCTCATACTGGTCCCAGAGTTAGGTACTAGCGTCCTAGACTCTGGTCATCTGCCCTATGTATGATGGGAAGGGAAAGGAAAGTAGTCCCTGTTATGTATGGATGAAATACTAGAGGGAGGTGTGGTCTGACTGATCAGTATGCATTGTGGATGGGTTGGGGGAATTTAACACTTTATATATCACCTGCCCAGAATAGGGTGGTGGTTATAATGCAGGGTAAAGTCTAGTTCTGAGTTCTAGCCTCACCTGATACTTTTGGTTTTATTGAATCAAAACATTATATTTCTAGATTTTGATTGTGTTGATAAATTGTTGTCAATATCTATAACATAAGTGTAATAGACAACTGCTCAAAGAAACCATGATTCTCAAAGCAGAGGTGATGTTTTTGGTAATATGTTCTTATAAAAAAAGATAGTATTGACCTAGAGGACGTATGGTGACTTGAACCCACCTCCCTGACATTGGGAGCTCAACTCTCTACTGCATGAGCTAGTGGAGCTGTTTTGATTTGTGGTAGACCTAATATTCCCACCTAGGTCTTTAGCCCAAGTTATGTTGAGCTGAATGCATAGTCACAGGTGACTGTGTTTGAGATATATTGTTGTCAGGTTTGTATACTAGATGAAACCTCTATACTCCGGGTACAATGCACACCTGTACCACTGCACCTATATGCAGGTATGACGCAATACATGTGTTGGACTGTACTTTATGCCATGGCTGATACGGACAACACTATAGATTAGTACTAGAACCACCGTATTCAATGGGGGGCATTGAATACAATGTGTGCATATTCAACGGCTGACGACCACGTGACCTACGTGATGACGTCATAGAAAGTAGTCCCGGCTATAGCAGGGTTCGTCAATGGTCAACATGGACGATCACAGTTATTTCTATGGGGTAAATTTGTCAGAGTTTGATACAGACATTGGCAAGCAAAGTATAAATGAGTTTGAAAGAAAGTTTGAAGAGGAGGTGGTAGAGATCGATTATGGCCAGTTTCAGCTTTATTTAAAACGAAGAAGACGTTGAAACAATTGACGACCCCATTCCCGACGATATAGCCAGGTTAGTGAAACAAGTTGAGAGGCAACCACCCACAGTCCCCGACCCGGTTATTGACGACCAGGAGAGCAGTTGTGATGTTTTAGAGGCTCAACAAGGTACAGAGCATGTAATTGACGAGGGTTTAGTTCCCAACAGAGTTCGTCCTGACGACCACCCTACAATGGCGCTCGCCGAGAGAAATGAAGAACAACTACTGGACAAAGACGGGATCGCTGCATACGTAGATAGTAGTAAAAACAGGAGTACTACACGCAAAACTAACCAGGTAAATCATATTTAATAATTTTTGGGGTTATTTAGAAGTAATACGGTACATTAAAAAGAAATTAAGGCCAGCGTCTCAAAAAGTAAACAAAGCGCGCGGAGCGCTGGCACTATGCCAAGTCCGCTCAACGTAATGTCTTAGTGCATGTGTACCTAGCGTGCTACTTTATTAGCGCTGTATTGACGATGTAAAGAAGCATAGTAGGGATTTTATCAGTTTATAGACGATTTTTAATTGTATTCTACATTTTTTTTACAGGTCATCAATGCCTTTCAGAAGTGGTTAGATAAATTTTGTAATGAAAGAAGGCCTATACACGAGATTGAACCCCAAGAACTGGACCAATTTATGTGTAATTATATAGTGGGGAAGAAGAAAGCTAACGGTGAGGAGCATGAGCCCGACACCTTGACTTCTATTCATCGAGGTATCCTGAGGTATGTATTGTATCAATTTGTTTATCTATAGTAATCTATTTATTATTATTTTTGTGGAGCGTTGAGGTATCATTTACAGTAGTATTTAATTAATATTTTGACATTGAAATAACCCAAAAAGATAAATTTCTTCTGTACTATTTACCATACAATTTATTGGATTTTTTTCAGGCGCCTCAAGGACATGAAATATGGTATTGACCCACTGAAAGATCCCAGATTTGAGATGTAAAGGGAGATACTGCATTCGAAACGTATCAAGTTGAAGGCTGCTGGTAAAGGTAATAGACCAAACCGAGCTGAAGCCATCACTATGGAGGAAATGGAGCTGCTATGGGAAAGAGGAAGTTTGGGTATGGGTGACCCTGAGACCCTTTTTTTGACATGGGATTTGGTCTCCGTGGCAACCATGGAGCAGTACAAATGTGTTTTGGGGATGTAGAACTGAAAACTGACACAGGTGTTGAATATCTGGAGTACACTGCAAAAATTACCAAGACAAGAGGTGGCAATACTGCACCCAGGGCTTTCCCAACAAGGATTTGGGCTACTCAGGGGGACAAGTGTCCGGTTTGGTTCTTCAAAGAGTACAGATCAAGGCGACCACAGGAAATGCTTGATTTGGAGGCACCCATGTTTCTCACACCCCATGCCACTGCAACTATTGATGATGATATCAGCTACATCAGGGGGAATATGGGTGTTAACACTATGGGTGGTATTGTGAAGACTGCCTGCAAGAAGGGTGGGGTGGCAGGGAAAAAAACAAATCACTCCCTGCGTAAAAGTAGTATCAACTGTGTACCAACTGTGTACGTAGCCCAGCATTCAGGACACAAAAATGAAGGGAGCATCGCACACTACAATACAGCAAACAGGGCCCATCAGAGAGCCATGAGCTATATCGTTTCAGCTACAGCACAGGGGGGGAGGGGTAGACATGAAATGAACAATGCCTTACCTCAGCCACCGGTCAGCGGGGATCATCTCCAAGTTGCTGCCATCAAGCGTAAATCCACAGGAAATAATCCAAGCTTTGCCAATACAAAGTCCAGCACCTCAGTGCCTATGATTAATCCCAAGAAGAAGAAACCTTCCACCACCATGGGCCGACCTCCTTCCCCGGCTCCATTCCAAGAATCCTTGCCGGGAGACGGTGAGGGTGCCGCCCGACAAATAGTCCCTGACAACACGGCCTCTTCTACATTGGTACATCGGGACAACATCCAGCGCTTGGCTTCATCAGTGCAGGGCATGTTTGCACATGCCGCCATTACAGGAAATATAAATATCACCATAAACTATAATGTGTCCTCCTCGCAGAATGCTTCACTATACATGTTACCCATCATTCCACAAATTAAAGACGATTAAGTTCCTTCTTGTTCAATTTGCCAACTACCATTTTCGTTGAAAATTGTCTTTCTACCCTTATTGTATAGACATTTAATAAAAAGAAATCGTGGTAGTAATTAAAAGAATAAATAACCTCTATATTTACACAAAATTGAGTTTTAAAATTAATACGAACATTTTCGGCGGTGCTCGGGTGAGTTCGGGGTGGGAAAAGGCATATACGGGGCGACAAGAAATAGTGCACGGCTTCCCGGCTTGTTTGGAAATGATATATGCATCTAATTAGCCTGTACAGACTATATCCAAAAATGCAGGGTGCAGAAGATCAGGGGTTAGTAGGAGTGAGCTAGTGCCACCTGGTATCAGGTTGACTTATTCTAATGGGTTCCTCAGACAGGACTGGTTCAGTACAGATTGGTTTCTCCTCATCCAGACAATACTCCACCCTCTTATGCAAACATTTAATCACCTAATCGAATGCACCAGTGCATATCAATTTTGCATGCTGATTTACGTTGTTATATCCTAGTTATACCCATTAAGGTCATTAGATTGCAAATCAAAGTGTTTGAATCTGCTTCCTATTAAATAGAATCACTTACACTGTTCTAGTTAGAGCCCTGATAAGTAGCAAAACTGTGTGACCTATCTGCAAAACGCGATCCGATTGGCCATTAAAGGCTTAACTATTAAAGGGTCAATTGCCTCTATATAAATGATGCTTAATCCAATGTGTTTCTCACACAGTATTGGTTCAGTAAAGGTTGTTCTCTCCACATCCAGCCATTACTCCACACAGACCGTCTGTGAATTGTCATTTTCAACTCGAGGGCAATCTTCAAACCACAGTTAAGTCAAATTCTTTCTAAAACTTAACCCTGTATTATTTCAGTTAGCTAAATGTATTATTATAATATATTGTTTTATGCTTGAATCTACCTGGAATGCATGTGCTTCATACGATATCATAAGATTGTGAATTGCACATATGTATATATGATAATCATCTAAGCCAGTAGAACACTGTGTGGGGGTGTTTATTAACATAATCGAGGATCTGAATATTAGCTGATGATAATTCTAAAGATGCATGATGTAATCAGAGTTTCCTCCCCAATATTGGTCTATTAGTATCCTGCACATAGGATTTGGTAAAGTCAAGGGACTGCAGAAACTGATATAGGTCCCTATGATTGTCACATGGGGACTTGATTGACAATAATTTGAGGCCTATGTTTCTGTTAGGGATATTGGAAAAAAAAATTTCATCTCACATAGCTTTCCAGAAGTGCCAAATGTGAAAATCTTGTTTGAGGGAACTTGTTGGACTGGGCTATTTGCATTTTCCTCACATTGGGAGAAAAAATAATTTGTGTCTTTCACAGCTGACCCCAAAATGTGGAAGGCTGCATCATGTGTCCTTCTGCTTTGTAACATACTGGAATTGTGTGAGGCCCCATCAACAAGCAACACCTCCACGTCCCAAGCCTCCACCACGGTGAGTGTAGCAGTGGGTGCAGCTGAAAGAAATGAGTAGGGGACGTACTGTGTAAATTCTGATTAATGTAACTTCCAATAAAGCCCCTCTCAAAGGCTTATAGGCTGAGGGCAGAGTTGGTGTGAGTTTTATAGGCAGATTTCTCGGGCAATTATCATAGGTATCTCTCTAAGGTCTACATGATTATTTGTCAACCCTGGTCAAAAGCCAGGGGTAGACCTTGACAAATATTTAGAAGTCGATTGTGACCAAAAATAACAAGAAAAAAAGAGATCGGCATTTGAATGAAGTTTTAGGGTGTTACTTACAGGGTAGGGGCATCCAGTGATTTTAATAAAATAAAAGTATGAAGTCAGAAGGGAGGATCTACAATCCTTTTATACTCCATCCTCTCAACATTTCACACATTTATAAATGTTCAATTACTGCCTTGTACAGGAGTTAAATCTCAAATCATTAAGTGGAACAGTCCAATGAGTGTAGCTAAAAAGTCAAAACTGATCCAGGGTGTAAGCTCAAGCCATCCTTTCTTTGCCATTTATTCTATTTACTCTCATTATCCATAACGTAGTTTAAATTTGAAGTGGGTATCAGATTTATACTAATTTCCTACTTTTGGAGTGCATGCCAACCCATTGGAAATACACTGTAAATCGCCCATGGCTGGGCCTAACATGCATTCTTTCCTAGCTTATAAAGACTATAGATCGTTTACTGGTAGCACCTAAAACAATATATAATGATAGTGTTAGGGTTACATTTAACTAGAATTTGAAAAAAAAGAAATTGGAAAGAAAAACGGACAATGCTACTTTGTGTCTTTTTTTTCACTATTGCAGAGCCGGTGTGAAGAATGTACCCCTAACACTATGAGTAGTGTTGAACTAAGCCAACGTTAGTTACCTTATTTCCTTTTGAGAACGATATTCTCTGTACTTGTATATAAGAAAGGACACTCTCCACCGGAGTGTGGCTATGTTCTCTATAACGTCATTGAAATAGCTTCAAACCCTGTGTCAAAAAGTGATTTGTGATGGAATTCTACCAAGATAACATGACATAGATACACAGATCCACTTGAATTGCTCCACAATGAATATCTCTTCACTCTGGTGTGGAACATTCCTTAATGGAGCAATCCTTCTGAATATCTGTCTAACTATTTTATATTAATAACAATGACCCATGTAGATAACTGTGATCGGTCCCACCCCACGAGTGTTTTACCCTCAAGGGTGAATGATGAGAATGTATGCCATGGTGAGTTAGCTTTGTCTATAATATCCACTTTTTCCTACGTTCAAGATTTGGTTCAGTGTACCTATCAACCCCTTTACCTATAAATAATCCATTCTTGCATCATGCCAACCCATTGGGGTCGGTATATCATTCTGCCATGAAATTAATAATTTGAATTTATAAATGTAACCTGTCCAACATTTCAGCCACACAAAGCATCTGGTCTGGTGGTCTAGAGGGTCTCATGTGTTTACAAATTAACACATCTTTGTCCTCATTTGAAGATAAAGCCAAGATGCTCAGCATCATCCAGTGCCACTCACAATCTACACAGCTCCTGTCCTCGGTGGTTGATGTACCAAAGTTTGTGAAATGCCTTTCAAAGCTTGGCATCTTATTGGATGATGATTTGCTTTCAAGCGTGTTTATTAAATCGGAGACTGAAAACTGTGGAACGGTTTTGGCTAATGAGGATGGCACGTTGAACATTGCAACAAAATATCAGGTGGGTACCTGATGATTCATTTTTAGCAAAAGGATTTTGCACATTCCTTTTTTGCACATTCTCCTTCAACACATTTTTGCTATCTAAAGCCTTAGTACCACTGTTGCCAGGTGGGAGAATTTTCACTAATCCGATAACTTATGATAATGATAAGTATAGAAGAAATTGATTGGATTAGCAATAATTCGCCTGACTGATGACAGTGGAACCAGCGCTTAAAGCTGAAGGGTATTCCATGTGGCCTGATATATGGCAGACTACTGATCTGACAATTTTCAATATTGTGAAAGTATGACTTTGGCCTGTCATACTACACATAACAGACACAACGGAACATACACCTGAGGAAATTAGACTTCCTTGCCTCAGTGTCTAGACTTCATTTATAACAACTAGAAATCAAAGACTTTGTTGTTTTTTTATTTCTAGTTGGATAAGCGCTTGAAGTTAAACTTATCTGGTCTGTGTTTCTCTTGATTTGCCCATACATAGACAGTAATGCTAACGGTGGCTTATATGACCTGCTATGGCGGTAATGACCTGTTCGCAGGGTGGAAATATTGGGTTGGTGTGATAACCATACCCCATATTTCACAGCCAATTGCATCATCACAAATGGCCACTTAACTATCATTAAATCATAATTCAATACCAAGTAAATGGAACTTTGAGGAAATGTCACCAGAACAACATGATACAAAAGGAAAGGTTAATTCAAATTGGTCTCAATCCAACCAAGTCTCCATCATTGCATTTTTTTCGTTTTTCTCAGGTCATCTGCCTTCATCGATTTGATGACTATGCAGAGCAGCATACCCATGTCTGTATACCAAAAGATATAAAACTCAAAGGAACACATTCCCAGAAGGAACTTGCACTATACTTCAAGTGAGTTTTACTTTCTTTTCAGTTATTCATTTCTGTTATACCATTCAACAGTCCTGAAGTCGTCAGGAAATTAACAATAGTAATACTTTCGTAATTATCATCATCTTTAGATACTTCTCAGTTACAAAACCTCTGCAAATTAATTATCATTCTGTGTAAGACCCCTGGGGCAAGTCCTCAAGCTGCTATGAATCCACAAGACACGTCGAATGCTTCTAGTCATATCATTTTATAATTATCCTACTCAGCTGAACATAAAATTTAATGTTGTATATTGTCTCCAGAGGAGTGTACACTTAACCTTTATGTCATGGCTGATACGAACGTTACTATAGATTAGTACTAGAACCGCCATATTCAATGGGGGCATTGAATACAATGTGTCTGTATTCAATGGGTGTCCGCCATCTTGGATTTTCAACATATCTGAGCAGTTTTTCTTTATTTAAAAGCAAAATAACCCCATAGGCCATGACATAAATGCAAATGTCCACTCCAGTGAATAATTTTGCATTGCATTCACCTTGGTGAGGCCTGTCCACATTCAACTCTGCCTGTAAGGCATCGTTGAATACGGACAGCCTCACCTCAGTGAATACGATGCAAAATTATTCACTGGTCGTGGACATTTGCTTATTTATAAACTGACATGAGGAAAACACAGACAATTTGTGTAATTCCTCAAAAGGTTAATAGCTCCTACCCAAAACTTTTAGTACCCATGTTCATCTTATGGCTTATATGCAGGTGCCTCTTATAAGGAGGCATGGCTTATAAGCAGGCACAGCTTATACGCCAGGTATTGCATTAGTTATTGAAGGAATAATGACGTAAATGCAAACAATGGGTCTCTTTACCAGGAACCACTGTGGTTATGACAAGGAGGAGTTTGAAGCATTGCTCTCACCAGGTGTTATCACCTTTTCAGTTGAGATGACCCATTTAGGGTGCTTCACCTCAGAAGCTCCGATCAGAGAAGTATATGGAGAACTTATCACATATTTTGATACGTTCTTTATAGTCATGTATGCGCTCTTCGGATTATCAGGTAAGTAGCCTGTCAAATGTCTTAATTTAGAAATATTACAGGGATGGGTGGAAGGGGGAAACCTTCACTCCCCCCCAACCCCACTGCACCTTATTTAAAAGAAAGCCTGTTTGAATCTTCATTCTTTTGTAAAAGAAAGCCTGTTTATCTTTTGCAGAAATGACAGGATAATGCCATCTATATTTAGGGCGTACATGTAAAGATACAAACATGTGTGCCCAGAATATCAAGGGTTCATTGAATGGCAGGAGGGAGTCATTTTTAGATTGTTGAAAATCATTGGATTATATTTCTCAACATAAAATAAGACATGAAAACTATGAATTGCATGGTGTATCGTATATGGTGTAATCTCTGCACTGCTGAAGGCTGTTTTCATCATAAAGTTGGCTGTAAAATAATGATTAGACTGACGTCCCAATGTATACAGGTGGCCACTTGAAGTCTTCATTGTATTGATGTATGAATCTGTAGATTTTGGTATAGTTAACCCAGTAGTTTTGATTCAATGTTGACATCATTATGTGTGCATATCTCTGTCTTCTGAAGGTTTCAGTTCTCTTGTACAAATAGTGGGTTTGGTAGCCACTGGAGGTATCTTTACTCTGATGGAAATAGGACTTGTCCACAATGCTGTCTGTAACATCATCTACATAGTGATAGCTACGTTGACGATCAGGAAGCCTAGCTTTGAGGTCACCATACCAGTAACTGCAGAGTGAGTACATATCTTTGTCTCATATTAAGTACAGAAGCCCTACACACCCTGTAGGACAACCCCCACCCTACTACAAGAAACAGTTTCAGCATCTCAAGTCGCAAGAACACTTTGATTAAACCATTTCTTCATGGCAACCAATTTTGAGCAGCTCAAACAACATGATATGAGGGTTCACTGAAATTGATCTAAAGTAGTGACCAGTATCGCACTTGAATTTTCCTCCTTAGATAACCCTCAGTCACACAAATGCTCAGAAAAAAAAAATCAACAGAATTTACCCTGTCTGTAGTAAACGATGGAAATGAATCATCAGCCAATGAGCTTACAGCCAACCTATGCAGTTTTCTAAGGGGACAACTGTTCTTTTTCTTTATTGATATTCCAATCAGAAAGGTCTCCGGAGCTGTTCAATGCTGCCTAGTTGATGCAAAATAGTTCCCAGTTTTAATAGCTTCTAGGCAACTTTCTTTTAAAAAGTCTGGAGGAATTAATACTTGGAATGTCATTATAAGAAAAGGGAAGGGCTCTAAGGAAATAACATCGATCTTGTATATCAGCTAACTATAGCTCCTTGACTTTTAATAATGTTTAAAAAAGATCCAGATCTTAAAATAAGGAGAACATCCTTCTGGTAGTTGTTTTCAAAGAGTCTGTTAGACCACGAAAGACATTAATTATCACTGTTTCAAATTCCCTATAAGCTTATGCTAATGAGGTGGGCATTGAGGCCTACATTCTGCTTAAGGTAGACCAATACAAGCCTCCCTCATCGTCTCTTCCTGGCAGGTTTGTAGTGTGTCGATAACCCATGACAAACGGTATTCCTTTTGCTAGAATTCTGATAATTTGATTGACACATGTCATGTTCATGACTTTCCACCAAACATTTCTCTCAGATAATGGACAGTTTTTTTGGTAGGTATAAGGAAAGATAGGGGTCACCACTTCATCAATTCAAGCATCCAAAATTTTGGCCGTGCTATGAATTGGGAAATCATCTATCTTTCTGTTCCCACACTTCAGTTTGTATGTCATCAAGATGAATTATCATTGTAAAATTTTTACTATCATTTTTTCAGTCCTGACCAACTTTTCATATTCCAAGATGTGGCATGTGAAATAGGTGCTTTCCTGTTTGTATCCATAAGAGTCTACATCAATTTTGTTTATGTGTTCTACATCTTGGAAAGATATTTGGTCATATCCAACCCAATAAAATTTAAGGCAATGGCATTAAAGTCCAAGCTGCCTAAGGTAAATGACAATACATTAGTACATTTTATTTGCACATGAAGCACTTATAACAGTTATAATTCTGTACTTATATATTTTCCATGAGTTTGACAACTTTCAGTTAAAAGTTCCAAATTGGTCTTTCAAGTAAACTCTGCTCACATTTTCTTAAAGTGAAGAGTCTGATTCTACACATTCTTTAACTAACCAGAGAAAATAATTACTTCTTCTCTATCAGCTGAATTAATAATATATTTTCTTTCTTTTTGTTTTTTTTTCATTTCAGATTTTGGGAGGCCTTTCGGTTCTTTCCATGGCATTATCCACATTTCTGTTACTGTACAGCCGGTCACGATTTATGTCCACAGATATATTCCCTGATGCTTGTGCCATATATCCCAATATAAAACAGACAAATACAGGTCTTAAGATTTTCCCTATAATAATCTGGAATGTAATTGTTCAAATTGTCCCGTGGGTGGTCGATCTTGTATTATGTATCATTGTGATTCACCTGTTGCAAAAGGCAGCTAGATTGAGGGTCCAGATTTGTAATCAAAATGATGAACGAGCTGAATCAGACCTGAATAAAGCAGAACGAAGGATGACGCGGAGGCTTGTCGGGCACTGCTTTTGTCACATGGCAAGTACCATACCTGAAGTACTATACCTCAGTATGTTCATGCTCAGTATGCGCATGCAGATTAACATCATCAAAACTGCCTACTATGCCTGTTTATCAGCTCCAGTTCTCAGCGTGATATTCAGTGCTCCTCTTTCTATTCAGTACATAAAGCATGCATTTGGAGCATTAAGCACTTCATCCAGCGGCCAAAAATCGAATGATGCACACCAATCCCATAGATACATATAGCTATTAAGGCAGAATAAAAAAAACAGAATGACACATGCATTTTTTTCCTTGGAATGGTTTAGGCAGTTTGGCCACCTATGCTATTAGCATTTTACTGCAGGAAGTTATTGTGATTTGACCTAACATCATCCCACCTGTTATGTTAGTGTTGGATGAATTGGTTGTAAGAACCAATGTTAGTGCACTTTGTGGGTAGCACCATCCAAATAGCAACCACCTTCACCCATAACCCCAGCTATTTCTCTGGAGGTCATTTATTAACACACTACGACTGCTGTCCTTTAAATCGTAGTGAGAACCTAATAATTTGGCATAACAGTACCATGCACTAGTAGTCCCTAATGTCTGCCCCAGTACAACTACCCTACTAAACCTTATGTAATTACTGCATAGCTGCCAATCATAGTGAGCAGTTGTAGGGCAGTTCCTACGATAGCCTGGCTTATTCTTGGCATTTTTAAATCATAGTGGCTGTGTGTAGTTGTAGTACATTGAGAAATGGCCTCCAGTTCTCACTTACATTACCCATGTATAGTGCAGGTTATTCAGATAGGCGCAGTCACACAGTTTTGAACCAGTGGGTAAAAGTAGGTACATGTGTAGACAACAATAATTTTTGTATAGGATATACCAGCTGTCATAGGGCACATAACAGTTACCATCATTGGTGTTAGGCCTTTGGCAAATAGTGTACTATTAGAGCAATTACTGGTAGCCACCCTCCTACACAGTCTTGGGCCTGTACCTAAACAGACCCAGCTCCAGTAAGGTCAAAGTCAGTTGAAGCTGATTCTCTTGGCCAAATCAAACTGGCCCTAGAATGCTTCTCAAAGCAACACTTGGGCTGAATGCAACAAATACAAGAATGTCATGTTAGATATTCAAGAGGAATGGTCATGCTAATATTGTCATTGGGGCCCATTGGAATCAGTTGATGTCAGATAAGTTTGTAATTCCGTAATGTGAACATAAAAGTTCACTTGGATATTAATACTGTTGTTTTGTAATACCTGGTACTGCATATATATGTGATGTTAATTAGTAGTATGATATCAAGTATTCATATATATTTCTGTGGGCTCTTATTAAGCTCTGTGTAAACTAGTCTGTTCTAAACATTGTTTTCATCTGGGATTTAAATAGTTAAAGTCGATGAACTGTGTTGGCTGTGGTATATATTTAAATGGAACAAATATAGATACTGGTACAATATCATGATTGATGGTTGAGGGAATCTGAATTCCTGTCATGGATGTTAATACCTGACACACATTTTGGTATATATGCACAATAAACAAATTAATTTCAATAACCAATTAGACAATGTTGTTTTTTCTTGTTATTTCTCCAATACTGAATAGGTCACTACCTCCCTATTAGGTGCAGCTTATACACAATGACGGATCCTTTACAATTACTACATACAAATTGATTCTGGTTGTAATCTGTATAGCAACCATGCTTCCCTGTGATAATTAGACTATGACCACCCTCTAGGTGTGTGCAGTCAAACAAAACATGAAGCAGGTATCATTGTGTTTGTAGTAGTAGGGTGTGAGTGGAACCCCATTCACCTACCCTTACCTACAGTACTATTAGGGAAGCCACTTTTAAACATATATTATATTAGAAAAATGTTAATAGCCTGACAATGAGGATACTTATCTTAGATATTTTAGTATATCCTTGTAGAAAATGGCTTGAACTTTTACATGTACGATGTTCTCAAGGAAATTTAACACAATAACTCCGGAAATATAATTTAGTAGTGGCTTCAGGTACATTTAAATGATCATTTGGACACAAAACCCATGATTTACTTTACACATATACTGTAATTATTTGTGCTTAGTCTGTTTCTGGATTAATAGATGTTTCTTTTTAAGGGAATGTCATTATCAGAACCAAAAAACATATAGAAAAAAGTAAAAAAGTGCACTTTTTTTGTTAATTTATAGTTGTTCTTGGCACCATTACCATGCTGCATTCACTGAATGATTCAGAGCTAGAAATGGTCACGGCCCTACATCTAGAACCGAGGCCATAAGGAGTGCAGTTTTCAAACTGGCCATAGGCACCTCAAACGAGGCCAAGATAGTTACTCACACAGGGCTGCATTTAGGCATCATGAGAACCTGGACATAATGCATTAATGCACCTTCTGCATTAAACTCAACTATCATAAATAAAAGTAGCGCTAGCAAGTAACTTGCCTTATTACACTCACAAGTGATTAAAATCTGTTTTATCTGCGGTTTTATGGGATTATATACACCCGTGTATATATATATAATTAATATGTACAGCGGTTGGTACTACTTTCTCCTCCAGGGCGCGCATTAATATGTATGACGTCATGGTAAACAATAGCGCCTATATAAGCTTCGGGATCCAAATTAACCGTCAGTTGGCGGATATCCTTCGAGCGGCACACACCAAGCTGGGTGGTGCCGGAAATTTTAACTTTTAAATCTTTTATATTGTATATATTGTATTATATATTGTTATATTGTATTACTGTATTATTATTGTATTGTATTAAATTATTGTCTTATTAATAAAGGCATGTATAGAATTGATATTGACTACGTCAGTTCTCACCAAACCCATTGTCTCCTTCCTTATTCCACTTGTGATATTATTATAATATTTATTATTATTATTATTATTATTATTATTATTATTATTATTATTATTATTATTATTATTATTATTATTATTATTATTATTATTATTATTATTATTATATCCCCAGCTAACATATTAACTTATATAAGAATAAAGACACCATAGAGTATCTGTCAGATCATATCGTATGTAAAAACATACCAAACGATTGTGTGGTATGCTATTCTTAGCTCTAAATCAATCAGAAGCCAGCAGATATCCTTCGAGCGGCACACACCACGCTGGGTGGTGCCGGAAATTTTAACTTTATTCTTTGTTTTTTCGTATACTACGGTAAAATACCCTGCAATATGGGTAGGAAGTCGACGGGTGGTGCTAATGTCAAGCCTGGGACTAAGAAAATTACAAAGAATACGAGAAGTAAGGCCAACTCTAGGACTCCGAGCAGCTCTGACCCAAATATGGTTGACCCGGTGTCACCTATCCCAAAAGCTTCAGGAGTTAATTTGGGCTTATCTGCTGACCAGACGTTCATCAATCTAGAGGAGAGGACTACGGTAATGGAGGACCAGCTCGCTGATATCAAGGATCTACTTGAAACTATAGCGGCTAAACAGAGCAATCCGGTAGAAGGGGCGTGTCGAGCGGACTCACGTGGTGGTATTTTGACGCAAGATTCCAAATGCGCTGTAACCAAGCAACGGGGAAGATGTAGACAGCGCTCACCTAGTGACCGGGGAGGCTATGAGGACAGTCAAACAAGATGGCGGCGAGATCATTCACCGTCGTCGGATTCGGATAAAGATTCATCATTTTCAAGAAGTTCCTCTACTGATACTATCCATTCTACACGGAAAAAACATCGGGGTGAGTTCGATCAAAAGAATTATCTAGAGAAGAAGTCTAAGATTGATTGTATTGAACGGTTAATGCTGGTAAATGTACGTCTTGCTAAGGACAAGTATGAGGAAGGCGAGGATATTTTCCATTTGCTTGGCCATCTTGAAATGTTAATTGAAAAGTCGAGTACAAAAATCTATACGGTTTCAGCTTTGTCCAAGTATGATAAGTCTGTAAAGGATAGGGCAAACAAGAACGGGTTGAAAGCTTTCGAAAGAGTGGACAATTCTGACATTCTTAGATATTTATCTTACGACGGGACCGTTCAGGCCCAGAAAGGACAGGTGGCAAAGCCCAAATCTTTCAAATCTAAACAGTCGGCTCGTACTTGTTTTGCTTTTAATAGAGCTGAAGGCTGTAGGGAGGACCCCTGTAAATACCATCACACTTGTGATGTGTGTGGTTCTCCTAGCCATGGCAAGGATAAATGCCAAAAGAACAAAAAGGATTAGTGTGTCGCTCTTAGGCAGGGTCCTACTTTAAAATCTGAAAATTTGATGCCTGATTTTAATTTAGTATGTACGGTAGACCCTCCTAAGCCCCCCGTTAATATCATTCCGGGTGATAATATTAATAATGATAATGTAAATATTTATAATTCTTGTGACCTGTCAAAGAATTTATTTATTTCTCATAGTTGCCCAGTACAGGGTGAGGTTGAACCACTGTTTACGGTGGAATGTTTAAATAGACCCAGCATCAGGGTTTATGATAGTTGTGTGAATGGTGTATGTATGTGTGAGCACTTCATTTATGGTAAGAAGGCTCAGATACTCCCGTGTCGACTAGCTAGTTTTCTTAGGCAGTCAGACTTTATTAATATCAATCAGATTGAATCTGATTTTCTATGGTGTGGTTTTACTGAGGGGTTCAAAATAGTTGACCCAGGTTTTGATACAGCTTATGATTGTAGAAACTATAAGTCTATTACAGAAGGTAAATTTTATACCGAAATGTGTGATATAATTAAGGATGAGCTAGCTAAAGGCTTGGTAACGAAGACGGTCGATAAGCCTAGGTGCATTCATTCTTTAGGTGGTGTGGAAAAATCCAATGGTAGATTGAGACCTATCACTGACTGCAGCATGCCAGCAGATATTTCTATTAATAATTTTATGAGCACAACGTCCAAAAGCTTCTCGTATAACTCTATTAACACTGTTACTTGTCAACTTGATAAAAACGACTTTATGTGTGTGGTAGATTTGAAATCTGCTTATAGAAGTATTAATGTTTATGGTCCACATGTGGGCTATCAAGGTTTCAGGTGGAATTTTGGTAATGGAGATGAGTTTTTTGGGAGTAACCGTTTGACATTTGGTCTAAAGTGTGCTCCATATATATTTAGTAGGATATCTGATTTGTTGACTACTATTGCTAAATTTTATGTTGTAGATAGGATAGTAAACTACCTAGACGATTTTATTATCATAGCTCAGACTGAAGAGGAATGTTTACGTAAGAGGAACATCCTCATTGAGTGTATGGAATATTTAGGGTTCGTTGTGTCGAAAGAGAAGGTGACGGAGCCCAGCCAGGTGTGTATTTTTCTGGGTATAACCATTGATTCTAGGTGTATGGAGTTGTCGCTGCCGCAGAAGAAGCTAGATAAAATGAGCCTAGCAATAGACGAGTGTTTGGCTAAAAAATTTGTATCTAAGAAGACATTGCAGAAGATTGGTGGTTTGATGTCTTTCTGTTCCCAGGTAGTACGTGGTGGCAGAACTTTCAGCAGGAGATTGTTTGATCTTTGTGCAAAAGCCAGGAGTAAGGGTGTTATTAAACTTAATGAGGAAACCCAAAATGACCTGCTGTGGTGGAGGGATTTTTGTAGGATGTTTAATTGTAAAGATATCATTTTGAATGATAATGAATGTACTCCTATGTATTCCGATTCCTCTATACAGGGCTTTGGGGCCTGGTTTGATAAGGACTATTTGTATGGTACTTGGGACAACTCTAATCCTATGTTAGACTGTGTGGAGCATTTCGTTCAGGCTCCAAAACTTGATAATCTCAAAATTCACCACAGAAATATAAATGTGTACGAGCTCTACCCGCTAATGGTAGGTCTTAAACGCTGGGTGAAAAAGTTTTCTAACACTAGGGTTCATTGCATTACGGACAACATGCAGGTCTTGGCCATGTTAAATACCGGTAGATCCAAGAATAAGTTGTGTATGTCCTGGTTGAGAGAAATTTTTTGGTTATGTTTTATACATAACATTGAAATATATTCAACGTATATTAAATCTGAGGAAAACATTTTAGCTGACCATCTGTCTAGACTGAACTACAGGGGTGTTCCTCAGAAATGTAAAAATGTTTTAACTGAGTATAACATGTGTTGCTATGCTTCCAGATCTGAGGGAACTGGAGCGGAGAAGGAGAAGGTTTTTGTACAGGGGCGTGGCTGAGTCCACACGTAAGGTTCGCAAGCAGCAATTTAGTAGGTACAAAAAATTTTGTAAGAAATTTGACTTCTACCCCCTACCGTGTTCTCCTTCTCAAGCTTCGTTGTATAGTGTATATTTATCAGATAAAATGAAACCTATATCTGTTAGGAATTACTTGTCCGCAGTGTGGTATGATCAGAAATTAAAAGGTTATTCTGATTATAGTAGTAGTTTTATTGTAAAAAAGACACTGGATGGTATTGAACGTAATTATAAATGTTCTTCTATTAAAACATATCCATTAACTCCCAGTGATATGTTGAATATCAAATCTAATCTGGATTTGTCTGTGTATGAGGATGTAGTCTTCTGGTCAGCTATCTTATTGTGTTACCGAGGTGTGTTCAGGGTGGGTCATGTAGTGGACTCCCCTCATAACCTTAAATCTAAAAATGTGTCGTTGTCTGTTGATTGTATTCGCATTGATGTTAGATCTTCTAAAACTGACCAATATGGTAGGAACCCTTACGTGGTATATTTAAAACGTAATGATAATTCGGGTCTTTGTCCAGCTAGGTACTTGGAGATTTGTAAGTTTTCAAAAAATAGACTATTGTTCACTATAGGTAACAAACCTTTGACTTATATAACTATGTTAATACCAGGTTGAAAGCTATTGCTATAAAATGTGATATTCTCCAAATAATTTCAACTCATTCACTCCGACATGGTGGAGCAACTTTGTTAAAGAATTCTGGTTTAAATGTCGATGATATTAAAAAGAGAGCAAATTGGAGATCTAATATTGTATATAATTATTTACATGATTCCAAACAGGACTTATTAGCCTTAGATGTGATGTTATAGTGGAATGGTGTATCCATTGTGTTTGGCGGTTTTTTGGCATGTATAGAATTGATATTGACTACGTCAGTTCTCACCAAACCCATTGTCTCCTTCCTTATTCCACTTGTGATATTATTATAATATTTATTATTATTATTATTATTATTATTATTATTATTATTATTATTATTATTATATCCCCAGCTAACATATTAACTTATGGGATTATATACACCCGTGTATATATATATAATTAATATGTACAGCGGTTGGTACTACTTTCTCCTCCAGGGCGCGCATTAATATGTATGACGTCATGGTAAACAATAGCGCCTATATAAGCTTCGGGATCCAAATTAACCGTCAGTTGGCGGATATCCTTCGAGCGGCACACACCACGCTGGGTGGTGCCGGAAATTTTAACTTTTAAAATTTTTATATTGTATATATTGTATTATATATTGTTATATTGTATTACTGTATTATTATTGTATTGTATTAAATTATTGTCTTATTAATAAAGGCATGTATAGAATTGATATTGACTACGTCAGTTCTCACCAAACCCATTGTCTCCTTCCTTATTCCACTTGTGATATTATTATAATATTTATTATTATTATTATTATTATTATTATTATTATTATTATTATTATTATTATTATTATTATTATATCCCCAGCTAACATATTAACTTATATAAGAATAAAGACACCATAGAGTATCTGTCAGATCATATCGTATGTAAAAACATACCAAACGATTGTGTGGTATGCTATTCTTAGCTCTAAATCAATCAGAAGCCAGCATTTCAACTAGGCCATGCCCACCTCATTTGCATTAACCAAACACAGCACAGCATGCTCCTGATCATGTGATAGGGCAATGGCGGCGTAAACAACAACAACTTCACTGATACAACATCGAAATAGTGCCGATTTAACATCAAAACAGCCAAGACAACATGAAAATATAGTGGAATGGGTAGAATAATGTCTCCTGATTGTGTAATAAATATTGTATTGAACTCACATGACTCAATACAGGCTATATACCTCATTCATTGGTTGTTAAAGAATTACTGGCTACAAACACCATCACCATAAAATATTTCTGTTAGCTTAATTTGTCATATCAATTTAACCAAACCATGCATTTCATAAAAGGGGCATCATCCTATACCTATAAGGTTGTTTTTTTCTCTCCTTTGCCTACCAAATATAGGACTTGTCACCTCTCCTGATCATATCACCACACCTTCTTTCCATAGATCTGCCTTTTCCCCAAGCAAATACCCCTCAACCTCCTAAATATCAGTGCCAGGTGACATGTGCATAGGGATATAACTATGATTGACATGTAAATAACACGCCTGCTGCATGTATCCTCACGCCGCACAGGATTCTGGGCCATGTACTAATGATGGCCCATTACGTGATGACTTGGGTCGAGACAGGCGTGAAATGCTGAGTTATTGATAAATCATTACAACATCATGTATGCCAGAGGGAGACTGAGGCAGCCTAGAAAGACTTGGAGTAGGAGGGCCATCCTTGTTATTTGGAAACTTTCATCTTTACATAAGCCTGTCTGTCAAGATTAAAGATCTATGGACTTCAGTGAATGTTCACAAACTGGCCATCTTCAGAACAGTTATCACTGTTCCTTATTTTAGCAATAGAGGGAGCTTCAATCTATATACACAAGAGCAGCACTCCTGTAATTTCTCTCAGAAATATCCAGTTTCAATGATTTGATTCCAAATAAAATCAGATGATGATTTTAAGTCAGGTGAGAGAAGTTAATGCATGATTGTGAATGAAAGCTACATATGAAATACCACAGACAGCAGGCGACAGTTAAGCGGGTATTCCACTGCTATCAGTCGGGCAAATCTTTCCTAATCCCATTATTCTTAATAATGCAAATGTATAGAAGAAATCAGTCACATTGGCAAATGTGCCTGACTGACAACAGTGGAATAACGGCTTTAGATGTACTGTACTGCTGTGTCATTGTGCCTACTGGAGCCGCCATAGTGCTAACTCAGACTGTAGGCCATCTGAGCCTCTCTGGACTATATACTCTCCACAACAACCTTTCACCCTCATCCCCCTTCTCCTCCCATTCTGCCCCCTTTTCCAATGCCCTAAACCTCTGCCCAATATATCTCCAGAGGATCTCCACTTACCCTGTGACATTTCCTGCTACATTCTGCCCCTAATGAAGTGTTTGTAAGGAGTCTGTCTGAGACCACCCACAGTCGCAAATAAGGTAGTCTGTCTCCGATTACCCACTATAAATACAGACACTGTGTAGACTTGGTAATCAGGTAACCTTACAAAACAGCCAGGCTATAAATAACATACATCAAGCCAAATGGTTTTGCTAAGAGGTGTGCAATAAAAGGATACACCTATCTTTTTGCCACAATATGTATTCAGGAATACTGAACAATATATAGGACACATATTTCTTCATAAGGAATTGCCTCCTTTTTGTCAGAAGAATGAAGTATTTATTCTCATACCTAATTTGATATTTGGCCGTAAATTATGTTCCCTCTGCACATTTTTACTTAATGGTAATAGAAGAGTAAAGTATTTCTAAATGATGATCTATTTGGAACCAATCCAGAAGTTAGATATTCTGCCAGATGAATTAGTCACACTCTGATTATTTCAACCAAGATTTAATTCTATCTGCCTCAGTTCTGATTCATAAATCACATTTGTCCACCCTAACATCAGACCATCCGTCTTATGACTTGTATAATCAAACTGGTGGGTGATCATTAAAAGAGGGAGGCTTTAGTTTACAAAATACTTTCTTTACCAAGGCCATTTTCCATCAAGTTGATCAAGCATTAGTGAGATTCCCCAATCACAGAGGAGCTCAAGTGGGTCCCTTTTGAGCATTTAATTTCAGACTAGATGGAGACCTCTTGTTCATGTAGTGAAAACACTACATAGGATGAAGTGAAAACACTTCATGGGATGAAAAATCAGTTTCTTTTTTTAGAAAAGACAGCCATAAAGGAGTTTTGATCACAAACGATTTGTGCCCATTAATTTTCAAAGGTCTCTGTTTCATTTTAAGTGATGTAGCCTTCAGAGATGGCAGAAACACTACTGGTAAGCCTATGTTTATAGCAATTGATGAGTTTGTGTACTTTGTATTCTCTGAAACTCTTGAAAGACAGGCTGACATGGTAGGAAGTTCTGAGTCTAGTATGAAAGGGTAATGGAATTTATGGAGTTTTGATTATCGAATTCATCACTATAACAGGAGTGGGTATCAATAGATGGAATGTGCATCATTCAGTATCGTGACCTTTTCTTTGGGGGAGGGGGAAGTATTTTTGTGATGTATGGCATCATTATTGATGTGAATTCTCCGGTCACAAAGGTAAAGTATTTTGACAATTGAGAGTATAACACTGCTCCCCCTTCCCTATTACAACTCTCCAGTCCATATGCTGCTGGTTCCCACGATACCATATATATGCGTAGTTCAGGGCTCTGCACCCTGATGCTGAAATTCTGTTTTTGTCAGGACTTGATACAGTCACACAAAATGAATTAAAGTGGAAGGAACAGGAGCTCGGCAAAAGTGAACTTGATATTCATAGCCTGGGATTTGTGGCATTTTCCCCAGATACTAAAGCAATTATTCAATTCCTAAAGGTCCTTGGTGGCCTTAGTACACCCTGGTAGCTGTAGACAGTGGGAAGAGTGGGTCAGAGGGTACTTGGATGGTGGAAGTTTGATAGAGATTGACAGGGCACTGTGTGGCTATGGGATAAATAAGGTGGTCAGAGCCCACAGGCATGGGAGCTGGTAGGACTGAATGGGACCCAGTGGATTTTCTCTCTGAAAATGTTAAGACTCTTTTTCCCAAAGTGGATGCAATAAATCCTTTCTTGTTTCCTGCATTCCAAGGCATTCCGGGGGAGGGAATGTTCATTAAACAGATATTGAATGGCTGTAGATGTACAATCCTTAGAGACACAAGGGATATTTGCATGTAAAGCTACACTGAAAACCAGCCGCTATTAGAAGGTCCTCATATAGGACGAGTTTAAGTCGTCAGAGGGTCTTCAGACCTGCATGACTACCCTAAGTCGTCATTTCGACCACCCTGGTAGGGTCTTTTAGTATATAGTTAGTCCATAAGAGGGCACCACTATCCAATTACACAATTCTTATAATCTACCCTCGGACATCTATTGACAATAACTGCAATAAATGTGACACATTGTCAGTTGAATAGAAAGGAGGCATGTATCATTTGATATAAAAAAGAAGTATGTTAAAAATGCAAATCATTGAGAGAAGATTGGGAAAAGACACCAACATTTTCAATTATGCCTCTTTTGTGTTTGGGACTATTTTATAACGCCGTATTGATTGAATACAGTTGGTAGTATATCTGATGTACTGTGAGGAGTCAATCTCATAAGGCAGGGTTGCAATACCCTCATAAAGGTTGGATGTGGGGAGGGGGGGGGGGTCCTACAAAGCTTTCAATAATGAAAAGAACATACATACGTGATGCAATCTGCACTTACTGTCTATAGCATGATATAGTGAAAATGTATAGCCAAAGTGACGACTTCAAGTCGTCAGTAATGACCTAAAGTCGTCATCTATGACTACCCCCTGACGAACTAAGGTAGTTGTTTTAGGTATTGTCAACCTGAGGACTTAAAGTCTTCGGTGCTGACGAGTTTCTGACCTCAAAGGTTTTCAATGTAATGCTTAACTCATAGGTCTGCAAACCTAGAATGACCTAATGAAATAATCTAACATTTCTATCACCTAAAATATAATGTTATGAATATTCCTTCTCAAGATGTTAAAGATGGCAAACTATATTTACAACGTAAGTAATAGTGATCATTCAAAGCTTTATCTTTGAAGGGCCATGATAACTATGGTAACTTGTCACATGTTAATATTTCCACATCACTTCACACATATTTAATGATGTGTTTAAGGATGGAGTGTTTTACCTTTTTATCCACCAATAGCATTTACAGAAAACGTGATGGCTTCAGGTATAGTTCAGTACATTAATGGAAAAGAAAATCATCACAGATTTACTTTCCTCAGTTTGAGCTGCAATTCCTAGATTGATACAGGCACTAATTTTCTCACCTCTAGAAAGGTGAAAGTTTGCAAACTGACATGCCCAAAGCTGAACCCTTTTAAGGCCAGAAGGTATTTAATGCATTATGTATATTGCATAAACTAGTAACTAACTATTGGTATATCTATGAATCATGCTGATCCCTTTTTAAATTCATTCAGTCATGGAGGATTAACCTGATGGTATAATGGAAAGGTTAGACACATACAGTGCTGCCACAGCGTGAACACACTACAGTAATAACGTAGTGAGTTTTAATGAGAGGACTTAAAGAAAATGTGAGGGTTTCCATATGTGGAAGCATACAAATAAAGCCAATAAGTGATGTCTTTCGGAATGTAGTCTGCGGTGCTGCTAAGAGTGCTATCCTCATATAAGTCTGGAATTAGTGGAGTTCACTTCATGTGGCAATAGACAGAAGTCTGTCTTAATGATGTCTTTATGAAAGGTCTTTGAATCAAAACCCCAGAAACAATGCTATACGAAATTTGCCCATTGCAAAATAGCCACTGCACTTCTAATTTCCGAGATAGTTCCATTGTCATTATACTATTCCAACTTGACTTATGTAGGAATGATCCGTTTGGTCCTATCTAACATTATCTGGTATCTAAATATCTTAAGAGCAAATCATTATTTATGCTATCCCAGACAATATGCATGCATCATGCTGACCTTAGGGGAGGCCCTGCATGAATCATATGTGCAGATCTATGCAGTATGAATAGGTTCAACATCACTTCCCTGATTACAATGGTTCCCTGAGGTAGTTATAGAACCTCAGGGCACCAGGATCGTGTTTCAATAGTTTCCACGACTAGACACCCTCAAATCGTAGTGGGAGGTGTAAGAAATAACTCCATACCAGTGACTACATAGTTAGCTCCAGTAGAGGCCTCAAAATAGCAGCTGCTATTTATTCAACTACTGGCTCAATACACACCACTATGAAGTCATAGCACCCAGTCGTAGGGGCCACTATTGGCTACATAGTGACCAGTCATACCTCCTTCATGGTCTAGTATGCACTCCTGTGTTCAAATGAGCATAGGGCTGCAGTAACTACCGTACTGTCTCATATAGGAGCTGGGCCTTGAATAGCAGCCTCCCTTGAATAGGGGCTGGGGTAGGAGGGCTGTCAAATCAATAGGGGCCGGGCCTTGATCAGGGGCCTGGTGGGGCCAGTTTTAGGTGGTTTTAGGAAGTCAACCGAGACCCCCAGCCCAAAAGATGTATAATTGTCCTAGATAACTCCCTTTCAAATCACATATGATAGATCTATATCTGTGACATGTACTGGGAATAGGGCCCTTAATGTAGCCTGCACTAAGGGCCTTTTTCGCAGATCGTGTTACAAAAATTTTAATGACCTAATTGTGTCTAAAACAATGTACGCTCTAGTATTCTTTCTTAATAGAAGGGCTGAGGTGTCAGCTAGGTGTGATATCCTTTTTAATTTTATTAGAAAGCCATGGTGGGTGAGGGTTGGGTATGACAGGCATTACAGCTTTGTAAGGCCTAGTGCTCTATCTACACCACTGCATACTAGTAACTACATAGTTGGCCCATGTGTGGCCATAATGCTCAATTCTTAGGTGAAACACCACAATTTTATTCTTTTGAAAAAAAACCTGGCATCCCAGAGGCAAAGGCGCTGGCCACAGGGTTATAGGTAGTAGTGTGAAGAGCCCAGATTGGGTACATTTGAGCAAAGGAGTGCAGAGGGCAGCAGCTAAGGCTACCCACTAATTATTCACATGGAGGGTTGTCATATCAGGATCCCTTATTGAGTCACTGCTGTGGTGGCTATTTAGCTAGCAGGCAGTACGATCACCCAGTAATGTAGCCAGCTATTTAGTCACCAAGGCCAAAATCCTAAGATCACCTGCTAAGATTTGACCCATCTCCAGTCATAGCAGGCTGAACCTGTCATGGAAACTATTGAAACACGATCCTGAGTACTCTGGCTATGTTATATGTGCTTCATCCTATGACAACGTGACCTGAAGGTGCCCTGTCTACTGCCATTACATGTCTGTGCCCACTCTAGCTTCCCCCGAGTCTGACAGCTCATGCTGCATGACCAAACACATTCTATAGCCCATTAGGTATATAGCCATGACTGAATGGTTGTTACACTCTGAAGCTTCAGTGGATTCTGCCAGCGTTTCTCGCAGAAGTCATGAAATACAGCCCTACTTAAGGGGTATTATGGTTACTGATGTGTGACCCATGCCTTAGGTCTTTATAAATATAGAGATACTGCTTTGCATGCGTCATTCAGTAGTTCAAATTAAACATTGGTTCTAGAGCTCCATTATCTCTGTGATTTTGGTAAGATGCATGTCAGGGCCTTCCTGAACATCTAGAATGCAAGAATCATTGCATACCCGGCCTCAGCTGAATGTGGGAATAATTGAACAATCTTTGCTTTCTAGGGGATCCAGGAGGTCCTATGCAACAAACCAAATTACAGAGACATTGCAGCCCTATATCGTCATGTGCGATATGATGGCTTTATGCAGTTGTTTTGATTCAACTTTTACAAATTTATAGATATCAGGGAAGCTATACCTTCACCTTTACTGATCACTGTCTATGCTTCATTGTAAAAAAAAAAAAAAATTTTTAAACAATGTTTACATCAATTACGTACAACAGCTACCTTTGCACTAGGTGCACTGTATGAATATTGACTGGCACTCTCTAGCATATCTTGCTGTATCGTCTATCTTACAGTATATACATTGGACTACAGGTTTAACCTAAGAACTCTGCATCTCACGTCCCTTGTGGCATATGATGTTCGCCTTCCACACAGCTTGGCCACGTGTACAGTGTGCTATATGGCATCAATTTGCAAGTGGAATTGCAATCAAGAAATGCTACACACCTTTGCCTATACAATTTATCTATTCCTCGACTACTCTAACAAGTTGTTTGGGAAATAGATCTGCTGACAGTTACTCTCAAAATGAGGGGAAATTCCTATAATTATGACAAGGCCAATTGTAATAGATTTAGGCTTAGACCCAGCTACAGTTGAGATAAAGACATTATTCAACAAAGATATCGGAACAAGAATGCCTTGTAAAGTTGCTCAGATGTAGTTATGCAATATGCTCCTATCCTACAAGGGACTTCCAGACAAGGTTTCTGGTGTGTCAATTGAAAATCAGTATTCCTCTAGTAAGAATTCTGATAAACTGGATGACCGATGTTCCAATTCTTCTTTTTTCCTCACATTTATTATCTCAAAATTTATAACTGCTTGGTAGGAATTCGGAAATGATAGTGTCTCCCTTTAACTTAAGTCTCACCAAATGAGAGTCACGGTGGCTATGTTCGTTCAAGCATCTAGAATTTTGGCCGCTCAATTAATGGGGAAATCTTGAATCTTGCTTTCCCCTCACTTCTGTATACATGTACTGTAATCCAGAGGATTTACCATTGTAATTATTATTATTTTTCAGTTCTGACCAACTTTTCCTATTCCAAGATATGGCATGTGAAATATGTGCTTTCCTCTTCATTACCATAAGAGTCTACATAAATTTTGTTTATGTGTTTTACATCTTGGAAAGATATTTGGTCATATCCAACCCAATCAAATTTAAGGCATTGGCATTAAAGTCCAAGCTGCCAAAGGTAAGTGGCAATATATTTGGTACATTTATTGGCCAAGCAGTTCTGACCTGTGAATAAGATTCTCGAAAGCACCCAGCACTTTACTGCATTTTATTCCTTATTTACAATTTACGATCCTTCGTTATGTGTTATACGGAAGTTTCAGTACAAAGTTCCAAATTGGACTTTGAGTAAACATAACTTTTATGCTGATTCAAAATGAAAGTTTGATTCTACACTAAGCTGAACTACCTAGAGAAAACAATTACTGCTTTTATAACCTCTTTTGTCGAACTTATTATCTATTCTCTTTCTTCATGTGTTTTTCTCGTAGATTTTGGGAGCCCTCTGTGTTCTTCCCATGGCATTATCCACATTTCTGTTACTGTACACCCGGTCACGATTCATGACCACAGATATATACCCTGACAAATGTAACATATATTACAATATTTCACAGAAGAACATAGGTCTCAGGATTTTCCCTATAATAATCTGGAATATAATTGTCCAAATTGTTCCATGGGTGGTTGATCTTGTACTGTGTATCATTGTGATCCACCTGTTGCAAAAGGCAGTTATACTGAGAGCCCAGATTCGTAACCGAAATGATGATCAAAATGACTCAGATCTGAGTAAAGCAGAACGGAGGATGCCATGGAGACTTATTGGCCACTGTTTCTGTCACATGGCAAGTACCTTACCCGAAGTACTGTACATCAGTATTTTTTCTTTCCGTTGGCATATACAGATTAGCATCATAAAAGCTGCCTACTTTGCCTGCTTATCTGCTCCAGTGCTCAGTGTGATCTTCAGTGCTCCGTCCTCTATTCAATACATTAAATGTGGATCAACAAGGCATGTTGTATCTTGTTGATCCACAAATGTGCACTTAGACTATCAAGCAGTTCATCCAGCAGGCAAAAGGAAAATGTTACATACCAAGCCAGGATATAGATATAGCAATAATGACAGGATGGATAACAGAATGACAGAGGCATTTTCTTTGGACTGACTTCGGTGGTTTGACTATTTATTTCAATTAGGCCTAACATCATCCCATCTGCAATTTTAGTGTTAGACAAATTTGTGGCATTGATAAGGACCAATGTTAGTAGACTGCAGTCTGCGGGTAGTGATGGTAGCACCATCAAAATAGCAACCATCTTTACCCATACTATTGCAGCCCATGCTGGGCACAGCACCCCATAGTAAGTATATACTCTGCTCTCACCAACATTACCCCATGCATAGTGTAGTCTATAGGTGCAGCATGATGTTATAGGCATGGATTTGAACATGTTAAGAAAGGTATGCAGTAATCATAAATTTTATAGACAGAGTAACACTTGCTGAATTTTTTAAGCAAGTGCTTCTCTGTAGGCAACAGTTTTATACCCATAGGTATGTCTAATTGCCCATTGCAGACAGCCCCTAAATATACATTGATAAGGTAATTCATTGTTTATCTATATATATATATATATATATATATATATATATATATATAGAGAGAGAGAGAGAGAGAGAGAGAGAGAGAGAGAGGCCTATAAAAGTTAAATATGATATAAATACTAACAGGTTGTTGTTTCATAATACAGTAAAGGCAAAAACTAGTTTGAAATCAGGCAATGATATATTTCTCTTGATTGTGATGCATTTATTAGTATAATTGACTATTTCTAAACGTTGTCTTAAGATGGGTTTTAAAAGCTATGATTGGTGAACTGTTGTAAATGTGTTGGCCATGACATGTATTCAAATGTGAAAATAATGAATACCGGTATGATATTATGGTAATGTATCCGATATCATGATTGATGGTTGAGGTTACTGGCATGGATATGGGTCAATCCACTGAGAGTGGGCACTTGTCCATGGTAGAGGGTCATTTCTGAGAAATTTTGAATTAGATCATGAAACTTAATTTTATTGATAGCCCTATATCTTGGCTCTTTGGAAAGGTTCATTCAAGTCACTAACTCCCAAGCAGTCAGTTTTTATTGCAGATATTCAAAATTATTAAAATGTAATGGGCGTGAGCAAAATGAATTCTTCTCTAAATCACAGAAATATTTGTTAGAACTACAGGATTTTCAGACGAAAGGTCCCAAAGGAACACTATGAAGAAAAAAAGGAAAAAAATATCTATATTGACAATACATAAGGAAATAATATGAATGTAATGGGCATGAGCGTAGTTGGCGTGAGCAAAACAACTTTTCCAGGCTTCAGACAGCCACTCAGTAATATTATGACCTCAACCAGCATTGATCTAAGTAACAAAAACAATCTAAGAATACATATAGGATGAATTTGGAATGCATCCAGCCTGCCAACATTGTTGCACTGCATTTTACTCACGCCCATTACGCTCAGGCCCATTACACTCACGCCCATTACATCTGTCAAATTTTTTTTTTTAAAAACTTATTAACAATAGATCTTCCTGTTAGGCTGATTAAAAGAAAGAAAACTTTGATAGTATTTGTCCTGGATGCAGAAATATGAATGTAATGGGTGTGAGCAAAATGGACTTGAAAATACTTGAATATGTATTGCATAGTCATGTCTGCATGTAGACCCTAAACTTCTGTACCTGAAAAACCCCTATGAGGACCCTAATCTTGGTGGGAAATAAGAAAATTGAGAAAAGTGTTTTAGTAGGCATACCAGTGTACTTTTATTTTGATCACTCCCATTACATCTACTTTATTTGGTTACAGAAATTAACAGGGGAAAATGAATGCCAACCAGAGCACCTCCAAACCACATGAAAATGTTAGATAGGACCCCCCACTACGGAAGAGATAAAATTATATCAGTGTGCTGCTGCTTGGCTTGATGGTATAGAGCTTGGAGTGAGGTGGAAATTGAAGAAAAAGGCAATTTTTGGCAATTTTTCAACTTTGGGCCACTATATCTGAAAAAATAGCAAGCCGACATATGTAAATTTGCCCTTCTTTTGAAGCCCAATGTGTTTTCTTTCAAATGAATCGAGAAATAAGAAGAATGGTTAAATACTTTTTATTCTATAACCCCCTGTATCCAAAAAAGACCAAAAAAGACCCAGATGCCCACTTTCGGTGGACTGACCCTTATAAATACTTGGAACACATTGTGGTGCATGTATAATAAATGAATGAAGTTGATGAACCAAATCAATATTGTTTTTCCCTTGTTCTTTCTCTGTAATGGTAAGGGTAAAATCTCACACCCTGCAATACTGAATAGGTTACTACCTATCTTATAAGAAGCAACTCATATACAATGTCGGATCCCTTGTGCCACTTGACCAGCAAAAGTTTTGACTCATATGCGAAATTTGAACTAAAACAACAACAAACAAAAAACAGTGGAAAATGACCAGAATCTGACCCGCAGTGGTTATAATACGATTGGCTTCAGTTTGGGAGGTGTGCCTCATATGTTAGGTGCACACTGTACTACTGTGTATATGAGGTATTTACATTAGTAAAGAACTTTAGCTTGTGATATTGAAGACGTATTCAAAACATTGTAGTATGTTGCACATAAAGTGCAGATAGTGGCCCGTTGGGTTAGGTCAGGGGTCCGGATATATTCCTACCCACCAGGTCTCTATAGCAATACACCCGTTAGCTACAGCTTAATTAGGAGAGGGAATGCTTCTGTCTGTGTTGCCTTTGGTACCTTGAATAAACTTATGCCTCAGGTATAAGCTGTCCCTGAATAAGTTGCACCTTGACTTTTAAATAGTAGAATACTATCTAACAGCCACCACTCCAGCTTGAATATGTTGCCATTACTGACTATAGTCTACCCATGTAATAAGAGAGTAATGAATGGGCTAACGGGCACCGAATTCAGTGTATCGTAGGATATCTTAACGAGTGGTCATAGGCCACAAGTTACGATATCCTACGATACACTGAATGAGATGTCTGTTAGCCCATTCCTTACTGTCTTTATTACACAATTAATCAATAAAAATCCATAAATAATCAAAAGAATACCAATAAATTAAAGTGTGTGTACACGATCGGTACACACACCTTGCCGCCCGGCAGCCATTGGTTTGGTCTGAACCCGTCCCACAGTCTACAGCAAAAAAAAAGATGTGCCCTCACCGGGACTCGTCCCGCCTACCTCTAACGGCTGAGCGCAATGCGCTAACCACTAGACCACCGGCTATACACCTTGGTGCCCGTCTCGGCTTGGGTTGGTTTGAACGCGTCCCACGTCTCACGGTTATGGTAGCGGATACACAGCGAAAAAAAGATGCGCCCGGACCAGGACTCGTCCCGCCTACCTGTAACGGCTGAGCGCAATGTGCTACCCACTAGACCACCAGGCCGCACACCTCAGCGCCTGTCCCGGCTTGGGTTGGTTTGAATGCGTCCCATGGTTATGGCAGCAGACAGCCCACAGTCGTCACCTCCCCAGGCTTTGTATCATATCAAGACCTGGTTCTAGCCAACCACTTCTCATCAGTCGCTGTGGCCCAACGCATAGGGAGTTGGACTAGGGATCAGGAGACTGCAGGTTCGACCCCTACCCTGGCCATGATAGTTTCATGGGTTTTAACATGTGACATGTGACATGGACAAGGAGTGCCAATATCCATGGATAGCAGCACTCTTAGGAGTGCTGATATCCATGGATATCAGCACTCCTAGGATGTGCAATATCGACAGGTATCAGAATGGGAATATCCAGAAAAAGCACCCAAAATCACAGAGGTCATGAAATAAAGCCCCATATATATGATGACCCATGGGGCTAGGAACAGGAGCGACCATGGCATATGCACCTCAAATGAGCCCAAACTACTAATGTGAACAGTGCTTGGGTTGAAGGCAACCCTTGCTATACTCAATGTATTTTGGTACGGTTCATTTTCCTAGAGCTATATGCTAAAACTCATAAGTGCCCTTTAAAAGATATCAAAATCATATAAATTTGCGGAGATACTCTCTTGCTGATTGCATTGATTAAATGATGTCAGCCCAGCCTCCAGTTGCCAGACGAATGTGTGAATGGGGCTCCCTGACTCCAAAAACACCCTTAGCCTTACAGTCATTCACAACATCTCCAGTCTGACCCCGATAGGGAACGCCTATAGGGGGTAGGAAGATGTGAATCTTCAGCTGTCGATCGGACCTTTCCGTCTCAGCTGCTGGTGGCAGATAGCCTGGAGGTATGAGGTGTAGAAGGTGGAAGGGGTTAAAACAGGGACTATTTTAGTGTTTTCAATATTGTAAGGCTCCTAAATGCAATAAGTGCCTAAAACACTATGATTAATTTACTAATGCACTATCCATCTTCAAATAGCTTTAATGCAATTATCCCAATTATCATCTATCATCATTATATAAGTAAAAGTAGTTCTGGCAAGTAACTTGCCAGTACCTGATTCACTTATACAGATTATCTAAGATTAATATACCCTGAAGCAGTCAACGTGATGCATCGATGCTTTAATTAAATGAGAATGGTCAAGGTGACTGCTGAGGTGAGTTGCACAAAAAACATTCAATACTTCAATATTACAAAATTTCTGACCACACCATCACCATCTGTTGGCTCTATCTGCCATATCAATCTAACCAAAACCATTTCATAAAGGGTCCTCATCCTATATCCCTAAGGTTTTCCTTACTCTCCTTTAATCGCCTACCAAACATGGACTTGCCACCTCTCCTGATTATATTACTACTCCTTCCCTCCATAAACCTACCTTTCCTAAAGGAAGTAGGTAAATTCCCCCAGGTGAATACCCCTTCCCCTCCTAAATATTGTCCCATCAGTGCCAGGTGGCATTCGCATAGGGATATAACTATGATTGACACGTAATAACACACCTGCCAGATATATCCTCACTCACACAGGATTCTGTGCCAGGTCCTAATGGTGGACCATTACATGGTGCCCCGGGGTGAGGCACGCGAGAAACGCTGAGTTATTGATAAATCATTAGGACATCATTTCTGCCACTGAGAGAGTGAGGCAGCCCAGACAGACTAAGAGTGGGAGGGCTATCCTTCTTATTTGGAAACTTATGTATTTACATCAGCCTGTCTGTTGAGATTAAAGATGGACTTCAGTAAATGTTGGCAAAATGTTCTATGCATAACTTTCTATGCTGCCTTTTAAATGTCAATACTGCATGGGGAAATCTTTAGATCTCTGGACCCGTTTGCAAGCGGTATACAAGTGAAATTGTTGTGTAGAATGTGTAGGTATCAACTCTTTTGAAGAGGAATCAATAACTAAAAGCATTTGCAAGATGTCTTGAGTTACTGATTTACACAATTAGTTCTTTCAAATGCTCGATACAATTTAGGCAAAACAAGGAAAGGTGGTAATACTTTCGTTCAATAAATTGCTACTTCAGGCCGTTCTTCAATAGAACCACCTACTACTAGCTTGGTAGGATAACATCTCCCCCAAAATTTGTAATGGTTTATAGACAGCGGATTACACACCTCTGTCCATGTTTCCATATAGTTCCGTTCTGAGCACTGCCCTCTGGGCTGTTCCCCACATCATGCCCAAGGAGCCACCAGTGATGGCCCCTCATGAGAGATAAACTATCCTCAAACAGTAACAGAACAGCCTAGAATACATTATTAGGCTTAAATGTTCCCGTACATCTGCATATATAGTTTCAGTACATCTATGTCAAAAAGGTCTGCTGCGTTAATTAAGCTTCCCACTCAACAAAAGAAAAAAAACGCTATTTAACGTCAAAAAACCGTTTTTAACGTTTTACAACGTTTTACTATGATAAGAAGCCAAAGTGAAAGGTTCTAAAACGTTTTGCAACGTTTTTTTGTTGACTGGGTTGATACTTTGCTGGAAGCTGTCCAGAATCCTCTCCATCTGATATCTGAAAACTGGTGTAGATCTGCACCAATTATGTAATGGTGATACCATGTATTTTCCTATTACATTAAGGATATGACAGGAATGGTTTCGGTAGGGGTGGCGTATGGATTCATGGCAGAAGAAGGGATACACTATCTTCCCTGGTTACTCTGACAGTCATTGCGAACATAACATGGATAGAAATAATTGAGCTACCACTGGACAGTAGGGCTTCATCAGTTCATGTGTGGGTGTCTTCTGTAATAGAGTAACAATACTCGATCACAGCTCTCCTGGTCCCTCCAAATCTACTAACATTAGAATCCTACTGTATTGGGTAAGTTAACAAAGGGATTGGCCATAACATATATAAAGGGCAGCGTGCGTAATGTCAGCATTGTATAAATCCAACACTTCTGTACACAGAAAAGACTACTATCAGCATGATTACTGAAAATACAGACACTTTCAATCTCAGTCCATGCATCTTAATAAACTCCCAAGGCGTTTGACCAATGCATAGATGCAGTCAAGCTCTTTAAATAATGCACTCAAGCATGAACATGTCAAATGCAGACACTTCATTTTCCTTCTCTCTCGTCTTTTTTTTTGTGCTTTATCTTAATGAATGCACATGATTTCTTTCTGTAAGTTAAACCCCTCTTCCAACGTTAAAAAACATGTATCACAGTAAGAAGTATTCCCCTATCTTTTAATGTGAATGTTATCCTACGTTTCTACTATGTTTCTACTACGTTGTTAACATGATACCAATGTTGATGGTTTTTTTTTTAAAAAAATACACACACACATGTGAAAAAATAACTTGAAACCTTTTTTTGTTTTTGCAAATTTACTCACAAAATTTCACTATGTACAACACATAATATGTTTTAAAACATGCCTTTAACCTATGTATTTTTACAAAATGGAAAAATATAACATTTACTAAAATGTTTTCCAAATTTCCCAAAATCTTTTTATAAAACATTACAAAAATTTCACTTTTACACACAAGATTATTTGCCATGTACAACACTGAATCCGTGTTGAAAAACGGTTTTAATCTATGCATTTTTTCACAAAATGAAAGAAATGTAACATTTCACTAAAATGTTGCAAAACTTTTTGGAAAATTTTACAAAATTTACCAAAATGTCATGGAAATCATTGCAAAAATTTCACTTTTACACACAAGATTTTGCCATGTACAACTAAAAAAAAAAAGAGAAAGAGATTTTTTTCTTAAAATGACCATGGGTAATAGTGCTTACTTCATCTTTTACACATGTGTAGGTAGGTAGGTAGGTAGGTAGGTAGGTAGGTAGGTAGGTAGGTAGGGTAAAATTTAACGACTGGCGTTAATCATGGGATACTAGTACCATTGAAAGTGACATTGTGGTGTGTGTGTGTGTGTGTGTGTGTGTGTGTGTTTATACCGTGTTCCTGGTAAAAAAAGTAGGTTTATAAATTAATCCTAATGTGTGTGAGCAGTGTAGAAGGCTACAGGTTAATTGGAGCTAGCTTTTGCTAAATCTTTGAAGAGATTTCCACCAATGTACAGTGAAGCAGTTTACAAAAAGTAGATGCAAATAAAGTTCCAAAGTGTTGTATGTTGAATCCTTGATGTTAAAATCCTTGATTAAGTACAAGGTAGTAGTTATAGTAGTAGTAGTAGTAGTAGTAGTAGATACAGTATATGGATGGTCATATGGATACATGGACTGACCCCTAGTATTTACTCTGGATTTATCATTCAACCACACTCTGCAGCAACCTGAGAGATTGACCCATTAATCAAAAGTGATGCCTCAACAACCTACTAGTTTAAACTAATTTTAGACAATCTTTTTCCCCAAAATCCCAAAAATCACTTGAATTTTTAGTTACCCTATATCTCCCCCCAAAACCCACAGCCCAAGAGGAGCCCAAGGACAAATAATTGTTGATATTTAAAGAGCTTCAATAGGCCTTGGTACCCAGCCAGAAATAGATATTCTTAATTCTGAAATGACTGAACTGAGGAAAATCTGACGACTGGCTTTGATCCTGGAACACAGGTACCAATGGGAGTGTTGTTGCTGCTGCTGCTGCTGCTACTGCTGCTGCTGATGCCTTTGATCCTAGAGGATGTAGCACAGATGGTCGTGAAAAGAGTGTAAAATGTAAACAACATGTAAACTGCTAATATGCACATGGTGATATGAGTCCGTTTGTTTTTTCAAGCTGTGGTGGAGAGAATCTCCTTTTCTTTGATCTTGAAACATATGGCACAGGTGGCGTGACAGTGTTTACCATGTTGATAGGGTCATTTATTTTTTACGTTGTGGTGGGAGAATGTTATGATGTATGTACTTTCAAATCCTTTTTTTTCGTGTGCATATGACGATGTGTAAACTTTAGTTTCTGCTTGAGAGTCTTTAAGGCACCATTTAACCTAATTTCACAATATATGGGTTCCATTGTTTAAGCTGGTGAATTGTTCATATCTGACCTGCTGTGGACATTGGGACAAAATGCTTATAAAGTTGTTTTAAACACACAAGCACCTGTGACTTGACAGGAATTATAGTGAACAGTAAGCCAGTTCCCCCTGTGGTGGTTTATTCACAGCCAAGGGTTTGACAGTGCCAGAAAAGAGGGCGTAGATATTGTTAGTGTGCTGCATGTTTGACTGAGTAAGACTTTTGGCAGGGAAAATAGTCCTTTCCAATTTCCACTTGATTGTTGGGTCCTATATGAGATATTGTGGTGTGTATATATCAGTTTTGTGTCACACCATTAGGTGTTTATACTGTGTTCCTAGTTGTGTAGCTGGTGAAGTAGCTTTATAAATTAATCCTAATATGAGTGAGCAGTGTAGAAGGCTATAGGTGTAATGAAGCTAACTTTTGCTTGATTTTGAAGGAATTTCCACAAATGTACAGTAGAGTAGATGTAGATGACGTCTCAAAGCCTATATGTTGTAGCCTTCTTTATTAAATCCTGGATGGATTAAGCACAATACGGTATATGATGGTGCATTTCCTTTATGATGGTGCATCGTCCTTTCCTGCCAAACTCAGTGTGTAGAGTGGAGAGCCAGTGTGAGAAGAACCGCTGGAACCTTTGGTTAAATATGTGATGTGTTTTCACCAAACCAGTCATATCTCGCACATTCTAGAGCTGAGATAATGAGGTCTAAAGGGTGAAAATACTGATTTTTACCAAATCAGCTTTATTTGGTGTTTGAATAGATTACTATCTGTCCTGCAATATTGTAGAAGGTTTTATGACAGAAAATGGGTGAAAATCACCAAAATTAGCCATCTTATTTGCGACAATCAATTATTGTCACAAGAATTTTGATAAGAATTTAGTTGATATATCCAAAATGGGCTGCACATTCCAAAATAATCCCTAGTTATTACCACATTAATCTTAATTCCATCACAGAGCCATGTCTGTTTACTTAAGTTTGGTACAAAGGTTATTATGTTTATGCCTAATACATGGCAACTGGGAAGTAAATCCACAAACCATGTACTCTTGTGTCTCTTGGTCAAACTGATAAAAACCTTGTCTTTAGGCCAGTGTATCCAAGTTTCAGCTTTGCCCAATTTAAAATTTTGAAAATTCACTAAAATCTAAAAAATAAGAGTAAAATGATACTGATGATGCACTGTCCTCAATAGGTTCTAAACTCCAGTATTTAAACAGCAATATACTAATCAACCTGGAACTACAGACCAAACAGGATACCTTCTACTCAATGTTATTTTCGGCAGCAAACTCACAAATTGAAGCCCTCATGAATTTACAAACCTGATTCAGACACCCGACTGAACTCACTTTACATTTTTTCTCATCTCCAGTTTGCAGGTGTGTACATAGAACCAAGAGAGTGTGTGTTAGAGACTATACTAAGAGGCCTCCCCACCCATTCTGTTTACTGATTATTTATGTTGGTGGTTGTTTCAGGAAAGTGTGTTAGAGGACACTATTGAGAAGCCTCCCCACTTTTTCTATGTTGGTGGATGTTCTACCTATGTACTGCCTACATACACCCAGAACAAGTGTGTGTTAGAAGGCTCTACACTTCTGACTACTCTATTACCTATAGATATACGGATGCCTTATTGTCTATATGGGTCCCCAAGTATACTAGTTGTAGCCTAGTTTTGACTGAAGTATACATTTGATCTATTATCAGCGTCATTTTCTGAAATAAAGGTACTCATATTAAAATCTCTGTCAGTCAAACTTGTCTAGATATCTTGCCCCTATACTGACCAACATTATCTGCTCTTGAACTGCTGCACCTGTGTATGCATGCACCATGGGTTATGTGCTACAGAAAAATAGAATAATGAAAGGTGAGCTTCCCCAAAATTTAATTCCCTCCCCAGGAGACAATGGAACTGGGTCTTAAAAATCTGTCATAATATCCACAAGGGTACACTGGCAGAATCAAAACAAACATCACATCACTGTACCCATACCCGTAGGACTGGGGGAAAACACCTACTTTATTCATAATAGAACAGAGGTATTTTTTAGTCGCCCTTTGACACCACCAATGTCAACTCTACAGGGTATAGACTGTTACAGACACTACCCACGTATATAGCCATGTCAAAAATCTCACTCACATTACATTGAGATGGATCACATGGATATGGATATGTGTAAAGTTAGTGTATTTATAAGCTGTGACCTGCCACTGCCCATACTATCAGCCGGCCACCCCTTGTGTACATTGTCTTTATTTTAGACATACCAGAAGCTGTTCATCACATGTAATTTTCAGGCTCACATGACAGTTCCTATATACTGATTACCATCCTTCAGTGCTCTAACTCAGGTCAAGTAGAAAAAAAATGCAACCTTTTCTATAGTATCAATACCATACTTATGCTCACTCAAAAAAACATGGAATCTGTTCTGTATTCAGAATATCACATTAAATCCTATTGCCCAAGTGCCCATTAATTTGCCACTGTGGCAACATTTTGGAAACCAGCTAGCCAATGTTTCTGGTGTAACCATAGCAACCTCTCCCCCCACCTTAAGGATACCCAACTTTCAGCGTCTCAAGGACCTTCATAATAAAAAAAAACCTACCCCTAATTAAAAGATGTACTCACCCTCAAGGACGCTGCAGTGGATATCCATGATAAATCATAAATATTGTCCACCAATTCAACAACATATCCTGGTTACACCTGTTGTCAGCAATCATAGCCATTTTTATATGCTGCATAGTCACATGCCGTGTGCACATGCATGTGACACACCTGGCGCAGCTCACCACTATTCACAGTACTCCAACCATGGCGGCTCCTGCATCTTGGACAAAACATAAGGAGCTGATCAAAAATGTCAATTAGGAATGTCCTTTGAGCCCACCGCACACTGATCCCATAATGGTGCAAGTTATGATGCAATGACGTCCTTTGCAGTTGTTCTGTTTGCTATGTCCTCAGAGCCTTCGTGAAGAGATGCTTATGCCACTAGTCCTATGGTCACCAGGAAGCCACGGATAACACTCCTAGGTTCTTCCTTCAGATTCAGTAGCTGACATGAAATTCCCTTCAGATTTTTTTCAAAATGCCATTCAAAATTTAAAACACGCTTTAATAACTTACTCCCTTCAGGCAAAATCCCATCATCCATCTTAAAACATCCAAGTGAGTAGGTAGAAGCAAAGCTGAGCAAGTTTAGCCTAAATAGCAACCATAACTTAAACGCCTTTCTCGCCATCAGTGATACAGCGCCAGCTCAGTGTTGCCACCAGACGTGTTACAAGTTAACCAATTGAAGTGTCCTGATTACCAGGCCCATGTCTCGTCTTGTGAATTAATTGCGCTCTATACCTTGTGTTTATGTGTCAAATTTTTTGCTTTTCCCACATCATTGTCATATCAGTATTAACTCAGACCCCCTTGCGAAACATATCAAAATTGTAAAGAAAATTTGGTGAATAATTTAGTTACTTTGACTTCACGCGCATGAGATTTATCTTTTTAGAAGTCGCCACTATGAGACAAGGCAAAGCGATAAAAGTTTGTAAGGAAACTTATAGAATATCTTTACACTCAACTTTCTAATTCATTATCCAAATTTTTAAAGAAAGCAAAATCTAGAACATTATGAAATACATCAACTCAAGCAGTTATAGTCTTTAAAACAAACTAGACGTCAGTAGACTCGCAATATTATGTACCACACCTTACCAGTAGTTCCATTCAGGCAATGGGGTATATAAACCAGCTGTTACTCATGGTTAATTGGGGAGGTCCGAAGCCCATGATATGTTGCTTAAAACTAAAAAAACCTAAAATTCCATCCCACCCTTAGCCAGCACTCTCAACTTCTGGAGTCGACAAATTGTCTGTTCCTTCTCTGCTAAATATAACGTATCATGGGGGACAATTGACCTCCCTTTTAAAAAGATTAATTCATTTTGCATCTATGGTATATAGGTTTACTACCTATGTACAAAGTTACTTACACCCGGCTTTGTGGTCACATAGCTAGGGGGTAAAAGCACATGTCAAATTTGCCATAAGAGTGACTCACTACAAAAATATTCACTCTGGTCAGACTGACCAGTCACATGGGGTTTTGTTTAACATGTGACCAAGCCTGCATTTAATCGAAGCGCTTCATTTCATGGAGGCTCTACACACCGAGTTCTTCTCATTACTGACTCTCCACTCTACACAGCAAGATCTCTGACCTTGTACTCAATTTCAGTAGCTGTTTCTATGCGTTGAGTTTACCCCTATATACTACTCTCCCTGTGTCAGAAGCATAGAACTATAGTAGCATATGGGATTTCTTCTTCTTTTTTTGCATGAAAAATGTGCAAAGGTTTGCCATGAAAAATGACTCTTCAGTGAGGCATTAATGTATAATGTCAGCAAATTTGCATAATACATTAATACGCTATACACTATCTGTTAAAGGTTGAACAGAAACAATGAAACAATCACGGCCAAGTCATTACACTAACACAATGGAGTCACAGACAATACCATTGAAACATGTGAACATGTGCGCACTCATGCTTCAAGTGATAAACCACAAAAACGATAAGAACAAAAGCCGCCCTCAAAGACCCTCCTAATCTACAGAAACACAGCGACGATGTGAAAATGGTCCAAGAATGTCCATATTGTGCAGAAAACAAAGGGCATTGAATTTGTGGTTTATGGGCCAAGATATTAGAAGGCAAGAATAAGGTTGATTGGGGAGAGTAATGTGTCTATGGGAGTGGACTGATTGGCACTTCTTTAGTAACTTTAACCCATCAAAGTGGCATGAGAGGGTTAAGGCTCTACAATAATCAATGGCATACAACACATTCGCTCGCCCAGAGTAGAACAGGGGGTTTTTCAATATCCGTGAAAAAAGATTAGGCCTCATAGGTGTAATTTAGGTAGCAACCCTGTTGTCATCAGGGATATTGAAACATGACAGTGTTATGTTGCAGAACAATAAACAATACCAAATGCTCATACCGCCACTACTTTCTGGACTTTCTTAAGCAAAGTGATTTGAGTTCCCCCTACATGCATCGACCCAAAGAAGTATTGTCTGGTTTATACTATCTATGATTGGACACTCAAGCTCATTTGGGCCCAAGGACTAGAGTGAGCTCAGTTGTTGGCGTCACCAGGAGGATGTTCAAGACTCTGTACAGTGGTGTTTGGTATCTGCAGTGCTGCCACCTACTGCACTATTGCTGTACTACAGGGGATATTCCAAAAATAAAACATTAAGTCATCTTAAGGATAGAAGGTGGAACTAACTACCGTAGTGGTACATATAAGCGCCCGGGTGTTTATAGATATCAATCCCGCTGCACCCTCATGTTTATCTGAGACAGGCGCTTATTTGAATACTGCGTTTAGTAGTCAAGATCAATTTCAGTACCCCTCTACCCCTGGTACTTATTGGAGACCAACGCTCATTTGAGAACCCGGCGCTTAAACGGGCCATTACCATACTTTAGGTTCATGGGTGCATGTCATTTTATCCACAGAGTGTGTATGTGTAAACATACTCTTATACTTAGGGATCCTATGAAGACAGTTAATATCTCCCTGAAATAGACATCTACTAAAAAGAAAGACGTGTGGACCCACGCTGAAAGAGTCAAATAATTGGACACACCAAATGATATGAGAAAGTAACAAATGTATAACTTTCAGTACTGTGAGCTACACCCGTGCCTATTGCAATGGTGCACAGAATTGTTATAGGGTGTCAATCTGTCACCTTCTAGGAAGGATAGATCAGAATTCTGTCACTTTTTATACACTTAACTGTTATGTTTACTGATCTACTGGTAACTTCGAAAATTGCACCGTCCATTAAACCTGTATGACATGTGTTAGATATTGTCCCTTCTTACACATGTATACATGTGTAGAGGTACACTTTACTAAACCATAGGAGTTGGGTACCGTCTGACGTGGCGGGTGAGTCGAGTCGTCGGACGTTCCTCAGGTTCCGGATAGGTGGCAGCACCGATCCGGGTCTGTGGGGACATCTGACGACGAACACCTGGGTCCGTATATAAAGCCCAGGGCTCAGCCGCTACGTCAGAGGCCCTTCTGGCCTCCACACCATGTAAACCACTGTCTTTTAATATTAGCTGCCTCTTTGATATCATTCGGCAGCCGTGAGTGTGCATTAAGTAATAAACCTAACCGTTGGCATACACTTGGAATACTGTCTTACTCTTTCTTTCCGAATCGTAAGACCCGAACCCCCCAGGTCCGTAAGGCCACAAACCCTTACACTGGTGCCGTGACCAGTTAATTCTGGTGTATAGCCCGGACGTTATAACGTCCGAACGGCTAGTACATGGGTTAGACACCCTTAGGGAAGCTAACCCAGCAGGGCAATCACTTGCCCAAGAGAATGGAAATGGATCGCTAATGCTCCAAGCCCATTCGGACTCACAAGATGCAGAATCAGCATCCTGGAGAGATCCCGGACCCCACTATAATGATAGTGAAGAGAATCTGCCAGACTCTGTACGACGCGAACAGTCCATACAGAGACATAGTAACTTAATAGGCCAGCATTCAATTGTTGACGAATTATGTGATTCGATGTTCGAAGTCGGTGGTAGTACTAACCCAGAACATCCGGCACCAATGCGAAAAAGGGTAACATTCGGAGAACTACCTTATAGGTTACCCAGGCCCGAATTACCAATATTAGATTATAGCGCTATAGATGGCGACTTAACCTATGCGGTACCGGAAGGTGAAGAATTAAAACGACCGGATGTCCTGTTGTTGAATGAAACTTATGTAACTTTGAACGAGAATTTAAATACCTTGGTCAAAGCTAAGGATGAAGTATTGCATGAAAAACTTCAAATGGAAGAGGACCTAACTGGCATGCGAAAGGAATTCGAAGCCAGAAGGAGCGAGTACATGAAAGAACTCGAGAGTGAAGAACTAAAACTTCAATCTATGAGAGATTCATTCAATAAAGAATATGATAATAGGCACATTCGTATCCAAACATACATAGATACGAACGACCAACTAAACCTTGATAAGACAAAATTCGAATCCGAAATTCGCCATTATCAGGAGGAGTTGGATAAATTGAAACTTCAGTGCAGTAAACAAGCTGAAGATAATGAAACCATCCGGGTAGGCATCATAGCTTACAACAAACAACTGGAGGAGGATAGACAGAAACTCACGAATGAGCTTCAGGAATTGCAGGCCACTGCAATAACTCTAGATAAATATGTAGAAGCAGCCCAGTTAACTATAGGTAATATAGACCCAGCTGTGGTATCTACAATGTTGGGAAAGACATCTAAAGATGCAACCCCAATTAGATACAGCCCATTCGTTGATGATGGGGCTGACAAGAATGTGGTATCCGGAATCTATAAGAAACCGGATAATGCTGCAGTAAATGGAACCGCATCTAAACCAGTAGTTCCAATGCTGGATACGATAGGACCAGCACCACCCATACCAGATTTGAGTCACAAAATCAAAGCGACTCACGATGGTGCTACAGGGAATAATAATAATTCACCCGTGGCACAACCAAGAGCACCCGGACCAATGAGACATATGTTGACACCACCTTCATATTTCCCCCAACCCGGCCACAGTACACCAGCAGTACCAAGATTACTGAATCCACCCCCAGGTTCTGGTAATGGTCCTACTGATGGACGTTTTCCGAGACCAAATCCGCCACAAAACAATATCAACGGCGGTACGTACCAACCGAGAACATCTTCCTATGGATATAGAAATAATTATAATCCATCGGGAAGTGGCAATTATCAGAATGGTAATAGCTATAACCAGGGATGGAATCAAAATGATTCTTACCCTAGATATGCTTCTTCTAGAAACACCGGTCACAATAGTGGATACGCTGGTGGTTCATCTGGAGGCTATAATAATAATGGTCCACCAGGAGGAAACCCTCCAGGCGGCCCAGGAGGATCCGGATTCGGAGGATCAGGATCAGGAGGAGATGGCAGGAAACCTAACAGGAGAACTTCTATGCCTGCAGGGATGCAAACCATCTTTGATAGAAGCCAATGTATACAAAACCTTGGCATTGACTGCTACCGAAAGGGAGCAGACGGCATGGAAGTCATGAACTGGAGCATGCGAGAAGCAGATAGACTACGCGGATGTAATAATCCGGCACGTAGGCAGGCACGGATACCCCCTCCATATGATTCTAATGATCCATGGAAGGACAGGTATCAAGCTTTTGTTGACGAAGTCAATTGTAGTGGCTGGACAAAAGAAGAAGCTCTGCCATATTTGATTTGTTGGTTAAATAAAGGCGGAAAAGTAGCTCTCAACCAATGGAGAGCAGCTTACGGAATATATGGTACCTATGATCAATTGGTCGAATGTGCCGCATACCTTTTCGGATCAATCGTTAGAGAAGATCCGTGGGTAAGCTTTAAGAAGAGGACACAAAAACCTAAAGAATCACACAAAGTCTTTGGTTTGGAGCTACAGGACTTGCTTTCGAAAGCACGTCCAAATTGGGCTCATGATGATGATTGTTATCTACAAGAATTGTTTATACAATTCTACAGTGGATTGCGTGATCCGGATCACAAGCAAGTGGTCTGGGACTCTTGGAAAGATGACACTTCCTTCAGTGATCTGTTCATAGCAATCGATGGACATGACATGAAGAAACGTCTAGTAGGTCTCGGACCTAATCCAATAAGAGCAGCTCCATTCCAATACGGAGGTACACCTGCTCCGGTATACGATACTTCCCAATTAGCTCCGGTTGAATCGAATGAAGTGGATGAGAATGATGAATATGTCTCCGATGAAAACGGAGATTATATTGGTTCAGTGCATGTAGCTGGAAAATATTACCGACAAAAGCGGTATAGGAAAGTACATTCGAAAGGGAGAGGAGGATCAGTTGCTGGTAAAACAGCTTCCGGATCAACTCAACCTGGCAGTGTAGCCTCTACGGCGAACCCAACTGTAGCAGCCACTGTTGCTCCGACTAACATGATGGAAACATTATTAGCCGGATTAACAGAAGCTCTAAAGAGACCGAGAGTTGACAAATCCCAGAGGAGATGTTTCAGATGCCAGAAACTGGGGCATTATGCTCCAGAATGTATGGCTGAAAAACCTGTCCCTCGTAGACAGGAGAGTGTCTCTGGAGTAAGTACAGAGGAAAACTAAGGAGGGGTCTCCCGAGGGGCAAAGAAGGGGATCCCAGTGACAAATCTTGCCATGATATCACCATCCGTGATGATAGTTCACATGAAGTAACAAGATCGCCTAACACCGAGGTGGTTGTAGACACCCGGAAGGTTAGGGAAGCTGATATAACAGGCGCTATGGGAGCACAGGGGAAACCCAATATCAGTAACGAGGCAGGCGGCTATTCGTTAGCCAAGGTCTGTGGTGCCCACCTGCCCCCGGGTCATCCTTGTCTGGAATTCTTAAAAGGATGTGGATTGACTCCTGGTGTGAAAAATGACGTTCCGATTGTCACGGACATGCCCTCTGTTCTAAACGGAAGGCGGTGGTATGTTTGCCTTACTGTTAACGGAAGGTCTGCCGAATTCCTTGTGGATACGGGAGCTAGCCACTCTTGTATCTCCAAGGGGTTCTACGACCTTATACCGGATGAACATGATACTCTCAAATCGGGAGGAAGTGCTCAGACGGCCGACGGCAGTACCTTGCAAACGTATGGTAGAACTTGTGTGAGACTACAGTTAGATGGTATACATGACTATGTCATGAGCGCCACCGTTGCGGATATAGCAGATGAGGGGATACTCGGGTTGGATTTCGCATCCCTGTATGGTGCTGTATTGGAACCCCAAACAGGAGTGTTGAGTGTGAGATACCCGTACCCCGTAAAGGTTAGATGTGCACTGAGACAAGTGAGCAGTATGGCTAGTGTGGCACACACTGTGCGAATCCCTCCGGGAGTAGCCTGTGATGTGCTTGTAAGAAGTGATCCTGCAATGCGTAACAAACCTGCAGTGATAGAACCGGATGTAGTTACTTTGTCAGGTATTGGATTAAATTCTGTAGACACGATAGTAGCGAATGCATCCTGGTCGGTAGTACCTGTCTCCAATACTGGAAACACTACTATCTACTTGAAAAAGGGACAAGTTTTTGGAAACGTGACCCTTTCGGAAACTGTAACGGATAGTAAGCTAAGCTTACAGAAGGTAACAGGAGATGATGAAATTTCGGAAGACTTACTTAAGTTGTATGAAGAAACTTCATTAGAAGATCCGGAACACCGGAAAGAGTTCTATGATATGCTCTGTCAGTATCATACTGCCTTTGCCAAACCTGGTGAAAAACTAGGTACGACAAATAAGGTATTACATAAAATAGATACTGGGGATGCCGAACCCTTTAAGATACCGTATAGACGGTTACCCTTAGCAAAAAAGAGAGTAGCTGAGGATGAAATAAATAAGATGCTGGAACAGGATGTAATAGTCCCTTCCAATAGTCCATGGAGTAGTCCTGTGTGTATGGTAACAAAAAAAGACGGTACTATCCGTTTCTGCATAGACTACAGGAAGTTGAATGGAATAACGAAAAAGAATTCGTATCCATTACCGAGAATAGATGAAACCATTGACTCCTTAGGAGGAAACAGTTGGTTTTGTACCCTAGACTTGCAATCAGGCTATTGGCAAGTGGGAATGAACCCTTCAGATATGGAGAAAACTGCATTTTCAAGTCATATTGGATTATTCCAATATAATGTAATGCCGTTTGGATTGTGCAATGCACCTGCAACATTTGAAGCAATGATGGAAACAATTCTAAGTGATTTATTGTGGAAAAGATGTCTTGTATACCTAGACGATGTCATTGTCTTCGGAAAAACATTCGAAGAATGTTCTAATAACCTAAAAATGGTACTAGAACGTATTATTTCAAATGGTCTCAAATTGAAACCTAAGAAATGCCACATGTTTAGAAAGTCCATAAATTATTTGGGCCGCATCATCAGTGATGAAGGAATAAAGGCTGATCCGGAAAAAATCGAATCAGTTACGAATTGGAATAGACCTAAAACACCCAAAGAAGTGAGGTCCTTTTTAGGATTCTGTTCCTATTACAGGGAATTTATTCCGAATTATTCTAGAGTCAGTTACCCATTACAAGCAATAGCTAACTGGACTCCAGGAAGTACCAAGGAAAAATTTCCTTGGACGCGTGAACAGGAAACCGCTTTCCAAAAGCTAAAAGACCTGTTCACGAGTACTCCCGTATTGCAATATCCGAATGAGACGGATCATTTCATACTGGATACTGATGCTAGTAATGATAGCATTGGTGCAGCTCTCTCGCAAGTCCAAAATGGGAGAGAAGTGCCAATTGCCTTTGCCAGCAATACACTGAGCAAGACCCAGCGCAATTACTGCACAACCAAAAGAGAGTTGTTAGCAGTAGTCGTATATACCAAGAAGTTCAAACATTTTCTATGGGGAACAAACTTTACTTTGCGTACGGATCATTCCTCTTTAAGGTGGCTACTGAACTTCCGAGATGCTGAAGGCATGTTAGGCCGATGGCTAGCCCATTTATCCGAATATGGGCTTGAACATCAACAGATTCAGCATAGACCCGGAGTTAAGCATTTAAATGCTGATGCTTTGTCTCGAATACCAATCCGGAAATGTGATAATCCGGATTGTACTGATTGTGGAGCTCATAAGGCAGTGTTAGCAGGGATTCGAAGACCATTCGTACCCCTAGTTGCCAGTATACTGGATTGGTCTATGGATCACATACGACATTTCCAGGAAGCTGACTCGATAACTGCACAGCTACTGCAATTAGTACCAAAGGGTATACGTCCAGTTAGACCAGAGGTCTCTCTGGAAAATCGAGAAATGAGAAGGTTTCTTGCTCAATGGACCGAGCTTGAAGTCCGGAAAGGCGTGTTATACCGTTGGAAGCCATGTAATAATGGTGGTAGAATCATGCAAGTGGTGATACCACATGCCATGAGACATGACATTATGTACTTCTGTCATGGACATCGGAGCAGTGGTCATTTCGGAAGGAAACGCTCGCTAGCACGACTTTCCAAGAAATACTATTGGCCTGGCATGACACGGGACTTGCAAAGATGGGTAACCACCTGTCCGGATTGTTGTAAAAACAAACCCGGACCCGGGATGGGCAAACTTCCCCTATCCCAAGAACTTTTCGGAGTTAGATTCGCAAGAATCGGGGTAGATATTATTAGTGGATTTAATACAACCGCTAATGATAATACCTGTATGATGGTAGTGTGTGATTATTATACGAAATACACTAAAGTATTTCCACTACCGGACCACAAAGCAATTACTTGTGCCGAAGCTTTTGTAAAAGGTTGGGTACTAAGCTTCGGTGTACCATTAATGTTACACAGTGACCAAGGCAGAGAATTCGAATCAAATCTCTGGCAGGGTATGTGCGAGTACTTGGCTATTTGCAAGACTAGAACCAATCCGTATAGACCACAAAGCGACGGATTGGTGGAAAGGTTCAATAGAACCCTCATCCAAGTCCTAAAGTCACTCGTTAATGAACATATGGATGACTGGGATGAGCAATGTCATTTTGTGACACATGTACAGTACATTCAAGTACAAATTGTTCTCCGAACCTTTTAGTATTCGGAGAAGATTTGATAATGCCTGCTGACCTAGTTTTTGGAGTCGTAGGAATGGACCCTGAACTACCTTGCCATGTAGTTTTTGTGGAATGTTTAAGAGACAGATTTAGAAAAGCATATGAGTCTGTCCGAATTGATTTGGAGAAAAGTGCCAAATGGCAGAAAGTAGGATACGATACCGATCTAAAACATCGGAAATTCCAATCCGGAGACAGAGTCCTTAGATTACATGAACCACTTAGACACATAAAATTAGCGTCTAATTGGGACGGTCCCTTTACTATAACACAAATTATCAGTGATTGTACCGTAATTATTAAATCTGACCTTGGTCGACTCTATAAGTCAAATGTGGCTAGATTAAGGAGATGGTCTGGGAGGGAGACCTCCACAGAAATGTATGGTGAAGGTTCCGAAAGGATCCTGAATCAGAATCGCATAATAGACCAGGTAAAGAACACTACAGTGAAGCGTGGTCAGGGTAGACCCAAAAAGTGTTCCGAATCAGTGACACCCACGCCAACACCGATTAAGCGTGGGGGAGTTAAAAAAGTCTCGGCAGGTGAAGACAAAAAGAAGAGGAAAGGTGTTTCTAAGGCTAAGAAGCACCTAGAGAAAGCTCTTCAGACTGTCAGGTCCGATAAAGAACTATCCGAGAAGGGGAGATACGTTCGCCGCAGCCCCCGAATTGCCCAGAGGACTGCAGTGACCTAACCTGTATACACAACGAGTGTAATGTTTACATTTAGAGGAACGGATGACAACTGACCCTAAAGGCTTATTTGTCGCCCCCGCATGATGTACCAATGGGTAGTGGACGGATAATCCGGTGGATTTGCTTAAGCTTTCCATAATCTCCACTTAAATCCCCAGTCGAGTCATCGGGGTGAGCGATAATTACCTAAAAACAATCAGTTTGTTGATGTACCGCCTGTAGCACGTGCGTTTCCGCATGACGTCACCGTGTCCAGTCTCGGCTGACCTCTCGTGACCTCGCGGACCGCGGGGAAATGACGTCACGAAAGCTGGCCTGTCGCCATATTTGTTTTCGGTAACGTCCAAGACGGTCGAGCTCGCTCCCTTCTTGGATTTTACCGGCTAAGCAAACCCCCCGCTGCTCCTCCAGAGTCTGTCTCCTGGTAGACAGACTCCGTTTGTGCCGGCCCCGGCGCCGTAAAAGCCGGAAAAAGGAGTAGTTTACTCCCGTGGTCGATTCCCCAGTCATGGCTGAGGAATCCGTAGCTGCAGCCAAGCTATCCGGTGACCCGGATAAGCTGACTCCGTCCGCAGAAGCTTTTCCGGAAGCTTTGTCGCCTGTTACACAGGAAGAGAGCGAGATGATGGACGTGGAGGAACCCACGGATCGCTCGTTCGAGGAGAAGCTGGCTTCATTCTCACTCAATGAGCCAGAGAAACTGCTATCTCCACTCCCAGCAGAGGGATCCGGAGCGACTGCGAGTGCTGAACCCGCAGCGACAGAGTCCGAAACTACCCAAGTTGACGGACAGAAGGATGAGTGGAAGCCAGCAGTGGCGGAGCCTTTTCCAGCTAGTTATGATGGTCGCTACCTGTATGTCCACCCTGAACTGCAGGCACAAGTGACCTACGCGGACGGGACACCAGTCAGGATGGACCCGAAAGTCAGGATAGCTATCGAGGGTGTCATGGCTCCTGAACAGCTGACCAGGATGCCTCCCGAGTGGCTTCGAGACTGGCCGTGGTTCCAACGGGGACTTATGGTGGACGCCGGTTTCCGTGAAACCGTGTACGCAGCTAACCGAGCCTTCGAGCTCGGAGCGTATCCGAAGCCTGACAAGTCCCTGTGGAACGTCAAGGCTACGAACATTAACTGGGTAGGCTGTGTCTGGGATACCGATGGCCAGACCTACCCACGTCCTAGTGCTATCCGGACGCCGTGCCGGACCACTAAGGAATTCCGGGAGGCCGCTGCTAACTTCGAGCAGTGGGACGACGGTTACTACATAACCGAACAGGAATTGGTGGATGTCCAGAACAATTCACTAATCGGATTGGACCGAGCTGCAGCCCTTCGGACGGTTATTGTCCGCCGCATGACTGCCGAACAGGAGGCACAGGAAGAGGCTAAGAGGGCCGCGGAAGCACCCGCACCTCCTATCCCCGACCTGAAGCTTGCCACCAGAAGCTCCGCCAGTGCTACATCAGCTACCGGCAGCACTACTACTCCAGTAGAAGCCACGACCTCCAGCACATCCGGAACCCAGGAACCGGAGGAAGACTGGAAGGTCAGTAAGAACCGACGATCCGCTGCTCGGAAGCTCAAGAATCTCCCGGATTCTGCGAGAGCCGAGCCGAAACCCAGCACCTCAACCACTGGTAGTACTGCCATGGAGGTTGAGTCGTCTGACGAGGAGTCGGTGCACGAATCCTCGGTTGAGTATGATGAGAAGGCCACTCCATCAACTCAAACCGAGGCCGAACGTTGGGCTAACGCCAAATCCGGATTCAAAACCCGGATCCCGACGTGTTTCTCCGACTGTGCGTACGGAGTTAAGAAGGACGGCTCTACCCTCTATGCCTGTCCAGACTCAATCAATAAGAACGATGAGTCGGATGATGAAGATTGGATGCGCCTTTCGGACGAGGACCCCAATCCGAGCAAAGCCTATCGAAAGATGTGGCTTATGCTAAACCACACCGAAGGGTATTACACTTATACCCAGAGGAGGAAGCTGCGTTGGGCTTTAGAGAAGTGGTACGGTGACGATCAAAAGTCCTGTCCCTTCTCTATCTGCCAGGATGCGAGTGATGTCTCGATCCGGACCTGGAGTACTCCAGCCCGGTTCCAAAGGCATCTGGTAGAGGCCCACTTCCACCATCACCCGGTTTACATTTGTGATCCGAGTTATGGTAAGAAGGGCAAGAAGTGTACTACGAAGGTGCAATACAACCGACGTAGTGATCTGGCTAGACACCAGAAGAAATGCCACGCAGAAGGTTTGGACGGGGCCCGGAAGCGCATCATGGAGCTTCATCAGGAACTCATGAAGGAGTTCGATAGCCTGAGCGAGGATGCTTGGTCTAAGATCCGACCAGGGGACCAAGTCCTCTGCGAAGTTCCGAAGACCAAGGATTCGAAACTCCGAGCAAAGATAGTCCTGACTCCTGGAAAGGGTAAACTGGACATGCACGAGTCTCTCTGGCAGAAATGCGAGGAATCCGGAAAGGATGCAAAGAGAGCTCGTGAAAGGAGCAGGAGAGACCAGAACCGTGGCGGCAACGGTAATGGTCAGAGCACGACAAAACCAAAGGTCAGAGCAGAGGACTGTTCCAGGTCCCCTCTGACAAGGCACCCCGCAGAACAGGCTCAGGGCACTCCGGTGTTCAAGAAGCCTGAACCTGCCGGATACGCTGGAGCCGTATCTAAACCTGGGAAAGTGAGTTCTCGAAACTTTCCGTCCTTAAACCAGGGACCTGGACCTGAGAGCCAGACCTTGGTAGTAGGAAAGGATGGTCGCCTTATGCCAAAGAAGACCACCGCATCTGCTGCCGCCGGATCTGCATCCGCTCCAGCCGCCCCACCAGTTACCTTTACCCAGGAGCAGTTAAACATGTACCTGCAAATGGGACTGAAACAGAATGTACCACCTGCCTTCTGTGTACCAACGACAGGTGTGTCCGGGAGTCCTAAACCCGGAAGTGGTCCACAGGCCGCCTCGACTCCTCCCAAGGCTGTCGCGGCACCTGAGAAACCGAAGGACGCCATTACCATTAAAACTGGTAATGCGGAAGTTTGGTTTGAGAAGTCTCGCCAAGGGGAGGCAGATGTCCAGAAGGCCATCTACACCCATTGGGAGAAGACCGTTCGGGAGAAAGCGATCGAGTTTCATCAGGGTCTCCTAAACGAAACTCTGTTGTGTATGAAACAGGTGGGCGACGCTGAAAAGCAACGTCTCGAGACTCTCATCCGAGACGATGTAAAGGCCCAGGAGGAGGCTGCCTCAGCTGCTCAAGAAAAAGCAGCTATGGATGTACACGTGTTGGAAAAGCGTGTAAAGGAGGAGATCACTCGGAACACCAACCTGAACACTAAGTTCATGAGGGTGTTCGGAGTCGACTTGGACGAGTGGGACGGCACTCCCGAGTCGGCTTTAGCTCTTCTGAAGAAGAAGCATGCTAAGAAATCCGTTTAAAGCATGCTAGGGTTATTTCTTCCATAATTTTTTTTCCAACACCAAATGACCAGATATAGTCTTTGCGGAACCCTAAAGGTCTGCGAATGCTTTTACTAGTGCATGAACACCTATGCTATGTGTTCTGGGTTCCTTTGACCAGTCTAGTATTCAGGTTGTATAACATTTATTACACCCTGAATAGCCTATTCGGATTTATAATTTCATCCATGAACAATCCGATAGTAGACTTGCTGCTGTGAGACGTATCCGGATGCCAGTTCCAGACTCCTGCTGTTACCCGTGCTAACCAATTACTAGGATGGACTTTACGATTTACCTCTACAACTCATCTGTACTCCCGAATGGACTTATATCTCTACTACTATTACTTCCGGATCAACCTATATCGGACTATTATTTTACTTATGTCAACTAAAACTTAAAAAGGATTACGTTCTCTACACAGTTGACACATCCGGACTAATATTCTACAAATCTACACCATTCGGATATACTATAAACTTTAGCACTACTAGAGGATTGTGGGTAGCTGCCCCAAATCAACTACCGTGTTCACTCAATATAAGGAAACTATAAACTTTAGCACGTCCATCCCGTGGTTAGCTGACCACACCTACCTACTAGTACCCGGAGGATACAGCAGAAGACTCCAGCAGCATTTATAATTCCTGTATATTGTATATAATGTCATATTTCTATTTTTCTATAATATTATATGTATGTACATATCCACTAGATACATATTATAATACGGGTACATAGACATTTCCTGATACGGATCTCTAATCACTATTAGTATTTATATTATAAGATCCGTTAAACTTCACCAGATAACACATATTATTGTCCTGCGAGACAAAATATATAATAAGTATAATGATCTGGTGCTATAAAGGTTATTAGGTACACGGTGATAATATATTATTATATTCATTACCACACCGTGATGTTTTTTTTTTCAAGTGTATGTTATAAATAATCATATTCGTACTACTCACGGAATCCTTAACGGATTCGTATAATATTAATATACGACATGTCATTAGATAGTGATGTTACTATAACAGTCTTCTTTAAGACTACATATTCAAATGTGTTGTCAATGACTACAAACACACATACGGATGTTATTTGGTGATATGTTTTATTATCGACAGTTCCGTTACATATAGCTGTCATCATCACATGTATACGATTCATATTACTTGTCTTATTAATTATACCTGAAATATAATACAATATTATGTGGTATAATAATTAAATAGACAGTTCCGTTTCACATAACTGTCTCTTCTTCAAGTAATTCGTATAATATTTCAACATCCTAATCGTTATATGTAACTAAATTTCACTATCGAATATATATATATGACATCTGGTTCACAATTTATTTAGTGTTAATACCTATGGTTGTACCTCTATTACTAAAGGTTTAGACAAGTAGAAATGTTATCCTAGTAATATTATACGTATAACACCCTCCTAAATGTCTGGGGGAGTGGTGTAGAGGTACACTTTACTAAACCATAGGAGTTGGGTACCGTCTGACGTGGCGGGTGAGTCGAGTCGTCGGACGTTCCTCAGGTTCCGGATAGGTGGCAGCACCGATCCGGGTCTGTGGGGACATCTGACGACGAACACCTGGGTCCGTATATAAAGCCCAGGGCTCAGCCGCTACGTCAGAGGCCCTTCTGGCCTCCACACCATGTAAACCACTGTCTTTTAATATTAGCTGCCTCTTTGATATCATTCGGCAGCCGTGAGTGTGCATTAAGTAATAAACCTAACCGTTGGCATACACTTGGAATACTGTCTTACTCTTTATTTCCGAATCGTAAGACCCGAACCCCCCAGGTCCGTAAGGCCACAAACCCTTACACATGCATGCTTACTTTCCCGATTCATCTTAGGTTTCTATTCTCTTTCAGGCCCCCTCTCACAGCTACCTGCAGCCTATATGCTAAGGCATGGACTTATAATGTACGTGTATACTATTTCCATGTCTTCAGCCAACCCTGGAGAAGGGTGACCTCATGTACTACATACACTAGTTGACATGAAGAGGATCTGACCCCGTGATCAACCTCATGGCTGTGTACGCATGTATACATGCTCAGTTTCTTAACCCTTTTAATAATGCTTGCCAACATTTGACCGTCATATGTCATTTATAATGCAATGGTGAGTAAACTTATTGATAACATACTTATTCCAATCCTTGGTTGCAAAACCTGACAAAATACATTGTATTCATATGCACTTTATAATGCACCTGACGTAAGTGAGGTCCATTGGGGGTGAGGAAGGGGGTCCTCAAATGCACATACATAGAGCAATTTTGAAAACCCATTAATTATATAAGAAACTTTGCAATTAGGAAAAAAATCTGCTATAGCCTATGTACAACGTAATACATTGACTGTGTTTTTCACATGCCCTGACCTTTTCAATGTATCTTGGTAGATATTGATTCAATTACTTTGATGGCAAGACCAAGACTCACTTATTTAATCTAGTATAGGTAAACTTTAAAAAGACTAATGCAATGTTATACCATTCACCTCTGGCAAATTTCCCTCTGGTGCATGCATAGGGCCAAACACAAAATCATGAAGGAGGTGTTTATATGAAAAATATTCTGGATATTTCCCAACGCTTTTGGCTTGGTGCAATTATAGTTGCAGTATTGGTTTTGGCCCACATATTTGTTCACATGTTATAGTTTGCCACACACTGTGCATTGATTTCCATGGCTGTATTTGCTGATGTCCAATTAATTTACAGCTGGGGTGCATATCCTGCTACGGGCCTAATGGTGCCAAAAGTAAGATGTTATTTCGGCATTGACCCTTTAAGGGCAGAGCAAAAATTGTTGACCTGGCCATGGGGACGGCCTCTGAAAAAAGTATAGTTCCTAGAGGACGAGCCTATTTTCAATTCCTATACTAATCCTATATAACTGGCATCGACTATAGTTGACGCTAGGCCTGCCATGGTGTCGACTATAGTCAATGCTAGGCCTACCATGGTGTTGACTATAGTCGATGCTAGCCCTCAATGGGTTAATTAATTGATATAAAATGAACCTTCAGATGTAAGCAGTGTAATTCTGCACTTTAAGTTGGTTAAATGTGCTTAATGACCTTCTTTATGCACCTTTCACCAACTATAAACAATTTTAAGCATTTCCCGCTTAAAGCTGATGAAAGGTGCATGAAGAAGGCCATTAAGCACCTTTAAGCAATTTTAAGTGCAGATTTAAGCAACTGTAAGCAGCTGCTTAAATCTGAAGGTTCATCCATATTGTCCTGTTAAGTACGCGTTCCGGCACTGCTTTCATTTATCATAACAAACATGCAGGAGTGTATGAACCAATTAGGTTCAGCATGAATGTAGATCTGGCATATTAATTCTCCATGCTGTATTCTTGCATTGCAATGGAAAATGATATACAGTACTTTGTTGAAGACCACTATTTGTCATCATAATGCTTTTCATGGTGCACCCGGTGACCTTGGTACCAGTGGTGCGATACTGCATCAAGCTAACTGCCCCTTTGTGAGTGTATCAAAATACCCATGGTAAGTTACTCACTAGGGCTTCATTCACATACCTCCATTACCAAAAGGTAGACCTCCATCAAGTGACGATGCATCCCTAAAGATGTCAGCAGCAGCTGCACAAATTAGTCCAAAATAGACCATCCCACATGTTAATTGTTCTGTTGGATTGCTGCTTGTTTACCATCATCTTACAATCCCAGCTATTTGTATAGATTTGTACATTGGTACTGTTGTGGATGGGTTATGGTGGTGGGCCTATACTATTAAGGGTAAATCATGAAGTTATTTGTAGTGTATTAAACACATCTGCAAAAGGAGATCTCTTTCCCCATAGCGGTACGGGATCAGTGGTGCTTGCCAGAGGCATGTGATATCTGTTCAGAGGGGACTCAAATTGTACTGGTCTGCATGGAAAAGGACAATCCCAACCAAGACTTGTACCCGGGAACACCTACATGTGGCTCACGGTGGGCTCAAAACACAATCATAGCCCTACTAACTTGGCTAAAATCTTGTAAGTGGTGATTTCTCAAGAAACTACGATTACACACAATCCACTAACTCCAAATGGTGGGCTCTGCTGTCCTTTGAGAATGTTTTAAAGTATTGAAGTATTTTATCAAGCCAATAAATCATGTTGTACAATTCATGCTCTTCGTCCAATGGCTTATCAACATAATATATATATATATATATATATATATATATATATATATATATATATATATATTTATATATATATATATATATATATATATATATATATAGTGGTGTAGACCAAGGGAGAAGCGGTGGAAGCGAAACCATCCTGGTATGGGGGCGTGGAAGCCACCGATCCCAGAGTCATGTTAGGAGCGAGTATTGCCTGGAGGTGCTCCGGGAATGTTCACCCCCGCTGGCACTGTGCCAACTGTGCCAGCGTCGGGGGAATGGCAAGCGTATATATAGTGGTTGTGTTTCTCTGACAGAGGGGGAGAGGAGGTACGTGCTGGTTGGGACTTATTGCCCTGCTTCCCCCCAGTGGTGAAAGCAGATAAGAGATATTCAACGATGGCTTAGATGGTGTGGCCAGAAGCCAGGCAATAAACAGTGTTGATACTAAAGTTGAAAGAGTCCTCGTGGTCCTTTCCATAGAGCTAAGACGACAGGTATTCAGATCACTAAATTGGTGACAGCGGTGTTTCAAGCTCACGTAGGAAAATGGAGAGGCCGATGGAGGAACCAGACTTTGGCTTTGAGGATCTGGAGGGGGCTGAATGACCTATGGTTAAAGGGAGCCTCCTGGAAATAGTAGATGAGGACATTACCATGAGGCAAAAAGGGATAGAGAGGCCAAGGGAGGATCTCGCAATCTGACAAGAGGAACCTCAAGACAGTGTGCGAACAGAGAAAAGAGAGGCGGACTTGGAAGGGGAGGAACAGGACAAATGGCCATGGGAAAAAAAAACGGAGATTCAGCCTAAGGAGGAGGTAGGGGCTACGACTGGTCAAAACGAAAGAAGGAAGGGCCGTTGACCTGAAGTTCTCCAGACCAGAGGCAAGAATCCTGAGCGGCCGGTGCATACGATGCCTTGTCCCCCGCCAGTGGAGGGAGTCGGTGGGGGAGAGGGCTCTCAACCATCGGGGAAGTGGAACGGGAATGGTGGAGCCCACGGGGAAGGGGGTTCTAAAGGCAAACCAGTGGTGAAGCCTACGAGATATGATGGAACGGCGGTCTTAGCAGACTACCTCAACTATTTTGATTTGTGCGTAAGGGTAAATGGCTGGAGCCTGGTGGAGGCTGGAATGTTCTTGGGCCTGAGCTTAACAGGGGCAGAGGCGCTGGCTGCTAACAGGGAGGAAACATGCGATGTAGGAAGGATATATGCCAAACTCCGCAGGGCCCTAGTAGAGATATTTGAGCCCACAAACCAGGAAGAGACATATAAGGCTATCTCCGGACACGGACGCGCAAGCTGGGGGAGGGGTTGCAAGAGCTCCAAGAGGATTTAATGAAGTACACCCGGCTGGCCTCTCCGGAGGCGGACGCCCGGACGACCGATACCTTGGCTCTGGACAAGTTCCTGTTTAAGTAACCCCCTGAGGCAGTGGGTCTATCAGTCACAGCCCAAGGACTTACAGATGGCGGTTATGACGGTGGTCGGAGCAGAAACTTATCTGACGGTTGAGGAAGCTAGCCACCACAAGATGAGGGCGGCAGATGCGTCGGTGAATGAGCACCTGAAAACCAACACCGACAAGATGGACAGGATGGCAGAGTTAGTGGAACAATTAGTAAGGAAGATGGGGGAGGCCCCGCAGGAGGAGAGAAGGAAGAGAAGCAACACTGCTTGTTTCGGCTGTGGGCAGGAGGGCCACTTTAAGAGAGAGTGCCCCCTCAGGGGCAGGAAGGGGGAGGATCTGCCCGTACAGAAGAGGGAGGGAGCGCCAGCGGAAAACTAATATCGACCTCTACCCAGGGCCGGGTACAGGTCGTGGAATATGGCCTTGTAACATCGTTCAAGGAAGAAAGGAGCGAGACAGAGGTGGGTTAATAGTGACAGGAGAACTGAATGGTGGACACTAGGGCATCTCTGAACTTGCTCTCCGAAGGATGGTGGCGACAGCATGGGAAGCCAAACACTGAGAGGGAGACGGTATATGCGGTGCATGGCAGGCCATGGCACTGAAAGGGGAGGTGACAGCTGAACTAGTGTTGGGAGGAAGGGCGGCGGAGGCCGTCTTCAAGATCGGAGACATCGGCACCGAGGGGATATTAGGAGCAGCCTTCCTGAAAAATAGTGGTAGGGTGATTGATGTGGCCAGGGAGCGACTTGTGTGGACCAAGGATAATAATGTCCGTAGGATAGTGAGTGTGAGGGCGGCGGTGCTGGCCGCCAGAGAAGAGACAATATTGGAGGGAGCCGTGAATGGGCCATGGGATGTTGGGGAGGAAAGACTCGTGAAGGGAATGGCAGGTCACAAAGGGGAGCCACCCTTCTTGGTCAGATGGACCTTGCTGCGACCTTTAAAAGGGGAGGCCTGGGTATGGGTCCTTAACCCTGGAAGAGAACCAGTCATTATTTACAGAGAGATGACGCTAGGAGCTCTGCAGAAGATAGGTAAGATGAAGCAAGCCCAGGAAGGCGGGCAGTGGTGCAGGATGGTAGAGGGACCAGGGGAGTCGGAGAAGACGTCTGTAATAGCTGGTCTGGTGGAGGGCATCGAGCCCCACTGACGGAGAGGACTGGCGGAGCTTCTCTGGAAGCACCTGGGGGCATTCCAGGTAAGAAAGGAGGACAAGGGCCATTCCACCCTGGTGAAGCACCGCATCGACACGGGAGACCATACACCCATCAAGCAACTCCCCTGCCGGCTGGGACCCCATAGACGGGAGATGGAAGGGTTTGAGGTCGACAAAATGCTGGAGGCGGGGGTGATAGAAGAGTCAATTAGCCCCTGGGCATCCCCAGTCGTTCTGGTTAAAAAGAAGGATGGAACCATGCGGTTCTGCGTGGACTATAGGGAGCTGAATGCCGCCATGGTGAAGGATGCATACCCCCTTCCCCTAGTAGAGGACTGCTTGGATACCATGGCGGGGGCGACGTGGTTCTCCTCCATGGACTTAGCCAGCGGGCACTGGCAGATGGATATAGAGGAGGGGGACCGGGAGAAGACAGCTTTTAGCACTCACCAGGGCCTGCATCATTTCAGAAGGATGCCTTTCGGCCTGTGTAACGCCCAGGGCACCTTTGAGCACATCATGGAGGTGGCCATGCGGGGTCTGCAGTGGAGGACGTACCTGTTGTATCTAGATGATAAAGTGGTCTTCGCCAGCACTTTCGGTGAACACCTCCGCCGGTTGGGGGAGGTCTTGGAGCGGTTAGAAGGGGCGGGGCTACATGGCCTACACCAAAAGGAGGATCGTAGATTCTTGGGGCTGGGGGGTATTACCGAGCGTTCGTCCCTGAATTCTTTCATAGCCAGGCCGCTGAGTGCCCTAGGGGAGAAGGGTAGGACGTTTAAGTGGACCCCTGACTGTGAGGATGCCTTCTGTAAACTAAAGAGGCGGCTGACCAAGGCACCAATCTTTACCCGACCAGAGGGCCAATTGATAATGGACACCGACGCCAGTGACACTGGGTTGGGGGTGGTGCTCAGCCAGGAGCAGGAGGGAGCTGAACCCTTAGCAAACTGGAAAGAATTTTTGTGTCACTCGGAGAGAGTTGCTGGCTATCGTCTTTGGTCTCAGGAAGTTTTGTCATTACTTGGTGGGGCGGCCAGTGGTGGTATGGACAGACCATGCTTCCCTGCAGTGGCTGCTGGACTTTAAGGAACCAGAGGGGCAACTGGCTAGATGGCTCCAGATTATATCAGCACATACGATATTATCATCCATCATTGACCGGGTAAACTCCATGGCAGTGCTGATCGGCTGTCCCGGCGGCCATGCTCCCAGTGTGGAAGGGATGAGGTGGAGGAGGCTTCCTTCTGCCGGTTGGTCACCAGGGGGCAGCGATCTGCTCTGTCAGGGGTGGATGAACAGGTGGTGGAAGGCCCTGAGGTTTTGGGGGCTGAGTCCTGGGCGGATCTGCAAGAGAAGGATAAAATGATGAGTCAGGTGGCTGAATGGATGGTAAATGACGACTTACCTGAAGAAGGAGTGCGGAGATGCTGGGATTATGAAACTCGAGCTTGGTTTGCATAACGGGGTAGACTGACCAAAGAAAAGGGGGTGAGAAGGGCACTGGTGGGAAACACGGGCAGGCTGGAAGTGCTTCCAGATAGCTGTCCCCGCCAATGAGAGGAGCGGAGTGCTACGCATGGTGCATGGGGAACCATTGGCCGGCCATCTGGGCCAAAACTACAACGCCTGCATGCAGGGTATTACTGGCCGGATTATCGACAGGATGTGATCCTCTGGTGCTTTCAGTGTGAACCCTGGGCTCGGAGGAAACCCCCGCCAGCTCCGCACCAGGCAAACATGGGACATGTTGGAGTGGGGCTGCCCCTGCAGAGGATGGCATTGGATGTAATGAGTCCTCTACCCATCTCCAACACGGGGAATTGATTTATCTTGGTGGCGGCCGACTACTTCACCAAGTGGGCTGAAGCATACGGGTTGCCCATCCAGGAAGCACCGACCGTGGCGTGGAAGTTTGTGGAGGAATTCATCTGCCGACCAGGGAAAGAACTTTCAGTCAGGACTATTCAGAGAAATCATCGCCCTCTTGGGAGTATGCCAGACAAGGACTTGCACATTCAGGCCCCAGAGTGAGATGGTAGAGTGAGCAAACAGAACCATAGAGATGCTGTTGGCGACAGTGGTCGCCTCCGACCACAAAGATTGGGACCGACAGCTTCCCTTCCTTATGGCAGCTTACGCTCCTCCACACACTCCTCCACTGGGGTGTCGCCTAATGCCATGATGCTAGCCAGGGAGACGGTGGTGCCCTTAGACCTGATATATTCATTAGCTGAGCCCAGGGGCACCAAAGGGTACCCGGCGGAGTTGCATGCATTTTTGACTGAAGCTTATCAAGTGGCCAGGGACACCTTGGGGAAGTTGGTTGAGAGACAAGGGCGAAACTACAATGCCCGTGCACAGGCGGGGAAGATAGGAGTCGGGGAGAGGGTCTACTACTATCACCCACTGAAGAAGAGAGGTTTGTCGCCTAAACTACAAAGTTACTGGACGGGGCCGTGGGAGGTGGTGGGAATGATAGGGGAGGCGGTATACCGCATAAAGAAAGGGATGACAGTTCGAATTGTGCATTTTGACTGCCTGGAACTGGCCCTAAACTACAAAGTTACTGGACGGGGCCGTGGGAGGTGGTGGGAATGATAGGGGAGGCGGTATACCGCATAAAGAAAGGGATGACAGTTCGAATTGTGCATTTTGACTGCCTGGAACTGGCCCTAGGGGTGGACACAGGAAGTACCATGGAGATTTCCCCGGCGCAGCAGGAGGCTGCATCGGACGGAGAAGCATCGTCACCTTCAGCGGAATCCGAAGACGAGGGTACCAGCGAAGTTAGGACGGTTCTCCAGGGAAGAAAGGGGAGGTGTGAGGTGGACGACTCCTTGCATGGTACCGTGGCCGTGAAAACGAGTAGAATAGGGGAAGACTGGTACACTAGCTTCCTGAAAAGAGAAAAAGAGGCTGCCATGTCACACTGGATGGGATATGCCCCGAATGATGAACCTCCCGTTAATGAAATATGTACCTCTGACCCAGAGAGTTCAGGGGAGGAGGAAAGCCCTGCGGAAATAGAGGCCAGGAGGGTGCGAAATACAGCAAAGAGGGCGGTGAGGGAGGCGGCACAGAGGGACCCTGAGAGGAAGAGGATCATAGCCAAACACGAGGAAAGGTGCCCCTGCGGTGGCGGCTGGGAGTGGTGGCGCCCCTGCGGTGGCGGCTGGGAGTGGTGGCGCCTCCTACAGTGCAGGGCGTCGTGAAAGTGGCGGCCCCTGGGGGAGATAACTTCCCGCCCTTGAGCGGTGGGGGACATGGATCCTATGTCCTATGGAGTCTCTGGGAAGGGTGAGATGAAACCCGCAACAAGTCGACCCCCGAGGCCTAAGGAGCGCTCGAGCAGAAGTAGAGAGAGGTGGAGAAGGGAGAGGGCAGGTCATTCACCCCCGCATTCATCCTCTAGTCGTTTGGGGAGCCGTCACCGGGAAGATGGTGATAAAGGAAAGGATGAGAGCGGTGATGGGAGGCGCCCCAGTTTGGGGAAACACTCCTCAGGGCACCGGAGAAGTGAGGGGGAAAGGAAACGCCGAGACGATGGTTCCCACGGGTCCAACTCGGAGAAGGGGAAGGACTGTGGGAAGAGTGGAAGTCGGCCCACCATGAAGGAAGACCGTGGTACATGTGCACCAAAGAAGAACTTTCTCCTGATTGGCCGAAAGGAGGACAGGGGAGGAGCCAGAGAAGGGCAGACATCGGTCGGGAACCCCATAAATATGGATAACAGGGGTGGGGACTGTTAATACTGACGAGTTTTTGTCCAACACCGAATACATCGTAATGGTACCTAAAGCGCAGCTAGACAAAACCATACCCATGGATGTGGTAGAGGGGGTGGAGATACCAAGATTCCGGTGTGTAGGGAGGATCCCTGAGGGACTAGGAGATGGGCATTCAAAACCAAGTATGCTATGACAAGGCATCTTAACTCACATGCGTAGTACCAAGCGGGGTACCAGTGCCCCAGCTGTGAGTACATGGTGTCCAAGGACAGGCTGTCGGATTTGTTACGGCATGTGGAGAGGGCCCACAGAGACTTCGGGCCATGGAGCCCGCCAAGAGAGGCGAAACTGTTACCGTTGGGACTAGTCAAGGATACTCCTAATGAGACAGGGGAATTATCCACAGGAACAGCCCAGGGGGACTCTGCCGGAGCAAAGCAGCTGGAGGGAGATGCTGAGCCGGAGACCTCTACGGCCGGACGGGGCGATGCCAACCCCGCTTCTACTCTGTCATCACTGATTTCGCCAGGTATCCGCCTGGGGTCAGAAGATGAGGAGGAGGTGGCCAGGGCATCACGGTTTCTGGAGATCTTAGTGGGGTTACCCAGCCCAGAGCAGTTGGGGGGGTTGGTCGACACTGGGGTAGTGACTAGGAGTGCTTGGAAGGGGGCAAAGAGGACCTTGGAAATTGAAGGGGTAATGCCGGAGAAGCGACCCGGAAATCACAGTGCCAGGACTTACCCGCCAGCGGAGAGACTGCAGCGAGGGGAGAGAGGAGCTGGGCAGACCTAAGGCGGGAGGAGGATTCCGGCAAGCACTTGCTATCCCAAGAGGAGGATAAAAAGCTCAGATTTGTGTTAGATAGGATTATGGAGAAGTTTGGGGAAGGGGGGAAACCGCCTAAAGAGGGACTTACCTGTCGACAAGTTGGATATCCAGAGTATTGCGAAAGAGTACAAGGCCATAATGGCGGGGAAGCCCATCCCCCGCTCTCTGATAAAGGTGAGAAGGTATGAGGACGTGTCGGAGGGGAATGGTACGGACGAGCCCGATTCCTCTCCCATTAAGGATAATTCATGCCAAATAACTGGGGGACTCAACAGCAGTCCTGACAAACCAGCACCATATTAGCTGGCAGCAGACAAGCCACGACCAGAACTGAGTGGGTCGGCAACCACCCCCCGTTCACCAGCCAAGGAGGAGGATAGGGGCCCAAAGGTGGTGGATCCCCCACAGTCGACCAGGACTGTACAGGCTGAGAGTGACCCCACCGAGCAGGAGGAGATAGAGATACCCCACCTGGCCAGGGGATGCCCGGAGTTGGAGGAGAAGTTCAGGAAGGTGATAAGGGAGGGGAGGAAGAAGAGGGTGGAGGAGGAGCGCCGACAGAGAGAGAGGTACTGGCCCAGAAGCAGAAGGAGGAAGAGGTGGAGAAGGCCCGGCTGTTGAAGGTGGAACAAGAGAGGCAGGTCCAGGAGGAGGAAAGCACCAAAAACTCTGAAGAAGGATAAAGGAAAGGGGAAGACGTCACATAAGGCGATGCGAAAACAGGAGACTACAGGTGTACTGACAGGCTTAATGAGCCAGGTAACGATTTCCCCCGAAGGAGGAGGGTCAGCTAGGTGGAGCACAGAGGAACTATTGAGACAGACTCCACCGGCTAGGGGGGAGGGTGGTCAGGAGACATCTGCGAGGGACCAGGCCAAACTATTGGGGGAGGGAGGCTGTACCAGGGCTACATCTCTGCGACTGGTGAGGCACCCCAGGACTGTGACTGTGGGAATGAAAGGGCTAGTGATTAAGTCACCAAAAGGGGAGTTCCTCCTGCAAGTGGAGACAGTGGCAGAGGATGAGGCGGAAGACACCATGGTGCTAGTCCCAGCCGGAACTGAGACCATAGTGCAGAGTATGGCTAGGGAGTTGGAGCTACCACCACCGACTCAGGATAGAGTGGTGGTAGTGACTGACGCCCCGATGGTGGAGATGGAGGAAGGAGGGGTGGCGCCAACACAAGTCATAGTGGGGGTCACGGCTAAACCAGAAGGAGGAGATCAAGGGGGCAGAGGGGAAGAGTAGAGTGCAGAAGCTACCATGCCTTGGCATAGGGATTTTATGGGACCTGCAGCCCTGAGGGAGTACGCCAGACGGTTGCGTCAGCCGGTGTCCATGGGGCCCGGTCTGAAGGTGGTACCATGTCGGCAGCCATCCAAAGCTTACCTAATGGGGACTATGAGTTGGTGCAAGTGACGCGGACAAGATACTGGGATGCTGCACCTTCGGGTCAGTGCACTCGGTGTGGGCAAGCTTGGCCACGGAGGGAGAGAGAAAGACGAGTCGACTGACGTGCCTGCAGAGGAGCAGCCAGCCAAAGATGACTGCGGGGAAGTCCGGTCAACCAGTCAGTAGGGTCCATCCTAAAGACGTGTTCCAGGCGAAGGGAGAGGGCTGCCCCCAGTATAGGGGGTGTGCGGAGGTGCTACCGGGTCGGAATTGTTGCTGTCGGAGAGGGGTGGAGAGGTGGCCAGTACAGGTGGGGGGAACACTGATGAATTAGCCACCGGAGGGGGGAACACTGATGAATTAGCTACCGGCGGGTACAGCCAGTACAGGCCGGCCATGGCATAATGTTCTTGGGGGAGCATCACCTAAAGCAGGGGGACACAACTAGTCGAAGCATGGAAGGTGGGAGATGATACTAAAAAGGGCTACTCACCTTGTGTTGCAGTCAGAGGAGTTCCGGAGAAGCGGAGTCGGAGGAGGGCACCGGCGGAGCTGCGGATACATCCGAAGGACAAGGAGCAGCTGGTTGTACATAGGTTGCTGTTGGGGGCTGATGTCGTATTACTGTTTAAAAGCATGCTATTGCCTGTGAAAAATATGCTGCATAGGGGACAGCAGCCGGTTACTAGTATTTTAAGCCACTCATAGGAGTGGGGTAGAGTGATCTATTGTTATAACACTGTATATCATGTAAATTTTCCTTGTATATAAAATAACACAGAGACACCTATTCAAAATTAGATCTGCAGGAGGGTAATATTGACACTTGTTAATTAGTTGGGGAGAGTGTGGCGTAGACCGAGGGAGAAGCGGTGGAAGCGAAACCATCCTGGTATGGGGGCGTGTAAGCCGCCGATCCTGGAGTCACGTTAGGAGTGAGCATCGCCTGGCGGTGCTCCGGAGAATGTTCACCGTCGCTGGCACCGTGCCAACTTTGCCAGCGTCGAGGGAATGGCAAGCGTATATATAGTGGTTGTGTCTCTCCGACAGAGGGGGAGAGGAGGTACATGCTGGTCGAGACTCATAGCCTGGCCTGCCCCCAAGTGGTGAAAGCAGATAAGAGATATTCACCGACGGCTTAGATGGTGTGGCCAGAAGCCAGGCAATAAACAGTGTTGATACTAAAGTTGGCAGAGTCTTCGTGGCCCTTTCCATACAGCTAAGACGACAGGTATTCGGAATGCTACTATATATATATATATATATATATATATATATATATATATACATATATAAATTCAATAGACAATATAAGTGACTATATGGTGGGTACTCAATACCAAGGTCATACAAGGATAGTTATCTCAGGATTCCATTCAGCTTACAACGGTATAATGACAAATATTGGTATAAATTACACATTTAAGTGTTTCAGTTTACATTTGAAAGACTTCACATCAGCACTATGTTGTAATTCTGGAGAAAGGGAGATGTTATAAGATTTAAGAACTTAGAGGGGTAAGTTTGCTATGGCTGAACATATAAAAAACTGACCCACAGGTTGCTGGCAGTGGTTGGGGTAAGATAGTTGCCTAAGATCAGGCCTTGGACACACTTTTCCTGAGAGGGGGGCACTCCTGCAGATTTGGATACTATATTCAAACATGACTTCAGGGGAAAAGGGTCCTATCTGGGCCCCAATATGGGCGCTGGCATGACCCCTATAGGGGCCTTGAATAGGAGTGCTGTTTGGCTAATTCTGAAGGGGTAGTGACATATATCATATCCATCTTTTACCTGAGATGAAAATTTACATTAGGCACTTTTCCACAAAAAGGGTCCCAAATTCTAAAGTCTTTCACCCATTACAATGGCACTGAATCAGAGGGTTTGCATCTGTATAGAAGAACAAGGAGTGACCCCCCTGGCATACTTTATTTATAGTCAATATTTGCAGCACCAGGTTATATTTAACTGCCACCAGGAATAGCACAGTTTCTACCTAGCTGACCTCTTTGTCACAGTCTGGTTAACATGCATAGAGTGGGGGACCAGGGTGACTTTCAAAGTTCAAGTCAGCTATATTTAGCAGGGTGGTGGCACTGGTCATGGACCTGCCTCAGATGAGGTTTTGGTCAGCATTCACCTAGGGTACAGTGAAACCTCCTCAATAGAAGCTTTTATTATTAGGAGGTATTGCTTATAGGCACCAGATTTTCGTGTCCTAGTTTTTTTTCTGTAATAAGCTGATATTGTATTTAGTGGGTCACTTAGCCCATTTTATTCCATAAGGACTCTTTGACTGTAGGGAAGACGTATAAACCTAAAATCCTCCATAATTTATAACAAAGTTCTATTGTATGTGCAAGTGGATATATTTAGCACAGATCTGACTTGCAAAGACTACCCCACTGACACCCATAGGCACACACACATTCATGCTATATATAGCCAGGGGTCTCTGTATCTAGCAGGCAAAACCTCATTCTACCAACTGATTTCTTGGCAGTGGTCATTATTAGGGCTAGATATAGTTTCAGAACGTTTCCCTATGGCTCCTCATCATTAAAAACGTTTATTGACATAAAATAACGTTTTTTGTTGAGTGGGGAGCATCCTCCCTCATAAAGTTAGCCTTTATCCACTTGTACACACCTATCCTGCCTTTCATAAATTCTTTAGGCTCTAAAGAATAGCATGAGATAGTGTTTCATTTCCTCAAAAAATCGGCCCTTTTCTCAAACTTCTTCATATTTTAAACCTTTGTAAAATGAAGATGATTCTTTCTCTCTGACTTAAGAGTATCAACCAAGAACAGTTATTTTTTTGGCCATTTTGAGGTCTAAAGGGTTAACTCTAATTTGTCTGCTCAAAGGTTTGCTTGACATTCTCTCCTTTTAAACTTTACATGTATCACCTTCATCATGTGAGATATGTGCTAGGTATCAATTGCAAGCCACACCCTAAACCCACCCCTAATACTGTTGTTCAAAAATGACCACTCCAATAGCTGGCAATGAAGAACCCAGCAGCAGGTGGACTTCAAACACTCTTCCTGATCATCAGGTCAAGGGTTCTATGGGTTGCTCAAGACACTCTCATTCTATAGATCAGCATATATACATTGGGATGTTGCTATCTCTCAGATCTACCTTTCAGTGTCACTAGTCACCCTCTCATTATTGAGGGCACATGAAAATAAAGTCAATAATAATTAAGCAAATACTATACTGTCTGATGGAGTGTTTACTCGGTATGTCCTACTGACAGCCAGCTATCTGTAACAGTTATGTAACATGTGGCATCAATTAATGATATTGGTTCTCCTCCCCCCCACCCCCCACATTGAAGAAATTATACTGTTCCCTCTGTGGCCACCCAAAGTCCAGAATTTGGGCCCAAATGTGCCTTATAGAATTCTTGTAAAGTGGGTGTAGGCTTTTGAGGAAGGTTTAGATTACATTGCTTTAGTTAAAAACCCTTATTAGGTTTTGACAAAGGTATGAAAGATACCAAAACTAACAATATTCCTATTGCTTTTAGATTTATCCACACATCCTAAACCTATACCAACACTGTACAAAGGTGCAGTGAGGAAGTTTCTATGTAGTGTGGAAAATAAATATTCTCACTTGCTAATTTTGGCTGCATGTGTGTGTATGCCTGGTAGTAGAATAGACTAGGATCTGGGTGCCTCCACTCATCAAAAACTGCAACTTACACAACTCCAGCTCAGGTAGAAGGCAAACTTTAGATGGATGGTCAATGACGTCCCTATTCACCCATAGGTGACCTATAATTATACTTTGGAGACCTATGTTGAATAATTCAAAATACCAATATTCTTATTGTTATTACCTACATGTGGACATTCTGAGCCCCATACAGTGCAATGTCACCTTTCTGACCGGCTGCACTCAGTTTGATGTCTAGTTCACACAATATTTCAATTCTGTTATCATTTTTTCACATTTATGTACCACTCACAGAGGTCTTCCCTGTGTGCTAATTTCTTTACACCTTTTTACATTCCTTCATCCCCTATAGCTCATAAAGTCCAGCATTTCTTGTCTTTTTCTCTAAAGTTTCTGACCGCCTCCCACTTTAAACTAATTTTTTTTCTACCTCCTTAGTATTTAACTATTGCTCTCAAGCAGGTCTGCATTCTCTCCTTGGCCCCCACCCATTCCTTCTTTTTCAACCGTTTGCCCCTTTTTTTGTCTCTTCTAGGGTCTTAAAATTACCCCTAGCCAGTCAGAAACTCTGCATTTCTGGCCGTTGGTGGTCAGAAACTGCATTTCTAACTGTTTGTGGTCAGAAAGGTGACATCTCATTCTCTATGTGGAAAAATAAAGGCTTTGGTTCTACTGCTATTAATTGAATCTTTACAGTCTCTTACCTACTTGACTTTGCCATCTTTTCTATTATTTATGTGTATATTTGATCCTTTTAACACCCTAAAAAACCTTGTGAAAAAAACAAAATGTGAAATGTCACCTTTCTGACTGGTCAGAAAGGTGACATCTCACACTGTGAATGCAAAAATATAGACTTTTAAATCAAAGTTTCTACTTCATACCTCACCATCTCTGTCATCCCTTAGATTGACATCCTTCCTGTAACTCATGATCTTTAACTTCCTATTATATATATATATATTTAAAAAGGTCAGAAAGGTGACATCTCACCCTCTATATGGAAACAAAAAGATTTTGAGCCTACTGTCATTAATTTGATCCTTACCTTCTTTTCCCTTCTTTACAATACCAGCATTTCTCTTATTCATATTCTGCAATTTTCTCTTGATAATACCCGAAAATAAAAACATTCCCCAGAGGAGAAATGTCACCTTTCTGACCACAAAAAAAAACAGCCTTCAGAGAGAAAGGCAGAAAGAAGCTGAAAGAAAACTTTATGAGAGAAGGAGGAATTGAACTTGTTCTTTTAGAAAAGAGAGGAAAATTAAAAATAATATTAGAATCTAAAGAAAACTGAGTCCTTTTCATGTTTTTGTGTCACCTTTCTGACCAGCATGTCACCTTTCTGACCGGCACTGGTCAGGAGAAGGGACTCTGGCTAAAAGTTGAAAGAGAAAAGGCAGGGGAGACATGTTCCTAGAGGGGATGGGGGAAAAGAAGGGTTAGATAATATATGCCTTAGCACAGGAAGAAAGTAAAAAGTCATTGGTGAAGGGGAGATGGGAAAGAGACCTGATTTTGGAACACTGACTGTATCAAGAAAAAAAGAGAGATAAGAAAAGAAATCAAGATGAAAGGGAAGTTTTCATCTCTCTCTGTCATTTAGCATGAAAATTGGGAATTTTCTTTTTCTTTTAAGTAAAAAAACCTGTTGAGAGAGTCAGAAATGGCGAGGAACGGTCAGAAACTGTAAGGAGGGAAGGAACTCAACAATAAGACTGGTTTTTTTGTCAGTTAAAATTGCATATCTAAAAAAAGAAAAAAAAAAACACCATACTACAGACATAGGGGTAAATGACTGCAATGTTCTTTTGTAAGATAGAAAGGTGACATTGCACTGATTTCATGAGACACACCGATATAGTCTGACTTTCTAAATATAGCTTGCTGTGTTTAGGTGTGTGTGTTGCAGAAATGGGTTTTTTTGTAGTATCTACCACGCTTTATTTCCATATGTCATGTAGTTATAGTTTGTTATATAGCTGTGGTAGAGGAAGGAACACAGAGATGTTGCCTCTGCTGTGGTCTTTAAAATTGTGAGATTTATTATTGAACAAAAGGAACATTGACTACTGAGCATGCTCAGACTGTAACCAACAGGTTCTTATGTAGTAAAAGTATTTAGCTGTATAACACTAGGGGGAGATACTTATAGTGAGGTAATAGTTCATAGTGTGACAACTAGCGGACACCACTGTTTAGACAGTCTCTTAGAGTTATGCATATATATAAAAAATGTTATATTCAACACTCCTTCTCGGTTCTTATATATATAATGTTCTCATATGAATTGTCTTTCACATCATAAATGAAAAATAATAATGATAATAATGACAAGATATGAAATTAGATACTTCACAGACTAAGCTTGAGCTTTTAACTTTTGTAGCAGAAATGTCTTGTAATTTTGAGAGGAGCGGTTACTAGCATGTGCACTCTCTCACCCAACTTTACCTTGGGTGCAACTAATCTGATACTCTAAGAAGCTTTGTAAGCTTCTGATGCTTTTCTTTGGATAAGCCTTTAGTCAGTACATCAGCTGACATTTCTGTAGTTGGCAGATATTGTAGCTTCACAGTTCCCTTCAGTATTTCACCACGTATGTAGTGATACTTGATTTCAATATGCTTGTGTAATAGGGACATCCAGTTCCTTCAAGAGCTGTCGTAGTCATACTGCTTCTTGTGCTGCAAATGCCAATGCTACATACTCAGCTTCTGCTGTTGATAGAACTATACAAAACTGTTTCTTACTCCTCCAGCTTATGGGAGCTTCAGCCAGTGTGAAGGCATATCCAGATGTAGATTTTCGATCACTTTGATCACCTGCCCAATCTGTGTCACAATACCCTATCATTCCTTCTTCAGAATTTCTACAGTAATGAATACCATGACTACTGGTTTCTTTAAGGTATCGCATAATGTGTTTCATATCTTTCCATTGTTGTTCTGAAGGGTGACTGTTGTATTTAGCCACTTGATTGATGGCAAATGTAATATCGGGTCTTGTCCAATTGGACAAATACAGCAGGCTTCCTACTGCTGACTGATACAGTACCAACAGAGCAGTCATCATCACCTACAGAGCTTCTCAGTCTAACAGAAGGATCAACTGGGGTTGACACTGGTTTGTCTTCTTGCATGCCAAACTTCTCAAGGATCCTGGATGTGTATCCAGGCTGACATATCCATATGCTCTCAGGTGTCTGTCTGATCTGAACTCCTAGGAAGATATTCTAAATGGGATCATATCACATACTATTGAGCAAATTGGAGAACTAAGAGGGATATCCACCTTAGCAGCCCCTTAGAGTCCCTCCATTTAGCCTATATGTCGTGTAAGAGGCTGAAATATGAGTGATTATGTTGCATGGTTTCACAAAAATATAATGTAAACTTTTTTTGACGTAAATACATCCTTATATTGCCACATGCCAGGGTTCTGTACGAGCAGTTTGTCTGTGACGTTTTTCTCTAAGAGTCTTTCTCAAAGACCATTTCATGTGTATTGTTTTGTTCCTCCTAACCTTAAAGCACAAGGCAAAGAAACAAAAGATAATAGGATAAACCTTCGATAATAGAACGAGAGACAGACAGAGACAGAGAGAGATCGAGAGACAGAGTCAGAGAGACACAGACAGAGAAACAGACAGAAAGAAAGAAAGAAAGAAAGAAAGAAAGAAAGAAAGGAAAGACACACACAGAGACTGAAAGACAGACACACATATTTAGAAAGACAGACAGAAAGAGAGAAATCCATGCAGAGACAGGCAGACAGACGGACACTGAGACAGAGAGACAGAGCGAATGATGGACACATTTTCAGAATGGGGCTGCACAGCGTGTATCTAAAACACAATTCTTGTTCATATTGATATGTCTCAACCTCTCAGATTTAAGGATCAGGATCGAAGACAAAGTTAACATTCTGGGCTATTTTCAATATAGAATTTCCTTTTTCAGGCACACCATTTGAATCCGTTATAGTGAAAAGAGAAATAAATAAATACCATTTGGCATGACTCAGAGAGAGTAGCAGGTTCAGAATCTGGGATTGTTTACTTACCGTCTTGGGTGTTCATAGGTGGAGGGGAAGGGGCCGGCGAAAGAGAAGCAAATGTTGGCATGGTTATGTTCTGTGACTCACGTATCTGCTCGCTTCCGTCTCTACAATAGTTAGCTGGGGTCAGAAGATGGGACACATAAACCACTGAGTATTTACGTCCCCTGCATATACCTTTTCATTTGGGGTTTTGAAACGTTGTAACCTTTACTCGTGACCACATCCTGATATCTATTTGATGAGAATTATTTTCAATAAAATCTTCCAACCAATCACCAATCAATTGTTATTAAAGCCGCCTTGGAGCAGGATGCAACATAAGTTGGTCAACACATCCAAACTGCATTACATATGCATCTTGCTAAGTGTATGTTTTGATGTGCAAATAAACTCATTGATATTGCGCTTGTGTATCAGGCAGGTGTGATCACAGTACCGTCTATCACCCCTAACATGTTATATATGGATCATAGTTATATATAGTAGTTCATGGATTCCCGGATCAAGTGGGTATTGGACCCGTTCATGACTTACTGAGAACAGAGATTGTATAGTAAGGTCGGAATCTGGGACTATTCTATTTACCTGCCGTTTTTGATGTATGGCCAGAAAGTGTGCGTGTGCTGGAGGGGGGGGGGTAAAAGGTTTCAGGAAGTTGCTTACTCATCTTCTCACGTGTTTGCATGAGAAAGATAGTCGCACGGGGTCAGAAGATGGAACGACTGATGCTTCTGTACGTTCCGTAGTACCATTGTATTCGTGTACAAGTGTAGACCAAATCTGATTCGGTCTAAGAGAAGTGAGCAACATTGGATCTTTATATACCCTAAAAGAATCCTCCATTCTATTTCATCTCAATCCATAATGGTGGAATTACTGCAAAACATGTTTGTTTTGAATGTCCGTTGATCTTCTTGGATTTCAGTCGGTTTTCATTTTGATTAAGGGAGACCCGGCAGTACATATATAGTCATCAGTTATTTTCTCTGAAAATGGTGTGATGTTAGGGAGTGGTCATTTATTATCAACAGGGGGGGGTGGTGGGTTTGAGGGTGGGCATAAAAAATTCTGACCCCTCTCGAGGGGGGGGCTAAAAAAATTTTGACCCCTCTTGAGGGGGGGCTAAAAAAATTTACCCTCTTTTTAGCAAAAAAGCCCGCGCGCTACTATAGATCAAAGAGGGGGCGCGAAAACTCTCCGCGCCTCCGGAGCAGGGGGGGCGCAAAATTTTTTTACTGCCGTTGAGGGGGGGCGTAAAAAATTTTCGCGCATCTGCGCGAAAACCCACCACCCCCCCCTGTTGATAAATAATGACCACTCCCTAAGTGGCTAACAACATAAGAAAATCAGCAGTTTCTATTGAAAACATGTGTACTCAATTAAGGGGTTCAGTATGTTTTCCCCACGCTGTGCTTAGTGCAATCCTCTTGGAGAAAATTATAGAGGTGGCTCTTACATGGTAATAGTTACTTGACTGATATTGTACGGTTTATGTCATGGCTGATACGATCGTTACTATAGAACAGTACTGGGTGGCGGTAGACCCCTAAAATTGACAAGGCGACATGGGCCTTTTTGGGCTTAGTGACATGAGACATGGGGAGTTTCTTAAATTCGACACAGGGACATGGGTATTTCTAAAATTCGACACAGGGACATGGGTATTTCTTAAATTCGACATGGGACATGGGGACCCCCCATCTAGACCCCCAATTGGGCATGCCGTATTCAATGGGGGGATGGAATACGATGCAGCCAGCAGTCACCATGGACGATCACAGCTACTTTGGAGGCATCACTTTGGACGAAATTAACTATGACCTAGACCAGCTAACTGTACTGTTTGTGCCAACAGGGAATTCAGAAGTGCTAGACATACAATATGAGAATTTTTTGAGGTTGATCTGTCAGGTGGAAAAGTCAATAGAAGTGATGAGCAGTCAGTTCCCAACAATATCATGAACACTGTGGGGATAATGATGTCCATAAAGCACTTTACGGATCTCGATTCGATTGAGCAACTTTGGGGCCTCCTATACTTTAGCATTGCAACTTATGTACTGTAAAGCATTTCTGCAATGTACCATAAAGCGAAAGGCTATTTTTACTGATGATCTCCGTGAAGCAGTCATTGTGTCAAAGGTTTTACCTGAACTTTCCAAGAACACAGCCTACAGGTCTACCAGGAGACGAGCATTTTGATGAGTTTCCCCCCTTAGTATGTGCATCATGCATTGCCAACTTTCATGAAACTTGTAGTAAGACCAAGTAGTAATGCTTCCCATGCCATAATATTGTCATTTAGAGCACTAAATGCATGTATTGTCTATTGATCTACCGTTAAGCGTACTTTCACAATGTGCCAACTATATTGCATTCAGGTGATCTCTGTAAAGCATCAGAAGCTTGCAACTAGGTAAGGGCCCTGTAAATATCCTTTCTATTTGTTGGATATGTATCACCAAATAAAATCATGTACAATATGTTATGGATTTTTGTAGAAATCCAACTGACTGTTATGTTATTTTGTATTTCCCCTGGGCTTTGTAGAAAAATGATTATAGTGATAGGCATATTCCTGAAAGCTTTCATCGTTTTCAATATATGCATGTGTTCATACATGCAATTTACAGAGATCACTTTTGTGAGTAGGGTATTTTAATTTTTTCACTCAATGCATCAACATGGCAACAAAAATAGTTCCCACAGTGTATACATGTTGTCTCAAACCACAAAATTTTAAAGAGTAGAAGGGGAGTTATAGCAAGTTCATCACTCGTGTTACCGAGTTCTTTAAAATACTTTACGGAGATCTTAGCCAATCTGGCTACATCCAGTACATTAGTCACAAAGTATAGGAGGTCTAAATAGAATCGAGAACCGTAAAGCTCTTTATGGACATCGCTATCCCCACAGAGATGAAGCTCACACGGCACGCAATGAGAAGTTCCTAAACCAAGAGGATCTCACAGAATATGTGGATAGCGCAAAAATCAAGAATAAAACTAACCAGGTATGCCATATTTATTTATTTTAGGGGCTTTTTAGAAGTTTTATGGTAAATAAACCGACGTCTGACATTTCTACCTATGGAAATGATTCTAACTAGTGTAGTAAAGTTTGAGTGTTGGCAAGCATACTAGGCACCGACTCTTTGGTGTATCATGACAACCCGACACAGCAATGCATTATCAAAACTTAAGACTCTTAATAAGACAACAGGTTTGATACCCCCCTGAAGGATTGCCATGATGCACCAAGGGCAAGCTGTACTCACCAAGGCTGCATTGGTGCATCATGAGGGACATCATTTTCTTCATCAACACCATCCCCTTCAGCCATGATGCTGTCCTTAAAGGATTAGATTGACTAGATGTATAAATGATAATTGTGTTTCCTGTTTAATGTAGATCTCTAAATGAAGTGTACATCATTCCTGCCCGCATCATAATCATAATGGTAATCCCTATGAACAAGGTCATGTACTAAATGACCCAATTATGATGCCATAGAACATAATCGCTATATCAGCTTATATTGGTGACGATTATGATGGAAATAATGTAAGTGTCATCTAAGAACACATGACTTTGTCTGACCAACCTTATTAACCCCCATCAATAATAGTATTACATTCTTGCACCTTGTCGATATGGCAGCATGATACACCAATGAAGTCCTGGTGAGCCCGCTCACCAGATCTTCATTTGTGCATCATGCCAGCCCTTTTTCAGTGCATCGACCCGACAGAGTGGTCATGATATATATGCTGTGTTGGCATAAGGGCAGAAAATTAGGTGTTTTCAAAAAAGGAAATGTAGAACTAGAATCAGCACTTGATTTCAGTCGAAATTCATTTGTACCTTTACACATGGGCTAAAAGGCCAAGACTAAATGGTGAGAAGTAAATGATAGGAAGGTCTCATATGGTAGTAGAATATGATATCTTAGCAAAGAAGTTTTCTATCTAGAGTATCTCCCTGAGACATTCATTCTTCCATCTGCCTTGTTTAGCGATGCAATTTATTGATGCACTGTGAACAGGATCCATGTGATATCAAGTTAAAGATATCCTCATATCTCAAGTATGTATTCAAATACTGATAGCGCCCATTTGGACGTCACCTTACCTGGTAAACTTTCACTTATACATACAATATTTATAGATTACAATTGACTCAGTCCTTGTGATAGATAGCTGGAGATGTCCTGGCAGCTAATATTGTTCTTCAATCTTGAACTGGTAAATTGGACCACTGAATCAGATCAAGAATCAACTAGATTTAAGTTATTCATGTGGTTTAGGCTATATCTTACTTTCCCTCATTTCCCTCATTACAATCTGTCCTTCTATCTCTCTCTCTCATTTCTGGCCCCCTATCCTCTTTCCTCTGTCTTTCAGATCGAAATTTCTCATTTTCCTCTGATGATGAAAAGGATCGTACATAAATGTATTCCACAAATGAGCTTTGGTGGTATTTACAAAAAGTTATACCACGATTCCGGATTTAGAGTGGGGTTTTTGTGCCCATTCTGAGGACATCAAGGGTTCCTTAATACTGGATATACATAGATCACTGTCGAAAGACCTACCTATCATAAGGACCACGTGCCACGATTACATCATGGAACTATGGATTTACTATATGGGACGGGGTCACTGAGGAGTGGAGAGGGGGTTATAATGAGTTGGGATATATAGTGTAAGGGGAAGGGAAGCTGGGAGGATGGAGTGATCCAGAGAGGGAGCCGGAGGTAAGATGTGGTATTGGGGGAGGGGGATGTTACAAAATCTATGCATGTTGGGATTGTGGGGGAGAGAGACACTAAAGATACGATGATAAGACAGATCTAGTTCAAGAAGTGATGTGTGATACCAAAGTTTGTATGTGTGAATATGCGTGTGTGTGTGTGTGAAGGGATGGGTTGGATAGTATATCAATTACTCAAATACCTACATGCCTATCAATTTCTCACCAGACCCCTACTGATATGTCACATCTTGTTTTACAATCCACATCAGTACATAAAGGTTTGCATTTCAGTGGCAAGTCTGGTACAGGTGTACCTAATACAGGCTAACAGAGTGCTATTAGTTTCTCACCTGAGCGACCATCCTTACATTTATCAGCAGACCAGTCTACAACTCCCTAGTGGAATAATACCATACTGTTAATCCTTAAGCACTTATATCTGTGCTGTAAGTGCAATAGGGTGGTCAGTTTCCAGGACATACTGACTACTGACCACACAGGAGTGGACTTATATCTATAGTTATCTAACATAACATACCACAGTCTGGTACGCAGGGTGGTGGAGAGAGGATAGCCACAGCATATGATCCACCACCAACAACAAAGAAACAAGGTGAGAATAATTCAGAAACTAATCCTTATAATATATTTTAATTCTTTGACATTTCATGGTTTTGAAATGAGTTTGAGCTTGATACACAATAAGTAGCAAAGATAAATCATTCATTTTGTATGTGTAGACAATGCATGATCGCGACATTTAATCAGGATATTCAGGCCCTCTTCCATTTGAGGGTCCTCGCATCACTGTCCCTTCCCTTTCTGTACGCCTCCCTTCGTATAATAATCTAGGCATATCAATTTTATTTAACCTTACTAAAACAATATTCCATACACCAAAAGAGAAGATTTATAAACTACTAATACGAAGTCTTACTTTAGGCAATATCCTGAGACAATATAGAAACTACTTAGTGTCATCATAAGTGTCGCTATGTACACCTTTGTCAGGATAAAGAAATGGATGGTTGTTTATAACCAAGCAGTAGGTTCTAGGTCAATATATCTTGGACACATATAACCTGTTTTAATCAATAACTTAAACTTCTCAACTTTATTTCTGCCACTTCTCCAAACGCAGGTGAATGTAACTTAGCCATAGCTTCATCGATCCCTCTCCACCTCTTGAATAATTTTGAATGAAAAAAAAACACTATTGCTAGGTTTTTAGTGAAGACACAATTTAAAGGGAAAAGGATTGACATTCGGCCTAATGTTGCCTGTCCTTGTTGTAAACTGATAAGGTTCCCATGTTACCAGGGTTACTGATAACACCTGTACCTGGGAGTTACCCATTTCCCTATCCTTCTCAGAAATAAATTAAACCTTGAGCTGTCAAATGCCTCCTAGCTCCTTCAGTTTATCTTTGCTGCCATCATGCCCCAGTGTGATGCAAAAATGCAGCACTGGTCGGTGAAAAAGCCTGCCCTCCATTGGCGCATCATGCCAACCCCTCAGGAGGGTGTTGCTCCTATTGTAAAAAGAGCTGTGAGTATGTGCCCTCTTTTCTAAACAAGTCATGCACTGCTTCACCTAAGTACTTGCACTCACCATATTAGTCTGAAAAGTCACCTGCCTTGTTTAAAATAGAGAGAGCTGCACTATCAGGTACCTACTCTTGTCACACACTCTATACTATATTATACTGGCTGACTTCTCCCAGCTAGGTACCTACTCAAATCCCCCTTTTTCAGCACCATACTTGAATGATCACTTGTGAGCAACAAAAGGGACAAGTTATAGCTACATGAAAAGAAAGGACTGGAAACAAGGGCATTTTTAGCCAGCTCTTCCTTTTACTATAGGAGCAACACCCTCCTAAATCTTGTTGGTGCCAGTGAGACACCCACCAGAGCTCAATTCATCCATCATGCCAACTGACCAACATCACATACCTAAGCACTATGCAGGATATAAAGCCCTTTAGGGCCTCTAATGTATGAATGCATCATTTCCCTTGATGTAATTGCTAATGTTTGGCCTTTCAGGAGTCTTTTTCCAAACGGTCCATGATTAGTACACAGAGAGAAGAACACTGATTGCTTTGATGCATAGTGCACGGGTCAAAATTTGTCTCCCACGTGACATGTATGAAGGCATGTCGAATGAGGTTGACGCTCTCATATTTGGTTCGTCAACTCCACTTGACATGCATAATGAAGACACGTCACATATTTCTGATCTATTCACCAGAGTGCTAAGTAATACTCTGAGACAATTATGTAAGGGTCAAGAGCAGTCAATAGCTATGTACTAATGGTTCAATCAAGGCAGGCCTATAATAGAAGGCAGGGGATATCATAGTCCCATAGGTCTGCAACACTAAGGCACCTTTTCCTATCTACAGAACTTCTACTTGACTGAGGACCTTTATGCAGTCCATAAGACAAGCGCATGGAGGTGCTTGGCAATGCCATCTCTCTCCATGCAATGAAGATACTGAGATTATAGACTGTGGGTTAGCATACAATCTTTTGGTATTTTCACTGACCCACACACAATGTGTCTAACCTCTCCAGTTGAAGAATTCAGGATTGTGGGTGTCTATTTTGATATTCAGTAACAAATGCAAATTTAACAATGAAACAGAATTCACTACAACTCGTTGATAGTATTTACAGACCTTAGTGATCTATTCTTCATGAAAACAAAATGACACAGATATATCAAATGTCTCAAGTGTTGGTAGTACCTCTTGGTAGTGATTAATCCTGGTACCAAAATGGTTGTTTGCCCCATCTAGTGGAATATGCTAGAGCAATTATGTATGTCAAACCATCACATGTCAAGTGCCTTCGACATCAACTCACAGATGATGTGGCATCTTAAGTCATGTCAAATCATATGAGGATTATTGTGTGCTACAGTTGTCATGGTGACATAAGTGCACATGTCCCAATGACGTGTGTTCTCTGTGTCAAATCAAGTTGACATGGGTATACATGTCACTTTGTCAGGAAGAATTTTGTCAGTGTACGGCTAAATGCAATTAGGGTGAGCTTATTCTACTACATTGCATTTCTAGATCATGATGACAAAATCACAGTGTCAATAAAACAATACAGTGCCGTAGGTAAAGGAGTTTATATGAAGGAATAGCATTACCCCCAACTGAGACCCCTGTCCCCCTCCCCCTTCAATCAAATTTGCTCTTACGCCTATGCATTATTAATACTATACTACATTATATAATGTACGGTTCTGTAAAGGCTCTCTAAATCTGAATTTTGCAAATGTACCATGCATTCCTCAAAGCCATGCATACAATCTATATTTTTCCGATCGATATCTTATCTTTGGAGGCTTAGACGAGGTTGTAAACGGGGGGCATGTCAAGTCCTTCTTATCTCTGTCCTTGGCTAATGTGTCATAATCAGCTATAAAATAGAGGCCCATGGCCCATATTTGTAGATGATGGATGGCTATAGTTGTATGATATCTATGAAAGTTATGCCCAGGACAGGTACCCCTAACTGCCCATCCAACCCCCTCCTACTACCTCACGACAACTGGAATTCTCATCATTTCATAAATACACACATTAACTCATTCATCAGCAAAATTTATTTATAAATTGCTACGCAGATGCCCTGTGTATAGATTTCCAGGTAGAATGCAAGTCTCTGTATTAACCTTCCTTTTAATATGGACATCCAAAAGTAAATGTCCACGTCCGTGGAATATCTTTACTGGTATTTCTCGAGGTGGTACTGTCGTATCCCATGAAACCGTTATATAGCTTAGTTGGTTGTGACCAGTCCCACCACTGGGAATATGATGTAAAGGTGGCACAGAAGTGGACAAATATGCGTTCATTTCATGCATGACCTGACTGGTGTCGTATTCACCATGAAAAAAAAACACTTTCCTGCGTTTACCTTCTCAGCTATCTGGCTATATTTTCCCAGAACAAGTTTCATTCAAGACACTAGCCTCATGAACTGAGGAACAGCTGTATTGATCACTGTGCCAACGTATAATGATGAGGAACTATGAGTTGGTAGTGGATGACCCTTGACCTTTGTAGTGTGTATTAGGTATGCTAACTATGCCGGCATACATGGATAATCTTTGCCCTACTGTGTCAGAGGTCATGTATGATGTTATGTCACCACGAGGATGGAATATCACGGCACAACATGAGAGAGAAAGAGGGGGGGGGGGTTGGGGTGGGGCAGGCAGGCAGACAGACAGAGACCGAAAGAAAAAGCTCTAGAGCAGTAAATTAAATGTATATTGTCACGGATAGTTTATATGTACTTCCAATAATTAAATTGGCTTATAACTATGTCTTTGATAACACAGGCTTTCTAATTCCGGGGTTGATTTTTCATCAACTAATCAAACCCCTTTGCAATGAACCTCCATCAAGGGAGCTAAAACCTAAACCTTTTGATCCATAGGCCCATACCCAAAGGAATACACACACTAGCATTTGTTCTCTCCTCCAAACAAACTACACATCAAAAACAGAAGCTAGACTTTTTGTTAACCCTTTCAGGATCGCACATTTTCACTCTTTGGAAAGGTTTGTGTAATGCGTAACTTAACACGCAGTGTTGATACACTAGTATGATCAATTTTTCATTAGAAATGATAGTTTTTAGTTGCTTTTAAATTTTTTTACACATGGCAATGCCTCTGTAACAGAACAATGCTGAAGGTCTTTTAGAGGCATCGTTTTTGGCCCTACAAGGACTAACCAGACAGCCACTCCCCAATACAACACTCATATTTGACTCATCGATCGATTACATGTGTATTCAACTGCAAGGAATAGAAAAATGATGATTGCCATTTAAACTCTGTATCTGCAGCAGAGTCCTATCAGCCAACACAAGTTCGTAATTAAAAGAGCAAAATATGAGTAGAAATAAAAGAAAGGCAGGGGTATGTATGCATGCACTTGTGGAAAATGAGATGCCTCTAGATCTTATGGCCACTGAACAGTAGTACATAAATAAACCCATGAATAAAAAAAAATTAATAAAGGGACCATTAAATTTCGCTAACATATTTTTGTTTTGTTTCTCAGTCAAGTTCATTTTTAATTACTGTAATCCTACCATAATACCTTAAAATCTGCAGGGATCCTCTTTCATTGATATAGAATTTGCGTGAAATCCGTATGCAATCTGAGTCGTTTGACTATTGCCCTTATGGGCGACGACTCCATAATAAGGACGAGTACTATACCTCAAGGATTTATACATGACTGATCTCAAGGCTCTTATCCCTCACGAAGTGCGCCTTTATAGGTGAGATTTTACGGCAGTACGAGTGTAAAGTGATCTTTGTCAAAAATAGGAAACTTTATTTAGTCTACAACGTAAATCTGAGCACGTGTCTGTCTGCAGCTCCCTCGTAGTTCTAAACGTGTACGTGCTAACACCCATCCCTACACCTGTACATTAAAAAAATGTAGCTTCACTAGGGTCGTCTAAGTGCATGCTAGTGTATATAAGAATGGTTTCCCCTCGCCATGTTTACAATTGTTTCTTTCTACATAGAGTCGAATTCAGTGGTCACCACCCCCCAAGTAGAAGTCTTGATTCGAAGGTTTTAAAAGGCAGGAGTGGTTAGTCATTGGATCATGGTGTAATGTTTAGCACCATGTCTGCCTTGTAATTGTAGTTTGAAACCTCAGTTTGATTCCCGATGCTCTCCAAACTCCTTTCCTTTGGCAGGACAGTGTAATATCATGAAATAAACATGTTGAACTTGTCAGATTCAACTTGTCACAACCTCCGATGCATGGCAGCCCCTGAATTTCCCAGTCTTGCCTGGTCTACCCTATGGTCCTCAATTTGACAGCCCTTTTTTTCAGTGTGTAAGCCAGCACTGCTAACGCTCCCACCTCTCCGCTGAGTATAAATACCCGTAAAGGATATCACCTGCGTCATAAAATCGTGGACAAGGGCCCATTTCTCACACTTCGAATGTGAGAAAACTGGCACTTTGTTTTTAACTACCTCGTGAATCGTGAGAAAAAGGGGCATTATCCCCCCCCCCCATAACATCTATGTATTGGCTAAGAAAGAAGGGATGGAAAAAAAGGTTAACTTTTGTAGGTCTGGAAGATCAAAGAAAACTAAATTTTCCCTTAAGCAGAAAACCTAGAATACCTTTTTGTTGTAATGCCAAATAACAAACTAAAGTGTACAAATAAAGTATCGTGCAGATTGCTTCCATCACAGCTGACTTCCAGCACAGTCCTGTACAGACAGGGGGTTGGAGGGGGGGGGGACTTCCAGGAAAGAGGCAGTGCAAACACATGGGCGCCATCATGGCTCTGTCGTACATGGAGATAGTTACCCTGACTCTGGACAAACCTGGGAATACCTAGTACCTACACTTCAGCAGCCTGCATAGCTGTCGCAAAAGTAGGATGGGTAGAAACATGCATACCGATACCCACCTTCAAAATTACCTATATCTGCTTCAAAACTCTACACGATATATATACGCCAGCACTAGTTCACTTCAGCCATGGTATATAATTGGCAGTAATGCAGATCTATATCAAACAAGTGTTATCCTTATCTATATCGATTATCTACCCGTGTTCAATACGAGGGTGTGTCCACTTGGTGCAGTGTAGAAGCCGAGGCTTGCTACCAGCGTCCCCCTAGCTATGGGGTTCATGTTACAACAATACGCCTGGTAGAGCTGTGCTAAGCTGATGATACGATTGCAAAGTGATTTGGGCACCCCAGATATGTATCAATCAGAAGAAAACACTGGAATTTATAATGCACACGTTTGCTATTTCAAAGCCATGCCCAACATCTAAGCTCTTTGGCCCAGGCATCGGTTAGAGACACCACGATAACACAGTGGTGCAACGACACAGCTCTACCTCATAACCAGCTGGTGTATGCCTGCATGGAGAGTGGGGAGTACACACAATATCTGTGTCATTGAGCAGCTCCCGTCAATAGCCATAGCCGCTGAGCAGGAGCCTGAGCTGGTAGGGCATCCATACAGCACTACACTCCCGTCCCATACACACACAGGGAACTACTACTACTTACCACTTCTGGGTTCTCACATGACTGACGGTGAGCTACTACAATGTGATAATTTATAGGCCACGCCTTCTCCTAACGTGGGTAGATTCAGGTGAGTGGGGAATTATATGTTAGTAGCTATTGACTCTGTAATTCTGTCCTCAAAGGCTGCATCACTCTTTATTGTATCATGAAGGCACCATGATGGGTGTGGACCACTAAATTTGACATGGTGACATGGCAATTTCTTAAAATCGACATGTGACATGAGAGGTTCTTAGAGGTGACATGGGACATGGGGATTTAAGTGACATGTGACATAACCATTTCTTAAAATTGACATGTGACATGGGGGACCCCCCATCCACACCCCCACCATGGGGTTGATGCATTCCCATAGGGTCGGCATGATGCACCAATGCTCTGTTAGCGATTAGACTCGTCAGCGCTACATTGGTGCACTGTATGGCATTAAAATTTCTGATCTGGGGAGTTATGTGGCCTCTTAATAGTAGAATTATAAATTGTTTGTGTTTGTAATTCATTTATTTATACAGGCTAGATAGAGGGTGATACCCTTTGCTGATATTAAGCCTGTCTGAATCCATGGTACATACATATGGAACCACATGTTGCCATTTCTTAGAATATAAAGATATAATAATAGGTAGAGAAGTATGATGTTTGATAAATTAAAACACTACCTAGGGCCTCTGGTATTCACGATACATGAATCTAACCACGGTGAGCACCTAGCCAGGACAACATTCATGCCTCATACCCAAACTTTGGCATGATGCACCAATGCAGCTCTGAGAAAATATACTGCATCGGTGCATTATGACGAGAAAAGGAAGTATATTCTGTAATGTTTAAATCAAAACAGCATTTTTTTAATGTATTTTATTGGGTCCTTAATACAATATAACAAGTATATGTATTAATTATGCTAGCATCTGCACGTTGCAGTCCTTCCGCTAGCCCCCCCTTACATGCAGTTATTAATCAGTTATCACACATAAATCCCAGTATGGCGGCACCAATTTCTAAGGACATTACTATAGAGTATGAATATCTTTCTACTGCTTCTGAATGTATGATACATCTGTAAAACAAAGGGATGAAATGATGAGATGTGATGAGATGAGGTAGTAAAGATGCCTAGTTAAAAACTACATAAAAATCTTTGAGTACTCTGTTTTGATTTTTCTATTAAACACATTAATATCCTCCATTCTTGTAAATTCTGGTTTAAGCTTATTCCAGGTAACAATCACCCTATAAAAGGCACTACGCATTATCACACTCTTGACTATGGCTGGGACTTTCGGTCGAAAATCATAGAAGGTTTGCATATGACGAATTTGGAGGTATTCCCACCCCTACTCTTCGAATTTTAGTTTCCCCCTCCATTTCTTTGGCTCAAAGTGTCAGGCTGGATGAGATCTTCATGTTACATCTGGTTTTGATGGTCCCATATGCATATTCTGGGCTTCAGGGGGGTAAAATGTGCCCAAAATGACCAAAATTGTCTGGGTGAAATTGTGTCTGGGAGAATGACATTTGAGTTACAAGCCATGTTGAGGGCTTAATTTCCTACAGAAACAATCTTCATACCTCCATGAAAATCTCAGGTCCAGACTATTTTGACCTGTAGATTATGAAAATCACATTATCATTTATGCCAGATGTGTCCTTGCTATTGCAAAAGAAGCATACTTATAAGAATTCGTTTTCTGGGCACATGTCTGGGCGAATGACATGTAAGGCCCCACATGCACACTTTCTATGATTTGTTACCTTTCAGTCTATTACCATCATGAAACCTGGTATTAATGCCTCGTACATCAGTATAATGACCACTCTTGAATAAATGATAGGCATATGTTAGCAAATGGATATCTCTCCTAATATATAGCTCTTTACACCCACTTAAATCATGCAGTTAGTCAGTAGTATATTTTGGGTTTTTCTCTAACTTAACCCTGTAGGCTGTTTGTAGCCCCTTATTCTGATATAATTGCAACTCTTTGGTTTCACGTTCTACTCCCCAATCCCATATAAAATCCACATAATCAAAAATAGGTAAAATCATGCTTTTGTATATCGGGTGAGACCAATCCTGATTGGTCTATGTATTGATACGGTCAGTACCACTACTACTCACCCACCTGCTACTCCTACACACACACACACACACACACACACACTGCTACTCCTCCCTGAACATACCTGTGGGCAGTGACCCACTACTGCAGCCTGCCAGCCTAAGGGCACACACACATGGGACTCTTCCACTGCTTCAATTTTTTGTTTTTTTTATGCATCATGGTGGTTTGCTTGGTATGCCAACAGTCATACCATGGCAACAAAAAGCACTGTCCCAACTGTGGGGTGCTAAACCACAAACTCACGGAGGAGACCAGGAGTAATGCAGTTTTTCATGAGGAAGAAGGGGGAGACCAAGGAGCTTCCAATATGGCCACCCCCTTGGGAGAGAGAAGGCAGAGTAATACACAGCCCCCAAAGTCACCAGAAGCTATTCTCCAGGAGAAGATTGCTATAGCAGAAGAGAAGGCAGGACTACTCAGAAAAAAAAGGTGACCTCTTAGCATTAGAAGAAAGGCTAGCCTTAATTGACTTAGAGAATGCAGAACTGGAGGAGGATTACAAAAAATCCCTCAAAGACATACAGCAGAAGCAGCAGAGTGCTGCACACAAGAGGAGGGGTGCATTCGTAAATTTTCATGATTTGACTGCACCTAACAGCAGCTATTACCAGGGAGAAATGTTTACGAACGCGCCCAGGAGCAGCAGCAGATAAGCCGACGACCGAGCGGAGTACACAACATTTACGAACGCAGCCAGCAGCGCCAAAGCCGAGGACGCCCGGACCTTGCCGAGCGCCTCCGAAGGCATATCCAACCCGAACACGGCCGGACACATACGGAGATACCCGAACGCCGCCGAAAACGGGCTCGGAGAGAGTCGGGGACGGTCGGCAGATGTACGGAGAATACCGAACGCCACTTCGGGTTTCTTCGGCGACGTAAACTCCTACAGCGGATTCAAAAAGAACGGTCACGGCTTGGACTACGATACCCACCAGAGAGCAAACGCAAGCGGCATATTAACCAACGAGGATATACCGAGCGCTGCCGACAGCCTAGGTCGGAAACTTTCGGATTACGTCGGCTCGGGCAAGTCCGGCAATGTCCGTGAACGTTCGGGAGTGCAAGATGGCGTTCCTTCCGCTTTCGCCGAGGGAGACAATTTACAGCAGGAGTTTATGCTTTTTTTGGCTGGAAAACAGCAAAAATTGCTCAATCAGGCCAAGCAGAACCCAGTAGGCAGTGCTCCAGTCCCAACCACAGCAGCACAGGAGGTACCACAGCTGTATTACTTGGATGGGACACCCTACACTGGGTCTTTGCCTGACACACAACATCAACAACACAGGATCACACCACCCAAGCTTCCCCCCTCTGCTACCATCCAGGCTGGATTATCAACTGCAGGCCTGACAGCTGAGAATATGGGCGTGGAGGGGGACCTTGCCGGCTACCTGGATGCAAAGGACCAAGGTGACTTGTTATCCACTTTATTTAAGATAGGTGAAGCTTCTAAGAAAAAGAGGTCACAACACTGGTTAAGGCCAGATTACCACATTCCCACTGACAAAGTCTACTCTGATATGACATACAGAGAGCTAATATATGGTATGACATGTGTCCAGGAGAAGTTAGCTATTGCTAATTTACCACAGTGGTCTGCAAAAAGTTATGGTGACCATAGGAGATTCGTAGCTAGGAAGGGCCTCAATGCCACTTATACCTCGAGTGCACTAGCTAAATATGAGCACGATCTCACTACTAGAGTGATTTCAGGGGAGTTACCCGGATTTCAGACAGCTGAGCACGCATCAGTCTCTGATAATTTGGGCTCCGATAACCTACAGGTGGTACAGGATTTGAAGGCTGAATTAGCCAGATTAAAAGCAGGTAACAAACAAGGCACTAAAGGTAAAGGCCCCTCTACTCAAAACAGAATCCATTGCCCTACGGATGTTTGTGCTTTGTTCAATTTCACTAGATGTTGGTATAACCCATGTAACAGGCAACACGTATGCGCGGTGTGTAAGGGCCCCCACCCAGCAAAAGGGGGGTGCAAAAATCAACCAACAACCACAAGCAGTGGAGCAAACAATAATGCGGGAGGGGGGTCAACCTTTTTCGCACCACCGATCCACTCCCGCGTATCTTGATGTACAAATAATATTGACGGTGCCCATGATATTCCGGATTCCTACGGTTCCGTGGTCAATGTAACAACCGACAATTTACCAGACATTTATTGTGATAGAGACTCGCTTGTGTGTACTTCGGACATATCAGAATTATTGTCAATTTATGTAAGCTATGCTCCATTGTGGGATATTAACTCCACCCATATCCTAAAAGGGGTCAGATCTCAAATGAAACCCGCAGGCTGGTTATCAATGCTTAGTGGAGGCCCTAATTCAGTTTATGGTACAAATGGTTGGGATTATGACGCCGCATTCCTAATGGACGGCATAATGCACGGGTTTAAAGTAGTGGACCCAAACACACATATTAGTGAGTATAGCACTAAGAACTATGTACCCCAAGAAGCAAGGAACTTCATTGATAACCTGCTAAAGACAGAAGTAGACCAAGGCAAATTGTCTATAGTCACAGCAGCACCTACTTGCATCCACACCTTAGGTGCGGTTGAGAAAAGAGATGGCGGTTATAGACCGGTAACGGACGCCAGTAGACCAGAAGGTCTATCTATTAATTCACACATAAACGAGACATTCCACCACTTTAGTTACACTAGCATCGATGATGTGACCAAGGTGCTCCGACCCGGTATGTTCATGGCAGTCACAGACATTTCCGCAGCGTACCGCTCTATTATGATTAGGCCAAGCGATAGGCAATTCCAGGACCTACAGTGGACATTCGACTCACAGAAAGTGTATTTAGTGGACAACTTTGTGTCATTCGGCACTAGAATGGCTGCATTCCTCTTCAATAGGATTACTGACAGCATAGCTCGTTATATGAGAGCTAACGGTTATTATTGCTTTAATTATCTCGATGACTTACTTACTATGGGTAACTCATATGCGGAGTGCCAAAAAGCACAGTTGTTTCTACATAGCACACTCCACTCGTTGGGTTTTTTCTTATCCTATAAGAAGGTTCTTTCACCTGCACAAGTTCAAATTTATCTAGGGATAGAAATTGACTCACTACAAATGTGCCTCAGACTACCGGAGAGCAAGATCAATAAATTGCACAGTGAGCTACGTTTCTTTGTAGGTCGCCGAAGGGCAACCAAGAAACAGCTGCGCCGTTTATGCGGGATCTTAGCACACTGCTCTACTTTAGTCAGGGGGGGCAGGACTTTCTCTCACAGAGTCATAGGCATGTTATCTGCGTTCACGAGCACTAAAAGGTACATAACCCTCTCTACCGGGTTCTTCAAGGACCTAGACTGGTGGCTAAGATTCGCAAAGTGGTTTAATGGCGAAGCAAAAATTGTCAGCACTCTACCATCCACAAAAAGTGACTTATACATGGACGCATCAGACAGGGGTTACGGCGTCAGGTACGGCAAGGACTGGATATGTGCAGGTTGGGGATGCAGGATCAGTATGAACATAGACAGTCATGGACACTGCCTCCCGCCACCTAGTCAATTCGTGCCTGAAAACATAAACATCAGGGAGCTATACCCCATCTTAATGGCGATTAATAGGTGGGGACCTTTGTGGCGCAATAGGAAAATTGTCTGTTACACGGATAACACCCATGTAGTAAGCGCACTGAATAAGGGCAAAAGTACAAATACAAGAGCGATGGACTTCCTGAGAGAACTGTTTTGGCTTACAGCTCTTTATAACTGCCATATTGTAGCATTACATATCCCAGGACGACTTAATGTCCTTGCAGATGCTTTGTCAAGAGTGTTATATTACCCGCATAACCTTCCTATGTATCTATGTTGTAGCGGCGGCTAAGCTATGCGAAGATTTGGACATGAAAGCGGCAATAGCGAGAGCACATGCTTGGAGCGCTTCCACCTGGAAAACTAAATGCAGCCAATGGAAAAGATTTATTGTGTTCTGTACCATCTCTGCCTCTACAGTCGTACCCACTTCGGTTCAGACCATGTGTCGATATTCAGTGTACCTGTCTTCGGACTTGAAGTATAGCACTATAGACAATTACGTGAGTGCAGTGATAAGTTTAAATGCACATTATGGCTACGACGTAGCTTGGATAAGGACAAATTTTATGTTTAAGTGTACTATGTCAGGTCTGCGCAGGATCCTCGGTGACCCTATACCCACTAGAGTCACACTGTCAGTTTCGCAACTCTTGGACATGTCTACAAGGGTGAATCTAGCAGTACCTGACCATTTAGCTATGTGGGCATGCATCGTTACTAGCTTCAGGACCCTTCTCAGGAAGAGCAACCTAGTAGTAGACAACGCAGCAAAAGCATCACCACACTTTCTAAGAAGAAAGTCTGTATCATTCACTAGCTGGGGTATGATTGTCACGGTTTCAAGCTCAAAAACAATCCAATTTGGACAGAGAGTCCACCACATCCCGGTCGTAGGAGTCCCTAACTCACCACTTTGTGCAGTATCTTTACTCAAGAGACACTTTGACAGTACCCCCACGACAGACCCTGAAGCACCCGCCTTCCTAGTGCGCAAAGGGAATTCGCTGGTCCCATTACAATACTCAGCACTACTTAAGTTCCTGAAACACCTACTAAGTACTATTGGGATAGATACAAACAGGGCCGGAATACATTCTCTGAGACGTTCAGGCGCTGCCTTTATGCACCTGTGCGGTATCCCACTAGAGGACATCAGATACACCGGTGACTGGACAAGCTTGTCTGCTCTTTTGTACTTAGCCAAACCACTTGGTACCAGGATAGATATAGACAATATAGTCGCCACGGCACTAAAAGCTACTTTTTAGACATACTAATGTGTAGAGTATCAGGACTATATCATTGTTCTGGTGTTGCCGGGTCATTTGGACTCAGTTTAGCCCAGACCGCAGCTACTCGTCCTTCATTACTGTTCCAGAATCAATGGGTGAGACCAATCCTGATTGGTCTATGTATTGATACGGTCAGTACCACTACTACTCACCCACCTGCTACTCCTACACACACACACACACACACACTGCTACTCCTCCCTGAACATACCTGTGGGCAGTGACCCACTACTGCAGCCTGCCAGCCTAAGGGCACACACACATGGGACTCTTCCACTGCTTCAATTTTTTTTTTATGTAATTTCTCTGTATTAATATGTTATTACTTGTTAATAAATAGGGCCGGGTTATTTGGACTCAGTTTAGCCCAGACCGCAGCTACTCGTCCTTCATTACTGTTCCAGAATCAATGTAACAGCAGTATCATTATCAATGTACCTTCTAATCCTACCAAATTGAATTAATTTATCCCTTATTCTGCTTGTCACATTCCTCCTATGCTCAACAAAATTCATCTGAGGATCAAGTGTAATACCCAGATAAGGAAAACATTCTACCCTCTCCAACATATGTCCATTCATGTAAAAAACTGGATTAATTTTTCTAACATTATTAAAAATCATACATTTGGTCTTTTTTCATTAACAGTTAAGACATTATCAATGCAGCGTCATTGATTGAGGGGTTTAACCATGTCTCAACTATCCCAGTTACATCAGCCGTAGAAACTAATCTAAAAGCAGTGGTTCTTTTATAGTAAAGTGATCTCGTATTCATGCATATAAATAACAGACCCTTCTTATTTGACCCAGTGTCATGTATTGTCCATAGGCAATCAAGACAATATAATTGCCATAACAATCAGTGATCCAAACCGGTCGCCCCTTACTTGACAACTATCAGGAGTGTTTTTAATTGACACTATATATATATAACCCACTAGGTGAAGTTACATAACTTTGATTGTGCCTTTGGGAGGACAGTTGATTGGATATGAACATATGTACTGTAACCATATTGAAGAAAAAGTACTGTCATTATGATTTCGCTACTGTATATAGCAGAGTCACCTTTTAAGAGTGAGAAAAACTATAATTTCACTCTCTTAGTTATTTGGTCACCAATTTGCCCATCATTTTGATGAGATTCTCACTAGCTTTTTTCTCTTTACTCGCTCTGGCAGGTCTCACTGGCATTGACATAATGGGAGTGTTGGGCAGTGACTGCGTTGTGATAGTAGAGGTGGCCAGAAATGCTTGGGCTTGTGCAGCTTGAAGTTGCACTATTGTTATCTGTGTTGTTACTGGCTGGGATGTTGTTGCTGTCGTTGTTGCAGCAGTGGTGGTTGTTGTTACTGTTGTCTCTGTTGTCGCCAATAATCCCCCATCTCTTATATGAACAGGAATTGGTGGTTGCTGGGTGGTGGGTGTAGACCCTGTCGATGTGATGGCCTTAGTATCAGTAGGCGGGCTATGGTAGTAGTGCATGGACTTGGTGGTTTGGGGGAGGCACTTTTCTCCTGCGCAAGCTCAGGGTATCTTTCCCTAAGTACACCTCTAACAGTCATTAACACATGACCTCCCCTATTCTTGCCTTTATAAGTACCCTTGGGGATGGCCTGAGATTTTATAGAGACCCCTATGCCCCAGTGGGGGCAGGCCACAGCCTCCAGCAATTTTCTAGGATGGGATGCAACTAGTACTTGCAGTAAGTCTTTAGACTGCTCGAATTTCTTAATATTACACTGATATAGTTCTTCCTCATCAATGATGGTAGCCTAATTGGCATATGGACATGAGGTAAGTATTTGTATGCAGCTCAGTCATTGGACGGCTGAGAGTAGACTCCTGGGCCAGAATGCAGTGGAAAAACAGTAAAGAAGCAGTACATGAACAGTGTAGTCTAGCAGTAGTATTTCAGTACCAAATCACTATGGAGGACAGTGGTGGTTTAGTATCCACTGCTATTCATCTGTCTCAAACACCACCTCATCAATGTTGGGCCCCATAGGGTGAAAATGTAGTAGACATGGACCAAGTTGTGTTGGTTCCTGCTACTAATACATTATAGGAGCCCAGTGTTTACCGGGCCTAAAGATCTATGCAGTATTAAACATTGAAAAAAAAATCCTCCATACAAAAGCATAATTTCTTAATTTATATCCACATATCATTTACCGTTTTTAAGAGCAGACTCTGGGGCTTAATGTAAAAAGATTGTAAAGTCAATTGTTTGGGGAGTATTCTCTCAGTGGCTACTGGAATATGAACTGGTTGGTCAGTTTGTTTTTAGTATCCACTGTATTCAGAAGTATTCCAGGCTGGGTGCAACTCATTTGTAGTCTACCTCAGGTGGACAAGGAAATTAACCAATCAGAAGGCAAGGACTATTTCAGGAAGAAACCTCATTCTATGCCTATCTAACTCATTCCTGACCTATCCAGCTCATTCCTGTCCCGTCTAGCTCATTCCTAGCCTATCTAGCTCATTCCTGGGATATCCAGCTCATTCCCTGTCTGGCTAGCTCATTCCAGGCCTATCTAGCTCAAAGTCGGCCTATTTACCTCATTCCTGACCTATTCAGCTCATTCCGGGCCCATCTAGTTATTTCCTTATTTTTTTATTTGAATTATGCTAGTTAGAGACAGTCCAATTGATTTTAAAACCCACTATTAAAACCTCTGATCAATAAAATAGAAGTTTAGTCAGGATTAAATTATGTGCTTGATACTTGAGACCACTAGAATTATTAACTTATTCTTACCTGATTATGATATGCAAATTAGTTATATTTTATGAAAATAAAAGTCATGGACTGCTAATCTAGACCTGTATTGAATCAAAGTACATGATACCTTTGCTCTACATTATTTATCCACATTTATATCATTGTGATATAATTTATATTTATTTACTGTCAGATTAAATAGGGATTTTATACTTTATATTTTCAATGTCACATTACATGTAGAAAACCTATTCAAAACTAACGTATCCACTTAGATTTGGATTCAGCATACTCAAAAACCCCTGTATCACAAATTTCATGATTTCTGCCGAATTTGCCAAACCTTTTCACATAATGACTGCACTACAAGTGGTACTGTTGTCTGGATGACACGGGCGTAGTATTGTTACTGGTAAGAGCATATTTAAAACGTGGATAATGGATGCATCCAGTTTACCTGTGTCTCTACAAATATACAAGTGTTATGTATACATAGGCTGAGGTAGAATGTGTTGTTCTCACTCCTGATACTTGCAGTTATATAGGGTTGCATCATAATGTGTCAGATAGATAATGCCATCATTGACAGATCCATAATATATCATTACTTGACTTATGAAACACGCCCAGTCTCAACTTATGGTATTCATTTCTGCACAAGATGCTATGATTGCACGTAATGCCTAAAATGTGGAAGTCCTTAAATCGGAATGGGTGTTCATAGGGGCATACTCTGTATGCCATGTCCTAATGATTTGGTAGAGCAGTCGTTGAAATGCCGGTACTAATGCAGATCACTCTTGGCAGCCTCGTAGGGTGTGGGGGACCATGGGTTTAATTCATAACATTTAAGGAAGATTCATTCATTGAAATTATTACACATTACACTGACGTGATCATTTTGTACTCAATTTCTTTTTTTTTTCAAATGGAAATCCTTTCATCATACCAGTAATTATATTGATTATTGCAGAGATGATTCAATACTGCATGTTGTGAATACCACCAAAACATAAAGCTTATGCCAGATTATTGTTTGACTTATGAATCGCCATCCAGACGAAGCTTCTCGTGCTGTGTGATCCTAGTTCTTCTAGTTCCATATAGACTAGAGATAATGGGTGAATGCTAAGACTTTCCTGCACTACACTGCAAAAATGGTGTTTAGATTTTAAACATGTTTAGGTCTAAACACATTTAAAACCTAAACATATAGGTCAGTTAGGTGTCTCATCGACTACACATTTAGGAAATGAACACTTTTATTCTAACTACATAAACATTTATGCTAAACATGTTTAGATGTTTAGAGTTGAGACAGTTGAATTATAGGTGTTTAGATTTAAACATCAATATGTTTAGATACTTGGATGTTTTGACCTTTGACTGGACTATCTGCACACAGTTATAATCAATTGTTGTGACAAATGTCCCCAAATCCCATGTTTATCATGGTTTTATTTAATAGAATGTCATGTGAATAGAAAGGGCAATAGCAAATTGACCAGATTCACCTCATGCCACCATCATTCCCATAAAATAATCAATAAACTCCATGACTGACACATATTTGGTGTTATTCTGGAGTAGATAAGGCAATGTCCTTCCTGCCAAGCTGTTGTACTTTCTCAAGTCTCTCATTCTGATGCAGTGTGTAATACATGTACACATAAATAGGTGTGGCTGACATCTTTGGAGACTTGACAAGTAGATACCTGCTGATGCCCCCCCCCAGTAAATGAGAAAAAAAAACAAAATATATCTCTGTTTTTTAATGCATACATGTCGGCAAACCTTAACTCTCCATCAAATCATTTAAAAATCTAAACACAAATATTCATATATCTAAACACAAAAGTTTTAACCTAAACACCTACATTTCTAAACACTTGAGCTAAGCACATTGTTTGGCTAAACATGTTTAGGAAATTAATGTGATTAAAAAACGATGCAAGAATATGTTTAGAATTGTGTTTAGGATCTAAACACCATTTTTGCAGTGTAGACTGATACAATGAACATCAATGTGATAGTGTGAGTATACCAGTTGTGTTTATATCATAAACATAGAAGCTAGAATCCATTACCAGAAGGGGCGGCGATATTTCAGTGGCAAAACATCAGTTTCTTGATCCACAGGTCTGGAGGCCATTTCTTAAGATACTACGACCACACACTGCCACTACGATTTGAGACTGCCAGTAATATGCCAGGAGATCATAGGTACTACCCTACGACTGTTCAGTATGATTAGCAGCTATGCAGAGTTTACATAAGTTTTGGTCGGGCAGTTGTAGTGTTGCAGGCTTGTGTGACTACTGGTGTGTGATACTGTAAGGGCAATAGTATAAGGCTCAACACTACGTAGTGTGTTAAGAAATGGCCTCCTGAGCTTTGTGGGCACATCAGATCTCTTAAGGTGCTTTTTATGTTTGGATTGACATTGGTAATAGAAAGGTAGGCGTACCCTATCTCATATTCAATAATAAACCTGAATTGGTTTTAATGGGGGAAAACCATAGTGTCCTCCAAAGCATTGGTACTTCAGTAAACTACTAATTGAAGGATCATCCTTTTTAGGTCTCGGTTTTAGAATTTTTAGAAACATGTGGCTATGTATCATGAGTTCAATGCAACTTTTGAGTTTGTCCCGTTCCCAACCACGTTTAATTACATTTGGACTACTCCAAATCACGATAAATTTTAATATCCTAGGTTTTTATTGGCCCAGGAGGTGGTGTTATTTGTGCCCTTTTAGAAGATGTACGATTTACTCTATTGCTTTAATATTCTTTTGTTAAAAGGGGGCAATACATGTCGCAAATTCCACGTTTTTCTTCATATTCCTCTTTTCAGTGATATAGAAAACAAATGCTAATCCACTATATGTAAGTGTTTTTGTGTTCATATTTATGTCTATACCATTGGCTATTATTTTAACCTATGGGCATATTTTACTAAGCAATCTGGTCGACACGGTATAGCTATATATGAGAAAATAGCAAAGTACCGTTCCCAACCACTTTTTAAACGAGTCTTTAAAAATGAATGCTTCCCACCATATTTCTAATAATGATTTTCCTGAAGCTACAATAATTGTACTGTAAGAGAATCCATATATCTCTGAAGGAATGCCCAATCTTTCCTAGCCTCTGTCTCCTTATTTATCCATTCTCAGGATCTTCCAAACTTACCATGGTGGTTATGTCCCGTTCCCAACCACAAAAAATTAAGATAGTAGTATCTCCATAGTTTTCATATTTAACTGTCTGCATAATATGCACAATTTAGCCCTTTTTGAGCCCTAAAAGAAAATGTAACATAGATCTTTTGTGGTCATTCATTTCTCTGCAACCCTTCATCAGTCACCACATGTGTCCTGTTCCCAACCACTTTTGTCCTGTTCCCAACGACTTCTTATAACACACCACTGTTCAGTTCTACAATGCATCAAACTAACTCTAAGGCAAATATTCCCTCCCCTTTGTTCTCCCATCCACTCATAACATAAACATAAAGAAAATGCCAGTCATTGTAATGACAATGTCCTGTTCCCAACCACTTGTGCCCTGTTCCCAACCATTTTTTTTTTCAAATGTAACATTATTCAATCATAACTCTTGTGAGACTCAATCGCAATTACCTATCCCTTCACCTCGGTCGTCCCATCCACTCATGACATAGTATTGTCTCAGTATAATGAAGTAAATCACAGTCACTGTAATGATAGCATCTCATTCCGAACCACTTTATGTGTTCTGTTCCAAACAACTTTATTCTTGAAAGTGACATTCAGTAATACCCTTGTACACCTTAATCACAAGCACCAATTCTGTGGCTACTGTCCCCCCATCCACTGATTGCATAGAATTATGTCAATTTATTGAATTACTCCTACTCACTGTAATGATTATGTTACGTAATTACTCATGTCCCATTCCAAATCACTTATGTCCTGTTCCCAACCACTTCTTTAAAGAAAAGTAACATTACTCGGTTTTTGTCATTAATGAACCTCACTCACAAGCACATGTTCCTCTGGCCCTGTCCCTCCTTTAGCTCAGCACATGGAATTATATCAATATGATGAATAGACCCCAGTCATTGTAATGATAATGTGTTGTTCCCAATCACTTCTTGTCCTGTTCAAACCACATTTTAAATGTGACTTTGTACAGTTCTACCACAGATGAAAATCACTTACTACTGGCCATATCCTTTCCCCTTCCTTCTCACTAACTCATGACAAATTTCTTACTATGCATCCTTTAGAAATTTCACCTACATATGTATATACTGATCACATCCTGCCCCCCATCACCTTTGTCCCGTTCCCAACCACTTTACATGGTTGAGTATATTGAAAATTATGAAAACATCTTTATGGATATGGTTCTCACCCAGGATAACAATTTAAGGGGAAGGTTTTGCAGTACTGCTGGGACCAAAAGTACTACTCTGGCCCTAAATTTTGTTTACCTTGTACAAAATTTCAATGTTTAGTATAAATTCTTGCAAATTGAAATTTAGGGAGGCTGGGGTCTTAAATCCCTAATGAGATAAGTGGAAAGGATGTTACAGCTATGAAGTATGTTCATGACCAAATAATAATTTTCCACAAAAAATGTATAGAAGGTTTGGATATTAAAGACTAGCTATGAGGACAAAATATAAGTGGCTGGGAACGGGAAAGAATGGGGTACCATATGTCTGAAGAGGTGCCATGGGGGAAACTAAATTCTCATGGGGGAAACTAAATACTGGGAAAGATGTCTGTGTTGTGAAGTGTTTGAAATTTGCTTGTTTGTTTTTATGAACTCCCTTTTCTGAGTAAAGGCTAGATAACCAATACATAAATGTTGAGATACTGAAGGTAAAAGATGAACAGCCAGGTCAATATAGAGGTACAGTAAACATAGTCACGTCATGTACTTAACTACAACCTAGTACAGAATGTAACATATAATAACTCGCTCTGATTAACACAGCATCAAATAATATTTCTGTAGATGAAGCTATATAGTTACCCCTTCTGTTATACACAGTAGATCGAGTCTCATTCTATACAGGTTAATTACCCTGGGATAATTACCAGACTATACTTTCGGTCACAAATCATAGAAACTGTGCATATGAGGCCTTACATGTCATTTCACCTACATATGTATATACTGATCATGTCCTGCTACCAATCACCTTTGTCCCGTTCCCAACCACTTTACATGGTTGAGTATATTGAAAATTATGAAAACATCTTTATGGATATGGTTCTCACCCAGGATAACAATTTAAGGGGAAGGTTTTGCAGTACCGCAGGGACCAAAAGTATTACTCTGGCCCTAAATTTTGTTTACCTTGTACAAAATTTCAAATTTCTTGCAAATTGAAATTTAGGGAGGCTGGGGTCTTAACCCTTAGGTGCCCAAGCGTGCTTAAATGCGCGGTTTTGGGCTTAAATGCAAGTATATTGAATGACATTTTCATCCTGGTACTTCTACTGGTCCAATCTGCAAATTTAGACCCTCTTTAGAATGCTAATTACTTCCCAATTACGATAAAACCATTCATTTGGCTCTATCCCCAATATACTAGGCACAGGGAGCCAAAACCTGAAAATTAGATGTCATTTTATGTGCTGTATTAAAGGGGAACCCTCCAGGGAGCTAAAGTCTGATATGGTACCAACATGATAATGGATCATACAATGGATCATACATAGACCCATTAGCTTTTACAACAATTGTTCATATCAAAAGATAAGCCATGCATTGTTTCTAACACATTATGTTTTCAAAGTGGCAGTACAAATGTAGGCAAAATCAGCTTTGAACGTTCTGTAAGGTCTCAGGATTTCAGCGCCTATATAGCAATATGATTATATAGCACATTAGAGACAAAATACTACAAAATGACAACAAATGGAATGTTTTGGTAACTATGGTTACCAGACCTGACCGGAAATACCATGCCCCTAACTTAAAGTCCTTACTGAGTTATTAGTAGTGAGAAAATGTAATGCAGAGCCCATATCAAAGGAGAAGTTCAAAATAACACATGGTCCTTTCAACGAAGTGATACAAAATGTGAAATAATGTGAAATCTTCAAATAATTCTGGGCATGAAAGGGTTAAATCCCTAATGAGATAAGTGGAAAGGATGTTACAGCTATGAAGTATGTTCATGACCAAATAATAATTTTCCACAAAAAATATATAGAAGGTTTGGATACTAAAGACTATCTATGAGGACAAAATTAAAATTTTATATTACTTATTTAACCTGGGAGGACCCTTTCCCCTCACCTGTTCACAATAGTATGCCCACACTCTCTAGAATTGCAAGGCCATACTCTGTGGGATCCTGTCATAAATTCAATGTTTTCACTTCACAGGCTTATCAAGATTTGGCTAATTTGCCATGTTTAGTAAATTTCATTTAGTTATCATTTATCTATTCATAAGCCTAGCCAAGCAAATACCTAACCATCTATTAACTTCAGATCAGCATGTGTCACTCCTAGTGTGGTGCTAGAGCAAAGGGTATTTCTCATTTGAGTTGTTGTAAAGTGCTGGTTCCATAGGAGTAAATCGGTCGGATGAGCACTAATCCGACCGATTTTTTTCTATACTTTTGATATATTATAAATCGTCAGATTAGGACTATTCCGACCGAATGTATGCCTGTGGAACCAGCGCTTAACTTGGGTTCAAATCCACAGAGAATATTACATTTCTGACACTCATTTAGTACTGAAAGCCAAATGTAGAACTTAAGCTATTCAATGACTTTTATAATTACATGGGTCCTGATGGCTAGGACATCAAAAGCGTTTGGCTAAAAGTTCTGAGGATGTGGGTACAAATCCTGTCAAAGGCACAGGGGAACTTAGAGAGAAACGAATCTGTGCTATATAACCGGGTCCTAGGAATGTATATTGAAATAACCCCCCAGATTGATTAAAGCTTTACTAAGAAATCGCAATATCATTAAGTAAATAATTATTGGGCTGCTTATAAAGAAATGGAACATCTATATTGGTACCTCTACATATGGCGATATTTCATTTCGACATGAGCAAAGTTAAACTAAACTTAATTTTATTTAGAAAAAAAAAGTTGATTTAGATTAAATAAAAGGTCTAAAATCACAGAAGGTGTGCAAATGGGAATTTTGGTGAAAGTCAGCCCCCTACACTTAGGATTTTGATTTTTCCCCAATTTTTTTTGGGTCATATTTTTGGGCTCAATGAGTTCTTGATGTTATATATGGGTTTTAGTGGATCAATATCAATATTCTGGGCTCCAGGGGGTTGAACATACCTAAAATTGACCCCTTTCAGCTTGGAAAATCAATAAAATTGACAAATTTCATCATTTTTTGTATGTAAATTATAGAGTCTTGTGGTGAAATAGAAGCAAAAATTATGTTCCTGGTCGGATTTTTTTATTTTTCTGGAGCATCCATAAACTTCACTGTGAGAGGGCAATAAGTGATTTTCCTTGAAAATCCCCCTTTTTCCTTGTCCGGGCGAAAAATCATGTTCCTTCCCCTCCTGTGTAGGATAAACACATTTAACTATCCTAACTAAGTCAGTTATTTACCCCCTATATATACCTAAGTGCCCAATGTATAGGGCAATGGATTACTCTCCATCCTTTGCAGTAGCAGAGATAGGAAGTGCTATTTTGTCCGGGCGAAATCGTGTCCGGGCGAGTGACCATTGAATAACATGCCATGTTGAGGGGTTGATTTCCTACAGAAATTAAAATTTTATCTTAATGAAAATAACATCTCTAGACCATTTAAACCTGTAGATTACAGAAATCACATTGTTATGTATGTCAGATGTGTCTTTTATATCATGAAATGAGTGTAATTATAATAAATGTTTGTAGAGATTCTTGGCATATGTCCGGGCGAATGACATTTGAGTAATAATCCATGTTGAGGGCTTGATTTTCTACAGAAACAATTGTCATATTACCATGGCAATCTCAGATCTAGACCATTTTGACCTGTAGATCATGAAAATAACATGTTTCTTTATGTCAGATGTGACCTTATTATCGTAAAATGAGAATACTTTTAACGGTTTTTATCATGATTCTGCCTACATTTCTTGTCCTCACACAAAATTCAATATTCCTGCCCCTCCTCTGCACAATAGGGATATTCAAATATCCTAACTATGCCTGTTATTTACCCCCTACATATACCTTAGTACTCAATGTATGGGACAATTGATTGCTGCTAAACCTTTACAGTATCAGGGATGGGAAGTGCTTTTTTTTTCCAGATGAAATTGTGTCCGGGCGAGTGACCATTGAGTAACATGCCATGTTGAGGGTTTGATTTCCTACAGAAATAATCATTTTATCTCATTGAAGATCACAGATCTGGACCATCTTGAGCAGTAGATGATGGAATTCACATTGTTATCTGTGTCAGCTGATTCCTTGCTATCATAAAATGAGCCTACTTTTAATGGAATTTGATCACAATTCTGAACATAATGTCCAGGCGAGTGATGAACTACAAGGTATTTTGAACAGAAATTACAGATTTTTCCCCCATCAAAACTATATACCACCTGAAAGTACATGCCGTGGGCATTGTATTCCATATAATCAATAGTTCCTACCATAGTCTGTTCAGCTTTTATATAGAACAGAAAGAAATGAATATCTTAGAATCTGAGATTTACTTGAATTCCAGGCTAGGCCCTATAGGAAAATGACCTGAGGGAAAGGCAAAAAGCCTATTACGTCTGACTACAATACTCCCAACCCATCTATTAGACCCAGTACTACAATCAAAATCATAATAACAATGGACCAAAAGCATATCATAGGTCATTTTGAATCAATAAAGGGAAAATACCCCGAATGGTCACTCGGGAGGACATCGTTTCCAGGTAGATAGGTTGTGGGCATTGCCATAGCAACGGTTTTCATATTTAACTCATAATATTTCATGTGCAGTTACCCCAAGACCTATATACTATCCACAAAAAAATATTTTTGAGATACTACATAATTTTTTCTCAGACCTCTCAAAACTCCACCAAGACCTATTTGCACACTTTCTATGATTTTTGACCAAAAAATACTGTGTAAGGGTTATCATAGTGTCTTCAGCATGTGTGATGCATTTGCATCATGAAACCATGAAGTAGTTTAATATTACATATCTAGACCCTCACGGTTCATAAGAGCATTAGGTATTGCATAACACCTTTCATGTACGATTATACAATCCTAATAACCTTATTGACATACCTAGTTATGTAGATGATGCTTGTTAATCTGATTTAAAACATCCGGACTATGTTTCAAACCATGACAAGAAAAGACCCAATTTCCATGTTGATTTCGGAAGTCTCTATACTAATGAGGGAGCATGATTCTGTGCTTAGGAATATATACCATGTTAAATATTTCCGGGACCCATACACATTTTCATAGGCCCCTATAGTAGGCATCCCTTTCCTTCTGTAGTAAAAATGTAAAATATTTAGACAAGTGGAAGGTGTGGTACACACTTCCTAGCCTCTAAAATTGGCCAGGAAGTGTGTTCCGAACCCCCCTCCCTCTCCTAATCAGGCATCACCATCAAGTAACAGGTTTTGCGTCAGGTAGACAAAGGAATATGAACCTGCATGCTGCATGCCATCCATCAAGTAAAGGAGCTAACCGAGGTGTAAATCAACTGTTGCAACCAATTAACAACTACTTGATGCCAACTAACAACTACAACCCTCTATGTTTCAGTTTCCTAAGAGAATATCCTCTCCGCTGCTGGTATCATGGACCCTAAGAAGCCCAACTCCACAGCCAATGGAGAAACAAATACAATGAATGGATCAGCCGAACACAGCACTAAAACAGACATAGACAATACAGTGATACATACAGAGAATGGAGATATCACCAAAGGTGCCTCAGTACCTGAGGCTAAGAGGCCTGCGAGTGCCACTGCTGTAGTATTTGAGGATATACCACTCAAAGAGGGAGCCAGGGAGCAAGTGGTAGAGGAACCGCCTGAAAACATGTGAGTATTGCACTGAGCCATAATATCCATAGTCCACTCAGCCTCTTTCACAAGAATTTATATAGGTTTGTATGTGTTAGGGGGAGGTTCAAACCACCCACTCCGGATAAATTTGGATTAGGGGGTAGAATCAAGTCCTTTCCCCTTAACATTTAAATTACTTTTTATACTATATTCCAGTTACTAATAACTACTTGGGATCTAAATGTATTACTGCATATCAAAAGGGAGCTAGAATGCGGTTTTATAATACATTTATTGGTGTTATTCACTATCTCGAGAGATATCTTTATCAATATGTCACAAATTATTCTTATAGTTTTAATTGTGTACAACTCCCAATTGTCCTGACTCTGGTAAGGGGTGTGTCTCTCCACTGAGACCCAGCCCCATATATATACCCCTTCCCTGTTTGGGTTTTCACAAGTTGCCAGGGACAGAAAGCTCCTCTCTCAATACCTGTCACAACACATTCCTACTGGAGATTCTGCCCCCCCCCCCGTAATCTGCTTTCATAACTGTAACACACTGAAGGTGCACTGTAGTAACTACAGCCAACCACCAACATTTCAAAACTAACAATCAAATGTGTATCAAATTACAGTATTCTTAAAATATGGTAGACGATTCCACATATATAAGTTTCAATTTATATAATGTTACATCATTATGACGAATCCACACACATATAACCCAATATATGGCTCAATTGGTTAATAGAGGCCTAGTCGACTATGGGTATTATAGATATGGCTATACGCACATTCTTGCATCGCCAGCCTTGATTTTGTGCATCATCATATATAGCAATATAATTATGTTCAACCTGAAAGGTTGGCCTTATTAGCTTCGACCCATAGAGGTCCAGTGGACTACAGATATTAGGGTTTATTGCAGTTCTGTCAAAGGATGTGTCAGTGAAGGATCTTTAAAATGATTGTCACTCTAAGGTGTATATCCTATATTTTACTTGGTGGATTAATGGGTATGATAGCAGGATCATGTATTCAAACAAGATAAGCAATACTCACCTCTGAAGGGGAATCACACATAATCTGATTAACTTTTGAATTAGATTCATTTTTACCTGAATATCTGGTTATCTTATTGTATCATCAAAAGCATAATTCTAACACAGAAGTAATAAATCATACTGCTATATCTCTTTTCAGAGACAAGCCACCACCTGTGCAGGTTTCTTCAATAGGATTTTTCTCACTGGTAAGATTGCTTAATCAAAGCCAACAGAAAATAATTGTATCAATGTAAAGGGTAAATTGAAGAAAGGCATATCTTCCAATACAGAAAACATCAACAATCAAATAAAAATTCTAATTGGTGTCATATAAAGATACAATATTCTTACATCTGCCTCTTCTTTTACCCTTTTCAGTTCAGATATTCAGACACCAAAGACCGTGTTCTCATTGCTCTTGGAACTTTAGCTGCAATGGCAAATGGCCTTGCGTTACCTCTCAACCTCCTCGTATATGGCCAAGTTCTGAACATTTTCATCGATAATGAAATTGCCAAGCGTAACCTCTCCCGCCTCCTACCCCCAACACCAGCAACTTTAACAGCAGTTGGGTCTCAAATAGGGACTGTGTTCCTCAACTATACCAACCCAGCGGCCTTACAAATACCAGTCCAAGTACCGCCAGTATGGCCTCAGGTTCAGCCATTGATATGGAACTTTGTTATTATTGGAGCATGTGTCTTGGTGGCGGGTTACATGGAGATAGCATTCTGGACATGGGCCGCAGAGCGACAGACACGGAAAATAAGGACATTGTTCTTTGACTCGATTCTTCGACAGCATATTGGGTGGTTTGATACTCACGAGAGTGGAGAATTAAATACCAGACTAGCAGAGTACGTGAGTTGGCCCTATGAGGGTGGTAGTTTTCCCTGATACATTATTTTTAATGGCTAATGCAGTGATTGCTAGTCACTCATTGACACTTTATGTAATACGATGTTTCTTTGTTTATGTACAACCTATGCGGTATCCTCCGCTATTGGAGCAGTAACTCAGAATGAAAGGGGTTAGATGAATGATAAAAATTTGGTTATGATGCATAAAGGTTTTACACTTTTATGAAAGCTTATCAAATGTTATAATTATCAAATAGATGCAGAGAGGTTCAACTGCCACAGGGTGAATTTGTAAATTTATATATATGAACAGCTGAGAACAGATTCCTTCTGCTTCACTTTTTTAGTGATATTGTCAAGATCAATTCAGGTATCGGTGACAAGCTGGCCACACTTATCCAGTGGGTGACCACATTCCTTGGAGGCTACATTCTGGGTTTCTCCTTAAACTGGAAGTTGACCCTAGTCATCCTGTCTGTGGCACCGCTCATGTTCCTCACTGTCGTCTTTATGACAAGGGTAAGCACTACCTATATTATCTCGTGTATAAGACAAACCCTTATATAAGGCCACTATCAATGGTAGATAAGGTGTTGATCACAAAGATGAATTTTGAAGCTGTTGCACTCTAATGCTAAAAAGCACAATGCATGCACATAGGTTTCCATTGCTATGCCATTGTCCACAGGAGAGCATCAGAAATCACATGTTAAGGGTTTATTGCACAGTGACTTTATTGTCATCCGAGATGAAATGTTGTAATGTTGTAAAGCCTCGGAGTAAAGAGGAGTACGCTATTATCTAAAGTGGACTTAAGGTAACTGATCTATTTCTCAATGGCCACAATGTCTTATTTGAAATCTTAACACTGATATGTGAATCCTTACTCAACTGGGGATCATCAATATAAACTTCAGAGAAAACACAATTGTAATTTTATTCACTATCTTTGACTTCCAGACTATACAACGAGTAACACTAGGTGAGCAGATGGCCTATGCCAAGGCAGGAGCCATAGCAGAGGAGACGCTTGGTAATATCCGTACCGTGGCAGCTTTTGGTGGGGAGGAGAAGGAGGCAGTTAGGTAAGTACGTTTATCCCAGCCCCTGCACTCTGTATGAAAAGGGGATGTCACCTGTGTTCCCAGTTTTCAAAAGTATCCCTTTACTCTCTGATTTTCGGGCAAAATAGCACACCTTATTTATGAAAAACACTGATTTTCTTGGGACCCAAAAGTACCCCTTATTTAAAAAAAAAAAACTGACATGTTTTAGTCTAATGGAGGGTAAAAATAGATTTCCCAATGGACACAGCAGTTGACTAAGTGGGATTCTCTCTTAGAGAATCCATTCTATCCGTTATACCCACACTCTTACAAAAGTCCCCCCCCCCCTTTATCTTGAAATCCACAGAGATTCTTGGTATAAAGTTGACCCCTTATTTCAAAATCAACGGGATTATTAGAGGAGATGACCCCCTTTTTTAATTTCAGGGACATTAGTAGTGCTTGAGAAAAAGACCCTTATTTCGCGATTTTTGGAATGCAGGTGACGTACCCTAAGGGTATGAAGTGCAGAGACCGGGACATTAATACCACAGAAACACAGTGTTTGATTCACACATGTAGCCAATAATGTCATATATTAAAGAGTATCTTGTGAGCATCAAAAGTTGGAGGTGCTATAGAATAGTGCTCTGCTGCTCAAAAGTTTTGTCTGGCTTTTTCTTGAGTTGGGGATAGTTATAAATGGGGCGTGCCTTATACGCAACATATTTTTGTCACATTTTCCAGAAAGCGTGATTAAGTCTATTTTCATCAATTAAATTTTTTTATAACAGTTGTGTTTGAACTGTATAGGATAATATATCTCCAGTAATGAAGTATAGTTCTCCCCTATTGCCCTGACATGAGGCAATGAGAAGTATAATTATACGTAAACAATGGAACAATGTGACTGGCAAGTGGATGGCACAATATTTGGTCTGGTTCACCCTATTGACATTTCTATTTATCCGGTATACACTGAAATTGAGTAAACAGTCAGCAGTAGAAAAATGGAAATACAGACTCTGTGGGATATATAATTCGAAAATCATGTAACGCTGTACACTGCATAATTTCACTTATTGCACAGGTCCCAGCGTGGGGTTTCACAAGTTGGCAATATTCCGACCGGTCATAACTAGATGTGATAGCAGTTTTAAGATTGGTTGTAAGCTCACAATTGCAGGTGTTTCTATAAAAGTCATCAGTATGTTTTAATTTATTTCTCTGTTTGACCATGCCAAGATGGGAGTGTTTGAAACTTTGCAACCTTCATAATTTGGTTTTAAAATTGGATATTTTATTATTATCATTATCTTTGGCTTGTGAAACACCACACAGGCAGGAAATAAAATACTCAAGTTTATAGTTAAAAACCTCGATGCACTTTAGAGAAAATACAGGGCTGTTTGTATCAACTTTCTTTAAGGTGGGTCGATCCCATTGAATCAAAGTTCCTAGAATTTCATAATTTTTCACACAAAGGTACCTAAAATCACATAGAATCACATTATGGAAACAAAGTAGGGGGTCTCATGCTACTCTTTTTACATTGAATTTCGAAAAATGAAAGTATTTTAATTTTCACCAAAAAAAAAGAAAATAATTGACTCAATTTTGAGAATATTTTTCTGCCATAAATATCAAACACAGAAATATGAAACCTCACATGATGAACGCTCTAATATCCTTATTCTATTGGAATTTTTGATTGTATGTCCATTATAAGGCATACAAGGTAAGTTTTGCATATTTTGGTAGAAAGTGGGACAAATTTCCCATAATTTCATAACAAAAATGATAAAATTTCCTATTTTCAGCCACTAGAGTTTTCTTATACTTCTCTAAAATATTGTCCAGATAAACTGCCATCAATTAAGAGCAATTTTGATATAGGGTCCCATGCATAACTTTGCAGGTTTGGCCATTTGAAATAAATGAAAAAAAAGCATTGGGAATAATGACAGAAATCCATTTTCAAAGCACTGCATGATGGTTAAAATGTATGAATCCTTGGCATAAAACTGTTTCATTTCATGCCTCATGCATTGTGAGCAGCCTGTCACCTCTTCAGCATTATCTAGGAAATATTAGGGTTATAATTATGAGTACAAAATAATGTCACTGAATGGTGAAAAAATCAGAGATAAATATAGTAAGATTTGAGAATGTCATTTAATGCCCAATTCTGAGCAAAATAGGCCAAAACTTCCTTTTGATATTTAGGGTATATATCGGTATATGCATACCAAAAATGATCCCATTCTGATAAAATTAACCTACATGCGCAGGGACCTGCGCAGTAGGTTTAATAGCAACGGGGACGACCCACCTTAAGTCACTGCTTACAATGAAAGACTACTAAAAGTCAGCTACAAAGAGCAGTCGTAGGACATTACCTACAATCACACCACTCTACTTTTGAAGACACCAAGTTGTAGTGGATTTGGTTCAGTCGTACCCTGTTGTGAAATGCTCTCTCAATCCTGCATTGGTACCAGTGAAGATTAATTATAGTGGGTTTCCCCTTCTGAAACCCGTGAGCCCCAATTAAAGATGCTATTCCCCCCACTTCTGCACCATGCTTGCCGGTGCTAAAGGAGTAAAAGGATTAAAGGCTCGATCAGTATGTGGTTCCCAAATCTCTGATGATAGGAGGAGCTCGCTGGCTAAGGGGATAGCCTCTAAGAAAGCATATATAGTTCCTAGTAGGACAGGCTTTTGAAATTCCTACGGTATTCCTAAATAGCTTGTGTCAGCTGCATGGCCCATCATGGTGTAGACTATAGTTGATGCTGGTGCCTACTCTATCACACAGATATGTGTCCAACTTGGATGGTGCACGGCGGCAGGGGATGCTGCGTGGTCTGGCAGCTGGTGTTGGTCAGGGCCTGTTCTGGATCCTCATCTTTGGTGCCTTTGCCTTAGCCTTCTGGTACGGATCCCGCTTGGTAGCTACAGAGGGCGAGAGTGGGGGTACTATTCTACAGGTAAGTCTTATCTTTATATACGTAGGGTCTATATACATTGAAGTTGATACTGTTGTTAATTCAGCCACAGAATCAAAGAAAAATACAGGATATAATTTGGAGAGAATGCTGAAAAGAAATTGAAAAGACTCTTGATTATAGATACTGTAATGGCACATTAAGGCCTAAGCACCGGGGTCCTGGTCTCGAATAAGCATCAGGGTATAGGGGTGTTGAAATCTATCCTGAGTACTAAGACAGTTTGAAAAATAAGCCCCTGTCTCACATAAGCACTGGGGTGCAGTGGGATTGAAATCAAATTCAGTGAATACTAATACAAAAAGGTAGCATTTATTTTAAATTATTAGGGGAAATCAAATATCCACACAAAACCAGACACGTTGAATTACAGTTGATTTATCTTCTATTGGGGTTATTCACATTGAGAGAAGGGGGGTAAATGGTAGTTCTGGGTTGGTTTGCCTTGGATAACCGTCAATCTCGGTAGATGTCCTATTCTTCAAGATTACCTAGTAGTGAATCAACACAGGTTTACATGAAGTAAACTCATAAGATATACTTTGGTTATAAATATACTAAAAGATCTAGCACTGTCATATTTATTATGAAATTCAAACCTTTAACATTGTCTAAAAAACATTACCTTCAGGTGTTCATGGGAGTGATGATAGGAACCATGTCGTTGGGGCATGCAGCGCCAAACCTAGAGTACATCTCCAGTGCCAAAGGTGCTGCCGCTGCTGTATACAGTGTTATAGACCAGGTGAGGAATTAAGTTTAATATTTTTCTCAAATTTGTGTAGGAAGGTTTTAGTTGTGCACACCTTTACAGTTGCACAGACATACAATCATCAATTTCTCACAAATGTTTTGACACTTTCCTCCAAAGATACCCTTTCAGGTGATGACAATGCTGAAATCCATTGCCTTAAATCATAAGTCATAATTATGAACATAACTTGGGGTAAGCTATTTATTAGAAAAAGGATTTAATGATTGCATTTTATTCTATCATTATTTCAGCAATCCGAGATAGATAGTGCATCTGAGGAGGGAGAGAAGCCTGAGAAAGTGCAGGGAAATATAGAGTTCTCAGATATTGACTTCACCTACCCCGCCCGGCCTGATGTACAGGTACGAGAGTGCTGAATAAAAATGTTATTTGGGCTTATTCCACGGGATTCTGAGTGCTTTTTCTGGATATTCCCATGCACATACCTGTCGATATTGCACACCATGAAGGCTGTAGCATCACTTTTGTAAGGCGTTCGGTTATCCAAGGATAACAGGCACCCGGTGCCATTATCCATGGATAACCTGCATGCCTTATATGTCCCTGTTGACATGTCATATGTTACATGTTAAAACCCACGAAATGTCATGACCAGGGCAGGGCTCGAACCTGCAGTCTCAGATCCCTAGTCCAACTCCCTATGCATTGCGCCGCAGGGACTGACGAGAGAAGTTTGGTTAGAACCGTGTCTCTATGATATAAAGCCACCCAGCAGTAGTGTAGTATGAACACGTCCAGCACCTTGACCCATAACCAGGCCAGTCGCGCACAGTACCTAACCAACAGCTGCCGGGCGCCGAAATGGGAAACGCGGTGGTCTAGTGGTTAGCGCATTGTGCTCAGCCGTCAAAGGTAGGCGGATCGAGTACGGTCCGGGCGCATCTCTTTTTCGCTGTGTGCCTGCTGCCAGCCGGGTGCCGAGGTGTGTGTACCAATTGTACACAAACACGGCCCGGGCGCATCTTTTTTTCGCCGTGTGCACTGTAGCTGTCCGCTGCCGGGCGACGAGGTGTATGTACCGATTGTACACAAACATAACCGTGAGACGCATTCAAAGCAAGCCAAGCCGAGACGGGCGCTGTAGCTGTCCACTGCTGGGCGCCAAGTGTGTGTACCGGTGGTCTATTGGTTAGAATGCCAACCCAGAGGCTGCCGGGTGCACTATGGCTGGCTTCGAGTCCCGGGGAAGGGGAACAATTTTTGTATTCAACTTGAATTTATTGGTATTCTATTTATTATCTATTGGTTTCGTGGAATAAAATAAGTAGTCAATGGATAATTCATGATTTGTGTGTGTTAGCAAAGGATAATTACACTCGGGCTACGCCCTTGTGTAATTATCCTTCACTAACACACACTCGTCATGAATTATCCATTGATTACTTGTTCACTATGGAAGGCAGAATATTATATCTCATCTTTTCCTTTGTTCTACAGATATTCATGATCCTTTTGCTGATAGGAAAAGAGAAAATTATAAGGGATCACCCAATAGGTGTCGAAATCTCGCCCCCCCCTACCCTACCCTGGGGAGTTACAAAGAAAACTAGCTCTGAAGGCCGCCCCACCCCCCACTTTGTCTTTGCTGCATAACAGACATTTACTACATCAATTATTTATAGCACAATCCTTTTAACTATATGATCTTTTCTTACTTGCACAAAGTGAACCATTTATTTTACACAATACCACTCCATTCTTCCCGTGACACAACAGTGACTACTACCAAATTATCTACTCCGTTCCATCCCTATCCTAGATCCTTGACAAGTTCAGCCTGCAGATTAATGTTGGACAGACCGTGGCTTTGGTTGGACCCAGTGGCTGTGGTAAGAGTACAACCATCCAACTGCTACAACGCTTCTACGACCCACAGGGAGGCAAGGTTAGTCTCATCGTCATTTTCTTAGTTGTTTAAATAATTTTATTAAGTCCTTAAGAAGTTGCAAATTATTCATGTTTGTGGCCCCTTTGAAGAAAATTAAGGCATCTATTTTTGTGTTTCTTTTTCTTTTCTTTTTTTTTTCTTTTTCGTGTAAACAAGAATGTTTCATCCTTTCTTCTTAACATAAACAGAGATCACACTGAAAATGAAAAGGTCATCGCAACTACCTCGCTCAGTGAAAGAATTGTTTAATACCATAATAGTTATTATAACACTTTCATTATAACACATTGTGTAATTTTCCATTCAGGTAACACTGGATGGCCTTGACATCCGGGACCTGAATATCAAATGGATGAGACAGCACATTGGGGTGGTAAGTTTATGAAATATATTTTTAACTTTCACGTTGTAAACATTGGCATGATAATTAACATGCACATTGCCCAATGTAATTCAGTATGACTAATGTAGGCAACACCTGTTCAGTCTGACCTTGGCCTAGAAGCATGTTTTTGGGTGTTGTTTTTTCCCCGCAAAATGTGTATTATCAATGTACAAAGGTAACTATTGAGGTTTTTTGTTTTAGCATGTGAAGAAATTGGACTACTGGAGACCATTTAGATACCACTAATAACAAAATTATATGTACTCCACTTTTGCTGGAAATTTCATGAAAGGTTTTTGAAATTCTGCGAGCTTTTGAATCCCTATGTTGTGGTAAGTTGTCTCTAATTTGATTATACTAGTGACAAAGATATATTATGTGTGTTTAGGTCAGCCAGGAGCCTGTGCTCTTTGCCAGTACTATTGCGGAGAACATCCGGTATGGACGGGCTGGTGTCTCACAATTTGAAATCGAACAAGCGGCACGGAATGCCAATGCACTGGACTTCATTCTCAAACTACCAGAGGTAATATCAAATAAAGATAAACTATATGTGATAGATTGAAAACCATGGTAAATTTACTTACCCTAATTTTACAGGTTAATTAGCCAATAAGTGTAGAATATTGTAGATAGCCTGTGCTGCGGAGGAGTGAGGCATAATGCAGTAGTGTACAGCATAACAGGCCTGGCAGTAAATCAAAATTATCCAACTGGAGAGCATTTTTTTACATCATTGAGAAATGCACCAACAAGCAAACATGGTACTTATTAAAAAGTGGATACTGGTACTTATCTATCAATTCAAACTCTGGTTCACTCACCTCATTATGTGTAGTGTAAAAATAGACGAATGAATTTGCAGTAGTAGATCTATCTTGAGCATACATAGTCTCTCAACTATAGCAATCAGTTTCACTTTATCCATACAGAAATTCAACATGATGGTAGGTGCTCGGGGTGCACAGCTGAGTGGGGGACAGAAGCAGCGTATTGCCATAGCCCGGGCCCTGGTCAGTAACCCTAATATACTGCTACTAGATGAGGCAACCTCAGCACTGGACACAGAGAGTGAGAGTATTGTACAGGATGCACTGGACAAGGTGGGTTATTAGTCAGCCGAATTAAAATCTTTAATCACTGCATGATCCAAAAAGATTTATCTTATTGCATCAATAGGTGAGGCTTCACTATGCGATTTTTGCTGAAAATCGGAGCTATTCTCACAAAAGCAGATACAAACACAGATTATAGAGTGGTATTTGTTATTATTTCAAGGTGTAAATAGAAGATTGACAGAGCTTTCTGTTTATGTGGGGAAGGCTTTGTGTACAATCTCAGGCACATTTTTGTTGCCAAAAGATGTTTTTGTTTACTAAATCAAGTTGACCTAATGTAAATATTGCAGACTTTCACACTGATGACTCTCTGCAACTCAATATTAGACAGGTTTAATTTTTACAGTACAAGACCCTGCAATATGTGTGACTGCTGTGTTGTTATTTATATTCTGCTGTGTTGATGTTTATATATTGAACTCCCACCCAATTACAGAGTCTATGCAGGTGCAGGTTAGTTGGTAAATATGGCACACAAGGAGAGAGATCACCCATAAAATAACCCCTGAAATCTCTTGTTTACAATTTTGAATGTCGTGTTTACAATATAGGAATGCGTAACTTACCCAGGATCATTCTACCCACATAGGCACCCTACTCCTACCTATATGAAAAGCGCAACAAATTTTGTTTCTGGCTTTCATTTTTTTGCTTGATTCATTATACAGAGAAGAAGTCAGTAAAGCTGCTTCAAGTATGAACATGATAAAATGACAGTGTTTACTTGTAGCCTTGCCTTTAGCGATAACTGACTGTTTCCCACATTCCTTAATTGACTGAAGGATGATAGCCTCTTGCACACCTCTTTACTTTATGAGTGTTTAGTACCTGTGTGATCTTACCTCTTGTTTCCTCCTTCAAGGCACGGCAAGGCCGCACAACCATAGTGATTGCCCACCGACTGTCGACCATCAGAAACGCAGATGTTATAGTAGGGCTCAGTGAAGGACAGGTGGTAGAGAAGGGAACACATGATGTATTGATGCAGCTTGATGACAGCCTGTACCACCAACTGGTCACCAGCCAGGTAAGGGAGGCCCAACCCCTTGCCTACAGATAGTGCATTAATGCACTACCATGGGAAACACAGATAGTGCATTAATGCACTATTTATCATTTTCTCTCTGAATAGTTGTTCTTAGGTTGGATGATGAAATAATGATGCTATTAAAAGCAACTTTTGACAGACGTAAAAATATATCATAAATAATCATATTCTAGGTGTTTCCTTGCAGAACAACTTTGCTATGATTATGTATTGAACTGCTAAAGTGAGCATGAGGCATTATTCTCACAGGCCTATACACCGGTAGGCAAAGGGTTAATCACATTTTATTTGCCCTTTAAATGTTGATTTTCAATCAATGCATCATGCTCATTGGTCGTCAGACGTATAATAGGCCAATCTTGAGGATTGGCAGAGGTTGAGAATGACTTGGTGGTCTGTTTGTGGATGCTGCCACCTAGTGTTCTCTGTCAGCAGTATCAACAAAGGTTAGTCGCCATCTTGTAGGATTCTGAAACTAACTGGGCAGATGTCAAGCAAAGCGACCCGCTCCAGAAAATATGTGTTTCATACCCTTTGAATCTAAGATACTCAACAGTTTTTTTTTCTTCTTTTATTCTTACAGACAGCAGCAGCAATAAAGGAAAAGAAAAAACTAGGTAAGCCCCACACCTCCTCTCAAACTATTAAATCATAACTTTCTAGAAACATGCTAGATCGAACTTTAATGAATTAGTATCAAAGCATGATGAATAGGTTGGACTTAAGAAAGCTGTTAGTATGCATGATGTCAATTTTGACCAATAAAAACATTACTATTGGCAGGATATTGAACACTGAGCAGGAAATAATATTGAAATATGTCAAATCCTATGTGAGGATTTTGCCATATCATTGCTTGCTGATATTAAACTTATTTTCAAACGGCCCTTCCAAAAGTTTAGCTCTTGGTATGTCCAGATATTATTTTTTATTTAAATATTGAACAGCAGATGCAACATGTAAGTGAGATAGTGTTTGATGTTGTGAGATTGGTAGTGCATGTGTCAATTCTGTGTTGAACCGTTAATGGTCATTTCCTTTTCAAGAGAGTGAGGTGGGGGACAAAATGGGAACAGACTTAGAAAAGGGCAACACGAAAGCCCTTCTCTATGACGTAAAGTATTCGACAGATTTGTGTTAAAATGAGAGAAAACTGGGCTTCCTAAAAGGAGACAAACTGCAGTGAAATCTAAATTGCTTTAGGTACATTTGAATTTTGTTATATGCTATTCTGGCTTGCATTAGGAGATTCACACCGATTTGCTCCTAATAATAGTATTTATAATACTTTATGCATCTCAAGTGATAACCCACTCAGCTTGATGTTGAGAAATGACCATGCCGTTTTGTTAGATTATTACCACTTTACAAGGAAAATTATAGCTCCAAATTTAGATTAATTTATAGTCAGGAAGAATGGCAATTCCTTGAAATGGATATAGGAAACAAAAGCCCAATGTTTGAATCTTTCTGAATACTCTTGGAACCTGATGAAAGATCATAATTATCATAAATTTTATGAACTACCCTCCAGGTCATTGATAGATTCCTGATGCCAACTAACTAGTCGCAGCAATTGGCTCTCGGGCTACCCATAATTGCATGGTACAATTATATAAGTATCTGCCTTTTATGTGCTGTGTGTTGTTTGTAAGTAATATATGTGACATGTACTGGGAATAGGAACCTTAATGCACCTTGCACTAAGGGCCCTTTTCGCAAATCATGTCACATATAAGGTTTCATTTGGTTGGTCCTTGGTGTTTTTTGCATTGTGTTGCTTTTATGAAACTATCTTCATGTTGATGACCAATAGACATATGATTTTGATCACATGAAACCAGTGATCTGAAGATCTAGGGCTCTCGATTTCTAGTATCATCACCCAGGGTTTTGGGAACCTGGGGTCTGTTACACAATCAACATTCGGGATCGTTATTTATCAAATCGTCTAAATTGCGTTTCAAGTATTAATTTGGAAAGTGTCCGATAATTTTTCGTGTCCATTAATTAATGATCAAGGTGCAAGTATTTCTATAGAAATTGTTAGGTGTTTCATAACTGTTCTTTAATATTCTAATGGTGTTCTTTTATTCAGTTCTGGTGCTCGTAAAGGGGTTTATCCAGTGTTACAAAAATAAAAGTTATACTTAAATGGGGGTAAAAGTTAAAAAAAAATGGAAAACAGTGTTATCCTTATATGATTTTATATGAGGATGTCCCAAAATACATACATAAAAATAACAACTTTGTTGATTAGGATATCATTCAAATAGTTTTGGCAGTATAGAAGCACCTATATCTAGCCCATGATCTTGTGTTTGTTAATTATTGTTTAGTTTCATGCTCGTTATTTTTGTGGGTATATTTTCAGTTGCCTTCAGGGGCCATTCAAGAGGATTAAGTTTAGTTTAGGACGAAGGGCCTTTTAACCTATATTTACCTTTAATTGTTATTAGTTAATCCAATTATTTTTAACATCATGTGGGGTTTTGCATTTGTTTTGCCAGTGTTATGGGGCTCTGTGATGTCATAGTACACAGCATTGTGTATTTTACCATGTAACTGATACTCTCTGAATGAATACCAACATTAATTAATGTAAAATTATTAAATAACATGAAAAATAACGAGTATGAGGGCATTTGGTGTTCTTCTGGAGTAGGTATGGTGGAACACATTGATTTCATACTCACCTTCATACTCATTATTTTCAAAGTATTTTCTATTATGAATACAATTTAAAGAACACAAATTGTGTAACAGACCCCTGGAGTCTAGTTTACAAGGTAGTATGATACAACCACCATAACTATTCTGAAAAAGGTTTAACCCCATGTAAAGTCGTAAGGATAAAGGTACCATTATGGGATGTGTGTGATCCTTTGCACCAAGTTAGCTTATCCGTTTTTTAATTCCTTCCCATGTTGTATCACATGTTAGTATTGTATTCATACAAAGCATAGTACTCACATATATAAGTTGCATCTTATACATGAAACCAAGCGTTACTCTCCCAGGGGTCTGTTACACAAATGGTGCTCGTTAATTTGTGCTCTTAACTGATAAAATGTTTAAAATAAAGAAGCAGAGTTTCATAACGTGTATTCGTCTGGAAGAGTACCAAATACATTCATGTTAGTTAATTTTCATGTTCTTTAATTATTTTTTTAAGGTGTGAAAGTTTTTATTGCCAAGTCACAAATTATACATGCATGATAAAATCTGACAATAAAGGTGATATCCTTAGGTTCACAAGGTTCTCAGTTTTCAACACATAGGTAATGAGATTAATGATTCATGTAAGATGATGAAGGATGAGAAAACAGTAAATATAAGGGTAACAGAAAAAACACTATATACAAAAGGAAAGAAAAATGTATAAGAAGAAATTGATCCATGTTGAGAAAAATACCATGAAAGCAGATTCGTAATCTGCACACTTGAAATTCACAATCACAAATTTAATAATTGGGCTTGATAAAGAGACAAGGGGAGCTTAAAGATTTTGAGATTTAGAAAAAAAACTCACAAAATGCTAAAACTAACATTAATAAATATTATATCCAAAGAGGCAACTTGACTAATTTTTTACTGATTTAACGATTATATCAATTTTGTGTATGTATGTAACACCCATCTATACACAGCAGCAAGTTCATAACGCGAATCAATACACCCATGTATCCCGCTACAATTATACCAGACATAGCAGTTGCAGGAAGAAGAAAACTAATATCCCGTTAGTTAATATTGGTGCTCATGGGGTACATGGTAAACTACATTTTTTTCGTGTACTACATCACCACAGGGCCCCATAACACCTGCAAGATAAATGTAAACCCAATATGATGTGAAAAATAGTTTAATTAACCTATACCGATTTATGCTAAATATAGATTTAAGGCCCTCTACTACAACTAAAATCATGTTAAATGGCCCCTAAAGGCAATTAAAAGTATGCCCAGGTCAGTATAACTTTTATTTATGTAACACTGGATAAACCCTTTTATTACCACCAGAAATAAATTAAAGAACACCATCAAAATATTAAAGATCAGTTATGAAACACCTAACAATTTCTATAGAAATAAGGTCTTGCTCATCTACTAAAGAGCGCAAAAATTAGTGCACACCACCTAGATTTATACTTGTAACACATTTTCTAAAAAATTACAATTAGGGACCACACATTTTTATTGTGTAACAGACCCCAGGCCGCGGTTTGCCCTGTATATGGGGTAACATATTGAAACAGTACTGAACTTCTCAAAATTGACCTCTGACTCTATCTTATTGTCATGGGATCAACCCAGGGTGCCCTTACATGTCCGGGTTTGCCTTATATGTAAGATACTATGATAATGCTCCCTTTCTCACACATTTTGATAAACCTAGCCATACATAACCGACATAGTTTTCAAGTCAGGGCTGACTGTTTCCTCTACAAAACTGAAATGCATGTTAGGTAATAAAAAAAAACCTTTCTAAGGGCAAAGTAACCTTTTTGATAATTTTAGATAAAGATGAAAATAATTTATCAATTTATATATCTGTAAAATATAACACAGGTGACTTACTCACAATGCAAATTACATAAACATGATATTGGAATTCTCTATAAATCTATATTTCTTGGAGAACCAGAAAATGTATTTTCTATGTAAGGCATGAAAATCATGAGTCCTAAAAATAATTGTCATTTTTAACAAGTATATTGTATAATATAACACTGACCATCCACAGTAAAAGCCAGCATGAGTAATCTTCTTGAGAGAATAAGCGAAGATCAAACTTTGGATCCCAATGGTGAGTTAGCAGTCTGGCAATAAAGTTTCCTTTTCAGTGGTGGGTTTAATAGTGGGGAATATTTAGCGGTCTGGGAATATTAAGGTATACAATCCAAAGTTTTGTGTATTTATAGTTATTTAGTAAACTGTAGGTAGGTGACCATCATAACATCTGAATAACTACCCATCTTGACCTTATTGTTGCATATTTCTAAACAAGAGCTATTACACTTGATTTCCTTTCTTTTTTTGAAGTATTTTTTGTTCCAGAAAATTGGAATATGGCTTACAAAAAAAGACACCCTTCACTAAGACAAGCAGTTGCTATGTAAGACCTCGCTTCACCTTATGAGCAGATTACCCTGTATAGTCATTAATACCATTGTTACCTTGATATTTTAGAGGGAGAAGAGGAGGATTTTGAACTAGAAGACCCACTGCTAGAAAAAAGAGAAGACCAGTTGATTAGGTCTGGTAGTGGTCGTAGGTCCAGTCGCAGGAGGATCCCATATGGCCGGCAACAGAGTGAAGTCTCTGTGAAGAGTGTAAGACATGCTCGGAGCAACTCACAAAGATCCAGGAAGGAGAGTGTACTCACCGATACAGATGTTTGGTCTGAGAAAGATGAGGTATGAAGTTAAGTTTTAGTAACATACACAAGCATTTATGTTTAAAGTAACATATGTGGCCAGGTGAGGGAAAACATGCCTCCTTGGGGAAAATGGCTTTTTAAGGTTTAACTCATGGGATCTAAAATGAGATATCGTGAGCTAAAATATCTCTTGTAGTTTTGCTGTAATTGCTTGTAAAACATAGGTTGGTGTGTTCAACTGAAAATGGGAAATAAGCTCTAAATGCACTATTATTCTATCATAAACACAAATAATGCAAAAAATACAGTTTTGTAGAAAAATAACCAAAGGAATGTGATGTTTTTGTCATAAAATTGGTTCTATATGAAATTTGTTAGCTCTGTTTTCAGTTCTGGGTTCCTGAAGAAATTTCAAAAAAGAAATTGAAGCAAAAATTCCGAATTGGAATAGGGAAGTGGTTTCCCTGGCAACCAGAAGTTGCCTTATCTACCACTTTTCTATGTTGGAACATTTTTAGGGGAGATGGAATGATTTTAAGCATACCACTGGATTCCTTATAAAAAATTGGCCTAAAGATTCTTTTTAGCATTGTCAGTGTTTTACCCATATACTGTGCTCTGGTGGCCAAAACCAGTACTAAAAATCCCCCATTGTGTTCTCCCCCATTGGACCATTTTACATTTGCATATTCATTTTCATAATTAGACATAGACTTTGTATTTCAAGTACAACATATTTCCTGAAGATGATTTTGGTATTAGTATAAAATAATAGGGGGAACTCCTCTGAGTAATGTTGTAAGTCTGAAGCCGTGACAATGGAATACCATTTTAAACTAAGTACTTCACATTGAATCTGTAGGCTGCTCTGGTTGAGAAGCTACCTCCAGCTCCCGTTAGGAGGATTATGATGATGAACGCACCTGAGTGGCACTACATTGTAATTGGCTGCATCTCTGCTCTCTTCACCGGTGCCGTTCATCCATGCTTCTCTATTCTCTTCAGTGAAATATTAGGAGTAAGTCGAACATTTCTTAATTCATCAGCTAGTTTTCCTCAATTCTGGTTCAATAACAAATGGATTTCAATTGATGAAAATTAAAATAAATTTAATTTAGGACAAATTTTGATATTATGAAATAACACAGGCAAGAATATCTCTACAAATTTAACTTGTTTATGACATCTTCCTTGATAAGTAGGGAAGGAAAATAGGTATGCTATAATTCTTTGGTGCGGTATGCTATAATTCAGTGGTGAGGAAATCCACACTCACATCAAAATAAAAGATTAGGTATAATCATCTATTTCAGAACTTTGCTACATTAGACCCTGCTGAAGCAGCAGCTAAAACTGCCATGTTCGCTGGTTTGATTGCCGCTCTTGGATTCGTCGTTGCCATAGCCAACACAACACAGGTACATACAAGCTGAATACAATGTTTCCACTGCACAAAAACCTATGTTGTCTCATAGAGACGTTCATTTGAATCAAGGATAATTGTTTAATCAGAGTGTATCGTTCTTGGAAGATAATTGAAAGTGATTTTCCTGCAACATTCAAGTAAATATAACCTTTCCAAATGCATAGAAATACAATCTGACCCTTAAGGTCTTATCTAAATTGCTTACTTTTTTCTTCAGTCTTACTTCTTTGCAAAATCTGGTGAGAACCTGACTCTTCGTCTTCGTGAAATGGCCTTCAGGAGTATGCTCCGACAGGTGAGGATGATTTTTCGATTACAAAAAACTGAAATGATTTTGGTCTCAAGGACAAACACTACTACACCGAAAATGAATAAGCATTAAAAGATGCGAGACCCTGCAACTAGAATATTTGGTGTGACCCTTGCATATATTTCATCAATCTCATAGGAGCCTTGCCTCTGAGTTTCAAACATATCAAAAGTTTGCACTTGTATTTCTAATTAATACAATGTAGACCAAATCTTAAAGGAATAGGGAAGTTTATTACACACTCATTAAATAGGTATCTGAGATATGACATGATAATTTATCGCCCAAATTCTCGCACATTTATAATGCCATTTTCAACTTTGTTTTATGAAACAGGATATAGCCTGGTTTGATGACCGCTCAAATCAGCTAGGTGCTCTCACTGCTCGTCTGGCCTCAGATGCCTCTGCAGTACGAGGGGTAGGTAAAATCATCCTCCTAGGTATGATTGAGTTATACTATGCATTCTTGATTTTTCATAACGGTTTATAGCTGAATATGATATGTTAAGTCTTTTGTTGAAACATATGCCCAAATTTTGATCAGGAGGAAGGCAACTAGGAAAGTGACTTACCCAGCACTTTGAGGGACGGAGGATGTATTTTAACCAAGTTCACTTAACATCTATAATGCCATCAGGTTTCATGAATTTACCCCTACACATGTCATTTGGACTCCACAAGACATACAGATTTCCATAGGGTTAACATGTTGATTCTTCTATTTTACAAGGTTCCCATTGTTGTTCATTGCATAAAATGTTTAACATTAAAAAAATATGTAATTTTATCAACAGGCTGCTGGACAGCAGATGGGTGTTATTGTACAATCTATGGTCAACATGGGTACAGCTATAATCATCGCCTTTGTCTTTGGTCCCAAACTGGCCTGCGTCGTTATCGCCTTCCTCCCCTTCCTTGTATTCTCCGGTCTGGCACAGGGCAAACTCATGCAGGGCTTCAGTAAAGGGGACAAGACCCTAAGTGAGGAGGGAGGGAAGGTAAGTGCTTAATTATATACCAATCATTGACTACCATGGTCCTCTGTGTATTAAGCTCACCTACCATATAAGGCACATCAACATCAATGGTCAGAGTCTGGTCATTCTAGTCCTGTTCTTTAGTCTAAAATAGTTTGATTGGTGCTTTAAGGTGATAATGTACAAACTGTGACTTACAAATATGTTGGAGTTTTATATAATCTATTCAGGCTCAATATTTTAATTTCGACTCCAGTTTTGTAAGAAAAGTTTGAGAGGAAATTTTGAAAAAAAGAGTGATTTCACACAAGTTTAGTATAGCCTTCCATTCACACATATAAAAAGGGCATTAAAATAGAATTTCAATTTGATCTCCCATATGCAATGGATGTAAAGTGCACATGACCTATGCATGAGATCAGAAGACCGAGAGCTTTAGTAGGGCCGGTGCCATATTTGTGGCCTGTGAACCACTTTGAGAAGATTGCTTTTCATGATTTTGAAAGATAAATCTTACATGTTGCTTATCAACTCAAGAACCAATATCAATTGTTTTTAATTTAACTTTTTTAACTTTTTTTCAGATTGCAGTAGAGGCAATAGATAATATCAGGACAGTGGCTGCATTGACATTAGAACCAACTATCAAGGACAACTTCAATTCCCACTTTAAAAAAATGTACCAGTAAGTAATTGATCATTTAGATCAATTATATCTTTGAATTCACTAAATCTTTGTATTACATGGCTGTTCAAGACCTACCTCTGAAGCTGTTAAAAGGGAAATGAAATGTCATACTATGAAAAGCTGTTTCTATATCATCATCCACATGATGGGTCAGGCTTATATCACAGTTCACCTATGGCCTTACGTAAAATGAAGTCATCATCCTCTTTTTGATATTTGCCCTGTGTTGTTGTATAATTAGGTTTTGTTCATATTTATTTCAAAAATCAACCCCCTTGCTATTTTAAATTTCAATTTGACAAGCTATAGACTCAATTCTCAATGTATCTTATCTTCAGAAAAGGTGTTAAGAAGTCCCATGTGTACGGGATCTTCTACTCCCTCAGTCAGGCCACTGTCTTCTTTGCTTATGCTGCAACATTCGCCTACGGATCTCAGCTCATCGATTCTAATGACATGATCTACAGAGATGTCTTCAGGTCCATATTCATTATCAATCATATTGATTACCAGATTCTTTTACTGAACACTTTAGGATTACTTACACACCAATTAGCGCATTATCTGCTAGTGCTAATTTGGTGCATAATGCAAACTCCTGGAAGATGGTATCATAGGGTTTGCATAATGTGTAAATGAAGCCTAGACAGTTTACTTGCCACGGCTGAAGTCAAACATAAAAAAGTTAGATGATTTATCGATACATCTAAATGAAAACTATAAGTGTCATGCTTATTTGTCATCAGGATGCATCACTGGGCAGCAACCCATTACCACTGATGGAAATGAAAAGAACTAGCCTTATTTCATTGAGCTACTATGCAGCCCCTAAGTCCATCTACCCGCTTGTATCCTAATTGAAATCTGATTCAGGCTACTTAAAATTATTCACACAAATCCTTAAATACCATTATGGCAACTGGGATAGGAAATGCAAAGGCCTACCCTGTGTTTTGATTTCTTTTTTTTCATATTCATGAAAGTAAGAGGCTGTACTTGTCAATAAACATCTGATAATTCTTTGAGACCAATAGCTATTTATAATCAAATGGTTATACCAATTTTTCAAAATCCACCTTACAGAGTGTTTGCTGCTATTACCTTTGGTGGCCAGGCTATGGGACGAGCAGGATCCTATGCCCCTGACCTGACAAAAGCCAAAATAGCTGCTGCTAAATTGTTCACTCTCTTTGACCGAAAAACCCCCATCGACTCAGCCAGCACAGAGGGTGCCAAACCGGTAAGCCATACTTTAACAATTATGTTTTTACAGTGGTCTGCAAATATTAGTTTTTACAATTCTCATGCAGGTGTTGGCTCTATTTCCCTTTAGTCTTTATATATATTATAATTACAAAAATAATTCACAATTGTTGCTGATCTGCCAATTGTAATTACAACCTCATTCCATCTATGAGTACAGTACAGTAACGGAATTGTTACAATTCTCTGTATATCTTCATGCCTTCTCATTTTTCCTTATTTAATCCGTTAGGTTCAATATACCAAGGTAAGATAGTAGAGTGAATGATGTACATATATTATGTTATCTTTTAATTTGTTTGTCATGCTTATTTCTTGGCAGGAAAGTTGCACTGGAAAAGTAGACTTTCAAAATGTGCGTTTCCGATACCCCACACGCCCTGACGTGGAAGTTCTGCAGTCTCTTAATTTATCGGTATGTCAGCAGATTTTTAAACTAATTCCTTTTATGAAATAAGAGTAGTATATTCGGAAGATGAGGAGAGTGTATCCATTTTTCATCATATTGGGAAATAACAATAGAACTTTTAAGGGAGCGATGGAAAGTATTAATTCCAGCCTTATTTTATTGCATTTCTAATTCATATTACTGGTATTTCAAAGATTGTGAGGATATAGAGATCTTATAAGTGCATGTACAAGAGCTTCAGAAGAATATCAACCCTGTTCAAAATGTACTCATATATAACATTGATATATAACATGTGTTCTTTTACCATTATCAAGGTGGCACCTGGTCAGACACTCGCATTGGTTGGTTCCTCTGGGTGCGGAAAGTCTACAACAGTCCAGCTTATAGAAAGGTTCTATGACACCTTACACGGAGCTGTGGTATGTGTGCCAGTTGCATTCTGATTCATCTTCCATTCCTTAATCTGGAGGGTATCTCAAAAAGATTCGGAATTGATCCTGTCGGAGGTGATAATTCCAAAATTGAACTCACTGACCTTCTGGAGTGGATTCCCTCTTGTATTGTAAAGAGGGAGTCAGTTATAGGAGTGGTATAGGAGGGGTCCAGTCTCTTATTTTGCAACTCGACCTATTTCTGTGCAGTTTACTTGTAGCAGAAGTCAAGCAGGGAAGTCTGTTCTTAGGGTGAGAAATGTAGGAGAACTGCAGGATCAAATAGTTACGGTGAGAACTGGTTTCCCAATCTTTTTGAGATACCCTCCTGGCCCTTTACTCAATGGAAGTAATATCCTTAAATTCACAATCCTTAAAACCATGTAATAACACAATAATTCTTACACAATCCCTAAAGAGGTGGTTGTGTAGGTCTTAAGTAAATATTGGTGCTCTAATGCCCCTTAATTTCCTGTAATGGTATAACAAATTAATGATAATATACCCCCTTCATATATTCGCTGTGTTATAAAAAAAAACTCTGACAGTTATAAATCATGTAAATTCTTTTCAGACTGTTGATGGTCATTCAGTAAAGGAGCTAAATGTCAGCTGGCTCCGGTCTCAGCTTGGCATTGTTTCACAGGAACCAGTGCTGTTCGATGCCAGTATACGCGATAACATAGCATATGGAGATAATAGTCGAGATGTGGAAATGAATGAGATTATAGCTGCAGCCCGTAACGCTAACATACACAACTTTATTGACAATCTACCTAATGTAAGTCTAGAGGTCATTTTTATATCATCAATAACATAAATCTATTTCAATGTAATCAGTTCTGATTTAAACAAGACTAGTGTTAAAAAACAAGACTAGAACAATAATAAATATCACTTCAGAATTCTTTCAGTATACATTTTTATACACCCTTTTTCATTATCCTTGCCATGGAAAATATGTGAGCAGCTTGGCCTAGATATCTGGTATTCTGTTCCAGAATTTGATGAAAGAGTAGCTAGAACAAGCATTTATTTGGTCTATTTTATCAAATCCATAAGGGGTGTCACTCAGGGTGTCAATCCAACTTTCCCTATAATTTCCTCCAAAGTTTTCCTTTTAGTTGTCTATAGAGCCATTGGTAATATTCAACACAAAATCTGTGTTTCCTTCAGGGTTATGATACTAATGTGGGTGAGAAGGGAACCCAGCTAAGTGGAGGACAGAAACAGAGGGTCGCAATAGCACGTGCACTGGTCAGGAACCCGAAGGTGTTGCTTCTAGATGAGGCTACTTCAGCACTAGACACAGAGAGTGAACATGTAAGTATATATATAAGCACCTCCTTTACTTTAGGCCTGAGATGGGGTTATCACAGGAGACAGTAGGCATCAACTAGTATAGCTGTTGAATTTCCAGTCACGATATTAAGTTGCAAGCTGGTGCCTAAAATAGCAGACAGATAAAAATCTGATCGGTTTTAATATACTGTTAATGAGACAAATGGCCTTTGTATATTTCTTGGGTACTAGGTCTACATCTACAGTCCCAATAAAAGGTGCAAACACTATCTTATTGATAATCATTGCTTCTTAGAGCCTTCATCTTACTAGAAGTCTGATAGGAATAGCAGAGAAATTTGCAGTGGTATGCCCTGGTGCAATCATATTACCTAAACAAATGACTGTAATTGATGTATTCTTTTCTTTAACAGATTGTACAGGAGGCGTTAGACCATGCCCGGCTGGGCCGCACATGTATCACAATCGCACATCGCTTATCAACCATACAAAACGCTGATGTCATAGCTGCCATACACAATGGTAAAGTAGTAGAACAAGGCTCACACTCAGAACTAATGAAGAAACAGGGTTATTATTACAAACTACAACAAGCACAACACAGACGGAGGGACCAGTGATCATTGCCATTATATTGAATCTCATACATCATATCATCCTGGGGGGTCATTTCATAATCTGTAAATAATTAATTGTTGTTACACTCTCTTGAAGTGTTAAAATATGTAATGTCACTAGCCAGGTTTTCCAGTCATTAATTGATTAATTAACTGCAGCAATTGTGCTTCATTATGTAGACTGGGTACATGTTTTCAGTATTCAGAGCAGTACCTTATCACCAGTGTACATTTTTAACAAACATGAATTGACCAAAGGAGTTTATCAGAATCACTCTGATGACACTATGTTTAAAACTGTGGAGCATGGTATTTTAAAGTATATATTTATTAGTCACTTTCAAGACTACAAAATCAAAGGTTAAGAAAGAAATGCAGTCGAGCCAGTGTGTGCTGGCAAATAACAGATTTACCAAAGATCAAGTGCAATTTCTAATTGATATGAGGGAATTTCTATTATGTATTGTGATGTATAAATGTGAATGATGGTTATAGACATTAGATAATATATAATGCCTTATGTTATAAGCAGTAAAACGGTATTGTCTGAGTCAAAGTGCCAACTGTGATCAAATGACCCATGTCATAATGACTAAACATATGAATATAATGTCAGGAAATAGCATAATCACAATTGACACTAACCGCTGATCCATTTAAATTCTCCCACACCCTTTTTCTTGTACGTGGAATAGTTGCTGCAAGTGTGACACAGTAATTATCGGTATTTATACAGGTGTTTATATACAGGGGTGCAGAAGCAAAGTTGCACTCTAACTATGCAGGATGTGAAATTGACACTGGGTGAAATTGTTTCTTCATTTTATCATACCACATGTGACCTAACTAGTAGTCTGCTCATTAGGATTCTAAATCAGATTTTACAGTTACATGCCCTTCATCCATTTATGTTAATACATTTTTAACATATGTACACACATCTTATATCAGCTTGCTAATTGGGTATGAATGATTCATACATGTTGTCTTTACCATAGACTAATTGTTAACGCAGCAGGATTTATGTAGTGCTAATCAATGATCACCATGTTATCTAATCATTCTCTACTTCATACAGCCAAAATCACTTTCTTACCTTTTCAATGAGAGTAAATTCTGATAGAGAACAGTTCACTCAATGGGCACAGAATATTGAGTCAAGGTTGATATCTCCAAATCAGCAATCTAGCATTGGGCCATGCTTGTCCATGCTTGGCCCTATATAGGCCAACATTGGCCCAATGTATCCTTGCTACCTGGGTGATGATAGTTTTCATCAATCTGTATTCCACATCTTCTTTCAATAATTTCATTTCAATTTTGTCACCATCACCATTTCAACATCAGGTCAACAGTAAATATATCGACATTGAAAAAGTGTTGTTCTTATTTTAACTTTGTCCACCACATATAAGACATATACTGGGAGATGCACTGCAAGTTTAAAGTATTTCCTTCACTGTGCTTATGCTTTATGAACTGCCTTTCACATGCATTATGCATATGAATGAAATGGATCAATTTATGACGTTCCCTACATTTGTTATGTATAGTCAGTTCATCTTTCATACTATATCAAATGTTTCACTCTACATATTGTTATGAAGACATAGAATAAATTAACACCTTAATGACTTGTATACAGTTTCTACACTTCATTAGAAGTGGTATAACAATGTTTATGGAGGGGCTAAAGACAAACTTGGTCTCTGTTCAGGTAGGTAACCAGGTTGTTTATAGCTGACAAATCAGACACATCATATTTGAGATATACTCCCTGGAGCCGAAAGGCAGTGATTATCACTCACAGGAGCCAAGGGCAAAGCCTGTGGTTCCTATACATGTGTAGGGTTATGATAAAATGATGTTTGTGATTACACTTGTTTATCGTATGCCTGTGAGACTCAGGCCAGGAACTCTAGGTGTCATTGAGGGATTTGAATGCAGGTGGCATCACCTGTAATTGGGTTTGTATTTTTCACACCAGTGGGCCTTCTACTACTCTGTCACATGTTAAATTGACAGATTATAGAGTTTTTCACTAGAAATAAGGTGAACATTGCATTATCCAACTAGCAGTGGTAGAGACTGTACTGCTCACACAGATCGTTACCTAATCCATGTTACCAAGGCATATCCAAAAGCATGTAAACCTTTGGTGCCAGTGATGTTCAGATTGAATATAAAATAAAGACTCGGATGCCTCCCAGCATCCATCTCTCTTCTTGTTATGACTAAACTTAACAATAAGGCGAACCTGTGCACTGGTGTCATGACCAGTTCTGGTTTTCAGTTTGGCTCACTCATTTAACTATTAGTGAGCTGAGTCTAGGGACACTAACAGGGAGCCCTATGCTATGATGTTATACACTGTTGTAAAGAGAAATCCCCATTATGATAACCTGGAGGAGATAGATGACTCCATATTTAAGCCAGGTGGGGGAGGCATGTATAGGAATATAGTTCAATTTGATAAACTCTTTTAATGTCCCAAAACCTTCTTTTATTTTGGACATCTTTGACACTCATTATCACACTTGTATTCCACATACGAAATGTGAATTTAAGAAGACTAAAATGGACGAAATCAGCATGATCTGATCCATTTTACAGAAGCTCAAGACCATAATATGGATATTATCCTATTTGAAAATAAGAAATTATTACAAGATAGGCACAACATGCAGGAAGAAATCGAGAGATGACATAATGACAACAGCTCAGAATCATAGGGAGGCCATTTAATAGGTCGAAGAACATAATAAAATTATTGTGAGGAGGCAAGTTAAAAGGACAGTCCGAGGGGGATTAGTACCAATTCTGGCCACCAGGGGGACACCACTATGGCCTAAAAGGGGGAAAATATACCAAAAATAGTTATATACTACTTTTTTATGTAGATTACAATCGTCCTAAAGGGAAATTCCCATTTTTAAGGAAAACCTTCCAAATTTGGAATGTAAATAGAACGTTTTTGGGCATTTGAGGGCAGAAATCAGTGCTCTTGTTGATATTGGTTGCCATGGAAACATTATTTTCACTCAAAATTGAGGAATCAAAAAAGCCTATTGGTAGCCACACCCACAAGGATCGGTGTGTTGAAAAGATGGTAAAAATCTGATAATCAGATCAAATTTTATGAGAAAAGAATGTGAAGAATATGACAATTTCCCTAATTTGCAGAATTATGCCTAATTATACATATCATCTGATACATCTCATGAAATATACAAGGTAGACCTTATTTGGGATTTGAATAGGTCGGTAACCATCTAAGTTAATAGAACCGTAACTCTGAAACTAGCAGATATATTTTCTCATGTAATATATCATTGGAAAGTTCATGGCCTGAATTTAAAAATTGACTTTTTCCCTGGGGGACCCTTTTTGCTTGGCTATACACAAATCTTCTAGGTTGGAGTTGGACAAAACCAAACTAGAACTGGGTTCACCCGATTTGATTCTAGCAAATATCATTACGATATGAAACGCATTCAGACCAAGCATGATAACACTAAGGAGACATATGAGTATCATCATTTTGGGCTCATAAATAGTCAAAGCTAATGACTGATTATACAAAACTGGAGACAAAAGTAGTTAGGATGTCTGACTATAGTTACCCAGACCGGTAGAGCTATCAGATCATTGGACCCAAACTTTATTTTGACCGATGTAGAATTGCATCTCATCAATTCTAGAGAAGGTATAATATTTTTGATTATCATCGGGAGGAGGGTTAGACACCGGCCTCACAGGATCAGGAGTCTTCATCTGGAGATACGAGAAGTCATAATGTAACTTTCTCTGCCAACAATCCGAAAGAATTAGGTATAGGTAACCAGGGCACGCGCCTGATTGGACAACCAAATCATTAATGGGGGGGTGCCCCAACAAACTCCCTTAGGTGGACCTCAAGGGGATTTGGCACAGTTTGGCTGGTAGCAATCGCCTACCTAGCAAAATCATTGTTAATCACAAGGGGATCCTTGATTTCAACATTTCATGACCGTAAGACACATTAATGAGCATTGTTCAACAAATGATAATTTTGAAGGGAAAATCAAATTGTGCCCCTTTTTTTATATATGCTATAGTCTAAATTATACTCTATACTTTGTACAATTTTTTTCATCACTATGTGGAACTCCTCCCCTGCTAGCACAACTCATCGAAATGATTTTTTTTTTAATTAAAAAAAGGTTGAGTTTTCACGTAAAAATGATGTAGGCAAAAGTGATTGTTGCTAGGTAACCACATGTCTTAGCAACAAATGGTCACTTCTATTGTGATCCAGAATTGTGATCCTTGGGCACAATTTAGGGGGAATAGGTATCATCAAAATCTTTGTATGACCAATATCAGTGTCAGAACAGGCAACTTTGTGCATATCTAAGCTCTTAAAATCAGGGCTTAAATCTTAAGACACGGTCACATTCATTCTCCGATTTCATATAACCTGCATCAGCTTTCACCTTTACTACACCACTTTTCAGTATTGTGATTGTCCCCTGGTTGTAGCTTTCAATACTTTTATGAATGAAACTCCTAACCGATAGCTCTTTTTGGGGTGTTGCTGTTCCCCTAATGTGATAGTCTTTGGAACTACATTAAATGAATGTTTAGGGAATGTGGACCTAAACCTGGAAAGGATTATTTTTAATTGATTTAAGCTGAAACCTAAGAAGTGTGGTATCCTCAGGTCCATAAAGTACTTGCGAATGATAACCTGGTCGTTTCGGGTCCACAGGGCGGACCCGTCCACGGGAGGAGGCGGTGGCAGGAGCAGCTGGGGGACCCATGGACTTTGATTTTCCCGTGGATGATAAGGTCTGGGATTCGGGGCCTTGTTTCTGGGTATCAGACAGAGTGGGGAACTCGTCTGGTTCCGCCGATTGTGCCTTGAGTTTGGCGAGCAAGGCGTCGTCTTCTGGTGAGCCCTGGTACCGAAGGGTGGCCTTAGGGTGTCCTGCAAACCAGTCAGAGTGTGAGAGGGTGCTGCAGAGTGTGAGAGGGGTCGAGGTCCCTGCTGCAGGTCGATAAGCGCTCGAGTTCAGGGGCGAGACATGCTCCAGGCTCGAGGGGTTTCGGGATGTGGCACCCGCGATCGTGCTAGGGTCGGGGGACTTTTTCTTGTGATCAGGAGCTGGGGCTGGAGACTGTGACTCCGACCTCGGTCCCTTAGCGTCCAGAGTTCGAGGGTCACTACCAGGGTGTGGCCGGGCTTTGCCGTGTCGGTCCACCGCGTCCGGGTCTCTCCTCTGGACTTTGACACGCCAGTGCATTTCTGCAGACATGTCAAATCGGTGGGAACGCACATTCTTGAGGAAGTAGGCGTCCTGCCTCCCCTCGATCGCTTTGAGACCATGAACCTGAGCTAAGTGCTCGGCCATGCGTCTCCACCTCGTGGTTCTCAGCCCTTGGCATTTCTTGTTCTCGTTCTTCTCGTTGGAACATCGATACACCGGCGCCTGGTGCATGTGATGCTCCACGAGGTGTCTGAAGAACGAGTCTTTGGAAGGCCAGACTCTCTCGGTCTCTGCGGCGTTGACGCAGATCTCGAATGGGCAGGTCGGGTTCGAGGGTGTCCAGCCCGAAGTGGCATACTGCAGCTTCGTCCGGTGCTCGAAGCCATAGTAAGACTTAGGCGTCTTAACTGTGTCTCCGAGCGACGCTACCCACACGCGATAGAATTTCGCGGGGCCGGAATCTTTCTTAAGGATTTTCATCCATTCCTCGTCGTCACTATCGCCGTCGAGATTGGTGGCTGGAGGAATCGAATAACTGTCAGTGTGACGCCGACAGTCCAAGAAACATTTCGGGGTATAGTCCGGGAATCCGGTTCGGGCGTTGACCCACTTGTTCAGGCTAGACTCGTCGGGGGCGTCTTTCAACGGCTCCTCCAACGAGTCAATAGTCTCCAGCACTTGCCGGCTCATCTCGGCAACTTGCCGATCGCAATCACCATTCCCTTCCTCCTGGATCTCTTCCTCCTTGACCGCAGTACCACTAACGGGCTCGGGGGCAAGAGGGGTCGTTCTTCGAGAGGTTCTCGTTCGGGTTGATCTCGAAGGGGATCGTAGATCATCGTCTTTTGTAGTTTTACTACTTCGGGTTCGGCTCCGCGAGCTTCGGGACGAAGTCGAGGCTGCGGAGTCGTTGCTCTCTTCAGCTTTCTCCTCTACCGCCTTCTTTTTATGGCGGCTCGATTTAGCCTTGGCTTCGGGCTTGTCGGTAGATTCTTTCTTGGCCTTTTCTACCTCCTTCTTGAGTTTCGACTTGCGCTTCATACGTCTTTGCGCTCTTTATCAATGGCCTCTTGACGGGCGTCAAGCTCCTCGAGGCTCATTTCCTTGGTGGTATTTACCTTGGTGGAGTAGCAAGCTCCACCCTCAAGGCTCGAGGCAGCTTCGGGGATGTTGCTGGCTACGTCTCCGTCGCGAGCGGTCTCGTTAGCCATTCTTCGCTCTTCTTTCTCGAGCTCGGGGTCCGCCAATAGAGCGTCCTCTTCCTCGCGTACCGGAGAGTTCTTCTGAGAATCAGACATGAACGCGTAGGTGCGTTCTCGGGCTGGTCCTTGTGGAAGGAGGACTTTGCGGATGTGAATGCTGGGCAGACGCTCCTCGAACCCGATTAGGCCATACAACAGCGGGTAGGCTGTCTGTGACCTAATTTGGTCGTCCTCGCAAATGGCGTCAACGACGGCAACTAGGCCATCGCTGATGCACATCACTTCAGCTAGTCTGAAGTAGTTTTCGAACCAGATGTCTGAAACGTCAGAGACTCCGGTGTCGGTGCATCCACGGCAGATCCTAGATTGCAAATCGTAGGGTATCAGCTGTGGTGGTTCGCCTTTAAGGCCTAGATATTTTGGTGCACAGTACCGATTCTTGCCTGTGGCCGTCCGGATGAATCCTTTGGTCACATTCACGTACCCGACGGCTGGTGGTCGGTCGGTGAAAGTCACGGGGACTTCGACGATGACTGAAGGGGTGGTTCCCTCAGTCGTACTCGGGCGTGGTGTTTTCAGGGCGATCAGTTCAGCACCTTTAGGGATGCTCAGGGTGTCTTGAGTTGGTTTGGGGATGGATGACTCCATTTCGGTGGTGTCCATTAGTTCCACTGCTGGACTTCGGGGTGCCTCATCTTGGGCTCGAAGTGGAGTCGGGTGTCCTTCGGGGTTGGCCGTTACAGTCGCCATCACCTCCGACTGAGCCATATTTCGGGCTCAGACGGTTCAGGGGGTTGTTCTCCTTCGTTCAAGGAACAGCAGGAGTCAATAGCAGTCGGTTAGGAAAAGCTTTGTCACTATAAGTGGCAGAGGAAACAGCGGCACGTCTTACCTTGGTAAGACGGTTCGCGTGCTGTGAGCGATATTGGAGGCACAACAAGCGATGCGGAATCATTGCGCATGTGTCGCCACACTGCGCCACTCCGGCGTTCTGCTCACTAGCGCCCCCCTTCCCGCTCGTGGCAGGCGTCCGTACTACCCCGGATAACCAAGGTTCGGGGTTGGTTTTCTCTATAGGCCGTTGGTGGGATTACCCCCCTCACTATTCATATCGACAGGAGTTTGACAGAAGAACATGTAGCATCATGCGTACATGTCAGACAAGCTGTCTGTCACCCACAGGGACCATGAATAGGTTGGTAATACCCGTCGTGGTCGTATTTCGAATCATGGCCGAGGTATCTCAACCTCCAAACATATAACAAGACACATAAACAGGACAATACACTCGTTGTGATTTCGGAACATTAAGTAACGGCAGTCCGCCCGGCAATTCTGGGACTACGTCTTACCTCTCTTCCTTTGTTATTCAACTGTGATTCTCGAGAAGGTCCAGTGGAATGTGCCAACGCTTTCCCCCTACCTCGAGTTCTCTGTTCCGCCGTGACAGTTTTATCATGATTAGATTTTGAATTTGTGTCAGCTTCGACCTTCCGGGGTCGTCCTCTCTTTAACTTTTTCTCATTCCCCACCTTAGCAGGTCGGCCTCTTCTCCTTTTCGGAGCTATACCCTCTATCTTCCTCGACAATTTGTTGGTCTTCATTAGGATCTCGTCCTTCTGTTCATTCATCTGTTTGGAAATTTCCTCACACTCGGAGTTGGCGGCATCTCGTCCCCTCCATTTCCTTAATCTACACACGTTAGACTTATTCATTCGGCCGGTGGCCAGACTCATAAGCATAACTGTGCTCTCAGATATAATGCGGGTGACCACATGAGGTCCGTCCCAACTCGAGATTAATTTCTTGCACCTTAAAGGTTCATGCATCCTGAAAACTCGGTCACCCAGGCTAAACTGGCGTGGCTTCAGGTGGGTATCGTACCCAATTTTCTGCCATTTCACGTTTTTTAATAGCTCGTTTCAAGCTATTTCATAAGCTCTCTTAAATTGATCTCGTAGAGATTCTACAAACATCACTGTACATGGAGCTTTGGGGCTCACTCCTATAACACCATAAACGAGATCTGCGGGCATTATGATATCCTCCCCGAACACTAATAAATTGGGGGAGCAGTTTGTTGCAGCGTGTACAGTACTATTATACTACTATTATACTACTATGTACTACAAAATCACATTGCTCGTCCCAATTGTCTTGGCAGGAGTTTACCAAGGGTTTGAGGACTTGTATCAATGTTCGATTAAATCTTTCCACTTGACCATCAGACTGAGGTCTGTATGGGTTAGTTCGAGTTTTACAAATGGCCAGATAGTGGCACATTTCTTGCCATAGATTGGACTCCAATTCTCGTCCTTGATCACTGTGCATCATTAATGGTGCACCTAAGTGTAGAACCCATCCTTTCACGAAGGCACTAGCACAAGTGGCTGCCTTGTGGTCAGGTAGAGGATATACTCGAGTGTATTTGGTATAGTAGTCAGTTACTACCATCATACAGGTGTTGCCCCGGGGTGTGGGTTCGATTCCGCTGATGATATCAATGGCTACTCGGGCAAATCGAACACCGAATAGCTCCTGCACCACAGGCATTTTCCCCATTCCAGGGCCGGGCTTATTCTTGCCACATTCCGGGCAGGTCATTACCCATCTTATGATGTCATTGTGCATCCCTGGCCAGTAGTATCTCCTGGCTAGGAACTCGTTCCTTTGCTCGACCTGGGGTCCAGTGTGCTAACATTTGCAAGGGATAGCTTACTTTGGAATAGCTCGGGAGGAAGTCTCGATAGTATGAGCTGAACCCAAGGAAGGATCTTTTTTCCTTCGCATTTATGGGCTTCTGCCATTCGGACACTGTTCGGAGCTTTTCAGGGTCGTCTTTTACGCCGTCGGGAGTTATTATACGACCAAGATATGTAATAGATGATTTAAATCAATAACATTTCTTAGCTTTTAACTTCAAACCATTTGATAGGATTCTCTTCAAGACTAGTTCGAGGTTGCTCATGCAATCCTCGAAAGTCTTTCCAAATACTATGACATCATCGAGGTACACCAGACAACTCTTCCAAAGAAGGTCGCTTAGCATTTTCTCCATCATAGCTTCGAAAGTGGACGGTGAATTACACAGCCCAAAAGGTAGAACATTGTATTGGAATAGGCCCATATGGCTGTCTTCTCCATGTCCTTTGGGTCCATACCGATCTGCCAATACCCGGACTGAAGGTCCAGGGTGCAGAAGTATTTATTTCCCCCTAAGGAGTCTAGAGTCTCGTCTATCCTCGGTAGAGGCATTTTCCCCATTCCAGGGCCGGGCTTATTCTTGCCACATTCCGGGCAGGTCATTACTCATCTTATGATGTCATTGTGCATTCCTGGCCAGTAGTATCTCCTGGCTAGGTGTTCTAAAGTCCTCTTCTTCCCGAAGTGTCCGCTTGTTTTATGCCCATGGCAGTAAAACATAATATCTCGCCTTAGTGACATAGGAATCACTATCTGTAAGACCTTGTCCTTAGTCGGACAGGTCTTCCATCGACAAAGTAAACCGTCTCGAACTTCTAGCTCGGTCCATTGGGCTAGAAATTTACGAGTTTCTCTGTCTTCGAGGGACAATGCCGGCCGTTCGGGCTTGGCATTCTTGTTCAGGAAGGAAATCACTCTCTTGATAGCGGGATCATTTTGTTGGAAATGCTGTATGGTTTCTTCAGGCCATTCTATAACATTTTCCATGCTAGCCCTAGGTGGCGGTTTGGACTGGTTAGTTCAAACCGTTGCAACAACCGCGTTGTGGGCCCCACAATCATCACAATCGATTTTCTAGCATTTTCTGAAAGGCCTCCGTGAAAGGGCGTCTGCATTGATATGCTTCGAACCCGGTCGATGTTGGATCTGGCTATGCTCCAACCCAAATTCTGACAAGTGTGCCAGCCAACGGCCAATCATACCTTCGGCGTCCTTAAAATTAAGTAACCACCTCAGGGATGAGTGGTCAGTTCGAAGAGTAAAGTCGGTACCCCACAGGAAGTGTCGAAACTTTTTGGTATACACCACCACAGCCAGCAACTCACGTTTGGTGGTGCAATAGTTTCGTTGTGCCCTGTTCAAAGTGTTACTAGCAAAGGCGATTGGTACTTTGATCCCGTCCTGGACCTGTGACAGGGCTGCACCAATACTATCATTGCTAGCGTCAGTGTCCAATATGAAATGGTCATCCGCAGTTGGATATTTCAATACTGGCGTATTAGCAAACAAGTGTTTTATTTGCTCGAAGGCTGCATCTTGTTCATCTCCCCAGGGGAAACCTTCCTTTGCTCGACCTGGGGTCCAGTGTGCTAACATTTGCAAGGGATAGCTTACTTTGGAATAGCTCGGGAGGAAGTCTCGATAGTATGAGCAGAACCCGAGGAAGGATCTTTTTTCCTTCGCATTTATGGGCTTCTGCCATTCGGACACTGTTCGGAGCTTTTCAGGGTCGTCTTTTACGCCGTCGGGAGTTATTATACGACCAAGATATGTAATAGATGATTTAAATAAATAACATTTCTTAGCTTTTAACTTCAAACCATTTGATAGGATTCTCTTCAAGACTAGTTCGAGGTTGCTCATGCAATCCTCGAAAGTCTTTCCAAATACTATGACATCATCGAGGTACACCAGACAACTCTTCCAAAGAAGGTCGCTTAGCATTTTCTCCATCATAGCTTCGAAAGTGGACGGTGCATTACACAGCCCAAAAGGTAGAACATTGTATTGGAATAGGCCCATATGGCTGTCTTCTCCATGTCCTTTGGGTCCATACCGATCTGCCAATACCCGGACTGAAGGTCCAGGGTGCAGAAGTATTTATTTCCCCCTAAGGAGTCTAGAGTCTCGTCTATCCTCGGTAGAGGATAGGAGTTTTTCTTTGTTAAGCCATTCAGCTTCCTGTAATCGATACAGAATCGAATAGACCCATCCTTCTTCGTGGTCATACACACAGGGCTGGACCAGGGACTCGTGCTAGGCACAATAACCCCTTTTTCCAGCTGTTCGAGGATTTGTTTCTCAGCCTCCACTTTCTTTTTAAGTGGTAATCTCCTGTAAGGTATTTTAAGTGGCTTCGAATCACCGGTGTCAATCGTGTGCAACACCTTGCTAGTGCGGCCTACGCCCCCCCCAGGCTTCCCGAAGGCATCGTGGAAGGTAGCAAGCAAGGCTCGAAGTCTTTCTTTCTCTGTATTTTTACTCAGGGAGGAGTCATCAACTAATTTCCTTAAATCATTTGGTAATCCTCAAGCTGCATCTTCAGGTAAATCAGTTCGAAATTGAGCTTCTGAGACATGTTCAGTCAGGAACATATCACCAATCTTCTCATTTTTTTTCAGGTACACAGGTTTCAATCCTCTGTTCATGACTGGGACCACTGTCCATGATCCGCTGCTTACCAAGGTATCGACAGAATCCAGTTGTAAACTAGATAATGTTTCAAAGTTTTGTTCGAAGACAGCACTCGAACCTCGAAAGGCATTGTTCGAAGAACACAGAACATCACAAGCCATTCTGATGGAATTTTCACAGTCTGTACCACGGTGGCTACCGAGGATACATGTCTCAGTATGCATGGGATTTCGCAGTTGTAGGGTTGCCGGATTTTCAACATCCCGAATCGGGGGTCCAACACAGCACCATACAAGCTTGCGAAGTCCAAGCTGATTATTCCGTCGTCACTTATGTCGGCTATGGTAGGGCTCATTACATATTCGTAGTCCCCCATTCCGATCTGTATAAACGTCTTGCCAAAAGTCTGCATCTGGCTACCGTCAGCCGTGCAAGCATTAACACCAACAGGTAGTGTTTCATGGTTGCCGGACACCAGATTGAAGAATTTTCTCGAGACACACGAATGGCTGGCACCTGTGTCAATCAAAAATTCTCCAGTCCGCCCCTTCACCGATACAGCGATGTACCATCGTTTACCCCCTAAAGGTGAGGAGTTCTGTGCAAATCGGAGTTGTTCCTTAGAGTCACCGATCTCCCATCCGAAACCCTTCAGGAAGGTTACACACGGATGGTTCGGGGGGAGGTGTGCCGCACTCACACACGTCAACTCTTTAACCCAACCTCCCTCTTCTTCGACGTAGGATTGCTCCCTCGGGTCTCGACCTTCCTCTGTCCCTACCCCGTCGAAGTCTCCGGCTCGGACTGGGGTGAGAGGATCCTTCTCACATACCGGTCCCCCGGAGGGTATTGACTCCTGTACTAGCTCGGATTCACCAGTGGTGGCATTTTGGCAGATTTTCGAATCACAGATCACATCCTTTGCCACAGATGCGACCCTCTTTAGTTTTCCTCCTCCTTCTTTTCTTCTACGTAATTGAATCGGGATAGGACAGGCTTCGGGGCTGTACACTCATGAGCGTAATGCCCCATTTCTTGACAATGGTAGCAGCGTAGTCTGCTCCGGTCTACTCTCCGTCGTTCTGGTCTAGTATACATAGTTTCAGCAAAAGTTTTCATAAAGTCCTCCATCATTTTCTTCATATCTAGAGGTTTGGGTGAAACAGGGGCCCTCGAAGGAGGTGGTCTAGGGGGCTGATCAACAGCCATCTTAGTGTTTCGGCTATCTGGGTTGGATCTCGTTTCACCTCGGGCATCATTAGCACTTCTGTTATACATCCGACGAGGGATGTACTTGCGCTTAACGTCTTTCTTTACCTGAACAGCGGAGATGCTACCGTCCTCCTCCTCGATCTCAATGATCTCGAAGTCATTGTCGATTGGTTCAGTGTATGTCGGCTGATGTATACCGGACATGGAAACTGTACTGGTATTAGTACTCGCGGAAACCTTGATATTCGAGGTTTTCATTTCTACTTTACCCGCCATAAGGGTCTTCTTTACGGTCCAGCATTCGATCCCCTCAAAGAGGTCCATCAAAGTTGGATTTCTCCCTTTCCAAGCATCCAAAGCTGCTTGTTGTTGGTCTTCGTCTCGAAGTCCACTTATGAATTGTGGCAACAAGTCATTCAGGAAATATTTATCGGATGGATTAGTTCCTGGCCGCGCCCTCTGTAACAGGGATTGCAATTCATACCCGGAGGCTCGAAATGATTCTTGAGGTTTCTATGTTCGTTTCTTGAAGAGCATAAAAGGGTCTTCACTCACCAAATTGTACAGCAAAATGCTGGCAATCTCGACTAGCTGTTGAAAAGTTCCCCGCTCGAAGTATACTTCGTTCCACTTCTCAACGGCTATCCTTCCTGGGCCATATTTCAGGCATCTAATCAAGTGAGGTAGAGCCTCTTCAGGAGTCCATGCATTACACCGCATGTCGTCAGTGAAATTCGAGAACCATTCTTTCCAAGTTTTTACGCCCTCGTAAATCTTGGGCAGAATGGCTTGTCGTCTGGCTGCATTATTGGTCCGTACCAATATTTGGCATTGGTTGACACTCCATTCTCGGATGGTCTCCTCACTATGTGCAGTGTTCGAAGTGTTAGCTGATTGATTCAGCATATCTTCTAGTACACTACTGCGGGATCTGCACCTCGAGGTTCCCCCAGTGGCCCCTCCAGCCCCGGGAGGGGGTTGCAGTCGGGTCTTGGGTGGGATTCGAAGGTCTACCGCCTGTCGCACCTTGATTCCCGGTACCCAAGGGTTCGGAATCATCTACAGAATTGTCATCATATGATAACTCGAAGTGGCCCTCCTGCCCACATGTGGTAGTGGGATCGTCTTCTTTGTGTGGTCGGTCAGTGGCAACACTGAATCTTATCCTACGTTTCTCGGGTTCAGTCTGTTTGGTTTCATGTGTGGGGTCATAGACACCATCGTTCCGAACATGGACGTCGGCATTGTCATTTACGAAAGGATCGTATCGATCTGGCCTTTTTAGAGCTTCGGCTGGTGTCGATGTCGCTAAAGGTGTAGTTCCCTTCACGAAAGTTGCGTCAGAAGGTATGTCATTATTAGACATTTCTTGGTGATACAGTATATCCAGTTGTCTTACTGATACACTAGTGTCCGTGTCGAAAGACTTATCATCTTCCTCGGTAGATATTCGGGCAGTTCGGTTACTGTCTTCTATTCCCAACACATATGCATCAAGGGCCGTCTTTTTTTTTTGTAAGGTTGGCTATTTCAAGGCATAGTTCTTGCTGCTTCAAGAACAAATCTTGATTGCTATCTTTCATGGACTCCATTACGTCCTCGTTTTTCAAGATGCATTGATCTTGAATTTCTAGCAGCTTATCAGCCTCGAATTTATATTGTTCCATTTCTGCCTGTAGTTGTTCGGCCTCTTTCTTTAATTCGAGATTCCTGATGGTGGACGTAGCTTCCAGTTCTTCTAGATCAACTTCTTGTCTAAGTTTTTCATTTTCCCACTCTGCTTTGGCAAGTTCGACTCTTCTTTGGATAACATAAGATTGTCGTTCGAGGTCGCGATTGGTTTGCTCTTTCAATTCAGTCCTTTCTTCGAGCTTTTTCATGTCGCTCAACATGAGTTTTTTTTCTATTTTGTACTGGTGACAATGCTTCTCCAGATTTCTAAGTCTCAGAACTTTTTGTTCGGAGTCTTCTAATTTTGGTAAGCCTTGGTATAGGCGAACTTTGTTCATGGCGTCAAAGCTCAACTTGGCCTGTTCGCGCAAGTATTCTGCTGCTGACTCGGTAATTTTCTTGGAACCTCCTATGTCGAATACAGAGACGTCCACGTCGTCTAAGGATCGACAAGGATTTGCTGTTCTAGTTTCTGCTTGAGCCGAAGCTGCTCATTGGGCATCCAGAGTCATCATCATAATTGGTGTCGATCTTTCCGTAGAATCGGTACTTAATCTATATGTGTAGTTCGCTGCTGGAGTGGGCATATCCACGGATTTCATATCTCGAATTACCCTCTCTACCTTGGGTCCAGTTATAGAGGTGTACCCCTTCATTTGAGTTCGGTTTAAATCGTCAGCATGATCAATGTCATTCGGTTTGGATCCCGAGGTGCTTAATATTTTATCTCGGGATCCAAACCGAATGACATTGATCATGCTGACGATTTAAACCGAACTCAAATGAAGGGGTACACCTCTATAACTGGACCCAAGGTAGAGAGGGTAATTCGAGATGTGAAATCCGTGGATATGCCCACTCCAGCAGCGAACTACACATATAGATTAAGTACCGATTCTACGGAAAGATCGACACCAATTATGATGATGACTCTGGATGCCCAATGAGCAGCTTCGGCTCAAGCAGAAACTAGAACAGCGAATCCTTGTCGATCCTTAGACGACGTGGACGTCTCTGTATTCGACATAGGAGGTTCCAAGAAAATTACCGAGTCAGCAGCAGAATACTTGCGCGAACAGGCCAAGTTGAGCTTTGACGCCCATCGTGCTCGTGTTCGGCCTCCAGAACTGGTCACGGCACCAGTGTAATGGTTCGAGTTGATGTCTCGACTAGTTCGAAGTGAAAACCAGACAAGGTATCTCGGGTTAGTGCAACTGGCAGGTATTTATTACGGTATATGTTTTACATCTACCTCGAAGGGTACTGCTATACAATAGTGTAAGCTCAGGTAAAAGTGGTCCGACTCCGTTGGCAGCTAGAGCCAGACTAACGCCTTCCCCGGCCCCAGGTAGGAGCTGGGACGAGGCGAACAGTGCTGCCACCACCCCGCAGAGGCCAGGGGTCGAGGTGACCTCTAGCGACTACCGGTGGTGGGCGCACCGCTCGAAACGCCCTCTCGAGGGAGACGCTCACACTATATCACGATCTACGAGCCCCTACATATGTAAGAGGCTACATTTATTAATGCTTTGTTGTTAATAACAATGTTTGGTTTTCTCAGATTTTTCAGTTTTATGGATGAGGCAAAGGTCATAATTTTTTTTTTTATTTTCATTCATTGTCTATTTGTTACTTGAGGCCCAAAAATAAAATTTATTTAGAACAGTTTCTAATTGCGTTTGTAGATGATCTAAATCTTTGCCTGAGACATATAGAACTGAATCGTCTGTGTATAGTAGAGTTTTATGATTATCATTTACTGAGATACAATCATTAATATATAATAGAAAAAAAACAAAGGACCTAAACTTGACCCTTGTGGAACTCCACATGTTAATTTTTTACAACCTGATCTTACATGATTAGCAACACTGTTGTCTTCTAGAAAGATAATTTTCTATCAGCGTCAAGTTTCTATCTCTTATGCCATACTGTTCTAATTTGGCTAGAAGGATATTATGATTTACAGAGTCAAAAGCTTTTTTGATATCTATACCAGCAGCTAAAGTAATATTATTTTGATTTCTGTTTCTTAATATATCATCCACAAGAACTGTTATGGTATCTAGAGTCGATTTGTTTTTTTGATAACCTCCTTGAAATTTCAATCATATATTATAATTCACTAAATGGGAACTGATTTTTGTGTGGATAAGACGTTCTAGTATCTTGCCAGGTACAGGTAATACACTTATCGGTCTCAGGTTTGATACATTTGAAGGATCACCATGGTCGTCTAATAGCTCACATTTAAGGTCTATGACAGCTCTATGCAAGGACTGATGATTACTGGCCATCCTGCCAGCATGGTGCCATGGCAACCAAATGGAAGGTCAATGGCCCTTCCATCCACTTCATTAGAAGGTCCAGAACCAGTGAATAATAGTCCCTGAGAGCCCCTGGACATAGTCTCTACCCCTTCTATCCCCATCATTAGAATGTCTAGACCCTGTGAATATGGTCGCTCAGACCCCCTGCTCCCTGTCCCGGTCCCACCCCTTCTTATCCCCGACATTAGAAGGTCTAGACTCTGTGTATATATTCCCTCTATCTCTTCTATCCCTATCATTACCAGGTCTAGAACCTGTATATATTTTCCCTGACACCCCCAAAATGCATCATGCATTCTTCATGTTGACAATACAGTACAGGCTACAGAAAGCTTTCCCAGAAGTGTTAGACCGTCCAGACTGTGACCCTGCTCAGCATCACTTAACCCTATCTTGCCCAGAATTACATTTAGGAAGGTAGTTTTTTTTTAATACAGTTCACATGGTGCCATTAACTATGCTTTTTTGGAAATAAAGTGTCCATTTGCAGAATAGGGCTTTCAAAAAGATGTCAGAAAATGCTATATGGAGCACATCTAGAAAAAAAAAAGAAATAACCAAAATCGATTCTGGTCCAAGAAGTTGAATAGGGCTGATCCAGACTGAAATGACCTGCTTCCCATTTTTATCTGATTCTTTTATGAATATAGGATATTTTCCAATTGTATATCATCATTTTGACATCCCAAATAAGGGATGTATAGCCAAGCAAAAAGGGTCCCCCAGGGGAATAGTCATTTTTCTAATTTCAGGCCATGAACTTTCCAATGATATATCACATGAGAAAATATGTCTGTTTAGAGTTACAGCTTTATTAACTTAGATGGTTACCGACCTGTTCAAGTCCCAAATAAGGTCTACCTTGTATATTTCACGAGATATATCAGATATATATGAATAATTAGGCATAATTCTGCAAATTAGGGAAATTGTCATATTCTTCACATTCTTTTTCTCATAAAATTTGATCGGATTATCAGATTTTTACCATCTTTTCAACACATCGATCCTTGTCGGTGTGGCTACAAATAGGCTTTTTTGATTCCTCAATTTTGAGTGAAAATAATGTTTGCATGGCAACCAATATCAACAAAAAAAACTGATTTCTTCCCCCCAAATGCCCAAAAACCTTCTATATGCATTCCAAATTTGGAAGGTTTTCCTTAAAAATAGGAATTTCCCATTAGGAAGATTGTAATCTACATAAAATAGTAGTATTTAACTATTTTTGGTATATTTTTCCCCTTTTAGACCATAGTGGTGTCCCCCTGGTGGCCAGAATTGGTACTAATACCCCTAGGACAGTTGTTTTAACTTGCCTCGTCACATATTCTAATATAAATAGGAAGATTTTAAATTACATCACCGGAAACCTTGGAAAAAGTTATGAAATCAAAATTTTATACCGATTTTTCGATTTTCTATCCCTAAAATTTATATGTAATTTAAGTGAATCCCCTGTAAATAATGTGTCCCCCATGATAAGAGAGGGCATTCATCTCAATCTGAGCAGGAGGACCACCAGGGTGGACTATTGAAAATGTATGCTACAGAGCACACTTATTCAATTCTAAGCACGTAAGGGTTAAGTGTCACTAAGTGGTAGGTTAAGTGTCAAAACCATGCGGTCATAACTATTTAATCAGTAGTTGTTATAAAAAAAAATGGCACTCAAAAGGCCTAAATTGTGGTTAAAGCATCTTCATGACCAAATGTACTGTCCCTCATAAAACCAGCAAAGGTTGAGGGTGCCATTTATGAGCAAGGATTATATGATATAGAGCAGAACTTAACAGCCCAAAATGTTACTCCAAATTCATAAACTTGAGGTGTGGTCTATGAGGTATGGAAGGTATTACAGGATAGTTCTTCTTTGCAACCATGGCATTAACCACCTTCTGGCCCTCCCCCTACCCCCGTGTCATACTTGGCCATGCAGACTGGCACCTCACTCCTGCATGATGTCATTTAGGGACGGCCCCTATTAAATGTGACACATGTGACCTACTGACCTAGTTATTCATAAATATCATTCCACTTTAGTTTATTTGTCAGGATTTAAAAAAAAAATAATTGATTGGTTAGATAAGCTTTACTTTACTATGAACATACCAATATTTCATCCATCAAATTTCCTATAATAGTAACAGAACACAATGTTGTCTATTCTATGCCTCAAAACTAGATATATTGACCTAATTAAACTCAAATATCATCCTACTAACGAATACAATTCATATATATATATATATATATATATATATATATATATATATATATATATATATATATATATATATATATATATCAATGTTTTATCACCAAACTGATCTGAGATGAAACACCACCAAGTACTAAAGCCTAAAACTACCCCTATATTTATCTAAAATATTATGGCATATACATGTTAATGACATTTGACCTACTGACCTAATTTATCTGAAATTTCAAATTGGCAATCAATGCCCCACTTCAAATCTCATTGGGAATATCAAGTAGAAGCTGTGTTTATGGGAAATATATAATTTTCTGGAAATAATTATAGTGATTTAATCTGAATCAAAAATTTCACCAAAAATAAGTCTTTTTGATTTTCTACACCTACCATATCTGAAATCTACAGATTCAGAGCTTTCCAATTGCAATCCTTAGGACTGTCAGTATTTTCTGTCAGTGCACAACCAAAACGTATTAATGTGGGTAGTAAAAGTGGGGGTCCAAAATACCAGTACTTTCTGTCAGTGGACAACCAAAACGCATTATGCGTAATGGATTTTTCAATTTTTGTACAACCATACAGTAATAATGTGTATTCAGTGAGGGATTTCTCTCTATTTTTAATGTAATCTTCCCAGCCTAATACACATTGACCTCAGCTAGAAGTTCCAGTAATAGGGACAAAACACATCTAAACGTTTTGGGAAGTCTACTTGAACTAAACAATCATCTAAAGTAAAATGTTTTGAAACGTTTTGGCAGAAGGCATTCAGCTATAGTCTCCAAATGCCAAAACGTACTCAGGTGTAATGAAATGGTAGTGGCTTCAAAGTCAAACGTTTTGGAGCGTTTTGGCAGAAGGCATTCAGCTATAGTCTCCAAATGGACATGTAGGTATTGTGTCATGACCCTTCATGAGCTAATGGACATGTAGGTATCATGTCATGAGTCTACATGAGCTAATGGACATGTAGGTATCGTGTCATGACTCTAAGTGAGCTAATGGACATGTACAGGCAGAAATGGGCAAAGTTTCATAGGTACATGATAAGATAATGTGGCTTTGGCTGGAATATGGCATGTATGTACATGATAATGTACAGATCTACATGACGGATACAATCATGATAGCATATTTCCACATAAGATAGGGTCATGTAGGTATGTGATAGATAGCTACAGGAGTGCATCAATAAAATGTCATATATCCTCTAAAGTCATGTAGGTATATGATAACGTAGCTACAGGTAAGATAGGGTAATGTAGGTACATGGTAACATAGCTACAGGTAGGATAGGGTCATTCAGGTATATGATAATGTAGCTACATGTATGTAGGATAGGGTCATATAGGTATATGATAACACCACTACATTTATGTAGGATATGGCCATGTAGGTACAGGTAACATAGCTACAGATAGGATATGGCCATGTAGGTACATGGTAACATATCTACAGGTAGGATACGGCCATGTAGGTACATGGTAATGAAGCTACATGTAGAATAGGACCATGAAGGTACATGATAACATAGCTATAGGTAAGATAGGACGATGTATGTATGATAACGTAGAGCTCTACATGTAGGATATGGCCAAGTAGGTACATGGTAACATAGCTACATGTAGGATAAGACCATGAAGGTACATGATAACGTAGCTATAGGTAAGATAGGACCATGTAGGTACATGATAACATAGCTACATGTAGGATAGGACCATGTAGGTACATGATAACATAGCTATAGGTAAGATAGGACCATGTAGGTATATGATAACGTAGCTACATGTAGGATAGGACCTTGTAGGTACATGATAACGTAGCTACATGTAGGATTGGACCATGTAGGTACATGATAACGTAGCTATGAGTAAGATAGGACGATGTATGTATATGATAACGTAGCTGCAGGTAGGATAGGACCATGTAGGTAAATGATAACGTAGCTACAAGTGGGTACATGATAACATAATTAGGGATCTAAGGATAATGGGTAGGGCAATGTGGGTACAAAGCAACGGTGGTACATTGTAACATATCTTCAAGTGTGAAGGTGTCATGTATGATACATATGATATATCTACAGGTGTGTAGGTGTCATGTACAATACATATAATATATCTACAGGTGTGTAGGTGTCATGTACAATACATATAATATATCTATAGGTGTGTAGGTGTCATGTATGATACATAGATTATATCTACAGGTGTGTAGGTGTCATGTACGATACATAGATTATATCTACAGGTGTGCAGGTGCCATGTACAATACATATAATAGGCATATCTACAGGTGTGTAGTTGTCATGTACGATACACAGATTATATCTAAAGGTGTGTAGGTGTCATGTATGATACCTACAGGTGTGTAGGTGTCATGTATGATACATAGATTATATTTACAGGTGTGTAGGTGTCATGTACGATACATATAATATATACAGGTGTGTAGGTGTCATGTATGATACATATAATATTTCTACAGGTGTGTAGGTGTCATGTATAATACATAGATATTATGTACAGATGTGTAGGTGCCATCTACGATACATATAATATATCTACAGGTGTGTAGGTGTCATGTATGATACATAGATTATATCTATAGGGTTGTAGGTGTTATGTATGATACATATAGTATATTTACAGGTATGTAGGTGTCATGTACGATACATATAATATATCTACAGGTGTGTAGGTGTCATGTATGATACATATAGTATATCTACAGGTGTGTATGTGTCATGTAAGGGTTATAACACTGGTCAGTGTGATACAGAGGTTCTTGGATAAACCTATGGGGCTGCCTTATTCAACTTGAGATAAATACCAGTACACATCAGCTTGTGGTACATACTACCAGTAAATGTCACATTGTGATATATGGTACCAGTGCACCATAGGTGTGTAGGTGTCATGTATGATACATAGATAATATGTACAGATGTGTAGGTGCCATCTTCGATACATATAATATATCTACAGGTGTGTAGGTGTCATGTATGATACATAGATTATATCTATAGGGTTGTAGGTGTTATGTATGATACATATAGTATATCTACAGGTGTTTAGGTGTCATGCACAATACACGCAGCATATCTACAGGTGTGTAGGTGCCACGTGCGATACATATAATATATCTACAGGTGTGTAGGTGTCATGTATGATACATATAGTATATCTACAGGTGTGTATGTGTCATGTAAGGGCTATAACACTGGTCAGTGTGATACAGAGGTTCTTGGTTAAACCTATGGGGCTGCCTTATTCAACTTGAGATAAATACCAGTACTGATCAGTTTGTGGTACATACTACCAGTAAATGTCACATTGTGATATATGGTACCAGTGCACACCATATTGTGGTACATGTACAGTGCACACCATATTGTGGTACACATTATTTTGTGATATATGGTGCCAGAACATGTCATATGATGATACATGGTACCAGTACACGTTATATTGTGTTATATGGTCCTAGTACATGTTACAGTGTGGTATATGGTACCAGTACACGTTATATTGTGATTTTTGGTACCAGTATGTCACATTGTGATACATATTACCAATACATGCAATATTGTGGTATATGGTGCCAGTACACATCATTTTGTGATATATGCAGTGAGTAGTGAGTAATAGATGTTTAAAGACCTTTCGGCACGTAAGGTCATATTCATGGCATGAGGTATATGGTAACAGTACACAGGAGTAGTAAAATATGGTACAGTTAAATGTCATATGGAGATTTTTTTTATTTGAATTTACTTTATTGACTAAATTCATATCGAGCGTAGTATAGTAACAGTACAGAGTTCAAATCGTTCATGATAACATTCATTATAGGTATGTATATATGAGTACCAGTGATGTTTAAAGTGATCATATGTCATTATCACCATCATTAATAACTCATTATCATCATCATCTTCATCTATTTTTGGTACTTTGATAGAGTAACTGTTAACTATGTTTAATTCATCTTGGTTTAGCATAAGCATACCATGCTTTCTTACATAAAGAGGTATAGTTTTCATGTATTACGAACGATAGAATAAGTCAAACAGAGGGAAGGGGACCTCATCCCCACTAAAATAGTGTTAGGTTGATTATTCTGGTCCTACCTATCTTCCCGAAAATATGTATGAGAACATTGGCACATGATTTCAATAAAATGGTGAGATAGATATACACAAAAGGAGTCATAAAGGGATAATTCAGTAATCCATGTCACACATTGGAAAACTTGTTAGATATAATGGAAAGAGATTAGCAGTACAATTAATATTATTGTTATATAATTTCAGAACACACTATGCATTTACATACGGAATAAGAAATAAAAGTGATTTCTCAGAGTCATTTTTAAATTGCTTTAAGTTTGCAGCAAGTCTCCTTTCAGTAGGTAAAGCATTCCAGTTCAGGGCTCCAAAGTATTCTACGCTTCTAGCATATGCCATGCCATTAGGGGTTATAACCTTAAGTGTAGGTGCATCATGTAATCGAGTTACCAATGCCCTATTATCTTTGTATGTATCATTTTGGGCTCTATTATACATGTAATTTAATATATGAATATGTCTTCTATCACCAATTTTGTTAATTTTTGTTACATTGTGGATATAATTAGTATTTGTAAGATGGGGCACACCAAGACATATTTTTATACACCTGTTCTGTGCATATTGGAGTTGGTCCAGATATTTATCAAAAGTGGTAGCAAAACAGATGTCAGCATATATTCCATATGGGTGATTCCTGTGAACTGCCCCACCTTTGGGTTTTTGGGGTCTTTTTGGATACATGTGACTCCAGAATAAAAATTGTTCAACCAATCTTCCTATCTATGGTCTCATTTGTGAGCAAACATGTTGGGCTTCAAAAAGAGGGCAAATTTGCGTATGTCGGACCAATATTTTTTGAGCTATGGTGGCCCAAAGTTGGAAAATGGCCAAAAATTGTTTTTTTTTTCTATTTTCCCCTTATTCAAGACCCTATATTATTAATCCCAATAGTTACAAACCACTGTAATATCATCTAATCCTTAGAGGGGGGTCCTATCTTACATTTCCATGTGGTTTGGAGGAGTTATGTCGTGTAGATTTTTTACCATATTGGTATGTATTACTTAAAAACAGCGGTGTTAAGGCGCGTGATTAATCGTTTATGACATTAGATGAGTTAAAAATATTTAATCCTCAAGCTTATTATTTATCAGGATCAAATGGGTCTATATAGGGTATTTCTGTGTAAAAAAAAATTTTGCCTACGTACTGCCCCGTATGCGCAATACACATTCAAGTAATTTTCAAGTCAGTACTGCCCACACCCCCTGAAGCAACACTTTCCTCTGTACAGCCTATATAAATCATTTTGGGGTCATTTCAACTATCATACAGTGTGTATCTATTGGTGAGGTATCATTTTAAAAAAAAAATTGCGTCTCTACGTGCCCTGGTTGCCCAAACCCAGAGTATCTCGTCCTGGTTAAGGCGCGTGATGGTTCGGCGCCAAATTTCAGGCGGGAAAGAAAAACACCTCCTGCAGTCCAACCGGAACCAGCTACATCCGGGTTCTTCACCGGAAACAACAAATGAGTGTCTCTGTTGTTTGTTGAACCATATTCAGCAGTTTTTCTCAGCGAATTTGTCCGATATTGACCAAAAGGTGAGTGATATTGAACCAAATTTGATGAAATGTTGTTTATAAATGCCGATTGACTCGTTTGATGTGCTTTTTGTGTACCGAAAGTGTGTAAATATCGAAGAATACGTCCCTAACAATCAACCCGGGCAATAATCCAAGCCCGTACGCCATTTTTAAAGCGCTGGGGTACGGAAAAACAATATTGTTAAGGCGCGTGATGTATCGTGTAATGCGCGTGATGAAACCATATCTGGCCCCGTAGCTCCCAAAATATTCCCAAATTTATGTGTATATGAGGTTAATGTGATAGAATAAGGTCTGGGGTTTAATGTTATGCATATTTTGTCCACCCCAGGCCATTTTGGCTTTCCTCACATGCTGCAAAGCACTCTTTACAGCACCCCCACCCATGTTTTCAATCAATTCTGATCAATTTTATAGCTTTTTATTAAGTATTTACACACTTTTATGACATTGTGATACCTCCTACATGTGTTTCTCATTGTTATATCCTATTAACATGCTGCTAGATTTGGTTATATTGGCACAGTGGCCATGATATGATATTCTTCTAGCGATACATCACGCGCCTTAACGAGAACTTGAAAGTCGCTCCTGTGTACTCATTTTCGACAAACTTCTAATTCTTTGGTGTTAATATGTCATTTGGGGCTGTTGGCTAGTATCCTAACTTAAAAACATGTGGGTTTGGCAGGAATTTATATGCTTTTTAGAATAATTTCGTTTCATCACGCGCCTTAACAATAACGCTAATTAGCTAAGATTTGGTACTTCTGCTGCACTCAGGCCCTCCAAAATTTGCCAAAATGTGCCCCCACAGTACCCTTTTAATATAGAATGGTCATTGAGGCATTCATGAAAACTTAAATTTCACTTGGATTTTGGTAGGGGCCTTTTTCACATAGTTTATTCTGTATGGACCACATTTCACTCCCCTGAAGTGTATTCCCTTGCTGTTTTTATTGTAGGGTCCTCTGGTATGATAAATACTTGCCAAACTTAAGTATTACACCTACTTTTAGGCATAAATTTGACAATATTTACAGTTAATTTATACCCCTTCTTTCCAGTGTTCAAGCATGCCGCGCCATAGACGCAAGGAGGATGGTAGCCTGGTCAGTGGGGCCGAAGCCCAGTCCGAGTACCTTGACAGGCTGTGACAGGAGTTGGGGGAGGACACGTTTAAGAAGAAGGAAAATGAACGTAAAGCTGACAGTAAGAAGAAGTGCGATGCACTGAGAAGCGAGGAAGACAAGTCCCGGCAGAAGAGGATGAACGTCTTCGGTGTCCAGAAGAGGCGGGCCATTGCGAAGGCAGAGAAAGATGGTGTCCCCCCACCCGCCTGGACTAAGATGAAGCCTTCCGAGGTAAGAAAGACCTATATTTTTATAAATAGGTTATAAATCATTAAATAAATTAAATATATCTATATTTGTGGGAATAACCTGTTGATAAATATTGATTTGTAAATGCTGATAGGTTTACCTTTTGACTGATATTTTCCTTCTGGTTTAATTCAGTATGTGGATGAGCAGATCCGCAAGGAGGAGGAGGAGGCCGCTGCTGCTGGGGAGGGGACTTCGGAGGAGGTCGCCCCGACAGCCACTGCCGCGCCCAAGACACCTGCGCCCAAGCCGAAGCCTGCGCCCAAGATGCCAGCAGCCAAGACACCAGCAGCCAAGACGCCAGCAGCCAAGACACCCGCAGCTACCACCTCCACGAAGGGCAAGGGCCGGGGCAAGACCTCGAGGACACCGTATGGCCGTCCACAGAGCAGCGGCGCCATGAAGGTGGTGCTGTTCGCTCGGTTCCGTCCGACATACCAGCGGGTTGAGTTGGAGGAAAAGGGGAAGAGTACTGCATTAATGCATCATTACAAAAATAATTATAAGTCATGAGTTGTGCCTTATTGGCAAGGTGCATCATTACAAACATTAAAGTAGTAACTCCATATTCCAATTATTCATGTATGTCCTTATATATACGTAGGATACACCAGAGAACCCTCTCCTGCTCTCGGATGAGGAGGGAGGCGCGGAGACACCCCAGGCAGCGGCACCGACAGTGGTGGAGGAGGAGACAGAGGAGGCTGGTCGGTCACGACCTGTCCGGAAGGCTGCATTGCCTGCACCTTTCCCACAGAAGCGGCGCAGCGACAGAGCGAGGCCACACGGTGCTTCTCCACCACCCCCAGACAATCTGGTGCTCATGTCTGACCTTGTGTAAGTATTGGGATAAGTAAATTTTAAAGCAATATTGAATTCTTGTCTCTAAAGAATATTTTAATCAAAAGAGTAGAAATAGCTATAATTTATTATGCATATGCAAAGATGCTGCTGATATAGCACAAAAGTATAGATGTATGACTTTCAATGATGCTATTAACTTACAGAGCGACTATTCGCAAAGACACGGCGAAGTGAAATGTAATTATATGAGTAGAATTAATATTAGTAATGAATAAGAATAGTTGCTTGTTGAATGTTTCCTTAAATTATTTCCTTGCATGTTTGACCTTCCCTAGCTCCTGCTAAGAATTCTGCATTGTGTCCAAGCAATTGAATGATAAATCTGAATTCATGAAATTGATATGAAAGTTTCAGTCCAGTCCCTCTATGATGGCAGATATCTTTTAATATTGCATGTTAAGGCGCGTGATGAAACGCAGATGTTAAATAATATATGATATTAATTATTGTTCATTTGTATTCACTCCAGTCCCTCTATGCTGGCAGATATCTTTTAATATTGCATGTTAAGGCGCGTGATGAAACGCAGATGTTAAATAATATGATATTAATGATTGTTCATTTGTTTGCAGCCCATGTGCACAGCCTGGCCAGACTTCAACGATGACGACCCCGGCACCGCCCACCACCCCGACACCGACCACTCCCACGAAACTGATGAACCGGCCAAGGAAGACCAACACACCCAGGACCAACCGCCACTACTACCAACGCGGGTTACTTACCATGGCCCTGGCTGATGCACAGAGACTGAATGAGGAGTTGCAGGCACAGCTTACCTGTGCTCAGTCAAACGGGCCACCCCCTGCTGTAGCTCCCATGGAGGAGCGCGTTACACAGGACGGCGCTGAACCCGCTGTAGCGCACACGGAGGAGCGCGTTGCAGTGGCTGCACCGGATGGAGAACCCGCTGTAGCGCACACGGAGGAGCGCGTTGCAGCGGCTGCACCGGATGGAGAACCTGCTGTAGCGCACACGGAGGAGCGCGTTGCAGCGGCTGCACCGGATGGAGAACCTGCTGTAGCGCACACGGAGGAGCGCGTTGCAGCGGCTGCACCGGATGGAGAACCTGCTGTAGCGCACACGGAGGAGCGCGTTGCAGCGGCTGCACCGGATGGAGAACCTGCTGTAGCGCACACGGAGGAGCGCGTTGCAGCGGCTGCACAGGACCCGGTGAATCCAGCTCAGCTGACGGCGCATGACAGGAGTGTGAAGGCTGTGTTAGAAGGGTTGGCCAACCTTCCTCGCAAGGACAAAACCTCCATCATGAACAAGGTGCTTTCGCCCGACGTGATCAAAGAACAGCGGATCACGGTCAGCTTGGCAAAGACCCTTGGCATGGACAGGCGGTCACTACTCAAAACCCCTTCAGACCAGCCATCTCCACGTGTGGTGAACCAGGAGGCCAAGATAGAGAGTGTGAAGGAGTTCTTGTCTGACCCGGAGAACTCCGAAATGAGACCTGGTAAGAAAGACACTAAGACCTGGAAGAAGGTGAAGCACCAGCAAATGTACCTCAGGGAGTTTATCCATGTGCTCCACAAGAGGTACGAGGCGACACACCCTCCTCACTTGCAGGTCTCTCAGTCACTCTTCTATAGCATCCGGAAGAACCACCTTCCCTGGTTCATCGCCGTGGATCTCCAAAGTACCGATCTGTGCCTTTGCCAGAAGCACCAGAATTTTGCACTCCGGCTTGCTGCCGTCAGTATCCCTTTCAAAGACGAGATGTTCGTGACAATGACATCGGAGGATTTGGAACGGACTCTCCAGGAGAAAGCCACCGAGACTGTCAAGTATGAAGTGTGGAAGAATGTGGACTATGAGTATGTGTCGACAGGCAAGGATGGAACGAAGAAAACAAATACCATCAAGAAGCTCTGCCCTTGTACAGAGACTGTATCTAAAGCGGACTTCATCAAGAAAACGAGATTGGAGTTCCTCACCATGGCTGCCCATGTCGACCGTGCTCACAACCAACACCGCATCGTACGTGAGCTGCGAGCGAGTATGTCGTCGCTGGAAGTTACCATCCAGATGGACTTCGCTGAAAACTGGATGGTAACATACCCAGATGCCCCACAGAGTACATACTATGCGAAGGAGCCAGTGACCCTGCACCCTGCAGTCATCCACTACCGTGATGAGGACACTGGCGCCACAAACCACTACTCTGTGGCTCTGTGCACCGACGACCGGAAGCACGACTCTGGTGCCATCTTGGCGTTTCTACGCTGTCTGGCAGCATTCCTCCGGGAGAACCTGCCACACGTCAAGGTGGTCCACTATGCTTCCGACTCACCCTCCGGCCAGTATCGAAACATCTCGGTGTTCTCGATACTCGTACGCCACACTGAACTGCTTGACGGACTTCGGGCAACATGGACCTACTTCGAGGCGGGTGATGGAAAGGGTCCTTGTGATGGTGTCGGCGCTGCTGCAAAGCGTAACGCTGACAACATCGTCAAACGCAACAAGGAAGGACACCCCGTCATCAATAATGCGGAGGAGTTCGCGGCCGAAGGTAACAAACTTGAAGGCCGCGTTCACTACATCCATGTCCCTCTGCAGGATGTCGCCTCAGCCCGCCTCACTCTCGGCTCAGTGGTAGCAGACAAACCAGTGAAGGGCACCTTGAGTGTCCACGCTGCCATGGTCAAGCAGGAAGGAAGGTCACTCGCTGTCCGTGACAAATCCTGTTTTGACCCGTGCTGCTGGGTTGACCTTAGGTCCATGACTGGCTGCTCCGGATGGATTGAGCACGAGCTGGATTTCACCAAGGACAAGAAGCCTCCCCCACCAAAGCAAACACGGCAGAAGAAAACGCGGCCTGCCAGTGTCCCTGCTGAGGTGGACGACGCGGATGCCAGCACTACTCACCCGCCAAAGCAAGCCCTGGTTCAGATGAAAACACGGCCTGCCAGGGCCCCTGCTGTGGCGGACGGCGACCCTGATTATGATCCTGTTGTGCGCACCACTGTCTGCAAGCGCACCAGGGACGGCTCACCAATCGTGGCACGCAAGCGCACTCGAAGTGAACGGGTGCCAACTCCTGCCACGGCTGACAAGGAGAACGTCACCCCGTGTGCCGCACGAAAGCGTGCCGCGGAGCGTGCCGTCTCCGTATCTAAGCGAGCACGACAGGATCCACCGACCTCGACCCTCCCTCAGGAGGATGTACAACCAACGGACAGTGTAGGGAAGTTGGTACTGGTGCAGGATGAGTACCATGTAGGTGACATTCTTATCACTGCCAGCCTGGCCAGTACCAGCTCAAAGGACAAGTGGTTTATGGGTAAGGTGGTAGGTAAGGACAATGGCTTCTACCAAGTGCACTACATGCTGCGCTACATGGCGTCGGACAAGAGAAGCTTCAAGTGGGGGAAGGAGATTATCCCAGCTAGGGTCCACCCCCTCAACGTTCTTGGCAGAGTCACTCTGCCCAAGCCAAGTCGTTATGGCAATACCGAGAACGCTGTGTACAAACTCGATCCCCTCACCATCCAACTAGTGGATCGGAAGCTTCTCAAGTACCGCAGGGAGTGCACTGGCTAGATGTCATTGATCCTGGTTATCACCAGTTTAACATTGCCCACTATAACTTGTTTTTCTGCTTCCACTGTGTCAGTAAAATTATTCGGATATATTTAAAGTTTAGGTGGCTCTAGAATGGCATGAACTTTTATTTAGCGATCGTTAAGGCGCGTGATTAAACGAACTGCTGCCATCTTAAATTTTCTCAGTGATCACTTTTAATATTCCTGAGGTAACCTAATGTTAATTAAACCATTAATAGACCTATTTGGCTAGTAATTAGAGCCTTGTATGGTATTCCATGACAGATTTTTTTTACCTCAGGGCCCAGTCGAGATGGAAAATAGGTTGAAAAATTCTGACATTTTAATTTCCGAGCGCCAAGTCACACCCCATATGGGTGGCTATTGTACAGTTATTGGTTTTATTCAACAGCCCAAAGGGTCTAGTAGCTCTGTGTGTGATTTTCTTAAGATATGAGAGGTTTAAGTGCCTCTATGAGGTGATCTACTTTGTCATAGCGCGTGTTAAGGCGCGTGATTAATCCCGCCTCCGCAGAGGGCATTTGAGATGGTGTAAGTAAAAGGCTTGTGGTGAATGTGATTGTAACCTGAGGTAATCCAATGTTAATTAAACCATTAATAGACCTATTTGGCTAGTAATTAAAGCCTTGTATGGTATTCCATGACAGATTTTTTTTACCTCAGGGCCCAGTCGAGATGGAAAATAGGTTGAAAAATTCTGACATTTTAATTTCCGAGCGCCAAGTCACACCCCATATGGGTGGCTATTGTACAGTTATTGGTTTTATTCAACAGCCCAAAGGGTCTAGTAGCTCTGTGTGTGATTTTTTAGGATATGAGAGGTTTAAGTGCCTCTATGAGGTGATCTACTTTGTCATAGCGCGTGTTAAGGCGCGTGATTAATCCCGCCTCCGCAGAGGGCATTTGAGATGGTGTAAGTAAAAGGCTTGTGGTGAATGTGATTGTAACCTGAGGTAATCCAATGTTAATTAAACCATTAATAGACCTATTTGGCTAGTAATTAAAGCCTTGTATGGTATTCCATGACAGATTTTTTTTACCTCAGGGCCCAGTCGAGATGGAAAATAGGTTGAAAAATTCTGACATTTTAATTTCCGAGCGCCAAGTCACACCCCATATGGGTGGCTATTGTACAGTTATTGGTTTTATTCAACAGCCCAAAGGGTCTAGTAGCTCTGTGTGTGATTTTATTAAGATATGAGAGGTTTAAGTGCCTCTATGAGGTGATCTACTTTGTCATAGCGCGTGTTAAGGCGCATGATTAATCCTGCCTCCGCAGAGGGCATTTGAGATGGTGTAAGTAAAAGGCTTGTGGTGAATGTGATTGTAACCTGAGGTAATCCAATGTTAATTAAACCATTAATAGACCTATTTGGCTAGTAATTAAAGCCTTGTATGGTATTCCATGACAGATTTTTTTTACCTCAGGGCCCAGTCGAGATGGAAAATAGGTTGAAAAATTCTGACATTTTAATTTCCGAGCGCCAAGTCACACCCCATATGGGTGGCTATTGTACAGTTATTGGTTTTATTCAACAGCCCAAAGGGTCTAGTAGCTCTGTGTGTGATTTTATTAAGATATGAGAGGTTTAAGTGCCTCTATGAGGTGATCTACTTTGTCATAGCGCGTGTTAAGGCGCATGATTAATCCTGCCTCCGCAGAGGGCATTTGAGATGGTGTAAGTAAAAGGCTTGTGGTGAATGTGATTGTAACCTGAGGTAATCCAATGTTAATTAAACCATTAATAGACCTATTTGGCTAGTAATTAAAGCCTTGTATGGTATTCCATGACAGATTTTTTTTACCTCAGGGCCCAGTCGAGATGGAAAATAGGTTGAAAAATTCTGACATTTTAATTTCCGAGCGCCAAGTCACACCCCATATGGGTGGCTATTGTACAGTTATTGGTTTTATTCAACAGCCCAAAGGGTCTAGTAGCTCTGTGTGTGATTTTATTAAGATATGAGAGGTTTAAGTGCCTCTATGAGGTGATCTACTTTGTCATAGCGCGTGTTAAGGCGCGTGATGAATCCCGCCTCCGCGGAGGGTCATTTTTGAGGGCAGATCCTTGATAGCATATACTAGAAGAGTGGTAAATGATGATTGTTACATGACTAACATGTATTGAAGTTGTATTATATTGATTGACATGCTTGTAGTCCAAGTTTTGAGCCACTGACATCAAAGTTAACATTATGTGCAAAAAATTTTAAAAAATTCTCAGTCTCCACTTTATAAGATATTGAATAATTTGGGAACTTTTCAAGCCTCAGTTCTAAATTTTGGTATACACTTGCTAGGGTATTGTACTAGTTAGGACATGACATTTGGTGATGATAGCATATTTTTTGAAGGTGTACTCTTGAAACTAATGTTTCGTTAATGCGCGTGATGAATCAATTTCATTGTTTTATGCTGCGTGTGATAAAAACTGATCCCCTGGGAGTTAATGACTTGAATGAACCTTTTTATAAAGCCAAGATATAGGGCTATCAATAAAATAAAGTCTTAAAATGTAATGCTGAGTTTGTCATGTTCACCCCCTGAGCCCCAAAGGTGGGGCAGTTCACAGGAATCACCCATATACAGGAGGATAGTAGATTTGTATATTCTTATAGCTAGTTTTACATCAAGATATCTTCTCAATTGACATAGCTTGTAAGTTTTATATGCAATTATTTTTACTTGATTAGCTAAATGTAGGTTATAATACCATAATGGATCTAGGATGACACCAAGATATTTGTAGCTAGATACTACTTGCAGTAGTTGATCACCTAGATGTATATCAGCTGTTAATGTATTAAGTTTTTTACTACTTGAGGAGAAAATCATTACCTTGGTTTTAGCTACATTGATAGATAATTTGTTTTGAATACACCATGTTTCATACATTTCAAGGTCATGTTGAAGTTCAATGTTTGCTGATACATACGAGTGGTGTGCTGGGTATATAACAGTAAAATCAGCATACAGTTTAATTTTACATTGTTTTACACAATTAATTACATCATTCACATATATCAAAAATAACAAAGACCCCAATATGCACTGTTAAAAATTTCCGTAGATTTTACAAAGAATCATTGTTAAATTTTACGGGTTTTCACCGTTATTTTTATTACAATGAAACACCCTTAGATTAGGTGATGTTACAGTGAATCTGTGTAAAACACTACAGAAAAGTACCGCTATTTTATTTACGGTGAATCTTTGTCCTTTCGGAAGTTTTATATCTTTCCACTAGGTGGCCTCGGGGCTCACTTTGAGACTTTCTTCAATGCCCTGCACCCTAAACAGCTCAAATTGTCACAAAATTCAAAGCATATCCACTTTGGTTTATGCACCATGTCATCAAAATGTAAGTCTACATTGTAGTTTCATAGATTTCAGATATTCAAAAAATAATCCAACTTTGTGTGGCAAAGAGGAGTAGCAGGGATGTCATAAACACCCATTATGTGGTAATAGAAAAGAATACATAGGCATATCACTGCAGGTTTTAATTCAACACAATTCTGAAGTAGTCTATGTACTTAGATTATTCCTCCAAAGTTATGAAGGGCATGATGTGCCTCTCAAGGACTAATTTATAATTATAATGATTAGAATGTCCTTACACTAGGATGTCCAGATGAACTGTACATGCAACCAACCCATGTATAAAGATAACCTAGTCCACTGTGAATTTACAGTGGAATTTCTGAAATGTCAAGCCAGAGGCTGAATATTGCTATGAAAGGTTAATGGTGTATGATATTGAAACCAAAACAATGTGTAATTAATTACCTTTAATCATTGTTTAGAAATAACGGTGAAATTCCGTAAAAATTACGGTGACATTGAAAAAACGGTGACCGTTAAAAAAACGGTGAAAGATTGGCAGCCATTGTTGCCAATGATTCTTCGTTTTTTCTACGGAAAAGTTTTAACAGTGTGGACCCCTGAGGAACACCACAGACTTGGCTTTTTTTAGACATTATGCCATTTGCTATAGTTATTTGGTGTCTGTTAGTAAGATAATTTTCAAACCAATGGTAGTTGTCGGACCTTATACCATAGTGATTTAATTTTATTAACAATACAGAATGATCAACCGTATCGAAGGCCTTTCTTAGGTCTATGAATGCAGCTATAGTAGAGTTTCCCACATTTAGGTTTCTTTTGATATCATCTGTAAATTTTGCCAATGTATCTACTGTACTAAATCCTGATCTAAATCCTCCCTGGTGGGGTGTTAGAATTTTTTCCTTGACCAAGAAACCATATACTCTATTGTGAACAATTTTTTCAATTAATTTACAGGGTAAGGGTAACAGTGATATTGGGCGATAGTTGTTTACCAATTTATCATTACCAGCTTTGGGTATTGGGGTTACCTTCGAGAGTTTCCAGTCATCTGGTACAGTGCTTGAGGAAAATGATAGGTTAAATATTTTAACAAATTTGTCAGGGGCATGAGTAAAAAATCTTTTTAATACATGGGTAGATATGTCTGTAATTGCCGAGGACTTGTTAACATTAATGTCATGGACTAGCCTTTTAACCTCCTGAAGATTAGTAACAATAGGTTTCATTTTATTTACAACATAATCATCATAGGGTTTCCAAGGTATATATAAATCTTGGGCAAGTATAGGTCCAATATTGGCAAAGTACTGGTTTATAAAACCAGGAACTTTATCATTATCAATAGGTATATTACCATTGTCATAATCAACCAGTGATAGGTCACAAATCATAGAAAGTGTGCATATGGGGCCTCACATGTCATTCGCCCAGACATGTGCCCAGAATCATGAAAAATAATTCTTATAAGTATGCTTCTTTTATGATAGCAAGGACACATCTGACATAAATGATAATGTGATTTTCTTAATCTACAGGTCAAAATAGTCTGGACCTGAGATTTTCATGGAGGTATGATGATTGTTTCTGTAGGAAATGAAGCCCCCAACATGGCTTGTAACTTAGGCCCCTAAATGTCATTCGCCCAGACACAATTTCGCCCAGACAATTTTGGGCCCATTTTACCCCCCTGGAGCCCAAAATATTCATATGGGACCATCAAAACCCATATGTAACACAAGGATCTCATCCAGCCTGACACTTTTAGACAAAAAAATTGAGGGGGAAACTAAAAGTCGAAGAGTAGGGGCTGGAATACCTCCAAATTCGTCATATGCAAACCTTCTATGATTTTCGACCGATATATCTTTTGCACGGTTGGGATGTCCCGGTATCATGTTATTAATAACTCTCCAGAATTTTCTATGGTCATGTTTATATTTTTCAATTTGTTCTTTAAAGAAATTTTTCCTTGCTTTATCTATTATCTTATTTGCATTATTCCTATATTCTCTTGAACTTTCCCAGTCTTCGTCTTTATCTGAGCGTCTGGCTTTCCATAGTTTTTTTGTTTTTTTTCCCTTGTAAGTTCATATACATTCTGAGTCATCCATGGGTCTCTAAATCTATGCACAAGAAATTTGTGTACCGGACAATAATTATCAAGAATACCTTGTATAGCTAACTGGAAGTGCTATGGCACAGTACAAGCATAATTAACATCTGTTGTGTTATTAAATTTGTCCCAATTTACTTTATCGAGTTCAACATATAGTGTAGCGTCTGGTAATTTTGAATATGAACGTCCTGTTATATATACCTTTTCTTGCACACTTTTCCACTTTTTCCTCATTAAAAATATTGGGAGATGGTGTGATATATAATTGTTACATATTCCTGTTGTAATAAGATTTGGTCTAAGATTTGTAAATATTAAATCAAGCGTTGCCTTTTTTCTTGTGGCATCTTTAATTTCTTGGTTCAAAAACCATGGTCCCCATATGACATGTACTAAACTTATAAGTCACCAAAGTCAAGGTGTGACATGGTAGTTTTGCAGCGATGACATCTTCTTCTTTGTTGTCTACAGGTTATATTTCACCTAAGTTTCACCTCAACTGGATTATCAAGTATAATCATAGTGAGAGAAAAAAAAACATCCCCAGTAAATTCTGACTGTAAAGTGTGGGCCTGGGTTATCATAGACTGGATTGTATTGACCTGACTGTACCAGTACATGTCATTTTGTGATCCATGATACTAATACATTAATATATTATGGCTGCTGTAGAAAGCCTCAGGCCAAAACGTTCTAAAATGTTTTACAATGATAGGAACTCTATTTTATCACACGTTATTACATTATGGCTGCTGTAGAAAGCCTCAGCCCAAAACGTTCTAAAATGTTTTACAATGATGGGAACTCCATTTCCTTACACATTAATGCATAATGGCTACTGTATAAAGTCTCCGGCCAAAATGTTCTAAAATGTTTTACAATGATGGGAACTCCATTTCATTAAACATTAAAACATTATGGCCACTGAAGAAAGCCCCATGCCAAAATGTTCTACAATGATGGGAACTCCTCTTCATTACACATTAATATGCTATAGCATGCAGCTTCTTTAGGACTTCTCCTTATATCAAACTCAGCACAGAGGAGCCAAAACCTACTAAAACATATTAAAAATAAATTAGCAATTAGTTGATTAATTAGCTCAAAACATGAAAAATTTGGTTATTTTGAGGTTTCTCACAATATTTCAAGTATTACTCCATCTAATGAAGACCTCATTGACAAACCTGATCAAAGGCATCACCACATTACCTGGCTATGAATATGACATGATTTTTCATTTTTGAAATAATTAGCCAATTACCCTATTTCAAGACTAATTAATGAGTGCATGTACATGAGTGAAAGAGATTATTTTTTGATACCATAAAGAGAAAAAATGTTACATCTTAGATATAAAAGTGTTTTGTTCTTAAGGTATCCCCTTTGACAGGTATACTATGTTAAAATCCATTGAATAAGCAAAAATACCTGGCATTTGGGGCTCCCTAGCCTCCAGATTACTGGCATTTTGAGGGGCCCTTTTTACTACCCACATCAATACGTTTTGGAGGGCCACTGACAGAAAGTACTGGTATTTTGGAGGTCCACTTTTACTACCTACATCAATACGTTTTGGAGGCCCACTGACATAAAGTACTGGTAATTTTGAGGGCCACTTTTACTACCCACATCAGTACGCTATGGTTATGCTAAGGATATGGTGTATTCTGCTATTTTTTGGTAATGGGTGTTCAACTCTTGGGGCCCCTCATGCTGCTGCAGTATTATCAATAAAATGCCAGTGACATTTCTTGCCCTTCAAAGCCATAGCCCCCTTAATTGTAGCACCTCCACTGGAGATACCTTTGCACACCCGACTCCCTCTTTCCCTGGTAAGTGTTTCCGCTCCCTTCACACAATCTTTGCCTACCTTCGCCAACATGTTCAAGAAATGGTTAGGTATGCTTCAATGATTTTGAATCTGTAAAGTGTAAACCATTAAAAGAGTTTGGCCAAATTAAAAAAAATGTCATCTTGTTGATCTTTCTTTTGCCATAGCCTAATAAAACTTTACTGTTAAGAGCCATTTGGCCAAAATTTACATTCGGCATACCTATACAATTTCCGCACACTTTGTTCAATATTTCCGTCTGATCACCAAATATTTATCAGTGTTACCCAACAGCCTATGCTACAGAAGTCTCTTACAGTTTCCAATTACGTTTAGGTTAACACTTGTTGTTTTTGATTATTACCTCATATTAAAAACGGGGTTTCTTCGTTGCTGGTACTGACCCCAACCCAAGTCATTGAATTAGGCTTAAGTACATGCCAAGAAGAAGATGGAGTTAAAAATTAACTCGATTTTTTTTCTCCATTTTTAATATCTTTAATAATTTTAAGACTTATTCTGTAATATTAATTATTGTTGTCAATGATTTTTGAGTTAATACTTTTTAAAATGGAAAACAATAAATCATACATATCCTCTCAGATAGAGTCTTTGGCAACAAGCTCCTGAAACATTCACAAAAGTCTGCCATTATTTAACCAAGATTAATGACCTTGAAAAAACATAGCTATAGACGGATCATGATAAAATATGGCGGAAATACAAAGTAAACACCCATATGAATATTCATATTTAGGAAGATCTCAAATCCCCTTCAAATATCTAAAATATGTCAATGACAATTTTCCAATCGACGATCCTGGGGTCTCCATGGCCGTATCTATGTCACAGGTCAAAGGTCATGCCCATATGACGTCACAGATGCGGCCGCAGATCCCCAGATGGTGCCACAGATTTTCCCTTCCTGTTTGGGAAGTAAGGGGGGTCTTGCTGGGGTGGTGCCACGAAATATAGGCCTACTTCCTACCCAGATTTGTAGTTCTTATCAAAAAGTATTTTCTGAGCGCAATGCACATGCATGTTCATCACTATTGTTCTGTCTAGCTTCTTCTGGTTGCAATGGGTTTTTAGCTTTGTAATCTACTGTTTGCACCATAGGTCGGTATGAGAAAATGGAATAATCATTTCATTAAACTTTTTCAGATAAGTTTCAGTTGTTTAGAAAGCGGACAAATGAAAAAGCCTACTTAAGGTCCCCCAATGTCTTGCTAACCGCTAGAATAAGATTGCCACCCAAGATCCTGTTCAAAATCAGTTTGGCTTGCAGATTCCGCATGGCGTCATTTGAATTCTTTCACAGAGGGACATTTAAGGCAGGGGTAGGTATGGTATATAGCAGGACCTCGCTTGCAGGTTGTTATTCTTACAGCGACTGCCGTGGAGGTAGGAGCTAGGCTCCTTCCCCGTCCATGGCACAAAGCTTGCAGGAGCCCGCCCATACAAGGAGGCCTCAATGGAACCTACACGGCCTTAAGCCGGTACAGGCTGGGCCCTGGGGTCGGGGGGACTATGGGGACTAGCCCTATACAACCCTACAACTAAGGGGACTGGCTTCAAAGTGCCTGGAGGCCATAAAACAACTTCACACACCATGTGTGCATCCAAGTGCGACCAAGGATCAGAGAAACCAGGCGAAGGGCCATAAAACTGCCCTTCACGCTGCCCTAAAGCCCCACCCCTCCCCCTCCTAATCAGATCAGATATGGAAAAAATTTATCTGATTGGAGGGTGAGGAATCTAATTAAAACAATTGATGGGGCGGAGAAGGCATCAGCTCAGCACACTTCTCAAAAATGGAGCACCAAGCTACCACTCCAAGCTCAGACTCCACCATTACCTGCAGACAGGGTACTCCCCAGGGGGATCATTCCCAAGCAACAGCATCCAGTCGGAGCATCCTGGAGGACATTATAGCTGTAAACAGGGCATGTACGACCGAATATAGCTTTACATCTGACAGCAGCACTAGTAATGCTGACCCCCTGGGTGACATCCCAACACAATTTGACAATTTTACATACAAATCCTCAGGGAGTATGGGAGGGAGATGTCCCTACTGCAACCACTGCAGGGTCCCATAGACTTCCAGCGTGCTCAACTGGTGAAATTGCCACAGGAAGTGCGACCTCACCCAAAATACTCCACCAAAAGACCAGCTGAGACAGAGGTGGGAGCGGCAACAGAAAACACTGGAGTACAATGGAAGAGGCCAGACACCCACACATCACACAGCACCAACCCGACTACACTAGAACGGGGTACACCAGGTAGATACCCAATTCACCGGTGCCAGATGACCCTTGAGGCAGGGTGACCAACAGTCACGCAGAAACAACAGCCACCAAGGGAAGCATGACGACAAGAGGAAACAACACACCAACGGAGGCCAATGCAACAACACAAAAACAAGCAAGACAAATGCCAGCGCAACGGAGGCAGCATCAACAACAGGCTTTAAAAGTAAAAGTAAGTTCACCTGCAGGGAAGCAGACACATGGTCACAATACACATCAGACGAAAAACTGCTATCACAAGGCATAATAGAACCTGCCTTTCCATCACCTAGAGCCTTTGTCTCACACATGGAAAATACAGGCCGATACTATACTTGCCAAGCTTAAATGAATACACGTCATATAAGCATTTCAAGATGGACCACCTGTGAGTAGTTATGAATACGGTACCAAAACACAGCTACCTAACCAGCATAGACATAACCCAGGCTTACTTTTCACTACCGGTAAAATTAAGGGACAGGGACCTCCTACAACTAATACACCATGGCTACTCCCCAGGGCCTAGAATCTTTACAAAAATCATGAACCCCTGAGAGCAAAACACAGAGTAAACATTGTCTTTTACATAAACGACACCCTAATCTATACAGGCACAAAAGAGGAAGGCAGAACATCCACAATACACACACTCAGGGTGCTACAAAATGCAGGCTTAACAATTAACTTTGACAAATCAGTCCTAGAACCAACGCAAACCATTGAGTACCTGGGCTTCAAAAGTAACCTTTGCACACCCCACTCCAAGGAAGCCAGAGCGAGGCGGACTCGGAATCACCCCTGTCTGAAACCAGGGATTGGACCCAGCGGTCTTCCCCGTATTCTGAGGTGAAAGGATGGCGACTCAGAACGGAGAGCGAGATAGTGGAAAGGGAGTCGGCACGGCTGGGGAGAAATGCACGCCGGAAGGAGAGGAGGCAAGCGAGGCACCAAGACCCTGAGATTGTCAAAAGGTGGAGGGGGCAGTGGGCCACTTTCTGGAGGATAGGAGACATGGTAATGCAAGCATACGAGGATAATGATATAAATGAGGCTAGGGAAGTGGAATTTATGCATCAGGCAGCTAGGGACCAAGATGGCGGTGAAGCAGGAGGCGCCGGGGCGAGGGCCCTAGCAACGGAGCCCTAGCCAAGGAGACAGCAGGGACCAATCAGGAGGAGGGACGCCTGTCTCTGAAGGCATAAAAGAAGCTGTCCTGTGGGAGGTGCTTAGAATTATGGCACAGGCGACAAAGACAGTCGAGTGGTGGTGCGTCGGGCAGAAGAAGCTGGCCTGCGGGAGACAGAAGGAGAAAGGCAGGAGTCTATTAGGAAGGCTCGGCCAGACTCAAAAGGGGAGGCTGAAAACGGATCCACTTATCTGCAGAGAGGAGACGGAGAACGTTTTGAAAAGTGTCTATTTGTGTTTCTGAAGTGTCAATTTGGGTGTATACTGCCGGGAAATAGGTTCTGATGTTCCTTATGGTGATATTGTCATTTGTGGCCTGAAAAGTTCCATGGCGAGGAAGCTATTGGTTTATAAGTTGCCATGTTGTTTTGGTGTTGGTTGTTTCTGGACCTGATGGTACTGGTCCTTTCTCCTTGGTTTTGGCTTCTGGCACTGAAGGAAACGATGCTGTGTTGGTGGTAGGCCTGTTTAGGAAACAACAGGAAGAGGAGATAATTCATCGACCTATAGTTTGTCTGTTATGGGTTGCAGGCCATGGGTTGCAGGCCATGGTCAATACAGAGAAAGGACGTGAGATCAATATCATTTTGTCAACGTACAAAACCTAAGTACAGAGCTCAATTGATTCATTTGGCTTAGCGCGGGTCCTGTATCCAGGGACGCTATGGTTAGTTTATCTAAATTCCACCAGGTGGTAGTAGCGAGCTGGCGCTGCACCGTAATGGCGAAAAATCAGATAAGTTATGGCGATTAATGTAGGTATGACCTGCTCAGGTCGACTCCTACCTGTCTCAAATATCCTAAAAAGAACTCTGTTGATGCTGATTGAAGGGAAATTTAAATTTTTGGGCCGAAATGGGGGGGCGAGAAAAAAAAAAATTTCTTTCCTGTGTCGCCAAAATTTTGATCCGGGGTGCTATAAAAAGGCATTCGTCCGTCTGTGATGTCATAATGTTGCATAATCGGTGTTATGGAAGTCTACGAGGTAGACGTTGTTTTTCCTAACGGCACCGTGTTGCACATAGTCATAACCATGACGGGCGGGTCGTAAGTATATTTGATTTACCAAAGGGTGATACGTGAATTTTTGATAATTTTGAGGGTCGAGGCGTGGGGCATTTTGGTCTAATCCGCTCCTTTGATTGTATTTCAGCATAACACAGATTCAGTGGACCATAGTCCCTCCGGGCGGGATGCCCAATTGGTACTGAGGTAAGTTTGATTTGAGCAAGTTAAAGTTTGAACATGTGCTAATGTTGTTGTTGTGGTAGAGATGCCACGTGCAGATGTCACATGACCGATGGTAGTCATGGTGACGGCCGTGACGTCTGTCAGTTTCCGTAACTAAAACGAAACCAAGATGGCGCCGGGCTGCCGCATATGGCGCGAAAGTTGTCGGACCAGGCGCTGCAGCCGGTGTCAACATTGATGAACATTAGCGCAGGTCGATCTATTGTGTTAGTTAGGCTTAGCTGTGGCTATGATGTTGTTTAGCTCAGTGTGGTTGAAGATGGCTGTGTATGGGTGTGTTTTGGGCGTCTTGCGGAGGCTGGGGGGTTCAGTGTGGGGTGTGGGGGGGGGCGGGGGTGAAGGGTAGGCTAGATGGGGGGCGATCCCCACATAAGCGTCTTTGCGGCGTATGTGTGAGGGCTACCTGCTATCCCCACATAAGTGTGATGGTATCTTCCAAACGCTACTGACATTTGGGTATAACCTCGGGACGGTCCTAAGTTATATGATTGTGGGGGTGGCCGGCGGTTGCTGAGGTGGGACGGTGGTCTCCGTCATGAACCAAAATCGGCCATGTTGGAATGGTGAGTCAAAATTTTACCTACCATAGACTATGTATGGGGCCCTCTCAGCCAGGTTGAGTTTAAACATATATAGATAGTTGGGACACTGGGCTTCTTGGGTTTTAGCAGATCCCCATATGCTTGCCGCCGTTTGGGCCCGAGCCTTCTATCTGGTATGCTCTCCTGGATCGGGGAACGATGCCGTGGCTAAACTCGCCGGGCATTCACTATTACAGCGTGGGGACACCTGTTCTATAAATAGAGCGGGTAATTCCCCCGTTGTTATGGTTACGGGTATACTGGCAAAACGGTTTGTTTTGATTTGCCAGTGCACATGTACTCTACTGCAATAGTGACTCACACGAATTTTGATTCGGGGGGGAAATGGGGCTTGGGTTTTTGAATGGGGGGGGCTTGGTTTTGTGTGAGAGAAAAGGGTGGGGTGTGGGGCGTGGTGAATTTTGGGAATTTTGGGTTGGAAAAATGAAAGGTTTTATACAAAATTTCGGGGGGTCTGTTGTTTGGGGTGAGTTGCTAATAGGACACTGGTAGGCATAATTTCTAAAATAGGCTAGCTTGTTAGGTTAATCTATGGCTAGTAATTGATGTATTAACCTGACTCTTTTGTAAGAGTTTTTAGTGATTAGTGAGCTAAGATGGTTCGATACAGTGGTGGGGGCGTTTGGCTTGATGACAATGAACAGCTTGCCAAACAGATCCATGGCCTTGCTCCTATTTGCCATGTGGGCCTAGAAGGCTATGGATGGGCCACCCTGGGTTGAATCCATATGACTTTGGTGCCTTAAGGCTTAAAAATTAGTATTAAATAAATGGGTAATCTAAGGTAGGATGGGTTGTGTGTGGGGTGGGTGGGGTGGGTGGGGTGTTGCTAAAAGGTTGATAAGTAAGATCTAAAGTGGTCAGGTCGTCGTAGAAAGGCATGAAGTGGACTGCAAATTCAACTATCACATTTTACAAAGCACTCTGGGCGCACACTACCATTGGCATGTAATGGGTATCTGGGTCACATGATGGCATAATCCATCATTGTCATGCTAGAACGATTGATGACGCTACTAATGGACACATAAGACAAAACCTACCTGGGCTGGTTGCATGGCAGCCTCGGCATTTGGCCCTGTGGTCTCCGGATACTTGCTCCATATGGTGACTGGGTTTGGTAAGTTCGGTGTATTGTTCTAAAAAGTGGATAAGATGGGGGTGGAGTGAGGCTTATAAGCACTTCATGAGTTTGGCTAATTCCTCATTACATGCCTCACGATAAGGTATGTCTCACCCATATATGGCACGGGGCCTAGCTATTGGTTGGTTTGCATACACCTGATCACTGTGATATGCAAATTTAATGGACCTTTATGGGGTGCGGATGATCATTGGATGATCTGAATATTGTAGTTATGAAAGGGGGGGTTCATGGTTGTGGCGCTGAGATTAGTCAGCCTGCCAGGGGTGCATTTTTTCCTGTTATGTTAACACAGCAGGGAACCATGCTGAAATATTATTTTATTAAGTGTCTCACCAAACATTCCAGTACCAATGGTAAACAGAGGTATAAACACGGATCAGGATGCAAGAGAACTGCGCTCCTACAGTAGGCCGTCATTTGGTAATACCTTAGGGTATAGAGGAGCCCTGAGCTTGTAACAAACCGGCGCATGCATGCCCCAATTTAATGGGACACAAACCGAGCGTACGCTGTGACCGTGGGTAATTTATGTGGCGTGCCAACCAGATCATCCAGTTTACGGCTGCCTGAGCCTTCAGAAAATTAAATAAAATTTTTGGCAATGTCACCCACATAGTTGTGGTGCTAAGGTTTTGATGTGTTGGAGGGAATAATTGGAATTTTGTGGAAAAATAAAACATATAAAAAGGTGAATTTGGTGGTTCTAATGAGTACTCTCCATTGAAATAATAAAGGGGAAATGGAGAGGAAACATCTATTACACGAAGAAAATATGCCTATAGTGTCTGGGTGGTTCTTTGTATGTCTGTTTGAAGGGTGGTAAGAAAGTTACCATGGGTGGGTTTGTTAGGAATAATAAATTGGGGTGTAGAGATGGGGTAGGGGCGGGGGGGGGCAATGCCTATACTCTGACTATAGACATTGTAGGATGTTTTTGGAGGAAAAGGGTTTAATCAGCCAGTAACACTGTGAGTCTAAGGTTCCTAACATATTTCAAAATGTATGCTTGCTATTCTATCAACCATTTCTGGTTAATAAAAACAAGGGGGCGCCAGAATCAACGAGAGCTCTATACAAGTGGTTGTCCATGTTAACAGATACTGCACTCTTAGTCAATTCTGTATCAACGAAAATGGCCTTACCTTGCTGTCCATATTGACCAGACTTGCTTTTAGGCTCCAGAATCGAGGTATCCTGGCTGTGCTTTTCATCGTCAGTGCAAGAGTCCTGGAGGTGTGAGAGTCAATTGAGAGTTAACTTCTGCTTCAGTAGTAGGAGCAGGAGTAGTGGTGGGCGGTCATGTGGTCGGTTCCTGTAGGGTGGGGGTCGGGGACTATAGGTGCTGTAGTTCCGTTCCCTGAATCCTAATTATTGTGACTGTTCCTGGGGCTGTCGCTGTTGGCGTCAGGTTGTGGCGCTGTATAGCTCCTACCAGGGGTGGTGTTCCTCGGGGTGTCGGGTGGGTATAGCTGGGTCATTTTGAAGGCGTCAGGTGATGAAGTTTGCCTCTGGAGGTGGTGTGTAGTATCACTTGTGGATTGGTTGGGCGCGTCTAGCCCAGGTGATGTAAAGGTGCGTTGTTCTGAAGCTGGCTCCTTAGGTGATGTCTCACTATTGCTCATGTTTAATGAGAGGTTGGTAGTGGGATATTCTTGGAGGGTTCATCCACCATCGTGTCAACGGACGGTTACATGTGGTGAAGTGAATGTACACGGAATCCAGGGAAGTTCAGTTGATCCTTTTATTGCATAGCTGACATGAGTGTTTCATAAAGGTGGTAACAATGATAACACTCGCCAAGATCTAAGCTCTGCCTCCGATCCTATAGCTCAACCTGTCATAGGTTCTAGGTATAGGTGTAAGGTGTAAGTTGGGAGAGATGAACTTAGAATAGATAGCTTAGAATAGATGATTGGGAGCTGCTCAAGCTACCTTATATACTGAGGGCCTGAGCAGCTCACAGTGTTGTGAAATGTTCTGTACATGTGGCTCAATAGAATAGTGACACATGTCATAAGGAGAGAGTGCCACCTGTGGGTAGATTATGTTAAAGAGGATTGAGAGGAGATTGTGAAATATCCTCTCATTCCAAATATGGCACCACAGGTGGATCGCACTTCCTCCAGTTGGACTGAGTAGATAAGGTTGGAATGTTATTACATCCTTGTACCTTATGTCACAGAGTCTAATAGAGGAAGTGTGTTTGTGATGACTAAAGGATCCTGGTTCCTATTGAGGAATACAGGAGATTATTGAGTGTGGATCATGGGCAGAGCTTAGGCTTTATATGGCGAAGAATTTAGTAAATATGAAAAATAATAATAATACCCAGAATGGTCCATTGACAAAACGTTGTTGAATGGTCCTGGAGACCATCAAACAATTCCAACAGACTGACCCTGCAATAAAACGAGTTATTCAACTACTTAAGAATGGTAAGAGGCCAGAAAGGCCAGCCATCTCTATTGAAGATCGAGAAACCCGTAAATTTCCAGCTCAGTGGACCGAGCTGGAAATGATAGACGGGTTGCTTTGTCATTGGAAGACTTGTCCTACCAAGGACAAGATTTTGCAGATAGTGATCCCTATGGCAATGAGACGTGACATAATGTACTTCTGTCATGGCCACAAAACTAGTGGACATTTCGGAAAGAAGAGGTCGCTCGAACGCCTCGCGAGACCCTATTACTGGCCTGGAATGAGCAGTGATATCACCAGATGGGTTATGACTTGCCCCGAATGCAGCAAGAAAGGGTATGGGTAAAATGACCTTGATGCAAGAACTGTTCGGGGTAAAATTTGCCCGGATAGCAGACTCGAACCCACACCTCATGGAAACACCTGCATGATTGTAGTTTCGGACTAGTACACGAAGTATACTCATGTATTCCCACTGCCTAACCATAAAGCTGCCACTTAGGCTAGTGCATTTGTCAAAGGAGGGGTCTTACATCTGGGTGCACCCAGATGTAAGACCCTAGCGATCAAGGAAGAGAATTTGAGTCAAATTTATGGCAAGAAATGTGTCATTATTTGGCGATATGTAAAACTCGAACCAACCCATATAGACCACAATCTGATGGTCAAGTGGAGAGGTTCAATAGAACATTGATTCAAGTCCTGAAACCCTTGGTAAACTCATGCCAAGATGATTAGGATGAACAATGTGACTTCGTAGTACATGCTTATAATAGTACTGTACATGCCTTGACAAACTGCTCTCCAAACCTTCTAGAAGATATAATTATGCCTGCAGACTTGGTGTATGGTGTAGTTGGGATTAGTCCTAAAGCCCCATGCACTGTACTGTTTGTAGAATCATTGGGAGATCACTTCAAGCGAGCTTATGAGCTAGTTCAAATTGAATTAATGAAGAATGCTCGATGGCAGAAAATTGGCTATGACACAAATTTGAAGGACATCGCCTGGAACTAAGAAAATGGATAAAAAGAAGTCTAAGAAGACTGGAACGAGAAAGGCTAAGAGAATCGATGTGAATCTTAAATCTGATCAGAAGGATAATGTCTCGCAGAGACACAGGAGTAGAGGTAGGAAGAGGACGCTGGTACCCTCTGATAAACCACCTTGAACTCCTGGGTTAAAGAAGAAATATTGAGTAGGAGAGAGACAGCCCATGACTTGCCATAAGGTCTGCTGTTACTTAAGTCCTGGTACACAACGAGTGTATACGTCCTGTATTGTGTAATGTTATTTGTTTTTGAAAGTTGAGATACTTTGAAACTGACTCGAAGTAGGGCCGGATGCACCGAAGTACCCCATTTATGGTTCCTGTGGGTGACAGACAGCTAAGCTGACATGCACGTAAGACACTGCATGTATTTCTGTCGAACTCCCGATGATATGAACAGTGCAGGTACCCACCAACACAACGACCAAATGGAGAGAAAAATCCTCGAACTACAGCGGGTGCAGCTCGATGTAGTACTAGTTTTTGCCAAGGCTTGAAAGGTGGCATGCCGGTTAGAAACTGAAGCGACGCAGTCCCCCCGTGCGCATGCACACTGCAGCGTCGAGTGTTGTTGTGCACCCATTTTCGCTCACAGCAACCGTCCCAATTTGAAGGAGACGGACTTGCTTTTGGCGAGTGGTAGTTCCAGTTGTGCTAATTACAATTCTTCAGCGAGGCGGTGAATCAAAAACCTATCGAAGTAGGGAAGAGAAGCTCCGACTGCTCTTGGGCCCATCATAATGGCCCAGAGCCAGGTAACGGCGACCTGAAACGCTGACCCTGAAGGACACCCCGTCCCAGTCACCGAATCCGAGGAAGCAATGGACACTTCGGATGTCCTTGCTTCGACAACGACACCCACCGATGGCTCTACGCCAGCCCAGTTCTTCATCCTCCAACAGGAGGATGGTTGAACTGGTGAGCTGGCCATTTGATACGCGTAGGTGCGCTCTCGATTTTGAATCAGGGGTGCTTCTGTCCGCAGCGGTAAATGCTTGGCAGTCACTCGTCTATCGGCATCAGTCCGTAGACCAGAGGTGTTTCAAGGGACATTCGAATCCGCTCATCCTCTGCAATCTCATCGACTACTTGGGTCAGTGCGTCCGAGCTGCACATGGCCTCAGCTAGGCTGAAGTAGTCACACCAGTAGGTATCCCTACTGAGGTCGTCTATTTGGTTATCAGAGACACCTTTAACCAATCGCATCTGCAAGTCGATGGCTATGCAGTCAGGTGGCAAACCTTTGCCTCCTAGCATCCGTGGAGAAATCCAAGGGTCCTTTCCCGAGCGGTACGGATGTACTCCTTTGTAACATTTTTATATCCCCTCAGTGCTGTGTCTAGTCCGGGGACAGTGACTGGCACTTCGAGGATGGTGTCGGCCGGTTCGGGCATGACTACCTCCACTCGAGAGTCTATTCCTACATTCAAAAGAACTTCGGAACGGTGAATTGGTCCCTCGGGAGGACACCTAAATGGCGAAGGAGTCTACTCGAGAAGACGCCGACGCTAAAGCTGTGCCCGACGCTGCTTGACCTGACTCTGTCGAGGAAACCCTTGAGGACCTCGAAAAGAAGCAGGCCAAGATGGAGACAGAGAGGAAAGCACTCCTCAAGAAAAAGACCAACTTGAGGAAAAACATCGAAAAACTCAAGAAGGAAAAAGATCAGAAAGAAGGTTTTGAAGAGATCAAACCTTAACGGAACAGGAAACGACTCTCTAAGAAAGAGGTAAAAGACGACTCCGACAGTGAGGACTCTGGTGCGTCCACCAGGCCTTCTCGAACTCAGAATCGATCGGGTTCAAAACCGACCAAAACGACCTCACCCGAACCGGAGGCTGCCAGTGCTTCTTCGAAGTCCGCCTCTCCGAAGAAGGTACAGGCTCTACCACCAGTTCCTGCCTTCGAAGTCACGGAGGAGGGCGAAATCTCCAATATGGAAGTAGACGGGAATGGAAATGGCAACAAGGATAAGTCATTAAGTTCGGGTGAACGAAGAGGTATCGGCCATCAAAGGATGGATAATGTTCCTCGCTCACTCTGTGGCGCCCAAGGGGTCGAAATCCGTCGTCCGGGTTTCTACTGCAGTCGTCTGCACCACTGCCGGTAAGTGGGTCACCGGTGGCTTCACCGGATTCCCCCATCGTCTCGAGAGACGAATCCGGTACAGGAGGGCGATCCCCCCTGCACTGTTGTTGCTTGGAGAAGACGGCAACGGTGAAACCGGTGCACTCTCCTTCCTAAAGTTGAAGTTCTCGAGATCATCGTCAAACTCCATCAACTCCTCTTCCCGCTGGGTGACTGGGGACAAAGGCCGTGCACCCTGCTGTAGTTCGGCATCCGGAAGGATGCTTTCGGGAGTCAAGTGACCCGGCTCGCTGGACTGCTTGAACTCCGCCACGGTTTTCTCAGCCATAAAGCGGAGAAGACAACTTCTGGGAGTAGTGTCTCTCCCCAAACACTCACCTACACGGTGTTTATCCTGCTCACAACACTGTTGTAAGCTGCTTCTTATTTAAGAGTAAATCACAGAGAAGAGAAAAAAACACACCACTATGTCCAGCTCTCTTTCTCCCGCTCAATCCAAAATGGCCGAATTCTCGTAGTTGACGTCACTATCCCGCGGCTAGGCGGGGTCACGAGAGGTCATACGCGAGTAGCCAATGTGACGTCACACAAACATATGCGATACATATAAACAAATAACAATCCGTACAGTTCTGCCATTATCGCTCGTCTGCGGGAGACTCTCAAGGGATTCATATGGAGTTTTATGGGTAGTACTCACTTACCCACCGAATCATTCGTCCAATACCAACTGGTACATCTCCCGGGGCTCACAATAGCAAGCTGTTGCGGATTGTTAAACGAAGCACAACATGAAACGGATTACAGGACAATACACTCGTTGTGTGACGGGTTAGGTTACTGCACCCTTGGCAAGTCGTGGACTGCGACGGAGCACCACACCTTCCCCAGCTCCCTTATTCGACCTGGCAGACTTCCGAGCTTTCTCTAGGGATTTCGTAGCCAACAATCTCCCCTTCCTCTTTAGTCCACCTGCACCCGTCGAGACTTTTTTGACTATACCACGCCGAGATGATGTTGGCGTTGGCATTTCAGTTTTACTTGGTACCTTTCTCAGTCTTCCGGGACCTCTACTTGGCAATTTTTCTAATCGGGGTACCCTATCCATGTTCAATATGGATTTGGAACCTTCCCCATATTCTTCGTCAGAGGTCTCTCTCCCTAACCAAGGACGTAGTCTATCTACATTGGATTTATACATCCTTCCTATATCCGATTGTATTAATACTGTACAATCACTAATCACAGTACTTACCGTAAACGGACCATCCCAGTTGGATGCCAATTTGACATGTCTGAGGGGTTCATGCAATCGTAGAACACGATCCCCGGGTTTAAAGTGTCTAACCTTCAAACCCGTATCGTATCTGGCTTTTTGCCAGCGAGCACTTTTATGTAATTCTAGACAAACTGTTTCATATGCTTTTTTAAGCTTCCACAAAAACTACCTGGCAAGGTAATTCGGGATTCATTCCTACAACACCAAACACCAAATCTGCTGGCATTATTAAATCTTCTCCAAATACTAGCAAATTTGGGGAGCAGTTAGTACTCGAATGAACAGTGCTGTTGTAAGCGTGAGTTACAAAGTCGCATTGTTCATCTAAATCATCCATATTGTCATTCACGAGTGACTTTAGGACTTGTATAAGGGTTCTATTGAACCTTTCTACTAGTCCATCACTTTGTGGACGATACGGGTTGGTCCTTGTTTTACAGATAGCGAGATATTCGCACATACTTTGCCAGAGATAGGATTCGAATTCCCTTCCCTGATCACTGTGAAGCATTAGGGGTACCCAAAAGGTTAGTACCCAACCCTTCACAAAAGCTTCTGCACAAGTGACAGCTTTATGATCAGGTAGTGGGAAGACTTTAGTATACTTAGTATAATAGTCACACACTACCATCATGCACGTATTATCATTCGGGGTTTTATTTAACCCGCTAATAATATCAACTCCTATCCAGGCGAACCTTACCCCGAATAATTCTGGGTTTATTTTTACAACAATCCGGACAACTAGCTACCCATCGGAGTAAGTCCTGCGACATACCCGGCCAGAAGTATCTTTTGGAGAGACGAGCTAGAGATCGTTTCTTCCCGAAGTGACCACTTGTTCTGTGTCCGTGACAATAGTACATGATGTCTCTACGCATGGCAGATGGGATGACAACTTGTATCTGTTTTCCACCATTATTACATGGTTTCCAATGGTACAGTATTCCTCTCTTGACTTCTAACTCTGTCCATTGGGCTAGAAATCTTCTCATTTCCCTATTCTCCAGCGCCGCTATAGGCCTAGCTGGACATATATACCCTTTGGCACTAATTGAAGGAGCCTAGCAGTAACCGTGTCAGCTTCCTGGAAGTTCCTTATGGTTTCTAAGGACCAGTCCAGGACACTGCCAATACGTGTTTCGAAAGGAATGTGAATCGAGGCTGCTACTGCTCCATGAATCCCACAATCAGTACAATTCGGATTGTCACATTTCCGAATTGGTATTCGGGATGAGGCATCAGCATTTACGTGCTTATTTCCAGCAGGATGCTGAATCTGACTATTTTCTAGTCTGAATTCTGACAGATGGGCTAGCCATCTCCCTATCATTCCTTCGGCATCCCGAAAGTTTAGTAACCATCTTAAGGAGGAATGATCCGTACGTAACGTAAAGTTGGTTCCCTATAAGAAGTGTTTAAACTTTTTGGTATACACCATGACAGCTAACAATTCACGTTTAGTAGTGCAATAATTTCGCTGCGTTTTTCTCAGTGTGTTGCTAGCGAATGCTATCGGAACCTCCACTCCACCTTGGACTTGGAAAACGGCTGCTCCGATACTTTCATTGCTAGCATCCGTATCCAGTATGAAATGCCCATCCTTGGATGGATATTGCAGTTCTGGAGTACTCTTGAACAAGGCTTTTAGTTTCCCGAAAGCTTGCTCTTGTTCGGTTCCCCACGGAACTTATCCTTTCTGCTTCCAGGGGTCCATGTCGTTAAGATTTGTAAGGGATAACTTACCTGAGAATAATTTGGTATAAAGTCTCTGTAATATGAACAGAATCCCAAAAATGACCTTACTTCCTTTGGATTCTTCGGTACACCCCAGTCCGTTACTGCCTGGATTTTTTCAGGGTCAGCTTTTATTCCATTATCAGATATTATTCGGCCCAAATAATTTATGGACGTTCTAAACAAATTACATTACTTTGGTTTAAGTTTTAAACAGTTAGATATTATTCTCTCTAAAACTAGCTTGAGGTTGTGTAAGCATTCATCAAAAGTTTTATCGAATACTATAACGTCATCAAGGTAAACTAGGCACCTTTTCCATAATAGATCACCCAAGAGTGTCTCCATCATGGCCTCAAAGGTTGCCGGAGCATTACATAAGCAAAAAGGCATAACATTATACTGGAACAAACCTACATGACTCGAAAAAGCAGTCTTTTCCATATCATCTGGGTTCATTCCTACTTGCCAGTATCCGGACTGCAAGTCCAAGGTACAAAACCATTTATTACCTCCCAAGGAGTCGATGGTTTCATCAATCCTTGGCAATGGGTACGAATTTTTCTTCGTTAAACCATTTAGTTTCTTAGTCTATGCAGAATCGGATAGACCCATCCTTTTTAGTCACCATACATACCGGACTACTCCAAGGACTGTTAGAGGGAATTATTACATTCCGTTCCAACATCTTAGCTATTTCGGTTTCCGCTACCCTTTTCTTAGGTAGGGGTAATCTCCGATATGGGATCTTGAAGGGCAGCGCCTCTCCCGTGTCAATGGTATGTAATACCTTCGTGGTCTTACCGAGTGGTTCACCCGGTGTGGAAAACGCTTTCTGATATTTCATCAATAATTCTTTAAGCGCTTCCTTCTTCAGAGGATCCTCTAAACTCATATCCTCATACATTTTCTTCAAGTCTTCGGTCCATCCCTGATCATCATTTTCAACCGGAAGGTTCAGGGAACAACTGGTCACTGTTTCAGCCAATGTAACATTACCGAAAATGGATCCCTTTTCCAAATATAATGTCTTGTTACCTGGGTTGGAAACCGGTATGACTGACCAAGCCCATGTGTCGACCGATTCCAATCCTATAGCAGCCAGCATAACTGTATCCAGCTCAATTACTGCATCCTGGTTCTTTAACTCGGTATTACTCCGAACCAGAACGTTGCATGCTACTCCTGCAGGAATCTTTACAGTCTGGGCGACGGACTCCACACTGCTGACTTGTCTTAACACACATTGTACTTTCACTGGATAAGGATGCTTCACACTCAACTCACCCGTTCGCAGGTCCAACACTGCCCCATACAGTGCCGCTAAGGCCAATCCTAATATCCCTTCATCCACTATGCCAGCAATCGTGGTGGTTATCACATATTCGTGAGTACCCTCAAACTGCAATTTCACACACGTCCTACCATATGTTTGCATCTTACTACCGTCGGCCGTTTGGGCGTTTCCTCCCATTAAGAGAGTATCACGCACATCCAGTATAAGATTCGCTATCTTCCGAGAGACACAGGGATAGCTAACTCCTGTATCAACTAGGAATTCAGCGGGTCTTCCATTGATATTAAGTGAAACATACCACCGCCTTCCATGCAACATGGAAGCTATATCAGTAATTACAGAATCCTCATTATTCGCACCTGGGTCTCGTCCACATCCTTTTAGGTATTCCAGACAAGGATGGCCCGGGGGTAGGTGAGCACTACCAACTCTGGCCAACAAACGACCTCCTACCTCTAATCTGGTACTGGGTTTCCCCTGTGCTCCCTGGGCACTTGTTATACCGGATTCCCCAATCTTCTGAGTGGGCTCCCTTACCACCTCAGTATTGGGCGAGTGTGTTACTCCATGATATCACTGCTGGTGATATCATGGCAAGTGACTTTTTCTGGGACCCTGTTGCTTGCCTGTAACAGAATCCCTTCCTAGTTTTCCTTATCCTCTATGGTAGAAAAACTCATCCTCATCCTATACACCGGTTTCTCTGCTACACATTCAGCAGCAAAATGTCCTAGCTCCTGGCACCGGTAGCACCGCCTCTGGGATTTATCTACCCTTGGGCATCGCAGAGCATCCGTTAGCCGGGTAACCAGATTCTCCATAAAATCACCCTGAGCAGTAGAGACTGCTACCTGATGAGTAGAGAATGTGGGTAACTGCGGTACCGGTAGGTGTGTTACCGGTTTTTCGGCACCGGTAGCTGAAGTGCTGCTGGTGATGCGTCTCCAATAGGTTTCTGGAAGTTTGTTTTCTTCTTTATACCTCCCTTTCGGTACCTTTTCTGCCGATAATATTTACCGGCAATTTGTACAGATCCGATGTATTCTCCATTCTCATCAGAGATATATTCATAATCAGAGTCCATTGGACTGGACCGCAGTAGTATATTCCGGTATGGGCGGATCACTTTTAACTGCTGAAGCTCTTGCAAGGGGTGCGTTTGCACCTAGCAACCGCTTCTTTCTATCATAATTCTCGATAGTCATGAACAGATCTTTGAAAGAAGTATCGTCCTTCCATTCATCCCAGGCCACTGTCTTATGTTCCGAATCACAGAGTCCGGCAATGAATTGAGTGAATAACTCCTGTATCCAACATTCATCGTCGTATTCCCAATTAGGCCTAGCTTTACTAAGCAAGTCCTGTAATTCTAGCCCGAAGACCTTGTGTGGTTCTCTGGGTTTCTGTGTCCGTCTTTTAAATGTGATCCAAGGATCTTCTTGGACAATAGAACTGAATAGGTAGCAGGCACACTCTAACAATTCGTCATAGCTACCTTCAATGCCATATTCTTTTCTCTACCTGTTCAGGGTAACTTTACCTCCCTTACTAAGCCAGCAGACTAAATACGGTAATGCTTTGTCTTTAGTCCATCCACTACAATTTACCTCGTCTACGAAGATTTAGTAATTGTCCTTCCAAGGTTAATTTGGATCGTATGGTGGAGGTATCCAAGCCATACGACTCGCAAGATTGGGACAGCCTTTAAGCTGATTGGCTTCCTTCAAGCTCCAGTCCATTACTTAGATACCATCGGCTCCTTTGCGATAGCAATCGATTCCTAATCCCTGAATGCATTTACTATTATCAAAAATTTCCTGCATTCCGGGAGACATAGAAGAATGCCTGTTCATTTTTTTAGGCCTTCCTCCGTCTCCTTGGCTTGCACCATCTGGGGTATTACCTCTACCCCCTGGTCCTCCTGATGGATAACCTCTACCTCCGGATCCTCCTGATGGGTATCTACCACCTCCGGGTCCTCCTGATGGATAACCTCCACCTCCAGATCCTCCTGATGGATATCTACCACCTCCGGATCCTCCTGATGGATAACCTCTACCTCCGAATCCTGCTGATGGATAACCTCCTCCTCTGGATCCTCCTGATGGATAATCTCCACCTCCTGATCCTCCTGATGGATAACCTCCACCTCCGGATCCTCCTGATGGATAACCACCTCCGGATCCTCCTGATGGATAACCTCCACCTCCGGATCCTCCTGATGGATAACCTCCACCTCTGGATCCTCCTGATGGATAACCTCCACCTCCGGATCCTCCTGATGGATAACCTCCACCTCCGCTATAGCCTTGGCTAGCACCTTGCCCAAAATAATTTGAATGTTGGGTATAGGTATAGCCGGTATTAATACCGTCATAGCCGTAGTTATACCACAATTTCTGGCTTACACAGTGCTTTTTGGGGTCTATTCCCATCCACATATCTGTCGATATTGCACACCCTATAGGCCGTAACATCAATTTTGTAAGGCGTGCGGTTATCCATGTAAGGCATGCGGTTATCCATGTAAGGTGTGCGGTTATCCAGGATAACCGCATGCCTCTCATGTCCTTACATGTCATATGTTACATGTTAAAACCAACTGAATATTTCATTGCCATGGTAGGGGTCGAACCTGCAATCTCAGGTCCGTAGCCTAACACCCTATGCACTGCGCCACAGAGACCGACGAGAGGTGGTTGGCTAGAACTAAACCAAACTAGCCGGGCACCGAGGCATGTGTACCGCTCGTGTACAAACATAACCGCGAGACGCATTCAGAGCAAGCCAACACCGGGGCTGTCGCTGTCCGCTGCCGGGCGCGGAGGTACACACAATGGCTGGCATCGAGTCCCGGGGAGGGGGAATAATTTTGTTTTCAACTTGAATTTATTGGTTTCGTGGTATAAAATAAGTAGTCAATGGATAACTCATGACTTGGGTGTGTTAGCAAAGGCTAATAACACTCGGCCTATGGCCTCATGTCATTATCCTTCACTAACACACACGCGTCATGAGTTATCCATTGATTACTTGTTCACTATTTCACTCGGAAACCACGTGAGTCATTAGATGGAGGTTGACCACCACCGGCATACATCACTGGATGTGGGTTGTGTATATTTTGTAATTGAGGATTACTTGCATAAGTCGGACGAGATGGGGCATTCTGAGAATACGTATCCGGCATTGTATTCCTTGTAGGGGGACGTGGAGTACTTGCTCCGGGACCAGGATTTGAAGGTCCCGGGACGGATTTGGGTGGGTCTGGTTGTTTCGGGTTCTTCTGCTGATGTCTATCCTGTCCACCCGAACCATCGTTATTTGAATCTGAAGGATCCCCGGCTCCACCAGCGGCTGGCTTTGTGTTCATCAAGAAAGGCAATTGGGGTATGGGTGGGGCTCTTACATTGTTTAAGGGTGGAGTTATATGGGATCTACCTGTGGGAGGTGCTGTTATTCCATTAGTTGCTGAACTTACTCCATTCGGGGGCACAATAGGCTTATAAATACCCCCTGCCACGTGTTTATCAGCCCCATCGGTTACGAAAGGATTATACCTCATAGGGCCAGCCATAGGTGTCGCATTCTGCGATCCTATGGCAGTATTATCATCTACTGCAGACCCTGCTTGTAAACGACTAGCCAATTGTACGATGATTGTGTCGTCCAGTGGGCCAATTGCCTGTTGGGTTTGTTCTACATAGTCACCCAATGCAGCTGCAGTATTCTGTAAATCCTGCAGTTCGAGTAGGTAATCATCCCGATCATTCCTTAATTGCTCGTTATATCGGAGGATACCTATTCGGACAGTTTCATTATCTTCGGCGTGCTTAACACAACATTGTTTCAGGCGCTCATATTCTGTCTGTAGCGACTGCCTTGCATTTTGGAATTGTATTTCCTCCTCATGCAACCGCTGCTTCAGAGTTTGTCTCTCATTTTCAAACTCATTTCTCATATCTTGGATATTTTCTAAAATATCCTCTTTCTCCTCAAACGCTTCATCTTTAGCTCTCGCTATCAGGTTTAGTGTTTTGTTCATAGCCAGGTATTGCTGGTTCATTTCATCCATTTCCCGATTATATTTATCATGATCTGGAACAGTGAAAGTTACATTCCCAGTGGTTATAGCACTACAGTCTAGTGGTGGTAATTACCCTGGGACATCTTAAGGAAGTTCACAAAAGGTTACCTTCCTCGGCATAGGAGCAGGATGATTCGGATCATGGCTTCCTCCTGTTTCAAACAAAGAATCTGCTAATTCCAAATTAACAGAATAATGTTGGTTGACACGTTCAACCCTGTGCTTCACCAGGATTGAATCCGGGACATTCTCCTCACTATCCGCATAGTGAGGTATCGTATTCCTCCATTGCTGGTCCCCGGAGGGCGCATGTATTTGCGCCGAATCCTCCCGGGACTCATTCAGATTGGCACTATACACCAATCTTGAATTTGCCTGTTCGGACACTATGTGTCCGGGCTATACATGTTGCCGAACCCACTGGTCACGGCACCAGTGTAATGGTTCTTCTCTCTACTTTAGTGACAAACAAGCCAACAAGAAGAGGATTCAGCTGTATGCGAACAGGTTTTATTTTGTTCCGTATGACACAAGCACGGAGGTAGCTCGGGTAGTTCTCAACAGATACTGGATTCTCTGGTTAGCCTCTAGAGATCCCTATAAGGAGGTGGTCAAGCCAGCTCTGACGCGGCGACTGAGCCCTGTCCTCCTTTTAAAGGTAACGACAGTGGCGCCACACCGTGCCTCTCTCACACCTCCCGAACAGATGCTGCCACCTATCCTGCAAGTGGAGGGCGAAACCCGGGTGGCTGACTCACCCACCGCGCCAAAGGACCATCACGTTATTAACATGCATGTGTACATACCTCTACAGTAGTTAGAATTTTGTATGTGGCAGCCATTTCGAATTTATTTTGTGTTATGCCCTGTCTAATGAGATGAGATTATTGCAAAGCCTTTTGCTGCTGGTAACATTCATTATGCAAGGCATGCACTATTCAATGTTCATATATTAAATGCCTGATGATATCAGAGAGGGTTTCGTGAAGAGGCAGCATACTATGCATCAAAGTGCCAGTATATCTAATAGCATATGGAGGGACATGAGGCTTTGGTACAGACTAAGAGGGATAATTGGTGATACTCTGAAACCTAGGGAATATATGAAACAAAACAACTTCAGCATAAACAAGAGATAATACCAATAATCAAGTCATACTCAAAAGACAAACAAGTGCTACAAGATTAACATTAAACATTATGATGGCCTCACAGTCCTGCAAATAACCTCTCTCAGACCATGCTGAACCAGGATGGTCCTACATTACATCACACATCCTGTGGTGCTCTGTGTTTGGTGACCAGGAGGACACATAAACACATGGGGCTAGTTGGGTGTCTCCCCACCAAAATGTTATAGGGAGAAACACAAAACTTTCCCCACTTTTTTATCTTTTTTAAGTAATACCTCTGCTAACTCTACATCTGTAAGTTTGATTACTTTTGGCATTGCATAAATGTTGAGATACTGAAAGTGAAAGATGAACTGCCAGGCCAATATATATAGAGGTGCAGTTAAAATAGTCACTCCATGTACTTAACTACAACCTAGTTCAGAATGTAACAGATAATAACTTGCTCTGATTAACACAGAGTCAAATGATATTTCTGTAGATGACGCTATATAGTTACCCCTTCTATTATACACAGTAGATCGTGTCTCATTCTATACAGGTTAATTATCCTGGGTTAATTACCAGACTATACTTTCAATATTTGTTTGGCACATTCATCTGAAAAACAGACCATCATCTCTTAAGTGTGTCTTTTTTTTCTTTTTCTAAAAGCTAGACAATCATAACATAAGTGTTAAAAATCTAAAAGTGAAAGATAAACAGCCAAAGAGATATTGAAAGATTAGTCTGGAAATAAACCCTGGGTAACTAACCTGTGTAGGGGCTCGTGGAGCGTTGTATATAGTGCTTGCTCCCTATTCGAGAGGGTGGGTCGACTGGTGCGGTTGCCACCGTGGGACCAGAGGTCGCTTCGATCTCTGGCTGCTACGGGGTGGCGGCAGCACTAGTCTTCGCTACTCCAGTCCCTACCTGGGACCACATAGGGAGCTCAGTTGGTTTCTGGCTGCGTCCAGGACAACACCTGAAGAGAACCAAGCCATCTTCATAGCGCCACTTCGAACTTATGTTATCCTAAATAAACATGTGCCGCTTGCACTAACCCCAGCTAACTTGTCTGGTTTTGCTTGATATTGACATATCTTGAACTGAACCGAAGTTATACAAGAACTCCAATCATTACACTGGTGCCGTGACCAGTCTTGGTTTTAGTGCGCGATCCTGGAGGTCGAACCGAACCATGACGGAGCGACCCAAGGAGACTTGGGGTTCGACAGTGGTGACTCCACTGAATCTGACTTCAGCAACTTAGGTTCTGAAATGAAGGCACCACCATACAGGCCTAAGCCTTACTTTCGAAACCGAAGATGGCTACAAAATGTTCACTGATTCCCTGACAGAAAAGCTAGTTCGAACTCCTAAGTTGACAACTACTACCCATGTGTAATTGACTTCGAATCCGAAGAAACTAGATCTAACAGAACAGACCACTTCGGATCAAAGAACTCGAAGTCCCATCATGATGATGAACACTTCGCTTCGAAGACATCTAGCTACTACTACTAGTACTGCTACAGCTACACTGATCACATACAGAGAGTCCCTAGAAGGCTTAAGTACATCTATATTTGATGTAGGTGGAAGCCAAAGCCAAGGATTGACTGCAAAAGAATACTTGCAACAGCAAGCAATCAACCGAAATGAGATGATGAAACGTGACCAACAAAAGAAGTGGGAAAATTCCGAACGCAAAGTATTGCGCCTACGAAATCTCGAAAAACAATGCGAGAAATACGAAAATAAACAAAAGATTCTATTTTTTACTCTGAACAATCTTGAACAGAATGTAAAAAATAAGGTAGCTCGAAACAGATCTCTGGAAAAAGAGCATCTAGTTATCCAAAAGAAGCTCGAATTGACTAAGGCTGAATTGGAGAACGAGAAACTCAAACTTGAGATCGAATACAAACAATGGGAAGCTGATCAAGAAGATAAACACCACAAATTGTTAATCGAAGAAGGTAGAATCCGAGAAAACATAAATCTTCGGAAGACCGAAAATGAAAAATTAGTACAGATACGAAACGCAATGATTGAAGACAACGAACAACTATTGCTGGAAATAAAGGATAATAATGAAGACTTGTTAACCCACCAGCAAGAACTGTGCCTACAGATAGCTCAGCTAACAAAGAAAAAGAATGCTCTAGACTGTTATGTAACAGGTTTGGAGAATACAGTGCCACCACTGAAGATGACCACAACATGTCAACTAACAACTGACGACATTTCGAACAATGATAATGTCTATATCGATGATGAGGAAAATTCTTTCCATACTGATACCACTCCAACTACATGTTGTGACATCGCTGACGATTTAGATTCAGATGAAATCGAGGAACAGAATGTAATACCTTCCGATCAAACTTTTGTGATAACAATCTCAAATTGGTCTTGAAGCGGATTCAAGCCAATGGATTGAAGCTTAAACCTAAGAACTGTAATTTATTCAAAACATCCATTACCTACTTAGGTAGAATAATAACACCTGATGGCATTCATGCCGACCCTGAGAAACTTCAATCAGTTTCAGAATGGGCTAACTCCAGAGTGAGCTATCCTTTGCAAATATTTGCGCATTGGACTCTGGGACGGGTTAAATAACGTTTCCCATGGGGCAACGAGCAAGACAAGTCTTTTCAAGCTATAAAAGACTTGTTTGCAAATACGCCAGTGTTGAAATACCCAACTTCAGATGGGCATTTCATCCTCAATACAGATGCCAGCAATGATAGCATAGGGGTGGCCCTGTCTCAGGTCCAAGACGGAGTCGAAGTTCCTCTTGCTTTTGCAAGCAATACTTTGAATAAAGCGCAGAGAAACTACTGCACCACCAAATGTGAGTTATTGGCTGTGGTGGTGTATACTAAAATGTTTCTGCACTTTATATGGGGTTCCAACTTTACGTTAAGAACAGATCACTCATCTTTGTAGTGGCTCCTGAATTTCAAGGACGCGGAAGGGATGATTGGGCGCTGGTTAGCTCATTTATCTGAGTTTGGTTTGGAACACAGTCAAATCCAACATCGAGCAGGTTCGCAGCATGTAAATGCCGATGCCCTGTCCAGAAGACCGATACGAAAGTGTCAGAAAGCTGATTGTGATGATTGTGGGGCACACAATGCTGTGCTAGCGGGGGTTCAAACCCGAGGTAAAACTCAGAGGATCGAACCATTGCCTGATCTCTGTGTGGAAAACGTTGTTGAATGGTCCCCAGAGACCATCAAACAATTCCAACAGACTGACCCTGCAATAAAACGAGTTAGTCAACTACTTAAGAATGGTAAGAGGCCAGAAAGGCCAGCCATCTCTATAAATTTCTAGCTCAGTGTTCCAAGCTGGAAATGATAGACGGGTTGCTTTGTCATTGGAAGACTTGTCCTACCAAGGACAAGATTTTGCAGATAGTGATCCCTATGGCAATGAGACGTGACATAATCTACTTCTGTCATGGCCACAAAACTAGTGGACATTTTGGAAAGAAGAGGTCACTCGAACGCCTCGCGAGACACTATTACTGGCCTGGAATGAGCAGTGATATCACCAGATGGGTTATGACTTGCCCCGAATGCGGCAAGAATGGGTATGGGTAAAATGCCCTTGATGCAAGAACTGTTCGGGGTAAGATTTGCCCGGATAGCAGACTCGAACCACACCTCGTGGAAACACCTGCATTATGGTAGTTTTAGACTATTACACAAAGTATACTCATGTATTCCCACTGCCTAACCACAAAGCTGCCACTTGCCCTAGTGCATTTGTCAAAGGATGGGTCTTACATCTGGGCGCACCCCTGATGATGCACAGCGATCAAGGAAGAGAATTTGAGTCACATTTATGGCAAGAAATGTGTCATTATTTGGCGATATGTAAAACTCGAACCAACCCATATAGACCACAATCTGACGGTCAAGTGGAGAGGTTCAATAGAACATTGATTCAAGTCCTGAAACTCTTGGTAAACTCATGCCAAGATGATTGGGATGAACAATGTGACTTCGTAGTACATGCTTATAATAGTACTGTACATGCCTTGACAAACTGCTCTCCAAACCTTCTAGAAGATATAATTATGCCTGCAGACTTGGTGTATGGTGTAGTTGTCATTAGTCCTAAAGCCCCATACACTATACTGTTTGTAGAATCATTGAGAGATCACTTCAAGCGAGCTTATGAGCTAGTTTGAATTGAATTAATGAATAATGCTCGATGGCAGAAAATTGGCTATGACACAAATTTGAAGCATCAACATTTCAATGTTGGTGATAGGGTATTTCGAATTCACGAACCCCTATCTTCTAAGAAATTAGTCTCGGGATGTGATGGCCCCCATGTGGTGACGAAGATCATCTCCGAGTCCACTGTTAATATATTGAGTCTACCAACTGGTAGAACCAATAAATGGAATGTGTGTAGATTACGACGTTGGAGAGGTAGGGAGGCAGCCAACGCCGAGTGCAAAGAACTGACAGAGAAATGGAACAGAGAAAAAGATCCTTATGAAACCTAAGTGTTTGAGGACATCGCCTGGAACTAAGAAAATGGATAAAAAGAAGTCTAAGAAGACTGGAACGAGAAAGGCTAAGACAATCGATGTGAATCTAAAATCTGATCACAAGGAAAATGTCTCACAGAGACACAGGAGTAGATGTAGGAAGAGGACGCTGGTAGCCTCTGATAAACCACCTCGAACTCCTGGGTTAAAGAAGAAATATTGAGTAGGAGAGAGACACAGACCATGACTTGGCATAAGGTCTGCTGTTACTTAAGTCCTGGTACACAACGAGTGTATATGTCCTGTATTGTGTAATGTTATTTGTTTTTGAAAGTTGAGATACTTTGAAACTGACTCGAAGTAGGGCCGGATGCACTGAAGTACCCCATTTATGGTTGCTGTGGGTGACAGACAGCTAAGCTGACATGCACGTAAGACACTGCATGTATTTCTGTCGAACTCCTGATGATATGAACAGTGCAGGTACCCACCAAGACAACGACCAAACGGAGAGAAAAATCCTCAAACTACAGCGGGCGCAGCTCGATGTAGTACTAGTTTTTTGCCACGGCTTGAAAGGTGGCATGCCGGTTAAAAACTGAAGCGGCGCAGTCCCCCCGTGCGCATGCGCACTGCAGCATCAAGTGTTGTTGTGCACCCATTTTCACTCACAGCAAGCGTCCCAATTTGAAGGAGACGGACATGCTTTTGGCGAGTGGTAGTTCCAGTTGTGCTAATTACAATTCTTCAGCGAGGCGGTGAATCAAAAACCTATCGAAGTAGGGAAGAGAAGCTCCGACTGCTCTTGGGCCCATCATAATGGCCCAGAGCCAGGTAACGGCAACCTTAAACGCTGACCCCGAAGGACACCCCATCCGAGTCACCAAATCCGAGGAAGCAATGGACACTTCGGATGTCCTTGCTTCGACAACGACACCCACCGATGGCTCTACGCCAGCCCAGTTCTTCATCCTCCAACAGTCTGTCTTCGGATGGTCGAACTGGCGAGCTGGTCATTTGATAAGCTTAGGTGCGCTCTCGATTTTTAATCGGGGGGTGCTTCTGTCCGCAGCGGTAAATGCTTGGCAGTCGCTCATCTATCGGCATCAGTCCGTAGACCAGAGGTGTTTCAAGGGACATTCGAATCCGCTCATCCTCTGCAATCTCATCGACTACTTGGGTCAGTGCGTCCGAGCTGCACATGGCCTCAGCTAGGCTGAAGTAGTCACACCAGTAGGTATCCCTACCAAGGTTGTCTATTTGGTTATCGGAGACACCTTTTACCAATCGCATCTGCAAGTCGATGGCTATGCAGTCAGGTAGCAAACCTTTGCCTCCTAGCATCCGTGGAGAAATCCAACGGTCCTTTCCCTTTGTAACATTTTTCCATCCCCTCAGTGCTGTGTCCAGTCCGGGGACAGTGACTGGCACTTCGAGGATGGTGTCGGCCGGTTCGGGCATGACTACCTCCATTCGGGAGTCTACTCGAGAAGACGCCGAAGCTAAAGCTGTGCCCCACGCTGAGCGACCTGACTCTGTCAAGGAAACCCTTGAGGACCTCGAAAAGAAGCAGGCGAGAAAGAGATGGAGAAAGAGAGGAAAGCACTCCTCAAGAAAAAGACCAACTTGAGGAAAATCATCGAAAAACTCAAGAAGGAAAAAGATCAGAAAGAAGGCTTTGAAGAGATCAAACCTCGACGGAACAGGAAACGACTCTCTAAGAAAGAGGTAAAAGACGACTCCGACAGTGAGGACTCTGGTGCGTACACCAGGCCTTCACGAACTCGGAATCGATCGGGTTCAAAACCGACAAAAACGACCTCACCCGAACCGGAGGCTGCCAGTGCCTCTTCGAAGTCCACCACTCCGAAGAAGGTACAGGCTCTACCACCAGTTCCTGCCTTCAAAGTCACGGAGGAGGGCGAAATCTCCGATATGGAAGTAGACGGGAATGGAAATGGCAACAAGGACAAGTCCTTTGATGAGATGAACCAACAACTGTTGGAGCATATCGATCAGAATGAAGAGCTTCTCAAGGACGCTACGACAAAATCCAGCGGGGAGAGACTGAACGGATCACAACTGAGGCTACTGCCAAAGTTGATGAAGACCGTAGAACTGTAGAAAGAAATCTGAAAGACGCTGCCAATACAAAAGGCATGTGTGACTTGAAGCTCCGGAAGCTGAGAGAGGAGATGGACTCCATGGACGCTAAGTTCATTGGGGCTTTCACATCCGACATACCTGAAAGTTCATAGTCAGACCAAGCCTGTGCTATGGAGACTTCAGAAAAGTAAACGATTTACCACCCATCCAACCTAGAGATCCGACCCTTTTCTCTATGTTGGAAGTTCGTCACACACTAACCTAAGCAGCGATGGCCTTGATGACTGGACGGCTGTAGACTCGAATCGCCTTCGATGATCTACATCTTCCCATCTTCATCAGGGCACAACATAACAGCGACGCGGCTTGCCACCGCCAAGTTTGACCTACCCACCGAGTGGATCTGCACACAAGCAGTGAAATGAAAATGAAGACACTCAAAGTCTAACTTTTATTGTACGGATAGACCCACTTCACTGGTGGGCTATCTTTAATTGCAATATCACTGTATATCTATTGTTTTGAACCCTGATGAAGGCACATTTGTGTTGAAACTGTTGGTTCAAATTGACTAAATAAACGTCATCTTTTATAAACCTAAGTTGGAATCTAGTTGTGTTGTTTATACATCTTTAAATTCACAAAATATCTATTGTTTAATAAGTGGGTTCGTACTTCCCCACATCTTGTATCTATTTTTCTATATTTAGTTAACTCATAAAAAAGTGACTACTGCTGTATAACTATGTGTATATGAGTTGATCTCATAATGTAAAATATATATATAATTTCAAACTACAGTATTCTGTACCTTATGATCTGTAAAACCATCTCGAAGGGTTGGTATCTAATAACGGTACTATTACATTATTGTTCTAAGTCACTTAAACTTACACAGTCCATGTTCAAAAACTAGACATAGCCATATCATAGTGTAAATAGATACTTCTCTCTTTATATAAAACTAAAATCAGTTCGACGAACTGACCAAAAAATTATTAAAATGTTAACTCATACGTGAGTTCAAAAGGATTTTTTTTCGGGTAATTGTGCTCATATGTTCTTCTTAAAATACAAACTCCTCATGTATATTCAGGTATTTGTAACATTTATAATATAACAATTGTTCTTCAAACTACTGTTGTATAATTTAACTTTACCTAACCTCGAAGATGGAAAATCTACTCCACTTCGAAGTAGTATATTACATTTACTACCATAGGTCTGTCAATTTAAAAATGTTACATACTTTGTATATGCTTCGCTCCACACTATCATTGTGTAAATAATCACCTCGAGCCCTATTATAGTTTTTGGACTATTTCCTACGGGTTTTCTGCCCTAGTCATAGCCGATGGGGTAGTGTTGGGGCTCGTGGAGCGTTGCATATAGTGTTTGCTCCCTATTCGAGAGGGCGGGTTGATCGGTGCGGTTGCCACCAGTGGGACCAGAGGTCACTTCGATCTCTGGCCACTACGGCCTCACTAGTCTTCGCTGCTCCAGTCCCTACCTGGGACCGCGTAGGGAGCTCAGTTGGTTTCTGGCTGCGGCCAGGACAACACCTGAAGAGAACTGAGCTATCTTCATAGCGCCACTTCGATCTTATATAATCCTAAAATAAACATGTGCCTGTTGCACTAACCCAAGCTAACTTGTCTGGTTTTGCTTGATATTGACATATCTCGAACTAAACCGAAGTTATACAAGAACTCAAACCATTACACCTGTATAGAACAAGACCTGATCTACCGTATGACAACATTCTTGACTATAACCAGGGCTCCACTATGTGGTATGGAGTGACAGCGTTACAGGCAGAACGCCAAAATCCATTGTTCTTAGTGACACATGTGAACACATTTAAACAAAAAAAAACAAAGGAATACCTGTGCCAAATCATCACTTGATATCTAGATTGTTAGAATTGGTGTTTTGGCTTGATATGGTCCGAGGGTAAGAATTGGTTCAACAGGGGCACATTGTTATGTCATCTACTGAATCTGCAGCACATTTGATACACTTATCTAAGCTAGAGCTAATGCTTTAACACTATGGCAGTGGTCTTTTTAGACGGAGATGTTGTAGACACTAAATTGATCCAAATTTTGAAGGCAATTGAATTACAGTTGCAAGAATACTAGTATTCTTACAGCAAGAAAACTAATATTCTTATGTCAGGTCTTGCTTGAATCGATCCTCATCAGTCTGTCTCTTCACGAGAGCAGGTGAATTTAGCAAAAGTCCTGGCTTATATACTTTTTTCTAAGAGTGTTCTCAGATTCTTCCAGTTTCTTTCATTTCTTCCGGATGAAACATGAAAGAAACCATACAAAATAGGTTTTTCCAGGTTTTTTCCACTGTCCAGGAAGAAATACCTTTCATCCGGGAAGAAATCCAGCCCTGAACGAGTGTAACACTATAAAGATATCAAAAAGGGTATCTCTACTTCAAATCAACTTAAAGTTCTGAAAGTGCATTTCTCAGGTCATTGGAACTATTAAATTTTATGTTAGTTAGAATTTTGTATGTGGCAGCCATTTCGAATTTATTTTGTGTTATGCCCTGTCTAATGAGATGAGATTATTCCAAAGCCTTTTGCTGCTGGTAACATTCATTATGCAAGGCATGCACTATTCAAGGTTCATATATGAAATGCCTGATGATATCAGAGAGGGTTTCATGAAGAGGCAGCATACTATGCATCACAGTGCCAGTATATCTAATAGTATATGGAGGGACATGAGGCTTTGGTACAGACTAAGAGGGATAATTGGTGATACTCTGAAACCTAGGGAATATATGAAACAAAACAACTTCAGCATAAACAAGAGATAATACCAAGAATCAAGTCATACTCAAAAGACAAACAAGTGCTACAAGATTAACATTAAACATTATGATGGCCTCGCAGTCCTGCAAATAACCTCTCTCAGACCATGCTGAACCAGGATGGTCCTGTGGTGCTGTGTGTTTGGTGACCAGGAGGACACATAAACACATGGGGCTAGTTGGGTGTCTCCCCACCAAAATGTTATAGGGAGAAACACAAAACTTTCCCCACTTTTTATCTTTTTTAAGTAATACCTTTGCTAACTCTACATCTGTAAGTTTGATTACTTTTGGCATTGCATAAATGTTGAGATACTGAAAGTGAAAGATGAACTGCCAGGTCAATATATATAGAGGTGCAGTTAAAATAGTCACACCACGTACTTAACTACAACCTAGTTCAGAATGTAACATATAATAACTCGCTCTGATTAACACAGAGTCAAATGATATTTCTGTAGATGAAGCTAGATAGTTACCCCTTCTGTTATACACAGTAGATCGGGTCTCATTCTATACAGGTTAATTATCCTGGGTTAATTACCAGACTATACTTTCAATATCTGTTTGGTACATTTGGCACTGTTATAGGCGGCACACCAAAATCCATTGTTCTTAGAGACAAATGTAAACACCTGTCAGCAAAAAGAACAAAGGAATACCTTTGCCGCCTGTCATGCTGCTACCTAATGCTGCCTATTGGAGCTTGGGCTTATGTTTTGATTGTGGACATTTCCCTAGTCTTTTTGGCTTTGAGATTGATGCAACATTTTTTTTAACTATTCTCCACCTTGTTTTTCTTATTACACTGAACAAAGTAGAAGCCATTGCATACCAAAACATCACTTGATATCAAGAGTGTAGGAACTGGTGCTTTGGCTTGACATGGTCTAAGGGTAGGAATCAGTTCAACAGGGGCACATTGTCATGTCATCTACTGAACCTGCAGCACATTTGATACACTTATCTAATCTAGAGCTAATGCTTTAACACTATGGGAGTGTTCTTTTGAGAGGGGTGTTTTAAACACTAAATTGATCCAGGTTTTGAAGGCAATTGAGTTACAGTTGCAAGAATACTAGTATTCTTATGTCAGGTCTTGCTTTCATACATCCTCATCAGTCTGTCTCTTCACCATAACAGGTGAATTAAGCAAAGTCATGGCTTACATACTTTTTTCCAAGAGTGTTCTGATATTCTTCCACTTTTTTCCATTTCTTCTGGAAGAAATCTGGAAGAAACCATACAAAATAGGTTTCTTCCAGGTTTTTACCACTGTCCAGGAAGAAATACCTTTTTATCCGGGCAGAAATCAAGCCCTATCAAACACTATAAAGCTATCGAAAAGGGTATCTCTACTTCGTATTTACTTAAAGTTCTGAAAGTGCATTTCTCAGGTCATTGGATATATAACTTTATAGCAGCCCACCAGTGTAGTGGGTCTGCTGCACAATAGTAATATACTTGGGGGATGTCTTCGGGGTATTCACTGCTTGTCTGCAGATCCAATCGGCAAACGATGAACTTGGTGGTGGCAAGCCGCATCATTGTGTGATGTGCCCTGATCAAGATGGGAAGATGTAGATTCATCCATTGGGTTCCTGGGTCTGCATCCGTCCGGGCATCTTTCGAAGTGGGTCACAGTTTGGGTATTCGATAGTTCCCTATTTATGTGCCTTTTATGTAAAAAAAAAATTTTGTCAACCTGAAATAAAAACAGTTTCATGAAACGTTTTTCTGCAAAATGACTCTTGAAGGCCTATACACGTTTCTGTGTCAAAATACCAGCTGGATGGGGGATTTATCTTGGATATTTTGTCAAAACCGAGTCTAAGAATGCTAAGAATAGGCCCTAAGTAAGCATGTGTCATGAAGTGAAATCTACATTCCAAGCCAGAAGTTACAAGAAGACATGGACATTGACTCCGATCAGGAAGACAGTCGCGATCAAAATAGCAATGACCAAGGTTATCTAAACCAGCATATGGCAGAGGATGATGAAGCATATGTGAACCAGAGGGGCTCAAAACAATCAAATGAGGATGAAGGAAAGGAGAATGTGGCCAGAGGAAGCAGCAAGGACCATGACTACATCAATAATAAGGCTGGAAGTAGCAAAAGGGACCCTGACTACATCAATTATAATGCTGGAAGTAGCAAAAGGGACCCCGACTACATCAATAATAAGCCTTCTTCAGCTGGCAGGTTCAAAGGCCCCTCTGCAGTGTCCAACCATGCCATCAAGTTGGGGGACACAAACCAGGATAAGCCACAATATGGAGGTGTAAATAACCTTGTGGTAATATTTGGTGGGTCAAATACATCAGATTATGCAAACCAGCCTTCTCAGAGGATAAGGGGAAAGCCTGCTGGTGGGGTGGTTAAGTCAGACGATGTATTGGTGGAGATATCTGCTGTACCCCAAAGAGGGGATGAAGAACACAGCCACATCACAACCACTTAATGTTGAAGGCCTTATCTATTTTAATGGACTTTGTTTCTTTGATCACTAGATTAATTCTGTCCCTGATATCTTTAGCCAACAAAAATTCATTAACATCATTGTTCTGTAAATATATGGCTACATGTCTCCTTCTATCCTCAATGTGTTCCTGTTTCTCATTAGTCATCCAATCAACATCCCTTGTTTTAACCTTTCTAACTTTCATGGGACATACCTCATCTAGGTATTCTAGTATTAGCCCCATTGGTATATTCCATTGCTGGCTCCGGTCTAAGTTTATAAAACTCACCCCAGTCATGATATGTGGATCAACACAAAAGGTACGCCTGCGAGGGGGTCAACGGGCATACCTTTTACCATGTTGATCCACATATATATCAGTTTATCTATGATATCCTGCTTTCTATAGTGTCTGTAGCTCCTGCCCTCAAAGCTGACCTTAATTAGTTTAACTTGTTGTATTTTCTGTACAGGTCTTACTCACTTAGCACAAAACGTTTTTTCAATGTTTGGAAACATTTGTATTTGGTTTGGGTAATAAGTGTTTTTATTACATTGAAAAACGTTTTCAAACATATTTTGAACCAAATAAAGACATTTGTTTTTTTCGACCAATTTTCATCCAAACAAAAACGTTCTTTTATTTATGTGTCTTTTATGTAAAAAAAAATTTTGTCAACCTGAAATGTTGATCCACATATATATCAGTTTATCTATGATATCCTGCTTTCTTTAGTGTCTGTAGCTCCTGCCCTCAAAGCTGACCTTAATTAGTTTAACTTGTTGTATTTTCTGTACAGCAATCACTGGCAAATGGTCGCTAATTAGATCTGTCATTGGATTTCTATAAACTATGTTCTCAGCATTCGTTAAAATATTGTCTATTATAGTCCCCCCTCCCCCTTGGGTCATGTGCATTTATTAATCAATACCTTCAGATTATAGGTTTTAATAAAATTATTTAGTGGCCTATACTTCAATTCATTTGGCTTAGCAAAATCAATATTAAAGTCCCCCTCCCCTATCCACAGGTCGTAATCATCCATTTTAGTGTTATCAATAATGGATTTAAGCTTGTTGGTGAACAGGTGATAATCTCCCCCTCCAGGTCTATATACATTACATACAAGCTTCTTCCTTCTCCTAGGCTTGCATATAGCAACCTTTAGAATTTCCACGTCATCAGATATAGGTCCCATGTTCCACTACAGTGGGTGGTGTATTTGGCAAACTCGTTTTTTTACTTGTATTGCCATACCAAACCAATTTACCAACTGGTCCCTTCTGGAATTCATTTCTCAAGATGGTACAGCTGAAAACAGCCACTACGATTTAGAAACCCTCAAAAGTAGAGTGAATGATCATAGGAAATGCACTACGACTGCTCTGTATGATTAGCATTTAATGCAATAATTACAAAGGGTTTGGTAGGGAAGTCATATCAGTGCCATTATTAGTAACAATTTAATTGCAGGGCTATAATGCCATTAGAGTGAGGGATTCCACTAAGATTTGTCAGCGGTCTAGTCGTACCATTTTGGAAAATGCCTTCCCAGAAGCTATTTCTTAACCCCTAGGTGCCCAAGCACACTTTAAAGTGTGGTTTTAGGCTTAAATGGGGTTTAAATGCATGTATATTAAAGGAAACCATCATCCCAATACTTCTACTGGTCCAATCTGCAAAGTTAGACCCTCTATCGAACCACCATGACCTCCCAAACACAATGCAACCATCCATTTTGCTCCATTATACCAAACACAGGGAGTCAAAACTTGAAAATAAGCTGTCATATTATGTTATGCATTAGAGGGTCAGACATGAAACCAATATTATGCTAGATCATATACATCCAATGCCCCAAACTCCCATTTGAATTTTAAAGAAATGTTTGTATCCATAGAGATAATCCATGCATTGTTACTAGCACATTATGTCTCCTGAGTGGTAGTACACATATATGCGGAATCAGCTTTAAATGAGGCCTCAGAATTGCAAGTATTATGTATGGGGAGAGGCTATATATTACACAAGAGAGATCAAATACAACCAAATGACAACAAATGGAATGTTTTGGTAACTATGGTTACCAAACCTGACCAATATATTCCATGTCCTTAACTAAAGTCCTCACTCAGTTAATACTATTAAGGAAATGTAATACAGAATCAATATCAAAAGAGAAGATCAAAATAACACATGGGCTTATCAAGTGAGTGATATAATTGTGAAATAATGTAAAATGGTTAACAAAAAGGTTAACAGGCTATGACTGCACCCTCTTAGTCATACCATCATTTCCATTTTGACATCATTGACATTTTGCAGTCTTAGTGCTGTGTGCAATCATAGTGCCTTAAGAAATGGCCTTCAGCCAGACTCTCCTAGTAGACTGCCTGCATACATTATTAAATGCAACCTACCATTCTGACACATCAGAGTAGCCACGCACCACCCTTAGTAGACTAATCTACCTGCTTTTAACCTATATCTGCAGCATAAGTTATGTAAGAATGCAGAATAACCAGGAGTATTGATTTACATGGGTGAGGTTGATATAATCAGCATGCGGACCTTGGTTTTGTTGTCTCTAGTGTTAGCACAATGTGCTGGAATACGCATATCTCGACCTTTTGCTGCTCAGAACTTCATCATGAACAACCCGTGTGCAGCTAGCTCCATCATACAGAAACCAACTTGGTTTTTTAAAAGTGAGTAATATTTTCTTTTTAAGTTATTTTCTGTGAAACGGTCAGCTTGACATTGTCTCTGATATTTAGAATATGAATAGAGATTACGATTGTGTAATTGAATATAAAGGTTTGAGTAACTTATTTAACAAGTAATCAATTGATAATTCTTGATATGTGTGTGTTAGCAAAGGATAATTACCCGAGGGCGATCTATATTGCATTTTGTTCAGGGTAATACGAAAAACAACATGGAGAATAGGCCAAAGAAATAGGTTGCATCCATGTCAAAGCCAAAAATACTAGGGAAATGTCCACAATCAAAACATAACCCCAAGCTCCAATAGGCGGCATGGGCAGCAGCATTACAGGCGGCACAGGTATTCCTTTGTTCTTTTTGTTTTTGTTTACATTTATATGACAGTTTTGCGTGAATGTCTCGGTATTTTATGCCATTGAAGCACATGTGTTGCTGAGAACAATGGATTTGATGTGCCTCCTGTAACGCTGCTGCCCCGTACTGCTAGTGGAGCCCTGGCTATAGTCAAGAATGAAATCACACAGTAGATCAAGTCTCGTTCTATACCGGTTAATTACCCGTGGTTAATTACCAGACTATACTTTCAATATTTTTTTGGCTGTTCAGCTTTCACTTTCAGTATTCTAACATTTATGTGATGATTATCTAGCTTTTACTCAGAAAAAGAAAAAAAAGACACAACTATGAGATTATGGTTAGTTTTCAGGTTAGGTACCTATACCATCAGTAGATGTTCCTCAAAATATTGTATCAAATAGGACATTTTTCAATATCTACATCAAATAAACCTTAACATTCTATGCATCTCATTGGTAAGTGAATTAGATAATTCAACATGTAGATTAGGACCTGAGGTTATGATTAAAACGTTTGTATAGTTTTCAGGTAAGTGATTCATAATCACCTTACCCAGAGGTCGATTCAGTACATTGGTTTGTTCCCTGCATGGGCCTATATATATGAAAGAAATCAACATCTGTAACTCATGTTATCGTGTATAATGCTCTGCTGCCCCTTTGTTGGCTACACTTGGTTAAGCAACCGGTACTGCCTCGTGAATGGTTTTGCAAAAAGTACCTGCATCACTGATGTTTATATCACGCTATACTGCATGTAGTTATGGTAAAACCCAATGTATTAGGCACCTTGTAGACTGGCTCATAGAATTGCTCTTAACTTGTAAACAGCTTCCAGTATAAAATACACAAGGTCTTGACACTATAAAACAGTATTAAAATTCAATTTCTCAAGGACTGGGTCAAGTATATTATAACTTTTTTTTAAAGTTCAGGGTGTTGCTGGCATGTGAGAATGGCTAATATGCAAAGTTTTACAATAGTTTTTTAAACCACTTAATGGGGGCTGTCCTTTTATCAGTACAACAGTGCTGTACACTGTGCTACTTTACTGGGATGCATTTCCCTATTCAAGATGTCATACAATGAATCAAATAAACCTTAACATTCTATGCATCTCCTTGGTAAGTGAATTAGATAATTCAACATGTAGATCAGGACCTGAAGTTATGATTAAAACGTCTGTATAGTTTTCAGGTAAGTGATTCATAGTCACCTGGTACTGCCTCGTGAATGGTTTTGCAAAAAGTACCTACATCACTGATGTTTATATCACGCTACACTGCATATAGTTTTGGTAAAACCCAATGTATAAGGCACACCTTATAGACTGGTTAACTGGCTTATAGAATTTCTCTTAACTTGTAAACAGATTCCAGTATAAAATACACAAGGTCTTGACACCACGCGCAAGAACTAAGTCAGTACAATCGCCAAGCTAAGAGGTGGTGTAGAGAGCCCAGTGTGTGACACTAGTCATTTTCCTATTGCTGCCATCTATCAGAACTCTAGTAAACTATTTTCTGCCTTGTCTCATGAATAAAATCTTCCGGTCTCTAAAATCTAGCAGAAATTTTTATATGCAAGTATTCTGATTTATGGGAATGATTTGTAAGGCTTTCATAATTTTACAGCTTCCGTTTATTCTAAACTAATTTCCAACACTGCACCCTCTGTGGGTGCTGCCTTGAGTCCCTACACCACTAAAATCAACATGTTGACATGGCCATTTTTTAAAATTGGCATGGGACATGGCTATGCTTATGACATGTGACAGGGCCATTTTTTGAATTATTTTATTAGGGGGTATAAAGGAAAGGAAAGGTGTCTTTTTTTATACATAGAGAGGTCACCAAAAGAAGTTTTTGGGGTATATAAGATAAATGCCTGCCTTTATGGTAGCAGATGTATTACAGATTTTGTCAGAATAAGTTTACTCAAAATATAGAGTACTGAATTTATAATGAAAATAGGTATTTCACTGAATAGGGCCATGATCTAGACAAAAAAGGGAATCCACATCATCATACTGGTACTCTTTTTGGATTAGCTATGCTGATGACACTGGGAATTGCTTTTGATATGGGACATGTGCATTTCTTAAAATCCTATGTATGACATTGGGACCCCCCATCAAGGGCCCCAGTGTAACCTAAGTGGTGAGCTGGCAGCTTGGGACCTATGCAGCTAATTATAGCCATAGCCATGTGCTTTGAGGACCGCAGTCATGTTGACACAGAGGAGAAGGGTTACTTTTACCCACAGGGGAGAGAGGGTACATGGTCAGTGGCAGACCCTGGACCTATACCATGAACAACACAAAGAATCTGGTAGCAGATCTGGTATGCGCCCGTGCTTGACACAGTATTAAAATTTAATTCCTCAAAGACTGGGTCAAGTATATAACTTTTTTCAAAGTTCAGGGTGTTGCTGGCATGTTGGAATGAGTGCTGTACACTGTGCTACTTTACTGGGATGCATTTACCTATTCAAGATGTCTTACAATGAATCAGATAAGGCTGCTCTTCCCCTCCCTAATGCTCCATATACTTCACTTTGTCAAACCTTTTATATGGCAGCCTACAAAGATACGTACGTTATCTTGAAAATAGGACACTGTTTTTCTTTAAACATAGAGGATGATTTTACCCATGCCTGGATGATGTCACACTCAGTGTACATGTATAACCAATATATTTACACTATGGGACATAACTAGATTGACCTCATAGGTAAACTTCAACTCAGGGTACATCTTTCTTAGGTGAGCCCTCTACGTAAGGATTTTATAATGACAACAGCAATAGGACCCCTCAGAGAAGAAAATCCCTGTTTCATATTGCTGCGCATGTCAGGGAAAATGCCATATGGGAATATGTTTATTTTCTTTTTGTTCTGTTAAAAAATAGAATCCTAATGATAGGAAGACTGCAAAAATTGACACAAGTGCCACATTAAAATATAGTTCTCAGCAATGCAAGTTGCTATCAGAAATGAAGATTTTATCTTATGTAATATGTATCATCACTCTCTTTGATACAAAAACATACTTTCCTACCTCAGTCTTGTTTGGCAGACCTGACTGCCTACTCATCCCTAACCACTACCTTGATCTTTGGTATCTGGCTACAAGTATTTGTAATTGGCCTTAACATTTTAACCCCACAAGAACAACATAATGCATCAAGACATGATGCACCAACGCAGCAGGACACCTTCAAATCAGGGCTGGATCTCTTCTCGGACAAAATGTATTTCTTCCTGGACAGTGGAAGTAATTAACCCAAAGTAATTAACCTATATGTGACATGTACTGGGAAAGGGGGTCTTATTGCCCCCTGCACTAAGGCCCCTTTTCGCAGATCGTGTCACATATAGAATGAGACTTGATCTCCTGTGAATAACAGAAGGGGTAACTATTTATAGCTACATCTACAGAAATATTATTTGACTCTGTGTTAATCAGAGCGAGTTATTATCTGTTACATTCTGTACTAGGTTGTAGTTTAGTACATTACATGGCTGTTCATGTTTCACTTTCAGTATCTGAACATTTATGTGATGATTATCTAGTTTTTACTCAGAAAAGGAAAAAGAGACACAATTAAGATATAATGGTTAGTTTTCAGACAAACGTGTCTTGTATCCATAAAAACAAACAAGCAAATTTTAAACACTTCACAACACAGACATCTTCCCCAGAATTTAATTTCTTCTGTCACATATTTTGTACAACCTTCACATGCTTATAAATACCTTACCACCAAATAGCACTTGAATTCGCACAGTTGAAGTTAGTATCACTTTGGAAAGAACCGGATATGTGATTTTGTCCAGGTCACAAAATAGACAATATCCAGTCATAATTTTGTTTCCTTCATCATGATTTTGAACAACCAATAACTCCCCCGCCTACAGATATGAAAAAGATACCTCTGGTGTTATCTTTATCATACTTTAATTGGTATATGGTGAAATTTTAAGTTATATTGTAAATGTTTAGAGACATTTTTCCAGTTTCTTCCATTTCATCCACTTTGAGGCGGACAAAACCTTTCTTACCTGTAGACTGTTTTTCCCACAATTTTTACCGTTTTTTGCGCCCTCTGGAAGAAACCTCCCAACCCTGCTTTGTGATGATAGGTTGTGGAAAAAATGTATTTCATGGGCATTCTGTAACAATGTTTGGGCAATAGTGAACACCTTCTGATAGGCCATTGTGGATAAATTGTGGAAACAATATGATGTAGACAAATTGTGTCCAGTGGTTAAACGGAAGCAGAAAAATGTTCACTATTAGGATACATTAGTCAATGATCCATTAAGGCTCATTAAGTGAGATTTGAGGATTATGCTACAACTGCTCTACCAAATTCTATGTGCATGATTACACAGGAACCAAACAGCATGAAATGAACTCTGATGAATTCTGGGATTGTCAACTATATTGAAACAGGTCCCAAGTCTCATGGTTATTGCAAGATGTGGTAGTCAACTATGTTGAAAGAAGATACTGAAGGTGCCCTTAAAGGGTCAGATAATGCAATTTCATTAAAACAATTCTTCTTTTGCAGACTTAGTACAAAGGTTTCCTGCACCAATGCCAGTCGATAATGGACAAATAGACAAGTTTTACTGTGATGGTGAATTCCTAGTCGCCAGGGTAGTTTGTGATGATGGATTCCTCTTTCCTGATGGGACAAACACCAGTGAGGTTACGTTTGAAAGTCTCAAGTGGCGCCAAATCCAAAAATGTGAAAGTCAGTATTTGGCATTCTAAACATAACAATTAATGTGTAAAAGGAAACTTTGTTATGAAAAGAATACATTATTACTGATCATCTTTGAAATCTCAATCTACCTAACTTGTAATTACAAAATATGTTAAGGTTAATTAAACTTGAAATCCTTTAGGTTAGTGCAAACATGATAGCAGGTTTGCCCATCTGTTTTTATAAACTCTGCCATAGCACATAGCGTAGTTGTTCTATATTAGCTGATTAGTGCTCAGTGTGCTTAAACCACAATACAATGGCTGTATGCGATATATCATTCATGATGAGATTGCCTTTTCTTGTCAGCCAAGCGACAGTGTGAATAAGTATATGTATATTGACAAAAGTTGAGACCCCACTGCACGATTTTTGCGGAGAATAGCAGCTATTCTCACAAAAGCAGAACAAACTCAGTTGTTATCATTTCATTTGTTTATGTAGTGAAGGCTTTGTGTGTGATCTCAGGCATGTTTTTGTTGTCAAAAGATGTTCTTGTTTTCTAAATCCAGTTGATTTTATGTAAATATTGCAGACCTTCCATTCGTGAGTCTCTGTAATTCAATATCAGGCAGGTCTGATTTTCACAGTAGAACCCCGCGATTTATGTTGTTGATAGGCTGCTATGTGATATTCATATTGTGCTGTATTGTTGTTTATATATAGCAGGACACCCCGTCCACTCCCACTGAGTACCCCTGCTTAACAGGTCAGCAGCTATTGATAGTGCCAATGCTTGCCTACCCCGGCTCTACTGACCCTTGGTGTAAATATACAAAGAAATGAAAAAAGTACACTCCTTGTTGTTACAAGTGACCCCTTAAATCTCATGTTTATGATATAGGGATGTCAACAGCCTATACCTTAGACACTGTCTGAATCACCTTTCATGAGAAAAGAAATGCGTAGTGGAGCCTCAGCTAAAGACAGCACACATGGTAGTTTTTGTAATATCATTCCAAGAAATATCTTTAATGTAAATACACTAAATGATATGAGCTCAAGTGTCTGATATTTTGCATGAGGCTTATGGCATACATGCATTTTCCTTTAATTGGTGTGAAAATACACATGATATTTATGTACAAATACATTCACATGTTAGATAAACAATTGATTAGCAGAACTGAAAGCTCACAACTAGAATCAATGCGAAATAGGCTTGATATTAAGAGGGTGTCTGCCATAAAGGCCCCCTTAATGAAATGTGCTTCTAATTCTATACTGCATTAATAATGCATGTTAATACTGCATGATCATGTAAAAATATCATCGGATGTATGATATATTGTTCAGAGAAACACATTTTTATTGATTCAACTTAAATGGATTATTGGAAAGGGCCCCACCTGTCAATCAAATATTGATATAAGACTTAACTATACTGCTAACAGCAACAATTTCAGGCATTCTATGAGACACTCCCTTGTTATAATGGCAATTCTATGAGTATTCTCCATCTATATAGTATGTCCTTTCAGGTCAGAATGGTACTTTCGATATAGATCAATCTTTTAGCATCATAATTATTTTTGCCAATGATATAAGGCATCATTTTAGTATACTTGCTTTTGAGGAGAATGTAACCAAAACTGAGCTATAAAATATAGTAGGCAGAGAAAGTCAGATTTCTTTAAATTGCTTTGTGCTTGATGCCTCTTTCTGCAATATCCATGTGAAAATAATATATATCGATAGCTTTCACCTTATATAAAAAAAAAATTATGTAAGTTGCTATCAACCCTTGAGGCTTTGCAAGTGTTTGTAGAAAATGTTTGCCCACACCCTGTGATAAAGCATCAGCATCAGCACAAAGAGGTATCAACAAGTTGTGATGCATCTGGAACTTCGGTGTGGTAATGCTAATAATATGACCCAAATAATCAAATAGTCTTTGTCCAATCCCTCTTTCACCAGGCATAACTTCAACAAAGGCCCTTTCCCACAAGTAGTAAGCATTCCCCAGGTCCATATCAGGAGGGTGTTGCTCCTATGGGAAAAGGTAGTACTGGCTAAGAAGTGCCTATTCTGTAGAACTGGCTTTCCATGTAGTGAAAACATTTCACTTGTGTTGCTCACAAGTGGTGATGCTAGTACTGTGCTAGAAAAGCAGATTGATATTGTGAATTCATGTGAATTTGTGAACAGTAGATCACATGAATTCACATGAATTCATGTGAAACTCGAAGGAATTCATGTGAACTTCATGTGTGTGTCTTGGGATCAGATGTGAAAAACACGTGAAATTCACAAGAATTCAAGAGATTTTCTGCTGAACCAAATTTTTACCATTTTTACTCGTTTTCCTTGTTTCCAGGGCTGTAACCTTTAACTAATACAGAATCCTCAGTGTGCCAGGTCCTCCTATAGAGCAGAACAACCATAAACCAATAAAAATACAGCATATAAGATAATGAACAATAAATTTGCTCAGCCATGTTAAACCAAGTGAGTCTTATAGAGACAATGGCCATGCTGACACAATTATCTGTGTGGGGGGGGCAGACAGTTCAAATAAAGATGGCGCTGGTTTTGAGAGTAGCACAGGATGTGACAGGTGGATAAGGGTAATTTTAGGGTATTGATTATGAATTTGCACTGCGTATCTCCACATCTAGGTTGGAACAAGAACAAAATAAAGGCCAAAGGTCACAATGAACTCAGGATACACATGGGTCATTCCCTAGGTAACAAGAAACATTGAGTAAACGATGATCAATGTTCACTGATGGTTAATTGAACTAAAATTGGTTGGAAAACATTGTTTCAACATAAGTTTGAGGTTTTTAAGAAAATGTGATTTCATTGATGTTGGTTTAAAAATGTCTAGGAAATAATGATTTCCCAGACAACCTTAGATCAATGTTGATTAACATTCAGAATGTGGACTCAAAACAATGTTGAATTAACTTGTAAAAGAAAAACTCGTTGATTCAATGTTATTTTATGGTTCCAATAATATCTCACCAGGGGGCAGTAAATATTGTGATCAGGCTTGGGAAATCCTCTAAATTCCCTAGTACCAGGTAAAATCTGAGCACTGGATTCTGTGGCAGTGCTGCATCTTTACCCAGCCATGGGAAATAAGTCAGCACTGGCAAAAATGCTGGTGCTCCCCCACATCTGCAGTAATCTCTTATCAGTGATCACTATGGCAACCAGGAGATAAGGCCATACAATTAGGGCTCTAGCCTGTGTGTTTCAGGGTGGGGGGAGGACACTCCCTATACATCCTACAGTAACCATGTACATAGATATAGTAAGAGAAATTAATAACACAATGGTTGAGGAGGAGAAGGAGGAGGCTTTTCTTCTCTTTTTTTTTGCCTCTTGAAACCTCATAGATGTGGGAATTTCTTCATATCTTTTTATTTCAACTTGTTAAAAATATAAGATATTTAGGATGCATAGCATATCTACCAATTAAAGGGTGCCCCCCCAGGTATGTTTCAACCCTTTAAATCATTTCTCCCCCAGTTTTGCATGGATGGATTTGCTTGAAAAATTGCAAGATTCTAGAACGGACATCCTTCTTCAATAGAGATTTAAGAATTAGGTGCACAAATTGGTAGTTAGTTGCACAAATTGGTTATAAGTTGCACAAATTATTATATAGATTTAAATTGTATTGATGTTTGATATGGCCACCAGCTAAAAAGCCAGTGCAGGCTTATCACCTAGGGCAATCACTGGCAAAAAAGCCGGTGGTGCTGTCTCTACCAGTGATGTCTTATCACCAGCATTTCCCAAACCTGGTGATGTGACGTGGTTGGATGCTATGAATAGCTATCTGTCTAATCTAAATCATAATGATGGCAATATGATGGATGCACTAACCTTATTATTAAGACACGATGAATAGCAATATCAAGGTAATAAAATAGCAATATTAACATATTTTTGTAAGGTTTGTGCCACACTTTCATATCTGTAGATCAAAAAGGTTGAGAGTATTACATAAACTTGGCAAATGTTATGATGCAACTTCTTCTCTTAAATGTCCTCCTATGATATTACTTCTATTTTAATGTTATAGATGTGACTTGTGCTGAACTAGAAATTGCCAATGCAGCATTGTCTGCAACAGGAACACAAACTTTCCCACAAGTCATTACTGTTACCTGCACTGCTGGCTATGTTCTTTGCAATGGTGGTGATTCTTATCAAACAAAGTGTCTTGCCGATGGAACCTGGAGTAAAACAGAGTGCTGCAAAGGTATTCTTCATAATTTCCAAGTTTGACTTCATTTGAGTATCAAATAAATTGTGGTGAAAAAGTGGTATAGTTTTTATTTTGCAAATATCTATCTTCAGAGGGTCGGAAAATATAAAGGTATCTCATATTATATCTATGTGCATTGGTAGTAAGGCATAGACAATTTTGTACAAGGTTTTTTGAGACTAGACATTAACCAAGTGAATGTTTGTTTTAGAATATCATATCAATACTGCATTTGTTTTCCATTCTTTCTTTTCAGCCAGGATATGCAACAACATGACAATAACCAATACTAAACTTCTAGATAGCAGTCTGCCTGACCTGCCCTTCCCAAACTCAATCAACGTGCCTTGCACTGATGATTACCTGACATCTGATGGTGCAAACTCCTTTGAAGCAATATGCTCAGTAGATGGCACTTGGAATCTGACTGATGAATGTACATATCAAGGTAGTTGAAAGTTGGTTGTATATTCTCCTGTGAAAAAGGATCACTAGATATATGTCTTTTACCGAAACTCTTTGATCTTCATAAACCTATTTATTTTCATAATGATCCTGCTTGACCCTGCTTGAAATATAAAAAAAAAACTCTAAGGGCATATGTAACTTTCTGATGAAAGGTAGTATTCCCACTGAGCAAATTTTTGTGAGGTTTGTGCCAAACTTTCATACCTGTAGATCAAAAAGGTTGAAAGTATTACATAAACTTGGCAACTTTATGATGCAACTTCTTCTCGTAAATGTCCTCCTATGATATTACTTGTATTTCAATGTTATAGATGTGACTTGTGCTGAACTAGAAATTGCCAATGCAGCATTGTCTGCCACAGGAATACAAAATTTCAGCCAAGTCATAACTGTTACCTGCACTGCTGGCTATGTTCTTTGCAATGGTGGTGATTCTTTTCATACAAAGTGTCTTGCCAATGGAACCTGGAGTAAAACAGAGTGCTGCAAAGGTCAGTTATATTTATCCATAAGATGCGATCGCACTTATGCAGCCAACATACATTTGATTTGAAGCTTTCTAAATAAAACAGGTAATATGCCTGAGCTCATATTTGTTACTGTTTTACTGAGCATTGCTATAGCCTTCATACACAGCTTTTGTAGGGGTTGCAAGGAATGAAAATAAACTGGCTCAAGTAAGATAACAAAAACATGTTTTCATTTTCATGTCTATCCTTGTAATTGTACTGCATTCAGTATATGAAATTATAGCCTTATATGTGACTCAATATTTCAGCTATACCATGCTCTAGTACTTCACGGAGTTATACAAAGCTCAAAGACAGCAGCCTTCCAGACCTCCCCTATCCATTCACACTAACAGTGCAGTGTTCTGATGAATACTTAACTTCGAATGCCAGCAACTACTATGAAGCAACATGTACAGCTGATGGAACTTGGACTTTTATGGATGACTGTACTTATGCAGGTATAGGATGTTATAGCTGAAACTTGATGTATGGTAATAATTGCATTAGTATAAATGTAAGATTACACATGACACTATTGGGCACTGCCAGCTGTTTGAATCTAACCAATCATTCAACCTCTATTTCTGAAAGCCTTAAACACACCATGTTTGGCAGCCAGGTGTTGATACTTGGTACATGGTTTACAAAATACTGAATGCTGAAATTGACACACTTTACAGGGCAGATAACGTCTCAACCAGACCTGTATTTGACTGATTCAAATATTTTGTTCAATGCCTTTTGATATATTTCCAGTGTCGGAGGCATGTCCAGAGACTGTGGTTGTCAACACAATGCAGAGCAATAATGTGATACCACTCACCGTTGATGGAGGCAGTGTAGACGTTACATGTCAAGTGGGTGAGCAGATCCCAGGTGGAGGTAGCAGCTACACTGCGATATGTTCCCAAGGAGTGTGGGGAAAAACTTACTCATGTGGTAAGAACACTACTGTTCATGTGATACTCCATCATAAATTGATTTTGATCCAATTCAGTACCATCAGACATATTTGCCACTCCCCCAACATCTAGTATGCCAAATATCAAAAATATTGCCTGCAATATCCACAACCACTAATATTTTGGGTATAGGCTCTAAGTGTATACTTGTCGGAAGTGCAAGGATGTTTTTCTTTGCACTCATCTGATGTTGATATCACGTTTCCTGATCTATAACTCCAGAGAGACCATCTGAGGCACCCCCTGACCTCTGTATAATATCATATAGATAGGTACTGCTGAATTCCTTTTTGTCTTTCAGTGGTAGGCCTAGACAGTATAATCACTACTTTTGTACATTTCACCTAATTGGACCTGGTACTATTGCACATAACTCTTAGCTAGTGCCATTAAAATTACAACTTCGTACACAAAATCGTATCACGCAATTTATTATATAAAAATATCAATACACTGTATCTTTATTTCATACAGACATAGGCCATAGTTTAACCATCCTTCATTAAATTTTATTGCAGTAGCTATGAGCATCAATAAGTAGTATATTATATTAAAATTGGAATGTTCATGCAATGAGTGTATGTTTCTTTGTGTCCCTCCAGGAAAGACTGACTGTTCAGCAGTCAAGTCCGTGGGAGGTCCGACAGGTGTCTATACCATCCAGCCTGATGGTACTACAGGCATGGAAGTCTACTGTGATATGGACATAGAGGACAATGAAGGATGGATTGTAAGCCAAAATATTTACCATTTATCTTTATAGGTGATGTTCATATGTGACCCATCCTAACAAAGTGGTACTGAAGTCGCACATTTAGAATCCTAGATATAGGCTTCTCAAGTGGTATAGTCTCAAAAATATCAGATTTTTTAAAATTGATATTTTAGCATTTTTCTAACCGATGGGTAGATATCTTTCAGAATCCTTGCCTACTAAACTGAATTTAAGCTCCAAATGCCTAGAAGACATAGCTATAGTTTTCTTGGTTATATAGAATTACATGGGAATTATATAGGATTCATAAATTATTACATGTTTAAAATGTCAATTATCTCAGTTTAATCGATTTTTAATTCATCCGACTAAATTTACAGACGGAAGATCCTGAGGGGACCACCTGGTTCAAATATGCAAGTGTTATATACCAAATGAGAGCTGTTGATGAGCTGTAAATGAATATGCCAATAACTAAACATTTTGTATGTGCGACTTCCGTACCATTTTGTAAGGATGGGTCACATATGTTAAGGCATCATGCCTGATGACTGCAAGGGTGAAAGGCAACATAATGTATGCATAACTATAACAGGGTTGATAAATGTACTCACCAAGGACTGGTACAATGCATCAATGCATTTTTAGTCTCAACAGCTTAGGGGCCACTTCCTGCAGCCATGCCATCTTGCCATCATGATGCATGAATGCAGCCCTGCTATGCTAAGTAATCTGTATAATATATCCTTGCTGATGGCCTTGCATAGAGTAAAATGCTATCATTATAAAAGAAAGTCATTCCACAAAAAGAGCTGTACATGTAATTGTTTTGAATTCATCTTCTTAAGGATAGGCTTCACCTTGAAGTGCGCTGGATCACAAAATTATCTGTAAATCCTTCAGCTATTATGTGATCTTGACAATCAAAACACCGTATTAAAGAGAAGAATTCACTTTTATCCTATTTACATTTGATTTTCAAGAGAAAATCAACAATGGAAAATTTACTATTGATTAACTGATTTTTACCAAAATTGATTTTCAGACAGACCCAACTTCCCATTTACAGTTATGGTCATTAAAAAAAAGATTTGTGATTATGCTCAAAAGTCAATACAAAAATTGATTTTGATAAGGGCACCCCCAACCACCATTTTAATTGAGTTTTTTTCTTTTTTTTTTTTACATTTCAAGTGAAAATAATACCATAAAACCTTTCTTAGGGGATTCTGACAGAGGTTTATGGTAATAATTGTACAATAAATCTCTTTATTTGCATTTCCACCTGGAAGGGGTGTGCTTATGCCAAAAGAATAGAGGGTGCGTTTATTAGAGCAGGTGCGCTTATCAGAATGAATACGGTATTTAATAAGTAACTTTTTCTTACGATCTAATAACCTTTCCCATGGTTAGGTTGAACCTAAATAGACAATGTGATGCAACTCTTAAATTGTCAGATAGGCACTCAATAAAATGTGCAAGAATAATGTGGTGAGATGGAGCAGTGTTAAGCTCCCTCAGCAAAGGTATTTTTTTCTACATTTATTGGTGAGCATCAGAACTTTTTTGAGAAGATAAACTAAAAGGACCGCCCAAGGGGGAGTGGTACAAACTGAGTGATTGAGTGAGTAATAGATGTTTAACGCCATTTCGACAGCTAACGTCATATTCATGGCGAGAACTACATTGCACAATTCACAGAGGAATATGTCAGTGCCCGCGCATATGTGCACCACACACATCCTGAGGGGACAGGAAAGAGGCGAAATAGACTGTTTTAAGTGGGCTAGGGAAGCCTGCCGAAAAAGGGAAGACTTGACTAAAAATTGCTTTTTACTTGTACTTGTCCTAAAAGGCAATTTTGATTCTTTATGTAAACCTTTCAAGTTTGGATTGTAAACAGAACCTTTGGGATATTTTATGCTTCAAATAAGTGCAGGTCTCATTTGAATACAGGGCAAATCAAAGGCTGAAATTTATTACCGCAGCTGTGCTAAAACGGGTCACTAGGGTATCTGGGTATGGTCTGTAGTATGAGTTCTGATAGTCAGCTTGTGGGTATTTTTTTTATCCTATATATATTGTAACATTTCGCCTTTTTGATAAACGATCGTAGAACTCAACTCGGCAAGTAAAATATAACTGTGACTTCGTTGTCTAGCACTCTTTGGCCACACCATCTAATTATACCTTGAGCTGATTTTGTGTCATATATCACCCCTGGGGAAAACCTATAACGTCTGCTCACATCGGGCTGTCAGCTGTATTTGACCTTTGACGACCAATCTGTTCCTTATTTACAACTCTCCGCTGAGATGCTGCCCTTAATGCAGTGTTCCAGTGGAGACTTCCCCCGAACGTGAGACTGCCCACCGAGTGATCGCCACACAGACGTCCGGCGAGCCAGTCTCCCTGCTGCGATATACTAGATTAAGGAAAGGGTTTTGAAGGCTGATCTTAGGGTATAAAGATATTCCTAGATGAACATCACAAATGATCAGACTGAATAGGGCTAGGCTTAATAGGGCTATAGAAACAGATTGCAGATACCCTAAATCAGGCATGTCAATTGTATACTTTAAATTCACAAATCATGAGATGGTTTTGAAACATCAATTACAAATTACAGTCTTTTAAATGAACACAAAAAGTGATTTTTTAGATGATTTCTTTAGCAGATTTTTGTCTAAGTCCTATCCCTAATTGATGATAAATAAAGGTACCAAGCTATTTCAGTTAAGGCCAAAAAAAATTGTTGTGTTTCAGGTAACCTGCTTAAAAAATATTAGCTATGGTAGGTTTTCTTTTATTTTGCAATTTTGCTGCTACAATGACTCTCTGCAACTTGGAATCAAGTCACAGGACTTATGATAGTGTCATACTAGTAATTGTGCATGATCAAGTTGTCATATGAGAAATATCATAAGACTAGTGGTATATAGTGTAAATACATTAAGCTCTCATAAAATAGTGTTATTTCCAGTTGTCACTGGTTTATTCAGCTTTAGGCAACATGTAAGAAATATCAATCATACAGTAGTTAGTATGTAGGTAATTTGTACATACAGTAAATACACAGTAATTTATAAAGTATAATGTTCTGTTCCACTCCACCTGTGAGGTAATAATGATACAATGTCCAGCATAGTTCTAGGTGGGTTCCCACACCTAGCTCCTGACCTGCTGCTTAGAGGAATAATGTAATAATGAATAACTTTACCCTCTGGTGGAAGTCTTGAGGAAGATACCCTCTGGCCACTAATGATAGAAACCAATGCCTGTCTAGCATAGTTTCACCATAGTGCAGTGGTATAGCAGGTAGCAGGAGATGACTGGAGATGTTACCTCTAGAGCGGTTCTTGGTGTTCTGTCCTCTTGGAGGTGCAGACAGGCTATTTGTAGCAAATCTTGGAAAAGCACCTCCAGACTGACTGGGGCCAGTAGCATCTGCCTAACTCTGCAATTGTTTGAGGGGAGGCTTTCATGTGTCACTGGGTCCACAAAGGACCCCCATGGGCGCCACTGTGTCCCCCTTTGTCTTGGTCGGTTCTGTGACTTCAGACCCTCATAACTCGGTCGTTTACGCAGCTACAACCGTCATTTTGCGCATGCGCGGAGTTGAATATGCCAAGTTTAAACTGCTTGCTGGATAGGCGCGTAACTCCCTCCGGTTTGTCTGTAGTGCACTCGGAGCTCCATTCAGTCTCCATGGCGTAACTTCCTTAATAATAGGAGTTCCACCTTGATCTTGGACTCATTTTGACCGTCTAATTATGGGCTTTCCATAAATGTTTTGATATTTGACCTAGCTTGCTCAGGAGCGACGCTAGAGCGACCGGACGGTTATGGCGTCGTGCTTATGTAACCCATTGTTCAGTTATTAGAGTGCTTAGACACTCATGACGGCGTCAGCGGTGCTCAGGCACCTGTGACGGCCGGTTGCATTCACTTACAACTTATTAGTTTGTGCACTGAACCATGAGGTCGCACACTGAGACCCTCATTTTTATTATATTGTGCAGTGAACCATTAGGTCGGAGCCTTTGATGTCAGGAAGTGTGCTTGTAACTGACCTGGCTGGTGTGCAGTGGGGCATGAACGCTCTTATACAAAGTTTTGAGCGCTCTTATAGCTCTTAGAACCAACCTATGTATTAATTTCATAGATATTCTTTGATTAATACAATAATATGTTAGAATTTATGGAATAATAAAATGGTATATCATAGAATACTCCCTCTCCCCCGAGAGAATGCGAAACTCCGTCATTTCGCCGAGGGAATGTACAATTTATACAATTTTTACCTTATTTTGGAGTTATATACTGTTTGTAAGAGGATTTGAAGTGATGGGGAGTGCTTCAAATGCAATTTTTGTGGTAGAGCTTTGTCAGTATAAACAATTTTCTCCTGGGTATAAGTACATTTCCGAGTTTCTATATCTTACCATACCTGAGCTTATTTGCTTATGTAACATCAATTTTGGGTACAATTTTCCATTTTTATGTACAACATACAATTTGGCAAATAGTGTGCGATTTTGGCATTCAATGTTCAATTTACCGTGCAAATTGAACATAAATGACAATTTTAGTGTGCAAATTTACAATTTCGTGTGTAATTGCATTCAATTGACAATTTCAGTATGCAAATATATAATTTTTGCGTACATTTGGCAATTTAAGTATGCAAATATATAATTTTCGCGTATATTTGGCAATTTTTAGTGTGCAAATATATAATTTCGCGTACATTTGGCGATTTTAGTATGCCAATATATAATTTTGCGTTCAATTGATAGTTTCTGTATGTACATATATAATTTTGCGTACAGCTTGGATACACATAGAAAGGTTGATTTCTAAAAAAAATCTGATTTCAGTGTATGAATTGGGTACAGACATACAGTATAATGTGCAACATACAATTCAAGTGTGCAAATTGGGTACAAACTTACAATCTAGTGTGCAAACATACAATTTTAGTGTGCAAATTGGGTACAAGCGTACAATCTGGTGTGCAAACATACAATTTTAGTGTGCAAATTGGGTACAAGCGTACAATCTGGTGTGCAAACATACAATTTTAGTGTGCAAATTGGGTACAAGCGTACAATGTGGTGTGCAAACATACAATTATAGTGTGCAAAATTGGGTACAAGCGTACAATCTGGTGTGCAAACATACAATTTTAGTGTGCAAAATTGGGTACAAGCGTACAATCTAGTTTACACTCTACAATTTTTGGGATTTGAGACAAATTTTTCCGAGGACCGGAAAAACAAGGTACTTCATGTACAATAGGCTTGTTTGTCTCTGAGTTACTCTTTGATTTTGCTATATGGGTGTATTAATTGGCAATTTCGGCAGTGGGCCGCTGCTTAATTGACTTTTCCCTAGCCTTCTTGAGTATGTGTCCCTGAAAGAGATTATTTGGTGAGTATCTTAAGTAAACATTTTTCATGTCAACAATCTTCTCAATAAATCTTCCCTTTTTTTTTCATTCATTTTTTCAACAATTTTCTTGGATACCTAAAGTGTGTTACTTTAAGTAAATCTTGGCATTGTATACAAGTGCTAGTGGGTACAAAAACTGTCTTAGTTATCTACCTGCATTCATGTATATTTTGTGTTGGATTTGTACAATTTACAATTTTTAAATTGCAACTTCGCAATTTTGCGCGTATATGCGCGCATTAATCATCGATTTTTGTGAGAATACCATAGATTTTCATATTATACATCAACAAGTGGCTGGTATATCAATAGAGGTGCGGCAACTTGGGGATGACAAAATTGGTTCAAGTTTTGCCCAAAGGCCTTTAATGAAGAAAAAAGATTAAGGTCACCTCTGTTTTGCTAGGTAGGGTCGGGTAACCTGGAACAAACAATTTTATTTTGCCTAAAGTAAGTAAAGGCAGCATGCTTGGAAATTTACTACAATAGTGATAAATTATTTTTCCCATCTAGCATAAAGTTTTCCATGTTTGATATTGAATTTTTAAAAAAGAATTAGGTTCAATCCCATGTTTTGCTATAAATAATTATAAGTAAGAGACAGAACTCAGAATCTCTTTTTGACAAACTCTTTTTTGCAGACTTTTCAGAAAAGAGTGGATGGTTCAGTGGACTTCCTCAGAGACTGGGCAAGCTACACAAAAGGTTTTGGTGATCCCAGTGGTAACTTCTGGTTGGGCCTAGACAACATCCACATACTGACCAAACATTACACCAAACTGAAGATTGTCATGGAATTCCCTGCTACCGTGATCAATGTGGTTGACTACAGTTCATTTGTCATTGATGATTCTACCAATAATTATGTCCTCCATGTTTCAGGCTTTTCCTCCATCACAGGGGCAGGTGAGTTATCCTAGAAGTATGGCAGCAGTAGATATAAGCTTTTTCTTCCATGGGCCAATAGGTCTGTAGCTTCAGATATTTATGAGCCTCCTGTCAATTTTACGGGCCGAGAAACGTTATTCTAATTTTTGTTTGCACAAAGACATATAACATCCTGGTTAGTTATATAATCTGGTGGCCCATGAAAAAATCATGCTGTCACTGTCAACTAAGAAAAAAAATATTGTTCTGTCAATGTCAACTGAACATTAAAAAAAACTCACTCTCACTGTCATCTATTTATATCATCTGCACAGGTATCTCTTAGCATTGGGAATAGAAGATACTAGAATATGAAGGAAGGAATGAGGAATGAACAAAAGATACATGAATGAAAGAGGACCAAATGAAAGTAGAAAGAACAAATGAAAGACGAAAGAACAGATGAAAGAAGAATTAAAATAAGAATGAATGAAAGAGGAAGTAACTAAAGATGATTGAACAAAAGAGAAAACAAAAGAGGCTGGAAAAAAAGACAAAGGAGTAAAAGAAGGAAGCTGAAAGAGAGTGAAATGAAAGAAGATGGATCAATAAGGAAAAATGAAAAGAAGTAACGAAATAGGAAACTGAAAGAGAATGAAAAGAAAGAGGTTCAAACAAAAAAGGAAAATGAAAGAGGATAAACCAAAAGAGGAAGGAATGAAAGAGGGTAAAAGAAAAGAGGGTAAAAACAAAGAGGAATGAACGAAAGAGGGTATAGCAAAATACGACAATGAAAAAGGATAAATTGAAAGCGGAAGGAACGAAAGAGGAAGGAACTAAAGAGGATACAAATGAAAGAGGGTAAAATGAAAGAGAAAGAAATGAAAGAGGTAATGAAAGAGAAAATAATGAAAGAGGAAATGAAAGAGGAAATGAAATTTCATTGTCCGCTTTTATTTCATCCTCTTTCACTTTCCTCTTTTTTTTATCCCTCTTTCATTCTTCCTCTTTCATTTTGCTCAAAGTTTCACACTTTCATTTCACCCTTTTTCGTTCATTCGTCTTTAATTTTACCCCCTTTCGTTCCATCCTCTTTCATTTTACCCTCTTTCATTGTCCTTTTCATTTTCATTTCCTACTCTTTCATTTTTCCTCTTTTGTTTACCCTTTCATTGTCTTCCCTTTCATTTCACCCACTTTCATTTTCCTTCTTTCGGCCCTTCCTCTTTCATTTCATCCTCTTTCATTCCACCCTCTTTCATTTTATATCTTTCGCTTTACACTCTTTCATTTCACCTTTTTCGTTCTTTCCTTTCACTTTCCTTCCTTCGTTCCTTCTGCTTTAATTTTCCCCTTTTTCATTGTCATTTTTTGTTTCATACTCTTTCATTTTTCCTCTTTCATTTTACCCTCTTTCATTGTCCTTTTCATTTTCATTTCCTACTCTTTCATTTTTCCTCTTTTGTTTACCCTTTCATTGTCTTCCCTTTCATTTCACCCACTTTCATTTTCCTTCTTTCGGCCCTTCCTCTTTCATTTCATCCTCTTTCATTCCACCCTCTTTCATTTTATATCTTTCGCTTTACACTCTTTCATTTCACCTTTTTCGTTCTTTCCTTTCACTTTCCTTCCTTCGTTCCTTCTGCTTTAATTTTCCCCTTTTTCATTGTCATTTTTTGTTTCATACTCTTTCATTTTTCCTCTTTCATTTTACCCTTTCATTGTCTTCCCTTTTTTATTTACCTTCTTCCATTTTCCTCTTTCTTTCCTTCCTCTTTGTGCCTTCTTTCATTTCAACGTCTTTCATTTTCCTCTTTCATACCATCTTTGGTTCTTTTAATACCCTTTTCATTTTATCTTTTGTTCTACCCTCTTTCGTTCCTTTCCCTTTTGTTCCTTCCTCTTAGGTTTCACCGTCTTTCGTTCCTTTCTCTCTCATTTCATCCTCTTCCATTTTCCTCTTTTGTTTCACCCTCTTTCATTCTTTTCTCTTTAATTTCCCCTCTTTCATTTATCTCCCTCTTTCAATTTACCCTCTTTATTTTCCTCTTTCGTTCATTCCTCTTTCATCCCTTCCTCTTTCGTTTAACATCTTTCATTTCCATTTTTCGTTTCCTTCATTAAGTTCTTTTTCTTCTTTTCATCTTCTTTCGTTTCCTCTTTTATTCCATCCTCTTTTGGATTCCTGTTTTGTTCACCAATTCTATTTTTCATTCCTTTTTCATTTCTTCATTCCTCTTTCATTTGTTCCTTTTTCATTCATTCCTCTTCAGTTCATCCCACTTTTTTCCTTCCTTCCTTCCTTCCTTCCTTCCTTCCTTCCTTCCTTCCTTCCTTCCTTCCTTCATATTCTAGTATAGATAGTCGTCTTAGTTTTTCTTAGTTGATAGTGACAGCATGATTATTTTTTTTTTGGGGTGTTGAAAGTGACAGCATAAAAAGAATTTCTATAGACAATTTCTTTTTGAAATAAAAAAACATTGGGAAATTATTTTTTTTACCGACAATTCTTTTTTGAGAAAATTCATTTTAGTTTGAATTTTTTTTATGGCCCTCATGGGCCTCTGGGCAACCTGGGCACATAGCACAGGAATTCTGCAGAAAACTTGGCCCAGGGACAAATATTCACCTCGACAGACAGGTTTTGTTTGGTAAGAGTTCTTTAGGAGATGAGCCATCAGAGTTTTATCAATGTTACACAGGTACATCCCAACTATATATATATTGGTTAATTAGTTGTTTATTTCTTTTCCAGAGGACGCACTCATAGACCCCCATGATAATCGCCCTTTTACCACCATTGACAATGACAATGATAGCACTGATGAGGAAAACTGTGCAGTAACATATACAGGGGCTTGGTGGTACCACAAATGTCATGGCAGCAACCTCAACGGGTTATACGGAAATACAAGCTATGCTAAGGGTATTACCTGGAAGACTGTAACTACGTTCTATGATACACTTATCTCTGTACGTATGATGGTCAATTAATGATGGTAAAGCGGATCACTCCCTGTAGTCCAGTGGCACGAGTTGAGTTGAGTTAAAAATGATTTTATTTGCAACAAATTGTTCACACGGCTGTACGCTTTTCAATTGTCACAAAAACAAGCAATTAACTAACCAGCCTATTATACTAGTATAGTTATCCTAATTACACATTGATAAATCAGAGGCAACATTTTACAGATTGCGTCACGAGAATATAGGACAATACAAGACAATACATGTTGTAAAATCGCCAGACCCTTGCTCTGATGGGACTGAGTGATAATACAGTAGATATAAGTGGCTCCACTGTAAAGGTCTTCTGATGAATATTACTGTTACTCAGGCCTCCTCCTGATTATTGATGTCTCTTACTATAACTATATTTCTATAGCAACACTACCTAGGACTTCCCCAACAAACAAGTCACAAGTCAAACTTTGCTTTAGAAATAGCCTGCAGCTTCAGGTTCCCAAGGATCTCCCGTCCTTCTCTCGTCCCAGCTCTGAAGCTTCTGTCTATCTGGCCTGTTGGCCTTTATTTTATATAAGACTCAGCCCCCACACAGGGGAACCCCCTTCAGATCTGGTCACGTCTCTATCACAGATGGCAAGCGGAACACATTGAGCAAAGTCATCCCCCCTGGACAGGTGAAGGAACCACAAACTTCCGACACTAGGAAATGACCATTTGGTAATAGATAGGTAATAATCATTTTAGGATAATACATTTATACATTAATGCAATACTACAATAGGTATAGCAATATAGATATATACATTTCCACTATCTCAACTCTCTTCCCATAATAAACAACTCTCATAATACAATTACCATCAATATATATCCTAGCACACTTCGATGCATTAGTGAGACTCCCCATAGATGTATACAAATAGTCACTTAAGACCAAGCGGATGTAAGCACTACCGGTCACGATCTCTTCACACCCCCAATCTGTAGGAGGCGGGGGGTGTGACATGGTGTCACCCACTTACACCCATCCCTCACTCCCCATCTGTCCTTCCGTCCCCAAAACCTCAATGTGGTAGGCGAGACTGGAACATATCAACAGCCACAGCATGACACGGGTTGTCCTCTGTAGTGACCATTATGTACTGATATGGGGAGTAACAAGAAATCTCATAGATACACTCACCAGATACGGATAAGAACCTCTAGGTGAATGCCAACACAGTATCTAATAATATACAAATATCCCTGAAGTTATATATGTGGAGTCCCACATTATATACTGGCATCTCTTAATCATTCTGCTTTCCCCCTTTTTCTGACATAGAACGACCTTCTTCCCCCTTCGGAAGTCTGTAATATCCTCTCTCGTTGCACACCTTTGTGGCCACCAGAAGGGGTATGAGGCTATGACTGTATAGCCCGACACCTGCCTCTGTGGGTTGGTATGAGTTGGGGTGATAACAGCTCATAAACCATCTTCCCTCCCGACTCCTGTTCATGGGTGGTCCCCATGCGGGCAGAGATTCAATTAAGGCCCTTGTGGGTTGAGGTCGGCCAGCCATGACATGAACCCTTTTTGCACCTGATTCAGGTACATGTATACTCTCCTCCCAAAAACTCAATACAGAATCATTTAATTTTACTGGTAATAATAGTCCATTATGAGATTAGGATAATAATAACTGCCTACAAAGCCACTAAAGGGGAGATGCTCCTAACTTTACAATGTGGTAGGCAATAAAGTGGATGATCGATCAACGTTTCATAGTTAATCGGCGCTAATAAAAAGGTTAAGGTCAGAGGTAAAGACTGAGGCTTACAGTGACATCTATGTTCAATGTGCTATATACAATGTACTATACTAACATGTACTGACATATGTTGACTAATTGCTGACAAATACTAAGTAAGTGCTGACATATATTCACTACTTCCTGACAAATAATCAGTAATAAAATGGTGAAGGCTAGGGCACAGCCCTAAGATATCTATGTGCAACTGTGTTCTAAGTGTGATGCTAAACTATGCTATAACTAATAGCTGACAAATAGTGATTAAGTACTGACATATATTGACTAATTTCTGACAAAATAAGTGTATAAATATTGGCATCTTGACTACTTGCTGACAAATAGTGACTAGGTACTAATATATATATATATATATATATATATATATATATATATATATATATATATATATATATATTATCTAATTACCTGTAAGGGTTTATTGTATGGCATGATTATTATTGTATGGCATGACTAATAAAACATCATGTTGCTTGTCAAGGGTTATTGTATGGCATGACTAATAAAACATCATGTTGCTTGTCAAGGGTTTTTGTATGGTATGACTAATAAAACATCATGTTGCCTGTAAGGGATTTCTGTATGGTGTCATTAATAAATAAAATATGTTGCCTGTAAGGGGTTATTGTATGGCATGACTAATAAAACATTATGTTGCCTGTGAAAGTTCCTGTATGGAATGACTAATAAAACCTCATGTTGCCTGTAAGGGGTTATCTTATGGCATGACTCATAAAACATCATGTTGCCTGTAAAGGGTTGTTGTATGGTATGATTAATAAAACATTGTGTTGCCTGTAAGGGGTTATTGTATGGTATGATTAATAAAACACCATGTTGCCTGTAAGGGGTTATTATATGGATACATTAATAAAACATTATGTTGCCTGTAAGGGTTTATTGTATGGTACAATCAATAAAACATCATGTTGCCTGTAAAGGGTTATTTTATGGCATGACTAATAAAATATCATATTGCCTGTAGGGGGTTATCGTATGGCATAACTAATAAAACATCATGTTGCCTGTAAAGGGTTATTGTATGGCATGACTAATACAATATCATGTTACCTGTAAGGGGTTATTGTATGGCATTACTAATAAAACATCATGTTGCCTGTAAAGGGTAATTGTACGGTATGATTATTAAAACGTCATGTTGCCTGTAAGGGGTTATTGTATGGTACAACCAATAATGTTGCCTGTAAAGGGCCAGACTATTCTTTGATCACACAAGAATGATTCATGAATTATGCAACTTTGACATAATTCAACCTTGCACTACATTAGCACCCACTGCAACTCCTATAGAACAAATTTGTAGTGACAACTAACTAACCCATTTCTGTAATGACATGCAATAACGAATCAAGAATAATTCACAATCTAGGATCATATTTTATTACTAAGATTCCATGTCAATGTAAAGTGTTGAATGGTGGACTGATATTCACTGGTAATAACATATATCATGTGAAATCATATCGTTCAAGGGACATATAATCTGCCTATAATACAGCATTTTAGCGACAGATTGTTGAACATCTCGGGATCTAGAAAATCTCTGATACCTATTATATTCAAATCAAAGGCATTAAGCATATTACACAAGCACCTGGATATGGAGAAAGCAGCCCTCACCCCACATGCATTAGATTTAAGAAACACAGCCAAATCTATTAGAAATAAGGCACACTCTTTGGACCATTATAAAGGGCTATTGTCAACAATGGAGTCAATAACATCACATCCATTGCTAGAAGGTCTATGTATGGCCTCATCAGTATGCTCACTACTGATATGCTTGTACTTAGTAGAAAGATAACTGCAATCTGGACAATCTTTCTGCTCAGCAAACATACTAGAGGTATGAACATAACAGCATGGAAATTAGTCTTTAAATTGCTCGACACAATGAATAAGAAATCCTACAAAACTTTGAACACTAAACTCTAAATAATGAACGTCAGCAATAGATACAATGATTTCACAGTAGTGTTGGTATTAATCATGATCATCTGTATCATAATAAAGACAATGAAATGTAAGATAGCCAAATGTATGACTGTAAAGACAGTAGCCATTAATATGCCATACATAGCACTGAAACTGTACAGAAAATGGAATAGTATTATAATTCCACTCACATCTATTAGGTATGAACCAAATATATTCAAAATAAACTCACAAGTCGGCTGTCTGAAGCAACACCTCAAGCTGATCTGGGCACATAAAAATCTCATTGACATTATGTAAAAGGTCAATCATGGAAATTGTATTACCTAAGGTGTACATCCCATTCAAGCAATGGTTCCAAATATGGAAATTGTTAAGGGACCATGAATACCCTAGATTTGGAATGATAATCATACGTAATGGTAAACACCATCAACTACCCCAAGCAATGCTCGACAACGTAGTCACAGACAGCAATGTATAAATGTACAATAATCATAAATATTTACTTCTAGGAAATAAGGTAAGAAACCAGTGAGTGGACACAATGCATCGTCCCACAGACGTTATAGCATGCAATTATATTATATAAAACTGTGAACTTATACCGGTATGCATTTATTTTAATATAGCAATGATGAAACCCCGGACTATCCCAGTATATTATGGTCTAACCATCGGGGCCGTGGCATCCAAACAGATGCAGACGTAGACCACAAGGTCGATATAGTACATAACCGGGAAGTCTTTGGGGAGACATGTCTGATGAGACAACCCCACTGGGACGCCCTCCGGAAGACCTCACTGCGCTTGAAAGCATGGAGATCAACCGGAGAGAAACAGTGGATGCTTGGGACAGGGACACAGCACGGGACTATGTGGACAGCCCAATGGACATGGCCCAGCCCCAAGGCTCTCCAGAGGGACCGCCCATCCTCTCACCAATAATAGTAAAGGATGAGGACAAAGTTGCCCAAGATGCCTGGCAGGCAGAAACCCCTGACCCCACCGTAAGCAATCTAACAACCTTTACTGGAATTCTGACGACCGTTCCAGTAGCCCTCGTTGCCCCACAAAAGGTGTTTCCCGTCGATGACGACTGGAGCAACATTGTCAATGGACTATTCTGGGTATTATTCATTATTTTACACATTTATTAAATTCTTCGCCACACACGCTCAGGCCCTGCTTACAAGCTTACAACTCACCCCCCCCCCAGTGTGTACAGTGAGCTACTCTTATATCATCCATACCAGGATGTTGTGAGAGCCGGACCCATTCCATTTCTGGGCACTGACTCACTGGGAGTATCACAACATACCGACATATCTGTGGAAGCATTTCTAGGATGCAGGGAAATTCCACAATCTCCCTTCACCCTGATTGGTCCACATATAATAGAATCATAACCGGGTATGACGACGCGACCAGATCCATCCTGACCTGACCAGATCTCACCCACTCCTACCGGTATATTTCCTCACCCTGTGAGCTGCTCACCGTATGCTTTTGTATATCGGAAGGTGGCACTGCACAACCTGCGTCCAAGCTGGGTGACCGTCGGGGCTGCTACTGACTACACTACATAGGGATATGGATGTCCTGTCCCATGGGCTTCCTAGATCTGGTTCATACTGGAATGTACCGGTCTGTGGGCCTCACTAGTGGTTATCCTGTGTGATGAGTCTTCTGCCTGATGGTTATCCCTTGCATGTTCTTTATACATTCTGGACTATTAGTAATATGGTTTACACATAATTGTTTTAGTGGGGTGTACAACTAGACCCCACTAAAACAATTTCTTAGGCATACCTTTATAAGCAAGCCTTGACTACTGCTCAGCCAGAAAATCATCCTCCGACCTAATATAAGTAGTTGATGAAACACAACCAAAAAATTTCTCTTAACCATTCCATGCAAAGTTTGTTTTTAGATCTACCTGTGTTGATCATGGCTAGAACTTTCATATTGGCTTACAAAGTGGCTGTCTCTTTTGGAAGGTTGTTGTCTTCCTCTAAGGAGGAAGAAGAAGAAAAAGTTATGTACTTTCATGCTTCTGCCAACAATTGGTCTTTGTTTTATGACAGTGAAGCTCATAGAGACCCTTACATTTTCATAAGGGACGACAAAGACTTTGCAGAGTGTTTAGATTTGATTGAAAAAAACATAAAAGAAGACACTCAAAGACCCGCCACTAAATGGAGTGTTATAGGCAATGTGAATGCCAACATTACCCTCATAAGGGCTACGGGAGGAGAATATCTTTTAGGTAGAATGAACACTGTTCCTCCAGGTTTAAGGCAAAGAGGAATGCAGCACTTTCACAGAGACCCTAAAACCAAAAGGGGATACAAGGACAACTTGTGTTTCTTTAGATGTCTGTCTTTCTTCCTGTATGGATCTTTGAAAAAAATCAAGAGCTTCTCCTTGAAGCCTATCCAGGGGTGAACAAGGAGACTTTTGAGGGTGTTGACATTAAAGATTTAGACAGGTTAGAAAAGGTGTTTGAAGTGAACATAAGAATTTTTTACCTTCCCTCTTTTGGTAAAAAAAAGGGGTGACCTAAAATTATAAGGTCAAATATGTGTTCATCCAAAAAAATCATGAACTTGAACTTACACAGGAACCATGTAAGTTTGATAACTAACATGGGGCTGTACCGTAAAATGTACCCCTGTGAAAAGTGTCATAAAGTTTTCACTCATAGCTTCCTTTTAAAGCAACACAATGGGGTGAAAAAAGATTGCACCAAAGTCAGCTTCAGGTACAAAGGTGGAGCCTACAATCCATCCAAAACAGTTTTTCAAGTTTTAGAGGAACTGGGAATAGTTTGTCCACCTGAGAAAAAAATATACCCCCATAAAATTGTTTTTGACTTTGAAAGCTACTTTGTCCAACCTGAGAATCCATCCCCAGAAAATGCTAACACTGTGATAGAAAAAACACACATACCCCTTTCTGCCAGTGTAGCTTCTGATTTTCCTGGACATACAGAACCAGTGTGTTTTGTGAGAAATTCCAACAGGGACGACGATCCTTTGGTAAAAAATGTGTTGGAGCACATAAACAACTTGGGACAGATGATAGGAGAATAGGTTAAAGAGAATTTTAGAGATGTTTTAGACCAACTAGACTCTCTAGAAGAAAAACAAAAAGAATTAGAACATAAAGCTAGCAAAGTTTTTCCAGCGAAAAACAAAAAAAAAGAAAAAAAAGTTGTCCCATGTTCTTGAAGTGAAGGAAAAACTATCTCATATTCAATAATAAACCTGAATTGGTTTTAATGGGGGAAAACCATAGTGTCCTCCAAAGCATTGGTACTTCAGTAAACTACTAATTGAAGGATCATCCTTTTTAGGTCTCGGTTTTGGAATTTAGAAACATGTGGCTATGTATCATGAGTTCATTGCAACTTTTGAGTTTGTCCCGTTCCCAACCACGTTTAATTACATTTGGACTACTCCAAATCACGATAAATTTTAATATCCTAGGTTTTTATTGGCCCAGGAGGTGGTGTTATTTGTGCCCTTTTAGAAGATGTACGATTTACTCTATTGCTTTAATATTCTTTTGTTAAAAGGGGGCAATACATGTCGCAAATTCCACGTTTTTCTTCATATTCCTCTTTTCAGTGATATAGAAAACAATTGCTAATCCACTATATGTAAGTGTTTTTGTGTTCATATTTATGTCTATACGATTGGCTATTATTTTCACCTATGGGCATATTTTAATAAGCAATCTGGTCGACACGGTATAGCTATATATGAGAAAATAGCAAAGTACCGTTCCCAACCACTTTTTAAACGAGTCTTTAAAAATGAATGCTTCCCACCATATTTCTAATAATGATTTTCCTGAAGCTACAATAATTGTACTATAACAGAATCCATATATCTCTGAAGCAATGCCCAATTTTTCCTAGCCTCTGTCTCCTTATTTATCCATTCTCAGGATCTTCCAAACTTACCATGGTGGTTATGTCCCGTTTCCAACCACAAAAAATTAAGATAGTAGTATCTCCATAGTTTTCATATTTAACTGTCTGCATAATATGCACAATTTAGCCCTATTTGAGCCCTAAAAGAAAATGTAACATAGATCTTTTGTGGTCATTCATTTCTCTGCAACCCTTCATCAGTCACCACATGTGTCCTGTTCCCAACCACTTTTGTCCTGTTCCCAACGACTTCTTATAACACACCACTGTTCAGTTCTACAATGCATGAAACTAACTCTAAGGCAAATATTCCCTCCCCTTTGTTCTCCCATCCACTCATAATATAAACATAAAGAAAATGCCAGTCATTGTAATGATAATGTCCTGTTCCCAACCACTTGTGCCCTGTTCCCAACCATTTTTTTTTCAAATGTAACATTATTCAATCATAACTCTTGTGAGACTCAATCGCAATTACCTATCCCTTCACCTCGGTCGTCCCATCCACTCATGACATAGTATTGTCTCAGTATAATGAAGTAAATCACAGTCACTGTAATGATAGCATCTCATTCCGAACCACTTTATGTGTTCTGTTCCAAACAACTTTATTCTTGAAAGTGACATTCAGTTATACCCTTGTACACCTTAATCACAAGCACCATTTCCGTGGCTACTGTCCCCCCATCCACTGATTGCATAGAATTATGTCAATTCATTGAATTACTCCTAGTCACTGTAATGATTATGTTACGTAATTACTCATGTCCCATTCCAAATCACTTATGTCCTGTTCCCAACCACTTCTTTAAAGAAAAGTAACATTACTCGGTTTTTGTCATTAATGAACCTCACTCACAAGCACCTGTTCCTCTGGCCCTGTCCCTCCTTTAGCTCAGCACATGAAATTATATCAATATGATGAATAGACCCCAGTCATTGTAATGATAATGTGTTGTTCCCAATCACTTCTTGTCCTGTTCAAACCACATTTTAAATGTGACTTTGTACAGTTCTACCACAAATGAAAATCATTTACCACTGGCCATATCCTTTCCCCTTCCTTCTCACTAACTCATGACAAATTTCTTACTATGCATCCTTTAGAAATTTCACCTACATATGTATATATTGATCATATCCTGCCCCCAATCACCTTTGTCCCGTTCCCAACCACTTTACATGGTTGAGTATATTGAAAATTATGAAAACATCTTTATGGATATGGTTCTCACCCAGGATAACAATTTAAGGGGAAGGTTTTGCAGTACTGCTGGGACCAAAAGTACTACTCTGGCCCTAAATTTTGTTTACCTTGTACAAAATTCCAATGTTTAGTATAAATTCTTGCAAATTGAAATTTAGGAAGGCTGGGGTCTTAAATCCCTAATGAGATAAGTGGAAAGGATGTTACAGCTATGAAGTATGTTCATGACCAAATGATAATTTTTCACAAAAAATATATAGAGGGTTTGGATATTAAAGACTAGCTATGAGGACAGAATTAAAGTGGCTGGGAACGGGAAAGAATGGGGTACCATATGTCTGTAGAGGTGCCATGGGGGAAACTAAATTCTCATGGGGGAAACTAAATACTGTGAAAGATGTCTGTGTTGTGAAGTGTTTGAAATTTGCTTGTTTGTTTTTATGAATTCCCTTTTCTGAGTAAAGGCTAGATAACCAATACATAAATGTTGAGATACTGAAGGTAAAAGATGAACAGCCAGGTCAATATAGAGGTACAGTAAACATAGTCACGTCATGTACTTAACTACAACCTAGTACAGAATGTAACATATAATAACTCGCTCTGATTAACACAGCATCAAATAATATTTCTGTAGATGAAGCTATATAGTTACCCCTTCTGTTATACACAGTAGATCGAGTCTCATTCTATACAGGTTAATTACCCTGGGATAATTACCAGACTATACTTTCGGTCACAAATCATAGAAACTGTGCATATGAGGCCTTACATGTCATTTCACCTACATATGTATATACTGATCATGTCCTGCTACCAATCACCTTTGTCCCATTCCCAACCACTTTACATGGTTGAGTATATTGAAAATTATGAAAACATCTTTATGGATATGGTTCTCACCCAGGATAACAATTTAAGGGGAAGGTTTTGCAGTACCGCAGGGACCAAAAGTATTACTCTGGCCCTAAATTTTGTTTACCTTGTACAAAATTTCAATGTTTAGTATAAATTCTTGCAAATTGAAATTTAGGGAGGCTGGGGTCTTAAATCCCTAATGAGATAAGTGGAAAGGATGTTACAGCTATGAAGTATGTTCATGACCAAATAATAATTTTTCACAAAAAATATATAGAGGGTTTGGATATTAAAGACTATCTATGAGGACAAAATTAAAACTTTATATTTCATATTTAACCTCGGAGGACCCTTTCCCCTCACCTGTTCACAATAGTATGCCCACACTCTCTAGAATTGCAAGGCCATACTCTGTGGGATCCTGTCATAAATTCAATGTTTTCACTTCACAGGCTTATCAAGATTTGGCTAATTTGCCATGTTTAGTAAATTTCATTTAGTTATCATTTATCTATTCATAAGCCTAGCCAAGCAAATACCTAACCATCTATTAACTTCAGATCAGCATGTGTCACTCCTAGTGTGGTGCTAGAGCAAAGGGTATTTCTCATTTGAGTTGTTGTAAAGTGCTGGTTCCATAGGAGTAAATCGGTCGGATGAGCACTAATCCGACCGATTTTTTACTATACTTTTGATATATTATAAATCGTCAGATTAGGACTATTCCGACCGACTGTATGCCTGTGGAACCAGCACTTAACTTGGGTTCAAATCTACAGAGAATATTACATTTCTGACACTCATTTAGTACTGAAAGCCAAATGTAGAACTTAGGCTATTCAATGACTTTTATAATTACATGGGTCCTGATGGCTCGGACATCAAAAGCGTTTGGCTAAAAGTTCTGAGGATGTGGGTACAAATCCTGTCAAAGGCACAGGGGAACTTAGAGAGAAACAAATCTGTGCTATATAACCGGGTCCTAGGAATGTATATTAAAATAACCCCCCAGATTGATTAAAGCTTTACTAAGAAATCGCAATATCATTAAGTAAATAATTATTGGGCTGCTTATAAAGAAATGGAACATCTATATTGGTACCTCTACTTATGGCGATATTTCATTTCGACATGAGCAAAGTTAAACTAAACTTAATTTTATTTAGAAAAAAAAGTTGATTTAGATAAATAAAAGGTCTAAAATCACAGAAGGTGTGCAAATGGGAATTTTGGTGAAAGTCAGCCCCCTACACATTTTGATTTTTCCCCATTTTTTTTTGGGTCATATTTTTGGGCTCAATGAGTTCTTGATGTTATATATGGGTTTTAGTGGATCAATATCAATATTCTGGGCTCCAGGGGGTTGAACATACCTAAAATTGACCCCTTTCAGCTTGGAAAATCAATAAAATCGACAAATTTCATCATTTTTTGTATGTAAATTATAGAGTCTTATGGTGAAATAGAAGCAAAAATTAATAATTTGGTCACTTGGCCTCCCCCCATTAAATAACTAAAAGTGAAATGGGTTCAATTATGCCTTAAAAGATTTGCTACATATTGGGGGTAAAGTATGTTGAAAATAAAATTTGATTTCGTCCATAAACTTCACTGTGAGAGGGCAATAAGTGAATTTCCTTGAAAATCCCCCTTTTTCCTTGTCCGGGCAAAAAATCATGTTCCTTCCCCTCCTGTGTAGGATAAACACATTTAACTATCCTAACTAAGTCAGTTATTTACCCCCTATATATACCTAAGTGCCCAATGTATAGGGCAATGGATTACTCTCCATCCTTTGCAGTAGCAGAGATGGGAAGTGCTATTTTGTCCGGGCGAAATTGTGTCCGGGCGAGTGACCATTGAATAACATGCCATGTTGAGGGGTTGATTTCCTACAGAAATTAAAATTTTATCTTAATGAAAATAACAGCTCTAGACCATTTAAACATGTAGATTACAGAAATCACATTGTTATGTATGTCAGATGTGTCTTTTATATCATGAAATGAGTGTAATTATAATAAATGTTTGTAGAGATTCTTGGCATAAGTCCGGGCGAATGACATTTGAGTAATAATCCATGTTGAGGGCTTGATTTTCTACAGAAACAATTGTCATATTACCATGACAATCTCAGATCTAGACCATTTTGACCTGTAGATCATGAAAATAACATGTTTCTTTATGTCAGATGTGACCTTATTATGGTAAAATGAGAATACTTTTAACGGTTTTTATCATGATTCTGCCTACATTTCTTGTCCTCACACAAAATTCAATATTCCTGCCCCTCCTCTGCACAATAGGGATATTCAAATATCCTAACTATGCCTGTTATTTACCCCCTACATATACCTTAGTACTCAATGTATGGGACAATTGATTGCTGCTAAACCTTTACAGTATCACGGATGGGAAGTGCTTTTTTTCCAGGTGAAATTGTGTCCGGGCGAGTGACCATTGAGTAACATGCCATGTTGAGGGTTTGATTTCCTACAGAAATAATCATTTTATCTCATTGAAGATCACAGATCTGGACCATCTTGAGGAGTAGATGATGGAATTCACATTGTTATCTGTGTCAGCTGATTCCTTGCTATCATAAAATGAGCCTACTTTTAATGGAATTTGATCACAATTCTGAACATAATGTCCAGGCGAGTGATGAACTACAAGGTATTTTGAACAGAAATTACAGATTTTTCCCCCATCAAAACTATATACCACCTGAAAGTACATGCCGTGGCCATTGTATTCCATATAATCATTAGTTCCTACCATAGTCTGTTCAGCTTTTATATAGAACAGAAAGAAATGAATATCTTAGAATCTGAGATTTACATGAATTCCAGGCTAGGCCCTATAGGAAAATGACCTGAGGGAAAGGCAAAAAGCCTATTACGTCTGACTACAATACTCCCAACCCATCTATTAGACCTAGTACTACAAGCAAAATCATAATAACAATGGACCAAAAGCATATTATAGGTCATTTTGAATCAATAAAGGTAAAATACCCCGAATGGTCACTCGGGAGGACATCGTTTCCAGGTAGTGTCAACGGACGGTTACATGTGGTGAAGTGAATGTACACGGAATCCAGGGAAGTTCAGTTGATCCTTTTATTGCATAGCTGACATGAGTGTTTCATAAAGGTGGTAACAATGATAACACTCGCCAAGATCTAAGCTCTGCCTCCGATCCTATAGCTCAACCTGTCGTAGGTTCTAGGTATAGGTGTAAGGTGTAAGTTGGGAGAGATGATCTTAGAATAGATAGCTTAGAATAGATGACTGGGAGCTGCTCAAGCTACCTTATATACTGAGGGCCTGAGCAGCTCACAGTGTTGTGAAATGTTCTGTACATGTGGCTCAATAGAATAGTGACACATGTCATAAGGAGAGAGTGCCACCTGTGGGTAGATTATGTTAATGAGGATTGAGAGGATATTGTGAAATATCCTCTCATTCCAAATATGGCACCACGGGTGGAGCCCACTTCCTCCAGTTGGACTGAGTAGATAGGGTTGGAATGTTATTACATCCTTGTACCTTATGTCACAGAGTCTAATAGAGGAAGTGTGTTTGTGATAACTAAAGGATCCTGGTTCCTATTGAGGAATACAGGAGATTATTGAGTGTGGATCATGGGCAGAGCTTAGGCTTTATATGGCAAAGAATTTAGTAAATATGAAAATAATACTAATACCCAGAATGGTCCATTGACAAATCCCCACATTCCTACTCGTCTCTGCACGAGTGTAAAGGGAGAAAAATAAGTAGAAAAGATGAGGCTTTGCCAAGTCCATTGACAATTATGGGTATTATGATACGAATACTGGGTTTTGTGAAAAACCTGACGGGTTTGACATTATAAGCAGTATAAAAAAAAGGTTCCTTTATGGAATTACAAAAATAAGGTTTTTGTGTGGATCAAGTGACTTAATGTATATATACAGGTTTTAAATGCCGGGATATGTACAATGCTTAAAATATATATGTACTGGTATGTTAATGTGGGAAAATGAAAATTTTTCTGATTTGATAACATGTTGGTTTTATACAATAATACGCAATGAAATATATCCAGATGAAAATTAACCAAGTTTGGTGATTCTTGATATTGTGGGGTCAACAATCAACACAAGGGTGATGAGTCTTTGGCTCCACATTACCAAGGCTCATAACTGAAGTTGTGTAGGGTCTGCTACACAGTAGGGTATAAGGTATAAGTCAAGGTGGTATTCAGTGTTACTGTTGACTAGAAACATGGTAATTTTCATGAAAATATACAAAAATGGGATGTATGCAACCTGTTGATTATGGATAACTAATTTGACTAAAACTCATAAATACATGTCATAGTTGAGCTTGAAAAACAGTGGTAAAAGGTGATGAATTTTGTAGCACCTAGAGAGGCAAGCCAGAAGGATATTTTTGGTGTGTCTCTCATAAAATTCATCAAAAATTATAAATTAACGTCACAATTGTGTCTAAGCGATTTGGATTTAAAATATGGTTATACAAAAATTCGTTTTGAAAAGTGTCTATTTGTGTTTCTTGAAGTGGCAATTTGGGTGTATACTGCTGGGAAATAGGTTCTGATGTTCCTTATGGTGATATTGTCAATTGTGGCCTGAAAAGTTCCATGGCGAGGAAGCTATTGGTTTATAAGTTGCCATGTTGTTTTGGTGTTGGTTGTTTCTGGACTTGATGGTACTGGTCCTTTCTCCTTGGTTTTGGCTTCTGGCACTGAAGGAAACGATGCTGTGTTGGTGGTAGGCCTGTTGAGGAAACAACAGGAAGAGGAGACAATTCATCGACCTATAGTTTGTCTGTCATGGGTTGCAGACAGGCCACGGTCAATACAGAAAAAGGACGTGAGATCAATATCATTTTTGTTAACGTACAAAACCTAAGTACAGAGGTCAATTAATTTATTGGCTTAGCGCGGGTCCTGTATCCAGGGACGCTATGGTTAGTTTATCTAAATTCCACCAGGTGGTAGTAGCGAGCTGGCGCTGCACCGTAATGGCGAAAAATCAGATAAGTTATGGGGATTAATACAGGTATGACCTGCTCAGGTCGACTCCTACCTGTCTCAAATATCCTAAAAAGAACTCTGTTGATGCTGATTGAAGGGAAATTTAAATTTTTGGGCCGAAATGGGGGGGGGCAAGAAAAAAAATTTCTTTCCTGTGTTGCCAAAATTTTGATCCGGGTTGCTATAAAAGGGGGGTGTGTGATGTCATAATGTTACATAATCATGGAGGTCTACGAGGTGGACATCGTTTTGCCTAACGGCACGATCCTACACGTAGTGATCACCATGACGGGCGGATTGTAAGTATATTTTGATACACAAAGGGGTGATACTTGAATTTTTGACAATTTTGAGGGTCGAGACATGGGACATTTTGGTCTAATCCACTTCTTGGATTGTATTTCAGCATCACACAGATCCAGTGGGTTATTATTCCTCCGGGCGGGATGCCAAATGGGTACTGAGGTAAGTTCGATCTGAGCAAGTTAAAGCTTGAACATGTGCTAATGTTGTTGTTGTGGTAGAGATGCCACGTGCGGGTGTCACATGACCGATGGTAGTCATGGTGACAGTCGTGACGTCCGTCAGTTTCGGTAATTAAAACGAAACCAAGATGGCACCGGGCTGCCGCGTATGGCGCGAAAGTTGTCGGACCAGGCGCTGCAGCCGGTGCCAATACCGATGAACATTAGTGTAGGCCGATCTATTGTGTTAGTTAGGCTTAGCTGTGGCTATGATGTTGTTTAGCTCAGTGTGGTTGATGATGGCTGTGTATGGGTGTGTTTTGGGCGTCTTGCGGAGGCTGGGGGGTTCAGTGTGGGGCGGGGGGGGAGGGTAGGCTAGATGGGGGGGCGATCCCCACATAAGCGTCTTTGCGGCGTATGTGTAAGGGCTACCTGCCATCCCCACATAAGTGTGATGGTATCTTCCAAACGCTACTGGCATTTGGGTATAACCTCGGGACGGTCCTAAGTTATATGATTGTGGGGGTGGCCGGTAGTCGCTGAGGTGGGACTGTATTTCCATCATGAACCGAAGCCGGCCATTTTGGAATTGTGAGTCGAAATTTTACTTACCATTGACTATGTATGGGGCCCTCTCAGCCAGGTTGAGTTTAAACATATATAGATAGTTGGGGTGCTGGGCTTTTTGGGGTTTCAGCAGCCCTGATTTGCTTCGCCGCCGTTTGGGCCCGAGCTTTCTATCTGGTATGCTCTCCTGGATCGGGGGATGATGCCGTGGCTAAACTCGCCGGGCACCCACTATTACAGCGTGGGGACACCTGTTCTATAAATAGAGTGGGTGATTCCCCCGTTGTTATGGTTACGGGTATACTGACAAAACGGTTTGTTTTGATTTTGCCAGTGCACATGTACTCTACTGCAATAGTGACTCATACGAATTTTGATTTGGGGGGAAATAGGGCTTGGGTGGTTGAGGGGGGGGCTTGGTTTTGTGTGAGAGAAAAAGGGTGGGGTGTGGGGCGCAGTGAATTTTGGGTCGGAAAAATGAGAACTTTATACAAAATTTTGGGGGTTTTGTTGTTTGGGGTGTGTTGCTAATAGGACACTGTTAGACATAATTTCTAAAATAGACTAGCTTGTTAGGTTAATCTATGGCTAGTAATTGATGTATTTTTACCCTGACTTTTGTAAGAGGTTTAGTGACTAGTGAGCTAAGATGGTTCAATACAGTGGTGGGGGCGTTTGGCTTGATAACAATGGACGGCTTGCCAAACAGATCCATGGCCTTGCTCCTATTTGCCATGTGGGCCTAGAAGGCTATGGATGGGCCACCCTGGATTGAATCCATATGACTTTGGTGCATTAAGGCTTAAAAATTAGTGTTAAATAAATGGGTAATCTGAGGTAGGATGGGTTGTGTGTGGGGTGGGTGGGGTGGGTGGGGTGTTGCCAAAGGATTGATAAGTAAGATCTAAAGTGGTCAGGCCGTCGCAGCAAGGCATGAAGTGGACTGCGAATTCAACTATCACATTTTACAAAGCACTCTGGGCGCACACTACCATTGGCATGTAATGGGTATCTGGGTCACATGATGGCATAATCCATCATTGTCATGCTAGAACGATTGATGACGCTACTAATGGACACATAAGACAAAAACCTACCTGGGCTGGTTGCATGGCAGCCTCGGCATTTGGCCCTGTGGTCTCCGGATACTTGCTCCATATGGTGACTGGGTTTGGTAAGTTTGGTATATTGTTTGGGAAGTGGGAGAGATGGGGGTAGGGTGAGGCTTATAAGCACTTCATGAGGTTGGCTAATTCCTCATTACATGCCTCCCGATGAGGTATGTCTCACCCATATATGGTGCGGGGCCTAGCTATTGATTGGTTTGCATAAAATAGGCCACTGATATGCAAATTGAGGAGGGGTACCTTTCATGATCGGTACGGATGATCATTGGATGATCTGAATATTGAATATAATTAAGAGGGGAGTGATGGCTGTGGTGCTGAGATTAGTCAGCTTACCAGGGGTGCACTTGTTCCTGTTGTGATAACACAGCAGGGAACTGTGCTGAATTATTTGATTAAGTGTCTCACCAAAGATTCCAGTACCACTGGTAAACAGAGGTATAAACACGGATCAGGATGCAAGAGAACTGCTCTCCTACAGTAGGCCGTCATTTGGTAATACCTTAGGGTATAGAGGAGCCCTGAGCTTGTAACAAACCGGCGCATGCATGCCCCAATTTAATGGTACACAAACCGAGCGTACGCTGTGACCGTGGGTAATTTATGTGGCGTGCCAACCAGATCATCCAGTTTACGGCTGCCTGAGCCTTCAGGAAATTAAATAAAAATTTTGGCAATGTCACCCACTTAGTTGTGGTACTAAGGTTTTGATATTTTGGAGGGGATAATTGGAATTTGTGGAAAAATGAAACCAAAAAAAAAGTGAATTTGGCTGTTCTGATGAGTACTCTCCATTGAAATAATATATGGGAAATGGAGAGGGGACATCTATTACACGAAGAAAATATGCCTATAGTGTCTAAGTGGTTCTGTGTATGTCTGTTTTAAGGGTGGTAAGAAGGTTACCATGGGTGAGTTTGTTAGAATTAATAGATTGGGGTGTAGGGCTGGGGTGGGGGTGGGGGGGGGGGGGGGTTTGGGGAGAGGTGGGGGGATGCCTATACTCTGAATATAGACTTTGTAGGATGCTTTTGGAGGAGAAAGGTTTTATCAGCCAGTAACACTGTGAGTCTAAAGTTCCTAACATATTTCAAAATGTGTGCTTGCTATTCTGTCAACCATTTCTGGTTAATAAAAACAAGGAGGCGCCAGAATCAACGAGAGCTCTATACAAGTGGTTGTCCACGTTAACAGATACTGCACTCTTAGTCAATTCTGTATTAACGAAAATGGCCTTACCTTGCTGTCCATATTGACCAGACTTGCTTTTAGGCTCCAGAATCGAGGTATCCTGGCTGTGTTTTTCATCGTCAGTGCAAGAGTCCAGGAGTTGTGAGAGTCAATTGAGAGTTAACTTCTGGAGTAGTGGTGGGCGGTCGTGTGGTCGGGTCCTGTAGGGTGGGGGGCGGGGACTATGGGTGCTGTAGTTCCGTTCCCTGAATCCTAATCATTGCGGCTGCTCCTGGGGCTGTCACTGTCAGCGTCAGATCGTGGCGCTGTATAGCTTCTACCAGGGGGGGTGTTCCTTGGTGTGTCGGGTGGGTATAGCTGGGTCATTTTGAAGGCGTCAGGTGATGAAGTTTGCCTCTGGAAGTGGTGTGTAGTATCACTTGTGGATCGGTTGGGCGCGTCTAGCCCAGGTGATATAAAGGTGCGTTGTTCTGAAGCTGGCTCCTTGGGTGATGTCTCACTATTGCTCATGTTTAATGAGAGGTTGGTAGTGGGATATTCTTGGAGGGTTCATCCACCATCGTGTCAACGGACTGTTACATGTGGTGAAGTGAATGTACACGGAATCCAGGGAAGTTCAGTTGATCCTTTTATTGCATAGCTGACATGAGTGTTTCATAAAGGTGGTAACAATGATAACACTCGCCAAGATCTAAGCTCTGCCTCCGATCCTATAGCTCAACCTGTCGTAGGTTCTAGGTATAGGTGTAAGGTGAAAGTTGGGAGAGATGATCTTAGAATAGATAGCTTAGAATAGATGACTGGGAGCTGCTCAAGCTACCTTATATACTGAGGGCCTGAGCAGCTCACAGTGTTGTGAAATGTTCTGTACATGTGGCTCAATAGAATAGTGACACATGTCATAAGGAGAGAGTGCCACCTGTGGGTAGATTATGTTAATGAGGATTGAGAGGAGATTGTGAAATATCCTCTCATTCCAAATATGGCACCACGGGTGGATCCCACTTCCTCCAGTTGGACTGAGTAGATAGGGTTGGAATGTTATTACATCCTTGTACCTTATGTCACAGAGTCTAATAGAGGAAGTGTGTTTGTGATGACTAAAGGATCCTGGTTCCTATTGAGGAATACAGGAGATTATTGAGTGTGGATCATGGGCAGAGCTTAGGCTTTATATGGCGAAGAATTTAGTAAATATGAAAATAATAATAATACCCAGAATGGTCCATTGACAGTAGATAGGTTGTGGGCATTGCCATAGCAACGGTTTTCATATTTAACTCATAATATTTCATGTGCAGTTACCCCAAGACCTATATACTATCCACAAAAAAATATTTTTGAGATACTACATAATTTTTTCTCAGACCTCTCAAAACTGAACCAAGGCCTATTTGCACACTTTCTATGATTTTTGACCAAAAAATACTGTGTAAGGGTTATCATAGTGTCTTCAGCATGTGTGATGCATTTGCATCATGAAACCATGAAGTGGTTTAATATTACATATCTAGACCCTCACGGTTCATAAGAGCATTAGGTATTGCATAACACCTTTCATGTACGATTATACAATCCTAATAACCTTATTGACATACCTAGTTATGTAGATGATGCTTGTTAATCTGATTTAAAACATCCGGACTATGGTTCAAACCATGACAAGAAAAGACCCAATTTCCATGTTGATTTCGGAAGTCTCTATACTAATGAGGGAGCATGATTCTGTGCTTAGGAATATATACCATGTTAAATATTTCCGGGACCCATACACATTTTCATAGGCCCCTATAGTAGGCATCCCTTTCCTTCTGTAGTAAAAATGTAAAATATTTAGACAAGTGGAAGGTGTGGTACACACTTCCTAGCCTCTAAAATTGGCCAGGAAGTGTGTTCCGAACCCCCCTCCCTCTCCTAATCATGCATTGATCAACATCAAGTAACAGGTTTTGCATCAGGTAGACAAAGGAATATGAACCTGCATGCTCCATGCCATCCATCAAGTAAAGGAGCTTACCGAGGTGTAAATCAACTGTTGCAACCAATTAACAACTACTTGCTGCCAACTAACAACTACAACCCTCTATGTTTCAGTTTCCTAAGAGAATATCCTCTCCGCTGCTGGTATCATGGACCCTAAGAAGCCCGACTCCACAGCCAATGGAGAAACAAATACAATGAATGGATCAGCCGAACACAGCACTAAAACAGACATAGACAATACAGTGATACATACAGAGAATGGAGATATCACCAAAGGTGCCACAGTGCCTGAGGCTAAGAGGCCTGCGAGTGCCACTACTGTAGTATTTGAGGATATACCACTCAAAGAGGGAGCCAGGGAGCAAGTGGTAGGGGAACCACCTGAAAACATGTGAGTATTGCACTTACCGTAAACTCCCGCGTATAAGACGCATCCTCTACGCCAAACAAATGCCTTGTGCGTCTTATAGGATGTACTGAAATTGGGGGTGTGTCTTATATGAGGGGTAATATTACTATAGAAATGTACTGAATTTACAAATATCAGCAATAAAATGTGCGTGTTATACGCGAAAATGCTCCTGCTGAGTTTGGGGTGCGTCCTATACACGCAACGCGTCTTCTACGTGGCAGATTACGGTAGCCATAATACCCATAGTCCACTCAGCCTCTTTCACAAGAATTTATATAGGTTTGTATGTGTTAGGGGGAGGTTCAAACCACCCACTCCGGATAAATTTGGATTAGGGGGTAGAATCAAGTCCTTTCCCCTTAACATTTAAATTACTTTTTATACTATATTCCAGTTACTAATAACTACTTGGGATCTAAATGTATTACTGCATATCAAAAGGGAGCTAGAATGCGGTTTTATAATACATTTATTGGTGTTAATCACTTTCTCGAGAGATATCTTTATCAATATGTCACAAATTATTCTTATAGTTTTAATTATGTACAACTCCCAATTGTCCTGACTCTGGTAAGGGGTGTGTCTCTCCACTGAGACCCAGCCCCATATATATACCCCTTCCCTGTTTGGGTTTTCACAAGTTGCCAGGGACAGAAAGCTCCTCTCTCAATACCTGTCACAACACATTCCTACTGGAGATTCTGCCCCCCCCCCACCCCGTAATCTGCGTTCATACCTTTAACACACTGTAGGTGCACTGTAGTAACTACAGCCAAGCACCAACATATCAAAACTAACAATCAAATGTGTATCAAATTACAGTATTCTTAAAATATGGTAGACGATTCCACATATAGAAATTTCAATTTATATAATGTTACATCATTATGACGAATCCACACACATATAACCCAATATATGGCTCAATTGGTTAATAGAGGCCTAGTCGACTATGGGTATTAGATATGGCTATACGCACCTTCTTGCATCGCCAGCCTTGATTTTGTGCATCATCATATATAGCAATATAATTATGTTCAACCTGAAAGGTTGGCCTTATTAGCTTCGACCCATAGAGGTCCAGTGGACTACAGATATTAGGGTTTATTGCAGTTCTGTCAAAGGATGTGTTAGTGAAGGATCTTTAAAATGATTGTCACTCTAAGGTGTATATCCTATATTTTACTTGGTGGATTAATGGGTATGATAGCAGGATCATGTATTCAAACAAGATAAGCAATACTGACCTCTGAAGGGGAATCAGACATAACCTGATTAACTTTTGAATTAGATTCATTTTTACCTGAATATCTGGTTATCTCATTGTATCATCAAAAGCATAATTCTAACACAGAAGTAATAAATCATACTGCTATATCTCTTTTCAGAGACAAGCCATCACCTGTGCAGGTTTCTTCAATAGGATTTTTCTTACTGGTAAGATTGCTTAATCAAAGCCAACAGAAAATAATTGTAACAATGTAGGGTAAATTGAAGAAAGGCATATCTTTCAATACAGAAAACATCAACAATCAAATAAAAATTCTAATTGGTGTCATATAAAGATACAATATTCTTACATCTGCCTCTTCTTTTACCCTTTTCAGTTCAGATATTCAGACACCAAAGACCGTGTTCTCATTGCTCTTGGAACTTGAGCTGCAATGGCAAATGGCCTTGCGTTACCTCTCAACCTCCTCGTATATGGCCAAGTTCTGAACATTTTCATCGATAATGAAATCGCCAAGCGCAACCTCTCCCGCTTCCTACCCCCAACACCAGCAACTTTAACAGCAGTTGGGTCTCAAATAGGGACTGTGTTCCTCAACTATACCAACCCAGCAGCCTTACAAATACCAGTCGAAGTACCGCCAGTATGGCCTCAGGTTCAGCCATTGATATGGAACTTTGTTATTATTGGAGCATGTGTCTTGGTGGCGGGTTACATGGAGATAGCATTCTGGACATGGGCCGCAGAGCGACAGACACGGAAAATAAGGACATTGTTCCTTGACTCGATTCTTCAAGAGCATATTGGGTGGTTTGATACTCACGAGAGTGGAGAATTAAATACCAGACTAGCAGAGTACGTGAGTTGGCCCTATGAGGGTGGTAGTTTTGCCTGATACATTATTTTTAATGGCTAATGCAGTGATTGCTAGTCACTCATTGACACTTTATGTAATACGATGTATGGGGTATCCTCCACTATTGGAGCAGAATCTCAGAGTGAAAGGGGTTAGATGAATGATCAAAATTTGGTTATGATGCATAAAGGTTTTACACTGTTATGAAAGCTTATCAAATGTTATAATTATCAAATAGATGCAGAGAGGTTCAGGGTGAATTTGTAAATTTATATATATGAACAGCTGAGAACAGTTTCCTTCTGCTTCACTTTTAGTGATATTGTCAAGATCAATTCAGGTATCGGTGACAAGCTGGCCACACTTATCCAGTGAGTGACCACATTCCTTGGAGGCTACATTCTGGGTTTCTCCTTAAACTGGAAGTTGACCCTAGTCATCCTGTCTGTGGCACCGCTCATGTTCCTCACTGTCGTCTTTATGACAAGGGTAAGCACTACCTATATTATCTAGTGTATAAGACAAACCCTTATATAAGGCCACTATCAATGGTAGATAAGGTGTTGATCACAAAGATGAATTTTTAAGGTGTTGCGCTCTAATGCTAAAAACACAATGCATGCACATAGGTTTCCATTGCTATGCCATTGTCCACAGGAGAGCATCAGAAATGACATGTTAAGGATTTATTGCACAGTGACTTTATTGTCATCCGAGATGAAATGTTGAAATGTTGTAAAGCCCCAGAGTAAAGAGGAGTAGGCTATTATCTAAAGTGGACTTAAGGTAACTGATCTCTTTCTCAATGGCCACAATGTTTTGTTTGAAATCTTAACACTGATATGTGAATCCTTACTCAACTGGGGATCATCAATGTAAACTTCAGTGAAAACACAATTGTAATTTTATTCGCTATCTTTGACTTCCAGACTATACAACGAGTAACACTAGGTGAGCAGATGGCCTATGCCAAGGCAGGAGCCATAGCAGAGGAGACGCTTGGTAATATCCGTACCGTGGCAGCTTTTGGTGGGGAGAAGGAGGCAGTTAGGTAAGTACATTTATCCCAGCCCCTGCACTCTGTATGAAAAGGGGACGTCACCTGTGTTCCCAGTTTTCAAAAGTATCCCCTTATTCTCTGATTTTGGGGCAAAATAACACACCTTATTTATAAAAAACACTGATTTTCTTGGGACCCAGAAGTACCCCTTATTTAAAAAAAACACTGACATGTTTTAGTCTAATGGAGGGTAAAAATAGATTTCCCAATGGACACAGCAGTTGACTAAGTGGGATTCTCTCTTACAGAATCCATTCTATCCGTTATACCCACACTCTTACAAAAGTCCCCCCCCCCTTTATTTTGAAATCCACAGAGATTCTTGGTATAAAGTTGACCCCTTATTTTAAAATCAACGGGATTATTAGAGGAGATGACCCTCTTTTTTTTATTTCAGGGACATTGGAAGTGCTTGAGAAAAAGACCCTTATTTCGCGATTTTTGGAATGCAGGTGACGTACCCTAAGGGTATGAAGTGCAGAGACCGGGACATTAATACCCCAAAAACACAGTGTTTGATTTACACATGTAGCCAATAATGTCATATATTAAAGAGTATCTTGTGAGCATCAAAAGTTGGAGGTGCTATAGAATAGTGCTATGCTGCTCAAAAGTTTTATCTGGCTTTTTCTTGAGTTGGGGATAGTTATACATGGGGTGTTCGTTATACGCAACATATTTTTGTCACATTTTCCAGAAAGCGTGATTAAGTCTATTTTCATCAATTAATTTTTTTTATAACAGTTGTGTTTGAACTGTATAGAATACAGAGTAAATATATATATATATATATATATATATATATATATATATATATATATATATATCCAGTAGTTAAGTATAGTTCTCCCCTATTGCCCTGACATGAGGCAATGAGTAGTATAATTATAGGTAAACAGTGGAACAATGTGACTGGCAAGTGGATGGCACAATATTTGGTCTGGTTCACCCTATTGACATTTCTATTTATCTGGTATACACTGAAATTGAGTAAACAGTCAGCAGTAGAAAAATGGAAATACAGACTCTGTGGGATATATAATTCGAAAATCATGTAACGCTGTACACTGCATAATTTTACTTGTTGCACAGGTCCCAGCGTGGTGTTTCACAAGTTGGCAATATTCACAACCGGTCATAACTAGATGTGATAGCAGTTTTAAGATTGGTTGTAAGCTTACAATTGCAGGTGTTTCTATAAAAGTCATCAGTATGTTTTAATTTATTTCTCTGTTTGACCATGCCAAGATGGGAGTTTTTGAAACTTTGCGACCTTCATAATTTGGTTTTAAAATTGGATATTTTATGATTATTATTATCTTTGGCTTGTGAAACACCACACAGGCAGGAAATAAAATACTCAAGTTTATAGTTAGAAACCTCGATGCACTTTAGAGAAAATACAGGGCTGTTTGTATCAACTTTCTTTAAGGTGGGTCGATCCCATTGAATCAAAGTTCCTAGAATTTCATAATTTTTCACACAAAGGTACCTAAAATCACATAGAATCACATTATGGAAACGAAGTAGGGGGTCTCATGCTACTCTTTTTACATTGAATTTCGAAAAATAAAAGTATTTTCATTTTCACCAAAAAAAAAAAGAAAATAATTGACTCAATTTTGAGAATATTTTTCTGCTATAAATATTAAACACAGAAATATGAAACCTCACATGATGAACGCTCTAATATCCTTATTCTATTGGAATTTTTGATTGTATGTCCATTATAAGGCATACTGGGTAAGTTTTGCATATTTTGGTAGAAACTTGGACAAATTTCCCATAATTTCATAACAAAAATGATAAAATTTCCTATTTTCAGCCACTAGATTTTTCTTATACTTCTCTAAAATATTGTCCAGATAAACTGCCATCAATTAAGAGCAATTTTGATTAAGGGTCCCATGCATAACTTTGCAGGTTTGGCCATTTGAAATAAATAAAAAAAAAAAACATTGGGAATAATGACAGAAATCCATTTTCAAAGCACTGCATGATGGTTAAAATGTATAAATCCTTGGCATAAAACTGTTTCATTTCATGCCTCATGCATTGTGAGCAGCCTGTCACTTCTTCAGCATTATCTAGGAAATATTAAGGTTATAATTATGAGTACAAAATAATGTCACTGAATAGTGAAAAAATCAGAGATAAATATAGCAAGATTTGAGAATGTCATTTAATGCCCAATTCTAAGCAAAATAGGCCAAAACTTCCTTTTGATATTTAGGGTTTATACGGGTATATGCATACCGAAAATGATTCCATTCTGATAAAATTAACCTACATGCGCAGGGACCTGCGCAGTAGGTTTAATAGCAACGGGGACGACCCACCTTAAGTCACTGTTTACAATGAAAGACTACTAAAAGTCAGCTACAAAGAGCAGTCGTAGGACATTAACTACAATCACACCACTCTACTTTTGAAGACATCAAGTTGTAGTGGATTTGGTTCAGTCGTACCATGTTGTGAAATGCTCTCTCAATCCTGCATTGGTACCAGTGAAGATTAATTATAGTGGGTTTCCCCTTCTAAAACCCGTGAGCCCCAATTAAAGATGCTATTCCCCCCACTTCTGCACCATGCTTGCCGGTGCTAAAGGAGTAAAAGGATTAAAGGCTCGATCAGTATGTGGTTCCTAAACTTCTGATGATAGGAGGAGCTCGCTGGCTAAGGGGATAGCCTCTAAGAAAGCATATATAGTTCCTAGTAGGACAGGCTTTTGAAATTCCTACGATATTCCTAAATAGCTTGTGTCAGCTGCATGGTCCATCATGGTGTAGACTATAGTTGATGCTGGTGCTTAAAGGATGTACTCTATCACACAGATATGTGTCCAACTTGGATGGTGCACGGCGGCAGGGGATGCTGCGTGGTCTGGCAGCTGGTGTTGGTCAGGGCCTGTTCTGGATCCTCATCTTTGGTGCCTTTGCCTTAGCCTTCTGGTACGGATCCCGCTTGGTAGCTACAGAGGGCGAGAGTGGGGGTACTATTCTACAGGTAAGTCTTATCTTTATACATTGAAGTTGATACTGTTGTTAATTCAGCCACAGAATCAAAGAGAAATACAGGATATAATTTGGAGAGAATGCTGAAAAGAAATTGAAAAGACTCTTGATTATAGATACTGTAATGCCACATTAAGGCCTAAGCACAGGGGTCCTGGTCTCGAATAAGCATCAGGGTATAGGGGTGTTGAAATCTATCCTGAGTAGTAAGACAGTATGAAAAATAAGCCCCTGTCTCACATAGGCACTGGGGTGCAGTGGGATTGAAATCAAATTCAGTGAATACTAATACAAAAAGGTAGCATTTATTTTAAATTATTAGGGGAAATCAAATATCCACACAAAACCAGACACGTTGAATTACAGTTGATTTATCTTCTATTGGGGTTATTCACATTGAGAGAAGGGGGGTATATGGTAGTTCTGGGTTGGTTTGCCTTGGATAACCGTCAATCTCGGTAGATGTCCTATTCTTCCAGATTACCTAGTAGTGAATCAACAAAGGTTTACATGAAGTAATCTCATAAGATATACTTTGGTTACAAATATACTAAAAGATCTAGCACTGTCATATTTATTATGGAATTCAAACCTTTAACATTGTCTAAAAAACATTACCTTCAGGTGTTCATGGGAGTGATGATAGGAACCATGTCGTTGGGGCATGCAGCGCCAAACCTACATCTCTACATCTCTAGTGCCAAAGGTGCTGCCGCTGCTGTATACAGTGTTAAGTTTAATATTTTTCTCAAATTTGTGTAGGAAGGTTTTAGTTGTGCACACCTTTACAGTTGCACAGACATACAATCATCAATTTCTCACAAATGTTATGACACTTTCCTCCAAAGATACCCTTTCAGGTGATGACAATGCTGAAATCCATTGCCTTAAATCATAAGTCATAATTATGAACATAACTTGGGGTAAGCTATTTATTAGAAAAAGGATTTCATGATTGCATTTTATTCTATCATTATTTCAGCAATCCGAGATAGATAGTGCATCTGAGGAGGGAGAGAAGCCTGAGAAAGTGCAGGGAAATATAGAGTTCTAAGATATTGACTTCACCTACCCCGCCCGGCCTGATGTACAGGTACGAGAGTGCTGAATAAAAATGTTATTTGGGCTTATTCCACGGGATTCTGAGTGCTTTTTCTGGATATTCCCATGCACATACCTGTCGATATTGCACACCATGAAGGCTGTAGCATCACTTTTGTAAGGCGTTCGGTTATCCAAGGATAACAGGCACCCGGTGCCATTATCCATGGATAACTTGCATGCCTTATATGTCCCTACATGTCATATGTTACATGTTAAAACCCACGAAATGTCATGACCAGGGCAGGGCTCAGATCCCTAGTCCAACTCCCTATGCATTGCGCCGCAGGGACTGACGAGAGAAGTTTGGTTAGAACCATGTCTCTATGATATAAAGCCACCCAGCAGTAGTGTAGTATGAACACGTCCAGCACCTTGACCCATAACCAGGCCAGTTGCGCACAGTACCTAACCAACAGCTGCCGGGCGCCGAAATGGGAAACGCGGTGGTCTAGTGGTTAGTGCATTGTGCTCAGCCGTCAAAGGTAGGCGGATCGAGTACGGTCCGGGCGGATCTCTTTTTCGCTGTGTGCCTGCTGCCAGCCGGGTGCCGAGGTGTGTGTACCAATTGTACACAAACACAGCCCGGGCGCATCTTTTTTTTGCCGTGTGCACTGTTGCTGTCCGCTGCCGGGCGACGAGGTGTATGTACCGGTTGTACACAAACATAACCGTGAGACGCATTCAAAGCAAGCCAAGCCGAGACGGGCGCTGTAGCTGTCCACTGCTGGGCGCCAAGTGTGTGTACCGGTGGTCTATTGGTTAGAATGCCAACCCAGAGGCTGCCGGGTGCACTATGGCTGGCTTCGAGTCCCGGGGAAGGGGAACAATTTTTGTATTCAACTTGAATTTATTGGTATTCTATTGATTATCTATTGGTTTCGTGGAATAAAATAAGTAGTCAATGGATAATTCATGATTTGTGTGTGTTAGCAAAGGATAATTACACTCGGGCTACGCCCTTGTGTAATTATCCTTCACTAACACACACTCGTCATGAATTATCCATTGATTACTTGTTCACTATGGAAGGCAGAATATTATATCTCATCTTTTCCTTTGTTCTACAGATATTCATGATCCTTTTGCTGATAGGAAAAGAGAAAATTATAAGGGATCACCCCAATAGGTGTCGAAATCTCGCCCCCCTACCCTACCCTGGGGAGTTACAAAGAAAACTAGCTCTGAAGGCAGCCCCACCCCCCACTTTGTCTTTGCTGGATAACAGACATTTCCTACATCAATTATTTATAACACAATCCTTTTAACTATATGATCTTTTCTTACTTGCACAAAGTGAACCATTTATTTTACACAATGCCACTCCATTCTTCCCGTGACACAACAGTGACTACTACCAAATTATCTACTCCGTTCCATCCCTATCCTAGATCCTTGACAAGTTCAGCCTGCAGATTAATGTTGGACAGACCGTGGCTTTGGTTGGACCCAGTGGCTGTGGTAAGAGTACAACCATCCAACTGCTACAACGCTTCTACGACCCACAGGGAGGCAAGGTTAGACTCATCGTTATTTTCTTAGTTGTTTAAATAATTTTATTAAGTCCTTAAGAAGTTGCAAATTATTCATGTTTGTGGCCCCTTTGAAGAAAATTAAGGCATCTATTTTTGTGTTTTTTTTCTTTTCTTTTTTTTTTCTTTTTCGTGTAAACAAGAATGTTTCATCCTTTCTTCTTAACATAAACAGAGATCACACTGAAAATGAAAAGGTCATCGCAACTACCTCGCTCAGTGAAAGAATTGTTTAACACCATAATAGTTATTATAACACTTTCATTATAACACATTGTGTAATTTTCCATTCAGGTAACACTGGATGGCCGTGACATCCGGGACCTGAATATCAAATGGTTGAGACAGCACAATGGGGTGGTAAGTTTATGAAATATATTTTTAACTTTCACGCTGTAAACATTGGCATGATAATTAACATGCACATTGCCCAATGTAATTCAGTATGACTAATGTAGGCAACACCTGTTCAGTCTGACCTTGGCCTAGAAGCATGTTTTTGGGTGTTGTTTTTTTCCCGCAAAATGTGTATTATCAATGTACAAAGGTAACCATTGAGGTTTTTTGTTTTAGCATGTGAAGAAATTGGACTACTGGAGACCATTTAGATACCACTAATAACAAAATTATATGTACTCCACTTTTGCTGGAAATTTCATGAAAGGTTTTTGGAATTCTGCGAGCTTTTGAATCCCTATGTTGTGGTAAGTTGTCTCTAATTTGATTATACTAGTGACAAAGATATATTATGTGTGTTTAGGTCAGCCAGGAGCCTGTGCTCTTTGCCAGTACTATTGCGGAGAACATCCGGTATGGACGGGCTGGTGTCTCACAACTTGAAATCGAACAAGCGGCAGGGAATGCCAATGCACTGGACTTCATTCTCAAACTACCAGAGGTAATATCAAATAAAGATAAACTATATGTGATAGATTGAAAATCATGGTAAATTTACTTACCCTAATTTCACAGGTTAATTAGCCAATAAGTGTAGAATATTGTAGATAGCCTGTGCGGAGGAGTGAGGCATAATGCAGTAGTGTACAGCATAACAGGCCTGGCAGTAAATCAAAATTATCCAACTGGAGAGCATTTTTTTTACATCATTGAGAAATGCACCAACAAGCAAACATGGTACTTATTAAAAAGTGGATACTGGTACTTATCTATCAATTCAAACTCTGGTTCACTCACCTCATTATGTGTAGTGTAAAAATAGACGAATGAATTTGCAGTAGTAGATCTATCTTGAGCATACATAGTCTCTCAACTATAGCAATTAGTTTCACTTTATCCATACAGAAATTCAACACGATGGTAGGTGCTCGGGGTGCACAGCTGAGTGGGGGACAGAAGCAGCGTATTGCCATAGCCCGGGCCCTGGTCAGTAACCCTAATATACTGCTACTAGATGAGGCAGACTCAGCACTGGACACAGAGAGTGAGAGTATTGTACAGGATGCACTGGACAAGGTGGGTTATTAGTCAGCCGAATTAAAATCTTTAATCACTGCATGATCCAAAAAGATTTATCTTATTGCATCAATAGGTGAGGCTTCACTATGCGATTTTTGCTGAAAATCGGAGCTATTCTCACAAAAGCAGATACAAACACAGATTATAGAGTGGTATTTGTTATTATTTCAAGGTGTAAATAGAAGATTGACAGAGCTTTCTGTTTATGTGGGGAAGGCTTTGTGTACAATCTCAGGCACATTTTTGTTGCCAAAAGATGTTTTTGTTTACTAAATCAAGTTGACCTAATGTAAATATTGCAGACTTTCACACTGATGACTCTCTGCAACTCAATATTAGACAGGTTTAATTTTTACAGTACAAGACCCTGCAATATGTGTGACTGCTGTGTTGTTATTTACATTCTGCTGTGTTGATGTTTATATATTGAACTCCAACCCAATTACAGAGTCTATGCAGGTGCAGGTTAGTTGGTAAATATGGCACACAAGGAGAGAGATCACCCATAAAATAACCCCTGAAATCTCATGTTTACAATTTTGAATGTCATGTTTACAATATAGGAATGCGTAACTTACCAAGGATCATTCTACCCACATAGGCACCCTACTCCTACCTATATGAAAAGCGCAACAAATTTTGTTTCTGGCTTTCATTTTTTTGCTTGATTCATTATACAGAGAAGAAGTCAGTAAAGCTGCTTCAAGTATGAACATGATAAAATGACAGTGTTTACTTGTAGCCTTGCCTTTAGCGATAACTGACTGTTTCCCACATTCCTTAATTGACTGAAGGATGATAGCTTCTTGCACACCTCTTTACTTTATGAGTGTTTAGTACCTGTGTGATCTTACCTCTTGTTTCCTCCTTCAAGGCACGGCAAGGCCGCACAACCATAGTGATTGCCCACCGACTGTCGACCATCAGAAACGCAGATGTTATAGTAGGGCTCAGTGAAGGACAGGTGGTAGAGAAGGGAACACATGATGTATTGATGCAGCTTGATGACAGCCTGTACCAGCAACTGGTCACCAGCCAGGTAAGGGAGGCCCAACCCCTTGCCTACAGATAGTGCATTAATGCATTACCGCCCGTAGTGCAGATAGTGCATTAATGCACTACCATGGGAAACACAGATAGTGCATTAATGCACTATTTATCATTTTCTCTGAATAGTTGTTCTTAGGTTGGATGATGAAATAATGATGCTATTAAAAGCAACTTTTGACAGACGTAAAAATATATCATAAATAATCATATTCTAGGTGTTTCCTTGCAGAACAACTTTGCTATGATTATGTATTGAACTGCTAAAGTGAGCATGAGGCATTATTCTCACAGGCCTATACACCAGTAGGCAAAGGGTTAATCACATTTTATTTGCCCTTTAAATGTTGATTTTCAATCAATGCATCATGCTCATTGGTCGTCAGACGTATAATAGGCCAATCTTGAGGATTGGCAGAGGTTGAGAATGACTTGGTGGTCTGTTTGTGGGTGCTGCCACCTAGTGTTCTCTGTCAGCAGTATCAACAAAGGTTAGTCACCATCTTGTAGGATTCTGAAACTAACTGGGCAGATGTCAAGCAAAGCGACCCGCTCCAGAAAATATGTGTTTCATACCCTTTGAATCTAAGATACTCAACAGGTTTTTTTTCTTCTTTTATTCTTACAGACAGCAGCAGCAATAAAGGAAAAGAAAAAACTAGGTAAGCCCCACACCTCCTCTCAAACTATTAAATCATAACTTTCTAGAAACTTGCTAGATCGAACTTAAATGAATTAGTATCAAAGCATGATGAATCGGTTGGACTTAAGAAAGCTATTAGTATGCATGATGTCAATTTTGACCCAAAAAAAACATTACTATTGGCAGGATATTGAACACTGAGCAGGAAATAATATTGAAATATGTCAAATTCTATGTGAGGATTTTGCCATATCATTGCTGATATTAAACTTATTTTCAAACGGCCCTTCCAAAAGTTTAGCTCTTGGTATGTCCAGATATTATTTTTCATTTAAATATTGAACAGCAGATGCAACATGTAAGTGAGATAGTGTTCGATGTTGTGAGATTGGTAGTGCATGTGTCAATTCTGTGTTGAACCGTTAATGGTCATTTCCTTTTCAAGAGAGTGAGGTGGGGGGACAAAATGGGAACAGACTTAGAAAAGGGCAACACGAAAGCCCTTCTCTATGACGTAAAGTATTCGACAGAGTTGTGTGAAAATGCGAGAAAACTGGGCTTCCTAAAAGGAGACAAACTGCAGTGAAATCTAAATTACTTTAGGTACATTTGAATTTTGTTATATGCTATTTTGGCTTGCATTAGGAGATTCACACCGATTTGCTCCTAATAATAGTATTTATAATCCTTTTTGCATCTTAAGTGATAACCCACTCAGCTTGATGTTGAGAAATGACCATGCCGTTTTGTTAGATTAATACCACTTTACAAGGAAAATTATAGCTCCAAATTTAGATTCATTTATAGTCAGGAAGAATGACAATTCCTTGAGATGGATATAGGAAACAAAAGCCCCATGTTTGAATCTTTCTGAATACTCTTGGAACCTGATGAAAGATCATAATTATCATAAATTTTATGAACTACCCTCCAGGTCATTGATAGATTCCTGATGCCAACTAACTAGTCGCAGCAATTGGCTTTCGGGCTACCCATAATTGCATGGTACAATTATATAAGTATCTTTCTTTTATGTGTTGTGTGTTGTTTGTAAGTAATATTATAAGGTTTCATTTGTTTGGTCCTTGGTGTTTTTTGCATTGTGTTGCTTTTATGAAACTATCTTCATGTTGATGACCAATAGACATATGATTTTGATCACATGAAACCAGTGATCTGAAGATCTAGTGCTCTCGATTTTTAGTATCATCACCCAGGGTTTTGGGAACCTAGGGTCTGTTACACAATCAACATTCGTGATCGTTATTTATCAAATCGTCTAAATTGTGTTTCAAGTATTAATTTGGATGGTGTCCGCTAATTTTTCGTGTCCATTATTTAATGATCAAGGTGCAAGTATTTCTATAGAAATTGTTAGGTGTTTCATAACTGGTCTTTAATATTCTAATGGTGTTCTTTAATTCAGTTCTGGTGCTCAGAAAAAGGGTTTATCCAGTGTTACAAGAATAAAAGTTGTACTTAAATGGGGGTACTATGATTTTATATGAGGATGTCCCAAAATACATACATAAAAATAACAACTTTGTTGATTAGGATATCATTCCAATAGTTTAGAAGCACCTATATCTAGCCCATGATCGTGTGTTCATTAATTATTGTTTAGTTTCATGCTCGTTATTTTTGTGGGTATATTTTCAGTTGCCTTCAGGGGCCATTTAAGAGGATTTTAGTTTTAGGACGAAGGGCCTTTTAACCTATATTTACCTTTAATTGTTATTAGTTAATCCAATTATTTTTAACATCATGTGGGGTTTTGCATTTGTTTTGCCAGTGTTATGGGGCTCTGTGATGTCGTAGTACACAGCGATGTGTATTTTACCATGTACCTGACACTCTCTGAACGAATACCAACATTAATTAATGTAAAATTATTAAATAACATGAAAAATAACGAGTATGAGGGCATTTGGTGTTCTTCTGGATGAGTATGGTGGAACACATTGATTTCATACTTACCTTCATACTCATTATTTTCAAAGTATTTTCTATTATGAATACAATTTAAAGAACACAAATTGTGTAACAGACCCCTGGAGTCTAGTTTACAAGGTAGTATGATACAACCACCATAAATATTCTGAAAAAGGTTTAACCCCATGTAAAGTCGTAAGGATAAAGGTACCATTATGGGATGTGTGTCATCCTTTGCACCAAGTTAGCTTATCTGTTTTTTAATTCCTTCCCGTGTTGTACCGCATGTTAGTATTGTATTCATACAAACCATAGTACTCACATATATAAGTTGCATCTTATACATGAAACCAAGCGTTACTCTCGCAGGGGTCTGTTACACAAATAGTGCTCGTTAATTTGTGCTCTTAACTGATAAAATGTTTAAAATAAAGAAGCAGAGTAAGAAAAAATTCTGTTTCATAACGTGTATTCATCTGGAAGAGTACCAAATACATTCATGTTAGTTAATTTTCATGTTTTTAATTTTTTTTAAGGTGTGAAAGTTTTTATTGCCAAGTCACATATTATACATGCGTGATAAAATCTGACAATAAAGGTGATATCCTTAGGTTCACAAGGTTCTCAGTTTTCAACACATAGGTAATGACATTAATGATTCATGAAAGATGATGAAGGATGAGAAAACAGTAAATATAAGGGTAACAGAAAAACACTATATATACAAAAGGAAAGAAAAATGTATAAGAAGAAATTGATCCATGTTGAGAAAAATACCATGAAAGCAGATTCGTAATCTGCACACTTGAAATTCACAATCACAAATTTAATAATTGGGCTTGATAAAGAGACTAGGAGAACTTAAAGGTTTTGAGATTTAGAAAAGACTCACAAAATACTGAAACTAACATTAATATATCCAAAGAGGCAACTTGACTAATTTTTTACTGATTTAACGATTATATCAATTTTGTGTATGTATGTAACACCCATCTATACGCAGCAACAAGTTCATAACGTGAATCAATACACCCATGTATCCAGCTACAATTATATCAGACATAGCAGTTGCAGGAAGAAGAAAACTTATATCCTGTTAGTTAATATTGGTGCTCATGGGGTACATGGTAAACTACACATTTTTCATGTACTACATCACCACAGGGCCCCATAACACCTGCAAGATAAATGTAAACCCAATATGATGTGAAAAATAGTTTAATTAACCTATACCGATTTTTGCTAAATATAGATTTAAGGCCCTCTACTACAACTAAAATCATGTTAAATGGCCCCTAAAGGCAATTAAAAGTATGCCCAGGTCTGTATAACTTTTATTTATGTAACACTGGATAAACCCCTTTAAGACCACCAGAAATAAATTAAAGAATACTATCAAAATATTAAAGATCAGTTATGAAACACCTAACAATTTCTATAGAAATAAGGTCTTGCTCAACTACTAAAGAGCGCGAAAACTAGTGAACACCACCTAGATTTATACTTGTAACACATTTTCTAAAAAATTATAATTAGGGAAAAATTTTTATTGTGTAACAGACCCCAGGCCTCGGTTTGCCCTGTATATGGGGTAACATATTGAAACAGTACTGAACTTCTCAAAATTGACCTCTGACTCTATCTTATTGTCATCGGATCAACCCAGGGTGCCCTTACATGTCCGGGTTTGCCTTATATGTAAGAAACTATGATAATGCTCCCTTTCTCACACATTTTGATAAACTTAGCCATACATAACCGACATAGTTTTCAAGTCAGGGCTGACTGTTTCCTCTACAAAACTGAAATGCATGTTAGGTAATAAAAAAACTTTTCTAATGGCAAAGTAACCTTTTTGATAATTTTAGATAAAGATGGAAATAATTTATCAATTTATACATCTGTAAAATATAACACAGGTGACTTACTCACAATGCAAATTACATAAACATGATATTGGAATTCTCTATAAATCTATATTTCTTGGAGAACCAGAAAATGTATTTTCTTTGTAAGGCATAAAAATCATAAGTCCTAAAGATAATTGTCATTTTTAACAAGTATATTGTATAATATAACACTGACCATCCACAGTAAAAGCCAGCATGAGTAATCTTCTTGAGAGAATAAGCAAAGATCAAACTTTGGACCCCAATGGTGAGTTAGCAGTCTGGCAATAAAATTTCCTTTTCAGTGGTTGTTTTAATAGTGGGTAATATTTAGCGGTCTGGGAATATTAAGGTATACAATCCAAAGTTTTGTGTATTTATAGTTATTTAATAAACTGTAGGTAGGTGACCATCATAACATCAGAATAACTACCCATCTTGACCTTATTGTTGCATATTTCTAAACAAGAGCTATTACACTTGATTCCCTTTCTTCTTTTGAAGTTTTTTTTTGGTTCCAGAAAATTGGAATATGGCTCACAAAAAAAGACACCCTTCACTAAGACAAGCAGTTGCTATGTAAGACCTCGCTTCACCTTATGAGCAGATTACCCTGTATAGTCATTAATATCATTGTTACCTTGATATTTTAGAGAGAGAAGAGGAGGATTTTGAACTAGAAGACCCACTGCTAGAAAAAAAGAGAAGACCAGTTGATTAGGTCTGGTAGTGGTCGTAGGTCCAGTCGCAGGAGGATCCCATATGGCCGGCAACAGAGTGAAGTCTCTGTGAAGAGTGTAAGACATGCTCGGAGCAACTCACAAAGATCCAGGAAGGAGAGTGTACTCACCGATACAGATGTTTGGTCTGAGAAAGATGAGGTATGAAGTTAAGTTTTAGTAACATACACAAGCATTTATGTTTAAAGTAACATATGTGGCCAGGTGAGGGAAAACATGCCTCCTTGGGGAAAATGGCTTTTAAAGGTTTAAGTTATTGGCTCTGAAATGAGATATCTTGAGCTAAAATATCTCCGGTAGTTTTGCTGTAATTGCTTGTCAAACATAGGTTGGTGTGTACAACTGAAAATGGGAAATAACCTCTAAATGCACTATTATCCTATCATAAACACAAATAATGCAGAAAATACAGTTTTGTAGAAAAATAACCAAAGTAATGTGATGTTTTTGTCATAAAATTGGTTCTATATGGAATTTTTTAGCTCTGTTTTCGGTTCTGGGTTCCTTAAGAAATTTCAAAAAAAAAATTGTGGCAAAAATTCCGAATTGGAATAGGAAAGATCGAATGATTTTAAGCATACCACTGGATTCCTTATAAAATATTGGCCTAAAGCTTTTTTTTAGCATTGTCAGTGTTTTACCCATATACTGTACTCTGGTGGCCAAAACCAGTACTAAAAATCCCCCCCCCCCATTGCTTCTCCCACATCGGGCCATTTTACATTTGTATATTCATTTTCATTATTAGACATAGACTTTGTATTTTAAGTACAACATATTTCCTGAAGATGATTTTGGTATTAGTATAAAATAATAGGGGGAACTCATCTGAGTAATGTTGTAAGTCTGAAGCCGTGACAATGGAATACCATTTTAAACTAAGTACTTCACATTGAATCTGTAGGCTGCTCTGGTTGAGAAGCTACCTCCAGCTCCCGTTAGGAGGATTATGATGATGAACGCACCTGAGTGGCACTACATTGTAATTGGCTGCATCTCTGCTCTCTTCACCGGTGCCGTTCATCCATGCTTCTCTATTCTCTTCAGTGAAATATTAGGAGTAAGTCGAACATTTCTTAATTCATCAGCTAGTTTTCCTCAATTCTAATTCTTAATTCCAATAACAAATGGATTTCAATTGATGCAAATTCAAATAAATTTCATTTAGGACGAATTTTGATATTATGAAATAACACAGGCAAGAATATCTCTACAAATTTAACTTGTGTATGACATCTTCCTTGATAAGTAGGGAAAGAAAATAGGTATGCTATAATTCCAAGGAGCTTAGACACAGTAGGAGGGGTCACTGAGTGTATAGTCTATGGGTAGACTGTGACAGGCCACCCCCCTCTACCCCCCCTTGAAACTAAGCTACCTTGTGGCTTCAGTGTATATTTCTATAGAGGAGTTGGTGGTTTATGGAGCTGTGGTATTCCTTTATCAGGGTGATACCAAAGGGGAAGAAGGAACTACCCTGACCAAAAAATCCTGCTGAATCCAGAATACGTGATCATGATTCTCAGAAATTGACCAAAAGTACCCAAAAATGAAGTTTGATGATGAAAATATTTCAAAATGTACAAAAGTAATATTGAAAGGATTAGAAGTCTTTTTAGATAGATAAATGTAATCCAGAGTTTGCACCTCAGTGTACATGTCCAAATGTCTACCTATCTCTAAATCTGACAAATACTCTAACTGTGCATTGCTCTGCCTATCCCACATACTGCCTATCCCTTAGTCTACCTATCACTCATACTACCTATCTCTTAAATCCAAAGCATCCTGAGCAATGTAAGACTATCTCCCAAAAGGCCTAAATACTGAAGCTTACTCCTTACCTTACCTATTCTCCTCTGTAATCACTTTCCCATAGTGTACCTATCCTCAATCTGCCTATCATTCATTTTACCTATCCCTCATTGTGACTATCCCTGAGACCCTCATGTTTAAACTGCATTGTTCATCTGTCTATTTAAGCCTCAATGGTTAACAGTACATTGCTTATAATGTCTACTATTTTGATCTTACCTATCCTTCATAATTCCTATCATAAAGTCTACCTATCCCTCATTGAGCCTATCCCCCAACAGTGCACATCCCTCATATTTGACTTGCATATCGGTCCCTAGCACCCATGTTTTCTTTCTTTTACATTTGCTCATCTTACTAGGTACTGTCTGTACCTATCCCTCAAACTGCTTATTGCACATACTACATATCCCCCTTGCAACCCATCCTTTTGAATACCAGGACCTATCCCTCATGCTCTCCATATGACTTTCTTACCTATCTCAGCTCAGCTCAATCTAGCCAACTCTCTCTCTATATAGATCTAAAACTGTGTTCAATTCCTTCCACCTATCTCCAGATCTAGCCTTGTGATATATACCTATCCCCCATTGTGCCTATACTCCATTCTACATATCACTAATGTTTGCTATGCATATCCCTGAAATACAATGGGGGTGTATGTTTCATTAAACATCTACTAAAAGTTAGTAAGAAAGAGCAAAAAGTGAGTGGTATAAAGAGAGTTGTTTAGGCAGACCAGGGGATATGTACACTATGAAGAACAGACAGACTGGGGGATAGGTAAACTGAATGATATGCAGCATGAATGATAGGTAGATGTATGACAGCTATATAGAGAACATGAGGGATAGGTATTCAAATGGATGGGTAGAAAGAGGGATAGGTAGTATGAACAATAAGCAGTTTAAGGGATAGGCACAGACAGTACCTTGTAAAATGAGCAAACATAAAAGAAAGAAAGCATGGTGCTAGGGACCAATATGCAAGTCGAATATGAGGGATGTGAACAGTTGGGGGATAGGCTCAATGAGGGATAGGTAGATTTTATGATAGGAATTATGAAGGATAGGTAAGATCAAAATAGTAGACATTATAAGCAATGTACTGTTAACCATTGAGGCTTTGATGAACAATGCATTTTTAACATAGGCTCTGAGGGATAGTCACCATGAGGGATAGGTAAAATGAATGATAGGCAGATTGAGGATAGGTAGACTAATGGTAAGAAGGAACAGATAAGCTAAGGTAAGGTTAGAGGTAAGCATGAGAATCCAAGCATTTTAAGAGATAATTAGATTTAACTCTTGATGTTTTAGATTGAAGAGATAGGCAGGATGAGTGATAGGTACACTAATTGATATGGTGTATGTGGGATAGGCAGAGCAATGCACAGACACAGTATTTGTCAGATTGAAAGATGGGCATCAGCTGTGTATGTGGGTTGAGGTACTAACATTGATTGAGATGTATCTTTAAAGATTTCTAATTATTTTCAATATCACATTAGTACATTTTTAAAATATTTCCCCCATCAAACCTCAATTTTAGGTACTTTTAGTCAAAGTCTGAGAATAAAGACTATCATTTTTGGATTTAGCAGCATTTTTTGGATTAGGTGGTCCCTTCGCTTCATTTGATATCCCTTCCATAAAGATACATGATAGCTCCATAAACCCCCTTATCCTAAATAGGGCCCAATAGTTAAGACATAAAGTAGCCTAGTTTCATGGGGGGGTAGAGGGGGGTTGGCCTTCACTATAGGACTGTATGGAGTAACCTATCCTATACTGTACCATCCTTGATAATTCTTTGGTGCGGTATGCTATAATTCAGTGGTGAGGAAATCCACACTCACATCAAAATAAAGATTAGGTATACTCATCTATTTCAGAACTTTGCTACATTAGACCCTGCTGAAGCAGCAGCTAAAATTGCCATGTTCGCTGGTTTGATTGCCGCTCTCGGATTCGTCGTTGCCATAGCCAACACGACACAAGTACATACAAGCTCAATACAATGTTTCCACTGCACAAAAACCTATGTTGTCTCATAGAGACGTTCATTTGAATCAAGGATGATTGTTTAATCAGAGTGTATCGTTCTTGGAAGATAATTGAAAGTGATTTTCCTGCAACATTCAAGTAAATATAACCTTTCCAAATGCATAGAAATACAATCTGACCCTTAAGGTCTTATCTAAATTGCTTACTTTTTTCTTCAGTCTTACTTCTTTGCAAAATCTGGTGAGAACCTGACTCTTCGTCTTCGTGAAATGGCCTTCAGGAGTATGCTCCGACAGGTGAGGATGATTTTTCGATTACAAAAAACTGAAATGATTTTGGTCTCAAGGACAAACACTACTACACCGAAAATGAATAAGCATTAAAAGCTGCGAGACCCTGCAACTAGAATATTTGGTGTGACCCTTGCATATATTTCATCAATCTCATAGGAGCCTTGCCTCTGAGTTTCAAACATATCAAAAGTTTGCACTTGTATTTCTAATTAATACAATGTAGACCAAATCTTAAAGGAATAGGGAAGTTTATTACACACTCATTAAATAGGTATCTGAGATATGACATGATAATTTATCGCCCAAATTCTCGGACATTTATAATGCCATTTTCAACTTTGTTTTATGAAACAGGATATAGCCTGGTTTGATGACCGCTCAAATCAGCTAGGTGCTCTCACTGCTCATCTGGCCTCAGATGCCTCTGCAGTACGAGGGGTAGGTAAAATCATCCTCCTAGGTATGATTGAGTTATACTATGCATTCTTGATATGTCATAATGGTTTATAGCTGAATATGATATGTTAAGTCTTCTGTTGAAACATATGCCCAAATTTTGATCAGGAGGAAGGCAACTAGGAAAGTGACTTACCCAGCACTTTGAGGGACGGAGGATGTATTTTAACCAAGTTCACTTTACATCTATAATACTGCCATCAAGTTTCATGAATTTACCCCTACACATGTCATTTGGACTCCACAAGACATACAGATTTCCATAGTGTTAACATGTTGATTCTTCTATTTTACAAGGTTCCCATTGTTGTTCATTACATAAAATGTTTAAAATTCAAAAATATGTAATTTTATCAACAGGCTGCTGGACAGCAGATGGGTGTTATTGTACAATCTATGGTCAACATGGGTACAGCTATAATCATCGCCTTTGTCTTTGGTCCCAAACTGGCCTGCGTCGTTATCGCCTTCCTCCCCTTCCTTGTATTCTCCGGTCTGGCACAGGGCAAACTCATGCAGGGCTTCAGTAAAGGGGACAAGACCCTAAGTGAGGAGGGAGGGAAGGTAAGTGCTTAATTATATACCAATCATTGACTACCATGGTCCTCTGTGTATTAAGCTCACCTAGCATATAAGGCACATCAACATCAATAGTCAGAGTCTGGTCATTCTAGTCCTGTTCTTTAGTCTAAAATAGTTTGATTGGTGCTTTAAGGTGATCATATACAAACTGTGACTTACAAATATGTTGGAGTTTTATATAGTCTATTCAGGCTCAAAATTTTAATTTCGACTCCAGTTTTGTAAGAAAAGTTTGAGAGGAAATTTTGAAAAAAGAGTGATTTCACACATGTTTAGTATAGCCTTCCATTCACACATATAAAAAGGGCATTAAAATAGAATTTCCACAGCTCGCTGGTAGACCTCCTGTGCTGGCGGTCCTGTCGGTTCCCAGCGACAGTAGGTCGGGGGCGTGGCTAACACTGGAGCGCTCTGCGAAGCAATGTTATTAAAAACGCGCACGTGTTCCTCGCACATGCCATTGTTGATCAACAAACACTGAGAGGCGCTGGCGGTTTGCATAGATTGTCACACATGGTTGGGAGAGCCGCTAACACCTGCCGTGTTGTTCGAATGAGGAGGGCTTGCTGCTGACTTGAGTGGGCATGCCTTGGCCTTATGCTCACCCCTGCAGATAGCACAACAATGTTGTTTATTACAACAAGGAAAGTTGCAGTAGGTGAAGTTAAACTTGGCACATACATCCACTGGGACCTCAACCTTGTATTTAGATTTGGGTTTCTTTTCCACCTGCGATGAAGTTTTCCTCATAAGACTTTGAATAGCTTCATGTAGGACTTTAGTACCTCCTGCATCTAACTCTTGGTTGAATGAAGAACTGTCAGTTTCCACAAAGTCATTCAGAGTGCCCTTTATTACCTTCTGATTAACACTGTGCTCATATTTCGCCAGGGCTGAGTCGGTGTAAGTGCCTCCCATTGCTTTAAACTGAACGAATTTCATATGAGACAAATAGGATAAAGGGTCTAACTTGTCATTACCCGCCTTTATGACGTATTCTAGAACACAAGTCATACCGTATGAGAGTTCAGCCTGATTCATATCAGAAAACTCTTTATCATCAGCAATATAAGTGTCTGGACATAGAGGATGCCGAGAACGCTTGCGTTTACTGGTAGAAGTGGCTTACCGGTTTGGCACCTGATAACATACCCAATTGAGACATTGAGAATTGAGTCATGGCATTGGCGCCTAGAGCACCCACGTCCAACCCAGCTGTGCCCAGGCCGGCCAATAGAGTAACCATCCCAGCTCCCTCACCGGGGACGGGGAAGGCGCTCGCTCCTGCAGCACCACCATTGGTGGGGCTTGAACCGCCGGCACTAATACTCCTTGAGCAGCGGCTGATATCTTTTTCCGCATTGTCATTGGTTAGACGCAGCTGTTTTAACTCCTCAGCCAAATCTAAGGTGCGTTGCTGCTCTGCTAAATCCTCCTGCCTCTGGTGCTCCTTCTCCAGCTCCTCTCTGATATTCTCTAAGTCTGACATGTTTGCTGGTTCATTGTCAGAATGGGCCGTAGCTTGACTGGTGTCTACAGGTGGACGGCTACCATTGACCATATAAGTGCACCAGCTGCCCCAGGGCCCGGCGTGGCACAATCCACAGCCTGACTTACAATTCCTAAGAGTTCTATGCTCTGGAGTTTCATCGGTAGATCCTGTAGCGTGTATAGACAGAACCCTCTGCAAATCTTTATCTGATCCGATCCCAGTCATGACAAAAACAGATAACAATAGATTCACACAACATTGCAGGAATAGTACCATGTTGCTCCTCCAGCTCTGGGGGAGTGAATGCGGAAGGGACTGGTGTGCACCGCTACCAGACCCTGAGATGGTGGAGCCGTCTATGTATCAATATACGAATCAATATACCATGGATTCTACACAAAATAGAATTTCAATTTGATCTCTCATATGCAATGGATGTAAAGTGCACATGACCTATGCATGAGATCAGAAGACCGAGAGCTTTAGTAGGGCCGGTGCCATATTTGTGGCCTGTGAACCACTTTGAGAAGATTGCTTTTCCTGCTTTTGAAAGATAAATCTTACATGTTGCTTATCAATTCAAGAACCAATATCAATTGTTTTTAATTTAACTTTTTCAACTTTTTTTTCAGATTGCAGTAGAGGCAATAGATAATATCAGGACAGTGGCTGCATTGACATTAGAACCAACTATCAAGGACAACTTCAATTCCCACTTTAAAAAAATGTACCAGTAAGTAATTGATCATTTAGATCAATTAGATATTTGAATTCAGTAAATCTTTGTATTACATGGCTGTTGAAGACCTACCTATGAAGCTGTTAAAAGGGAAATGAAATGTCATACTATGAAAAGCTGTTTCTATATCATCCTCCACATGATGGGTCAGGCTTATGTCACAGTTCACCTATGGCCTTACGTAAAATGAAGTCATCATCCTCTTTTTGATATTTGCCCTGTGTTGTTGTATAATTAGGTTTTGTTCATATTTATTTCAAAAATCAATTGGATTGAGTCTTCTACCCCCTTGCTATTTTAAATTTCAATTTGACAAGCTATAGACCCAATTCTCAATGTATCTTATCTTCAGAAAAGGTGTTAAGAAGTCCCATGTGTATGGGATCTTCTACTCCCTCAGTCAGGCCACTGTCTTCTTCGCTTATGCTGCAACATTCGCCTATGGATCTCAGCTCATCGATTCTAATGACATGATCTACAGAGATGTCTTCAGGTCCATATTCATTATCAATCATATTGATTACCAGATTCGTTTACTGAACACTTTAGGATTGCTTAGACACCAATTAGCGCATTATCTGCTAGTGCTAATTTGGTGCATAATGCAAACTCCTGGAAGATGGTATCATAGGGTTTGCATAATGTGTAAATGAAGCCTAGACAGTTTACTTGCCACGGCTGAAGTCAAACATAAAAAAGTTAGATGATTTATCGATACATCTAAATGAAAACTATAAGTGTTTTGCTTATTTGTCATCAGGATGCATCACGGGGCAGCAACCCATTACCACTGATGGAAATGAAAAGAACTAGCCTTATTTCATTGAGCTACTATGCAGCCCTTAAGTCCATGTACCCGCTTGCGTCATAATTGAAATCTGATTCAGGCTACTTGAAATTATTCACACAAATCCTTAAATACCATTATGGCAACTGGGATAGGAAATGCAAAGGCCTACCCTGTGTTTTGATTTCTTTTTTTTTTCATATTCATGAAAGTAAGAGGCTGTACTTATCAATAAACATCTGATAATTCTTTGAAACCAATAGCTATTTATAATCAAATGGTTATACCAATTTTTCAAAATCCCCCTTACAGAGTGTTTGCTGCTATTACCTTTGGTGGCCAGGCTATGGGACGAGCAGGATCCTATGCTCCTGACCTGACAAAAGCCAAAATAGCTGCTGCTAAATTGTTCACTCTCTTTGACCGAAAAACCCCCATCGACTCAGCCAGCACAGAGGGTGCCAAACCGGTAAGCCATACTTTAACAATTATGTTTTTACAGTGGTCTGCAAATATTAGTTCTTACAATTCTCATGCAGGTGTTGGCTCTATTTCCCTTTAGTCTTTATATATATTATAATTACAAAAATAATTCACAATTGTTGCTGATCTGCCAATTGTAATTACAACCTCATTCCATCTATGAGTACAGTACAGTAACGGAATTGTTACAATTCTCTGTATATCTTCATGCCTTCTAATTTTTCCTTATTTAATCCGTTAGGTTCAATATACCAAGGTAACATAGTAGTGATATACCATTTTATTATTCCATAAATTCTAACATATTATTGTATTAATCAAAGAATATCTATGAAATTAATACATAGGTTGGTTCTAAGAGCTATAAGAGCGCTCAAACTTTATATAAGAGCGTTCATGCCCCACTGCACACCAGCCACAGTCAGTTAGACAGAGTTTATGACATCAAAGGCTCCGACCTAATGGTTCACTGCACAATATAATAAGAATAAGGGTCTCAGTGTGCGACCTCATGGTCCAATGCACAAATTAATAACTTGTAAGTGAATGCAACCGGCCGTCACGGGTGCCTGAGCACCGCTGACGCCGTCATGAGTGTCTGAGCACTCTAATAACTGAACAATGGGTTACATAAGCACGACGCCATAACCGTTCGGTCACTCTAGCGTCGCTCCTGAGCAAGCTAGGTCAAATGTCAAAGCATTTATGGAAAGCCCATAATTAGACGGTCAAAATGAGCCCAAGATCAAGGCGGAACTCCCATTATTAAGGAAGTTATGCCATGGAGACTGAAAGGAGCTCCGAGTTCCCTACAGACAAACCGACGGGAGTTACGCGCCTATCCAGCGGGCATTATAAATTTGGCATATTCAACTCCGCGCATGCGCAAAATGGCGGTTATAAACGCATAAACGATCGAGTTATGAGGGTCTGAAGATGCAGAACCGACCAAGACAAAGGGGGACACAGCGGCGTCCATGGGGGTCCTTTGTCCCCCTGTGACACATGAAAGACTCCCCTCAAACAATTGTAGAGTTAGGCAGATGCTGCTGGCTCCAGTCAGTCTGGAGGTGCTTTTCCAAGATTTGCTACAAATAGCCTGTCTGCACCTCCAGGAAGACAGAACACCAAGAACCACTCCAGAGGTAACATCTCCAGTCATCTCCTGCTACCTGCTATACCACTGCACTATGGTGAAACTATGCTAGACAGGCATGGGTTTCCATCATTAGTGGCCAGAGGCTATCTTCCCCAAGACATCCACCAGAGGGTAAAGTTATTCATTATTACATTATTCCTCTAAGCAGCAGGCCAGGAGCTAGGTGTGGGAACCCACCTAGAACTATGCTGGACATTGTATTATTATTACCTCACAGGTGGAGTGGAACTGAACATTGTACTTTATAAATTACTGTATGTTTACTGTATGTACAAATTACCTACATACTAACTACTGTATGATTGATATTTCTTACATGTTGCCTAAAGCTGAATAAACCAGTGACAACTGGAAATAACACTATTTATATGAGCCTTGAGATAATTACACTATATACCACTAGTCTTATGATATTTCTCATATGACAACTTGATCATGCCAATAACTAGTATGACAGTAGAGTGAATGATGTACATATATTATGCTATCTTTCAATTTGTTTGTCATGCTTATTTCTTGGCAGGAAAGTTGCACTGGAAAAGTAGACTTTCAAAATGTGCGTTTCCGATACCCCACACGCCCTGACGTGGAAGTTCTGCAGTCTCTTAATTTATCGGTATGTCAGCAGATTTTTAAACAAATTCCTTTTATGAAATAAGAGTAGTATATTCGGAAGATGAGGAGAGTGTATCCATTTTTCATCATATTGGGAAATAACAATAGAACTTTTAAGGGAGCGATGGAAAGTATTAATTCCAGCCTTATTTTATTGCATTTCTAATTCATATTACTGGTATTTCAAAGATTGTGAGGATATAGAGGTCTTATAAGTGCATGTACAAGAGCTTCAGAAGAATATCAACCCTGTTCAAAATGTACTCATATATAACATTGATATATAACATGTGTTCTTTTACCATTATCAAGGTGGCACCTGGTCAGACACTCGCATTGGTTGGTTCCTCTGGGTGCGGAAAGTCTACAACAGTCCAGCTTATAGAAAGGTTCTATGACACCTTACACAGAGCTGTGGTATGTGTGCCAGTTGCATTCTGATTCATCTTCCATTCCTTAATCTGGGGGGTATCTCAAAAAGATTTGGAATTGATCCTGTCGGAGGTGATAATTCCAAAATTGAACTCACTGACCTTCTGGAGTGGATTCCCTCTTGTATTGTAAAGAGGGAGTCAGTTATTGGAGTGGTATAGGAGGGGTCCAGTCTCTTATTTTGCAACTCGACCTATTTCCGTGCAGTTCACTTGTAGCAGAAGTCAAGCAGGGAAGTCTGTCCTTAGGGTGAGAAATGTAGGAGAACTGCAGGATCAAATAGTTACGGTGAGAACTGGTTTCCCAATCTTTTTGAGATAACCTCCTGGCCCTTTACTCAATGGAAGTAATATCCTTAAATTCACAATCCTTAAAACCATGTAATAACACAATAATTCTTACACAATCCCTAAAGAGGTGGCTGTGTAGGTCTTAAGTAAGTATTGGTGCTCTAATGCCCCTTAATTTCCTGTAATGGTATAACAAATTAATGATAATATACCCCCTTCATATATTCGCTGTGTTATAAAAAAACCTCTGAAAGTTATAAATCATGTAAATTCTTTTCAGACTGTTGATGGTCATTCAGTAAAGGAGCTAAATGTCAGCTGGCTCCGGTCTCAGCTTGGCATTGTTTCACAGGAACCAGTGCTGTTCGATGCCAGTATACGCGATAACATAGCATATGGAGATAATAGTCGAGATGTGGAAATGAATGAGATTATAGCTGCAGCCCGTAACGCTAACATACACAACTTTATTGACAATCTACCTAATGTAAGTCTAGAGGTCATTTTTATATCATCAATAACATAAATCTATTTCAATGTAATCAGTTCTGATTTAAACAAGACTAGTGTTAAAAAACAAGACTAGAACAATAATAAATATCACTTCAGAATTCTTTCAGTATACATTCTTATACACCCTTTTTCGTTATCCTTGCCATGGAAAATATGTGAGCAGCTTGGCCTAGATATCTGGTATTCTGTTCCAGAATTTGATGAAAGAGTAGCTAGAACAAGCATTTATTTGGTCTATTTTATCAAATCCATAAGGGGTGTCACTCAGGGTGTCAATCCAACTTTCCCTATAATTTCCTCCAAGGTTTTCCTTTTAGTTGTCTATATAGCCATTGATAATATTCAACACAAAATCTGTGTTTCCTTTAGGGTTATGATACTAATGTGGGTGAGAAGGGAACCCAGCTAAGTGGAGGACAGAAACAGAGGGTTGCAATAGCACGTGCACTGGTCAGGAACCCGAAGGTGCTGCTTCTAGATGAGGCTACTTCAGCACTAGACACAGAGAGTGAACATGTAAGTATATATATAAGCACCTCCTTTACTTTAGGCCTGAGATGGGGTTATCACAGGAGACAGTAGGCATCAACTAGTATAGCTGTTGAATTTCCAGTCACGATATTAAGTTGCAAGCTGGTGCCTAAAATAGCAGACAGATAAAAATCTGATCGGTTTTAATATACTGTTAATGAGATAAATGGCCTTTGTATATTTCTTGGGTACTATGTCTACATCTACAGTCCCAATAAAAGGTGCAAACACTATCTTATTGATAATCATTGCTTCTTAGAGCCTTTATCTTACTAGAAGTCTGATAGGAATAGCAGAGAAATTTGCAGTGGTATGCCCTGGTGCAATCATATTACCTAAACAAATGACTGTAATTGATGTATTCTTTTCTTTAACAGATTGTACAGGAGGCGTTAGACCATGCCCGGCTGGGCCGCACATGTATCACAATCGCACATCGCTTATCAACCATACAAAACGCTGATGTCATAGCTGTCATACACAATGGTAAAGTAGTAGAACAAGGCTCACACTCAGAACTAATGAAGAAACAGGGTTATTATTACAAACTACAACAAGCACAACACAGACGGAGGGACCAGTGATCATTGCCATTATATTGAATCTCATACATCATATCATCCTGGGGGGTCATTTCATAATGTGTAAATAATTAATTTGTTGTTACACTCTCTTGAAGTGTTAAAATATGTAATGTCACTAGCCAGGTTTTCCAGTCCTTAATTGATATAACTGCAGCAATTGTGCTTCATTATGTAGACTGGGTACATGTTTTCAGTATTCAGAGCAGTACCTTATCACCAGTGTACATTTTCAACAAACATGAATTGACCAAAGGAGTTTATCAGAATCACTCTGATGACACTATGTTTAAAACTGTGGAGCATGGTATTTTAAAGTATATATTTATTAGTCACTTTCAAGACTACAAAATCAAAGGTTAAGAAAGAAATGCAATCGAGCCAGTGTGTGCTGGCAAATAACAGATTTACCAAAGATCAAGTGCAATTTCTAATTGATATGAGGGAATTTCTATTATGTATTGTAATGTATAAATGTGAATGATGGTTATAGACATTAGATAATATATAATGCCTTATGTTATAAGCAGTAAAACGGTATTGTCTGAGTCAAAGTGCCAACTGTGATCAAATGACCCATCTCATAATGACTAAACATATGAATATAATGTCAGGAAATAGCATAATCACAATTGACACTAACCGCTGATCCATTTAAATTCTCCCACACCCTTTTTCTTGTACGTGGAATAGTTGCTGCAAGTGTGACACAGTAATTATCGGTATTTATACAGGTGTTTATATACAGGGGTGCAGAAGCAAAGTTGCACTCTAACTATGCAGGATGTGAAATTGACACTGGGTGAAATTGTTTCTTCATTTTATCATACCACATGTGACCTAACTAGTAGTCTGCTCATTAGGATTCTAAATCAGATTTTACAGTTACATGCCCTTCATCCATTTATGTTAATACATTTTAACATATGTACACACATCTTATATCAGATTGCTAATTGGGCATGAATGATTCATACATGTTGTCTGTACCATAGACTAATTGTTAACGCAGCAGGATTTATGTAGTGCTAATCAATGATCACCATATTATCTAATCATTCTCTACTTCATACAGCCAAAATCACTTTCTTACCTTTTCAATGAGAGTAAATTCTGATAGAGAACAGTTCACTCAATGGGCACAGAATATTGAGTCAAGGTTGATATCTCCAAATCAACAATCTAGCATTGGGCCATGCTTGTCCATGCTTGGCCCTATATAGGCCAACATTGGCCCAATGTATCCTTGCTACCTGGGTGATGATAGTTTTCATCAATCTGTATTCCACATTTTCTTTCAATAATTTCATTTCAATTTTGTCACCATCACCATTTCAACATCAGGTCAACAGTAAATATATCGACATTGAAAAAGTGTTGTTCTTATTTTAACTTTGTCCACCACATATAAGACATATACTGGGAGATGCACTGCAAGTTTAAAGTATTTCCTTCACTGTGCTTATGCTTTATGAACTGCCTTTCACATGCATTATGCATATGAATGAAATGGATCAATTTATGACGTTCCCTACATTTGTTATGTATAGTCAGTTCATCTTTCATACTATATCAAATGTTTCACTCTACATATTATTATGAAGACATAGAATAAATTAACACCTTAATGACTTGTATACAGTTTCTACACTTCATTAGAAGTGGTATAACAATGTTTATGGAGGGGCTAAAGACAAACTTGGTCTCTGTTCGGGTAGGTAACCAGGTTGTTTATAGCCGACAAATCAGACACATCATATTTGAGATATACTGCCTGGAGCCGAAAGGCAATGATTATCACGCACAGGAGCCAAGGGCAAAGCCTGTGGTTCCTATACATGTGTAGGGGTATGATAAAATGATGTTTGTGATTACACTTGTTTATCGTATGCCTGTCAGACTCAGGCCAGGAACTCTAGGTGTCATTGAGGGATTTGAATGCAGGTGGCATCACCTGTAATTGGGTTTGTATTTTTCACACCAGTGGGCCTTCTACTACTCTGTCACATGTAACATGACAGATTATAGAGTTTTTCACTAGAAATAAGGTGAACATTGCATTATCCAACTAGCAGTGGTAGAGACTGTACTGCTCACACAGATCGTTACCTAATCCATGTTACCAAGGCATATCCAACAGCATGTAAACCTTTGGTGCCAGTGATGTTCAGATTGAATATAAAATAAAGACTCGGATGCCTCCCAGCATCCATTTCTCTTCTTGCTATGACTAAACTTAACAATAAGGCGAACCTGTGCACTGGTGTCATGAACAGTTCTGGTTTTCAGTTTGGCTCACTCATTTAACTATTAGTGAGCTGAGTCTAGGGACACTAACAGGGAGCCCTGTGCTATGATGTTATACACTGTTGTAAAGAGAAATTCCCATTATGATAACCTGGAGGAGATAGATGACTCCATATTTAAGCCAGGTGGGGGAGGCATGTATAGGAATATAGTTCAATTTGATAAACTCTTGTTTAATGTCCCAAAACCTTCTTCTATTTTGGACATCTTTGACACTCATTATCACACTTGAATTCCACATACGAAATGTGAATTTAAGAAGACTAAAATGGACGAAATCAGCATGATCTGATCCATTTTACAGAAGCTCAAGACCATAATATGGATATTATCCTATTTGAAAATAAGAAATTATTACAAGATAGGCACAAAATGCAGGAAGAAATCGAGAGATGACATAATGACAACAGCTCAGAATCATAGGGAGGCCATTTAATAGGTCGAAGAACATAATAAATCTTCTAGGTTGGAGTTGGACAAAACCAAACTAGAACTGGGTTCACCCGATTTGATTCTAGCAAATATCATTACGATATGAAACGCATTCAGACCAAGCATGATAACACTAAGGAGACATATGAGTATCATCATTTTGGGCTCATAAATAGTCAAAGCTAATGACTGATTATACAAAACTGGAGACACAAGTAGTTAGGATGTCTGACTATAGTTACCCACACTGGTAGAGCTATCAGATCATTGGACCCAAACTTTATTTTGACCGATGTAGAATTGCATCTCATCAATTCTAGAGAAGGTATAATATTTTTGATTATCATCGGGAGGAGGGTTAGACACCAGCCTCACAGGATCAGGAGTCTTCATCTGGAGATACGAGAAGTCATAATGTAACTTTCTCTGCCAACAATCCAAAAGAATTAGTTACAGGTAACCAGTGGGATCCCCACTCGGAACATTAAGTAACGGCAGTCCGCTCGGCAATTCTGGGACTGCGTCTCACCTCTCTTCCTTTGTTATTCAACTGAGATTCTCGAGAAGGTCCAGTGGAACGTGCCAACGCTTTCCCCCTACCTCGAGTTCTCTGTTCCGCCGTGACAGTTTTATCATGATTAGATTTTGAATTTGTGTCAGCTTCGACCTTCCGGGGTCGTCCTCTCTTTAACTTTTTCTCATTCCCCACCTTAGCAGGTCGGCCTCTTCTCCTTTTCGGAGCTATACCCTCTATCTTCCTTGACAATTTGTTGGTCTTCATTAGGATCTCGTCCTTCTGTTCATTCATCTGTTTGGAAATTTCCTCACACTCGGAGTTGGCGGCATCTCGTCCCCTCCATTTCCTTAATCTACACACGTTAGACTTATTCATTCGGCCGGTGGCCAGACTCATAAGCATAACTGTGCTCTCAGATATAATGCGGGTGACTACATGAGGTCCGTCCCAACTCGAGATTAATTTCTTGCACCTCAAAGGTTCATGCATCCTGAAAACTCGGTCACCCACGCTAAACTGGCGTGGCTTCAGGTGGGTATCGTACCCAATTTTCTGCCATTTCACGTTTTTTAATAGCTCGTTTCGAGCTATTTCATAAGCTCTCTTAAATTGATCTCGTAGAGATTCTACAAACATCGCTGTACATGGAGCTTTGGGGCTCACTCCTATAACACCATAAACGAGATCTGCGGGCATTATGATATCCTCCCCGAACACTAATAAATTGGGGAGCAGTTTGTTGCAGTGTGTACAGTACTATTATACTACTATTATACTACTATGTACTACAAAATCACATTGCTCGTCCCAATCGTCTTGGCAGGAGTTTACCAAGGGTTTGAGGACTTGTATCAATGTTCGATTAAATCTTTCCACTTGACCATCAGACTGAGGTCTGTATGGGTTAGTTCGAGTTTTACAAATGGCCAGATAGTGGCACATTTCTTGCCATAGATTGGACTCCAATTCTCGTCCTTGATCACTGTGCATCATTAATGGTGCACCTAAGTGTAAAACCCATCCTTTCACGAAGGCACTAGCACAAGTGGCTGCCTTGTGGTCAGGTAGAGGATATACTCGAGTGTATTTGGTATAGTAGTCAGTTACTACCATCATACAGGTGTTGCCCCCGGGGTGTGGGTTCGATTCCGCTGATGATATCAATGGCTACTCGGGCAAATCGAACACCGAATAGCTCCTGCACCAGAGGCATTTTCCCCATTCCAGGGCCGGGCTTATTCTTGCCACATTCCGGGCAGGTCATTACCCATCTTATGATGTCATTGTGCATTCCTGGCCAGTAGTATCTCCTGGCTAGGTGTTCTAAAGTCCTCTTCTTCCCAAAGTGTCCGCTTGTTTTATGCCCATGGCAGTAAAACATAATATCTCGCCTTAGTGACATAGGAATCACTATCTGTAAGACCTTGTCCTTAGTCGGACAGGTCTTCCATCGACAAAGTAAACCGTCTCGAACTTCTAGCTCGGTCCATTGGGCTAGAAATTTACAAGTTTCTCTGTGTTCGAGGGACAATGCCGGCCGTTCGGGCTTGGCATTCTTGTTCAGGAAGGAAATCACTCTCTTGATAGCGGGATCATTTTGTTGGAAATGCTGTATGGTTTCTTCAGGCCATTCTATAACATTTTCCATGCTAGCCCTAGGTGGCGGTTTGGACTGGTTAGTTCAAACCGTTGCAACAACCGCGTTGTGGGCCCCAAAATCATCACAATCGATTTTCTGGCATTTTCTGAAAGGCCTCCGTGAAAGGGCGTCTGCATTGATATGCTTCGAACCCGGTTGATGTTGGATCTGGCTATGCTCCAACCCAAATTCTGACAAGTGTGCCAGCCAACGGCCAATCATACCTTCGGCGTCCTTAAAATTAAGTAACCACCTCAGGGATGAGTGGTCAGTTCGAAGAGTAAAGTCGGTACCCCACAGGAAGTGTCGAAACTTTTTGGTATACACCACCACAGCCAGCAACTCACGTTTGGTGGTGCAATAGTTTCGTTGTGCCCTGTTCAAAGTGTTACTAGCAAAGGCGATTGGTACTTTGATCCCGTCCTGGACCTGTGACAGGGCTGCACCAATACTATCATTGCTAGCATCAGTGTCCAATATGAAATGGTCATCCGCGGTTGGATATTTCAATACTGGCGTATTAGCAAACAAGTGTTTTATTTGCTCGAAGGCTGCATCTTGTTCATCTCCCCAGGGGAAACGTTCCTTTGCTCGACCTGGGGTCCAGTGTGCTAACATTTGCAAGGGATAGCTTACTTTGGAATAGCTCGGGAGGAAGTCTCGATAGTATGAGCAGAACCTGAGGAAGGATCTTATTTCATGTCGTTCAACATGAGTTCTTTTTCTATTTTGTACTGGTGACAATGCTTCTCCAGATTTCTAAGTCTCAGAACTTTTTGTTTGGAGTCTTCTAATTGTGGTAAGCCTTGGTATAGGCGAACTTTGTTCATGGCGTCAAAGCTCAACTTGGCCTGTTCGCGCAAGTATTCTGCTGCTGACTCGGTAATTTTCTTGGAACCTCCTACGTCGATACAGAGACGTCCACGTCGTCTAAGGATCGACGAGGATTCGCTGTTCTAGTTTCTGCTCGAGCCTAAGCTGCTCGTTGGGCATACAGAGTCATCATCATAATTGGTGTCGATCTTTCCATAGAATCGGTACTTAATCTATATGTGTAGTTCGCTGCTGGAGTGGGCATATCCACGGATTTCACATCTCGAATTACCCTCTCTACCTTGGGTCCAGTTATAGAGGTGTACCCCTTCATTTTTAGCGACTACCGGTGGTGGGCGCACCGCTCGAAACGCCCTCTCGAGGGAGACGCTCACACTATATCACGATCTACGAGCCCCTACATATGTAAGAGGCTACATTTATTAATGCTTTGTTGTTAATAACAATGTTTGGTTTTCTCAGATTTTTCAGTTTTATGGATGAGGCAAAGGTCATAATTTTTCTTTTATTTTCATTCATTGTCTATTTGTTACTTGAGGCCCAAAAATAAAATTTATTTAGAACAGTTTCTAATTGCGTTTGTAGATGATCTAAATCTTTGCCTGAGACATATAGAACTGAATCGTCTGTGTATAGTAGAGTTTTATGATTATCATTTACTGAGATACAATCATTAATATATAATAGAAAAAAAAAACAAAGGACCTAAACTTGACCCTTGTGGAACTCCACATGTTAATTTTTTACAACCTGATCTTACATGATTAGCAACACTGTTGTCTTCTAGAAAGATAATTTTCTATCAGCGTCAAGTTTCTATCTCTTATGCCATACTGTTCTACTTTGGCTAGAAGGATATTATGATTTACAGAGTCAAAAGCTTTTTTGATATCTATAAAAGCAGCTAAAGTAATATTATTTTGATTTCTGTTTCTTAATATATCATCCACAAGAACTGTTATGGTATCTAGAGTCGATTTGTTTTTTTGATAACCTCCTTGAAATTTCGATCATATATTATAATTCACTAAATGGGAACTGATTTTTGTGTGGATAAGACGTTCTAGTATCTTGCCAGGTACAGGTAATACACTTATCGGTCTCAGGTTTGATACATTTGAAGGATCACCATGGTCGTCTAATAGCTCACATTTAAGGTCTATGACAGCTCTATGCAAGGACTGATGATTACTGGCCATCCTGCCAGCATGGTGCCATGGCAACCAAATGGAAGGTCAATGGCCCTTCCATCCACTTCATTAGAAGGTCCAGAACCAGTGAATAATAGTCCCTGAGAGCCCCTGGACATAGTCTCTACCCCTTCTATCCCCATCATTAGAATGTCTAGACCCTGTGAATATGGTCGCTCAGACCCCCTGCTCCCTGTCCCGGTCCCACCCCTTCTTATCCCCGACATTAGAAGGTCTAGACTCTGTGTATATATTCCCTCTATCTCTTCTATCCCTATCATTACCAGGTCTAGAACCTGTATATATTTTCCCTGACACCCCCAAAATGCATCATGCATTCTTCATGTTGACAATACAGTACAGGCTACAGAAAGCTTTCCCAGAAGTGTTAGACCGTCCAGACTGTGACCCTGCTCAGCATCACTTAACCCTATCGTGCCCAGAATTACATTTAGGAAGGTAGTTTTTTTTTTAATACAGTTCACATGGTGCCATTAACTATGCTATTTTGGAAATAAAGTGTCCATTTGCAGAATAGGGCTTTCAAAAAGATGTCAGAAAATGCTATATAGAGCACATCTAGAAAAAAAAAAGAAATAACCAAAATCGATTCTGGTCCAAGAAGTTGAATAGGGCTGATCCAGACTGAAATGACCTGCTTCCCATTTTTATCTGATTCTTTTATGAATATAGGATATTTTCCAATTGTATATCATCATTTTGACATCCCAAATAAGGGATGTATAGCCAAGCAAAAAGGGTCCCCCAGGGGAAAAGTCATTTTTCTAATTTCAGGCCATGAACTTTCCAATGATATATCACATGAGAAAATATGTCTGTTTAGAGTTACAGCTTTATTAACTTAGATGGTTACCGACCTGTTCAAGTCCCAAATAAGGTCTACCTTGTATATTTCACGAGATATATCAGATATATATGTATAATTAGGCATAATTCTGCAAATTAGGGAAATTGTCATATTCTTCACATTCTTTTTCTCATAAAATTTGATCGGATTATCAGATTTTTACCATCTTTTCAACACATCGATCCTTGTTGGTGTGGCTACAAATAGGCTTTTTTGATTCCTCAATTTTGAGTGAAAATAATGTTTGCATGGCAACCAATATCAACAAAAACAATGATTTCTTCCCCCCAAATGCCCAAAAACCTTCTATATACATTCCAAATTTGGAAGGTTTTCCTTAAAAATAGGAATTTCCCATTAGGAAGATTGTAATCTACATAAAATAGTAGTATTTAACTATTTTTGGTATATTTTTCCCCTTGTCCCCCTGGTGGCCAGAATTGGTACTAATACCCCTAGGACAGTTGTTTTAACTTGCCTCGTCACATATTCTAATATAAATAGGAAGATTTTAAATTACATCACCGGAAACCTTGGAAAAAGTTATGAAATCAAAATTTTATACCGATTTTTCGATTTTCTATCCCTAAAATTTATATTTAATTTAAGTGAATCCCCTGTAAATAATGTGTCCCCCATGATAAGAGAGGGCATTCATCTCAATCTGAGCAGGAGGACCACCAGGGTGGACTATTGAAAATCTATGCTACAGAGCACACTTATTCAATTCTTAGCACGTAAGGGTTAAGTGTCACTAAGTGGTAGGTTAAGTGTCAAAACCATGCGGTCATAACTATTTAATCAGTAGTTGTTATAAAAAAAAAGGCACTCAAAAGGCCTAAATTGTGGTTAAAGCATCTTCATGACCAAATGTACTGCCCCTCATAAAACCAGCAAAGGTTGAGGGTGCCATCCTCTGCAATCTCATCGACTACTTGGGTCAGTGCGTCCGAGCTGCACATGGCCTCAGCTAGGCTGAAGTAGTCACACCAGTAGGTATCCCTAGTGAGGTCGTCTATTTGGTTATCAGAGACACCTTTAACCAATCGCATCTGCAAGTCGATGGCTATGCAGTCAGGTGGCAAACCTTTGCCTCCTAGCATCCGTGGAGAAATCCAAGGGTCCTTTCCCGAGCGGTACGGATGTACTCCTTTGTAACATTTTTATATCCCCTCAGTGCTGTGTCTAGTCCGGGGACAGTGACTGGCACTTCGAGGATGGTGTCGGCCGGTTCGGGCATGACTACCTCCACTCGGGAGTCTATTCCTACATTCAAAAGAACTTCGGAACGGTGAATTGGTCCCTTGGGAGGACACCTAAATGGTGAAGGAGTCTACTCGAGAAGACGCCGACGCTAAAGCTGTGCCCAACGGTGCTTGACCTGACTCTGTCGAGGAAACCCTTGAGGACCTCGAAAAGAAGCAGGCCAAGATGGAGACAGAGAGGAAAGCACTCCTCAAGAAAAAGACCAACTTGAGGAAAAACATCGAAAAACTCAAGAAGGAAAAAGATCAGAAAGAAGGTTTTGAAGAGATCAAACCTTAACGGAACAGGAAACGACTCTCTAAGAAAGAGGTAAAAGACGACTCCGACAGTGAGGACTCTGGTGCGTCCACCAGGCCCTCTCGAACTCAGAATCGATCGGGTTCAAAACCGACCAAAACGACCTCACCCGAACCGGAGGCTGCCAGTGCTTCTTCGAAGTCCGCCTCTCCGAAGAAGGTACAGGCTCTACCACCAGTTCCTGCCTTCAAAGTCACGGAGGAGGGCGAAATCTCCGATATGGAAGTAGACTGGAATGGAAATGGCAACAAGGATAAGTCATTAAGTTCGGGTGAACGAAGAGGTATCGGCCATCAAAGGATGGATAATGTTCCTCGCTCACTCTGTGGCGCCCAAGGGGTCGAAATCCGTCGTCCGGGTTTCTACTGCAGTCGTCTGCACCACTGCCGGTAAGTGGGTCACCGGTGGCTTCACCGGATTCCCCCATCGTCTCGAGAGACGAATCCGGTACAGGAGGGCGATCCCCCCTGCACTGTTGTTGCTTGGAGAAGACGGCAACGGTGAAACCGGTGCACTCTCCTTCCCAAAGTTGAAGTTCTCGAGATCATCGTCAAACTCCATCAACTCCTCTTCCCGCTGGGTGACTGGGGACAAAGGCCGTGCACCCTGCTGTAGTTCGGCATCCGGAAGGATGCTTTCGGGAGTCAAGTGACCCGGCTCGCTGGACTGCTTGAACTCCGCCACGGTTTTCTCAGCCATAAAGCGGAGAAGACAACTTCTGGGAGTAGTGTCTCTCCCCAAACACTCACCTACACGGTGTTTATCCTGCTCACAACACTGTTGTAAGCTGCTTCTTATTTAAGAGTAAATCACAGAGAAGAGAAAAAAACACACCACTATGTCCAGCTCTCTTTCTCCCGCTCAATCCAAAATGGCCGAATTCTCGTAGTTGACGTCACTATCCCGCGGCTAGGCGGGGTCACGAGAGGTCATACGCGAGTAGCCAATGTGACGTCACACAAACATATGCGATACATATAAACAAATAACAATCCGTACAGTTCTGCCATTATCGCTCGTCTGCGGGAGACTCTCAAGGGATTCATATGGAGTTTTATGGGTAGTACTCACTTACCCACCGAATCATTCGTCCAATACCAACTGGTACATCTCCCGGGGCTCACAATAGCAAGCTGTTGCGGATTGTTAAACGAAGCACAACATGAAACGGATTACAGGACAATACACTCGTTGTGTGACGGGTTAGGTTACTGCACCCTTGGCAAGTCGTGGACTGCGACGGAGCACCACACCTTCCCCAGCTCCCTTATTCGACCTGGCAGACTTCCGAGCCTTCTCTAGGGATTTCGTAGCCAACAATCTCCCCTTCCTCTTTAGTCCACCTGCACCCGTCGAGACTTTTTTGACAATACCACGCCGAGATGATGTTGGCGTTGGCATTTCAGTTTTACTTGGTACCTTTCTCAGTCTTCCGGGACCTCTACTTGGCAATTTTTCTAATCGGGGTACCCTATCCATATTCAATATGGATTTGGAACCTTCCCCATATTCTTCGTCAGAGGTCTCTCTCCCTAACCAAGGACGTAGTCTATCTACATTGGATTTATACATCCTTCCTATATCCGATTGTATTAATACTGTACAATCACTAATCACAGTACTTACCGTAAACGGACCATCCCAGTTGGATGCCAATTTGACATGTCTGAGGGGTTCATGCAATCGTAGAACACGATCCCCGGGTTAAAGTGTCTAACCTTCAAACCCGTATCGTATCTGGCTTTTTGCCAGCGAGCACTTTTATGTAATTCTAGACAAACTGTTTCATATGCTTTTTTAAGCTTCCACAAAAACTACCTGGCAAGGTAATTCGGGATTCATTCCTACAACACCAAACACCAAATCTGCTGGCATTATTAAATCTTCTCCAAATACTAGCAAATTTGGGAAGCAGTTAGTACTCGAATGAACAGTGCTGTTGTAAGCGTGAGTTACAAAGTCGCATTGTTTATCTAAATCATCCATATTGTCATTCACGAGTGACTTTAGGACTTGTATAAGGGTTCTATTGAACCTTTCTACTAGTCCATCACTTTGTGGACGATACGGGTTGGTCCTTGTTTTACAGATAGCGAGATATTCGCACATACTTTGCCAGAGATAGGATTCGAATTCCCTTCCCTGATCACTGTGAAGCATTAGGGGTACCCCAAAGGTTAGTACCCAACCCTTCACAAAAGCTTCTGCACAAGTGACGGCTTTATGATCAGGTAGTGGGAAGACTTTAGTATACTTAGTATAATAGTCACACACTACCATCATGCACGTATTATCATTCGGGGTTTTATTTAACCCGCTAATAATATCAACTCCTATCCAGGCGAACCTTACCCCGAATAATTCTGGGTTTATTTTTACAACAATCCGGACAACTAGCTACCCATCGGAGTAAGTCCTGCGACATACCCGGCCAGTAGTATCTTTTGGAGAGACGAGCTAGAGATTGTTTCTTCCCGAAGTGACCACTTGTTCTGTGTCCGTGACAATAGTACATGATGTCTCTACGCATGGCAGATGGGATGACAACTTGTATCTGTTTTCCACCATTATTACATGGTTTCCAATGGTACAGTATTCCTCTCTTGACTTCTAACTCTGTCCATTGGGCTAGAAATCTTCTCATTTCCCTATTCTCCAGCGCCGCTATAGGCCTAGCTGGACATATATACCCTTTGGCACAAATTGAAGGAGCCTAGCAGTAACCGTGTCAGCTTCCTGGAAGTTCCTTATGATTTCTAAGGACCAGTCCAGGACACTGCCAATACGTGTTTCGAAAGGAATGTGAATCGAGGCTGCTACTGCTCCATGAATCCCACAATCAGTACAATTCGGATTGTCACATTTCCGAATTGGTATTCGGGATGAGGCATCAGCATTTACGTGCTTATTTCCAGCACGATGCTGAATCTGACTATTTTCTAGTCTGAATTCTGACAGATGGGCTAGCCATCTCCCTATCATTCCTTCGGCATCCCGAAAGTTTAGTAACCATCTTAAGGAGGAATGATCCGTACGTAATGTAAAGTTGGTTCCCTATAAGAAGTGTTTAAACTTTTTGGTATACACCATGACAGCTAACAATTCACGTTTAGTAGTGCAATAATTTCGCTGCGTTTTACTCAGTGTGTTGCTAGCGAATGCTATCGGAACCTCCACTCCACCTTGGACTTGGAAAACGGCTGCTCCTATACTTTCATTGCTAGCATCCGTATCCAGTATGAAATGCCCATCCTTGGATGGATATTGCAGTTCTGGAGTACTCTTGAACAAGGCTTTTAGTTTCCCGAAAGCTTGCTCTTGTTCGGTTCCCCACGGAACTTATCCTTTCTGCTTCCAGGGGTCCATGTCGTTAAGATTTGTAAGGGATAACTTACCTGAGAATAATTCGGTATAAAGTCTCTGTAATATGAACAGAATCCCAAAAATGACCTTACTTCCTTTGGATTCTTCGGTACACCCCAGTCCGTTACTGCCTGGATTTTTTAAGGGTCAGCTTTTATTCCATTATCAGATATTATTCGGCCCAAATAATTTATGGACGTTCTAAACAAATTACATTTCTTTGGTTTAAGTTTTAAACAGTTAGATATTATTCTCTCTAAAACTAGCTTGAGGTTGTGTAAGCATTCATCAAAAGTTTTATCGAATACTATAACGTCATCAAGGTAAACTAGGCACCTTTTCCATAATAGATCACCCAAGAGTGTCTCCATCATGGCCTCAAAGGTTGCCGGAGCATTACATAAGCCAAAAGGCATAACATTATACTGGAACAAACCTACATGACTCGAAAAAGCAGTCTTTTCCATATCATCTGGGTTCATTCCTACTTGCCAGTATCCGGACTGCAAGTCCAAGGTACAAAACCATTTATTACCTCCCAAGGAGTCGATGGTTTCATCAATCCTTGGCAATGGGTACGAATTTTTCTTTGTTAAACCATTTAGTTTCTTAGTCTATGCAGAATCGGATAGACCCATCCTTTTTAGTCACCATACATACCGGACTACTCCAAGGACTGTTAGAGGGAATTATTACATTCCGTTCCAACATCTTAGCTATTTCGGCTTCCGCTACCCTTTTCTTAGGTAGGGGTAATCTCCGATATGGGATCTTGAAGGGCAGCGCCTCTCCCGTGTCAATGGTATGTAATACCTTCGTGGTCTTACCGAGTGGTTCACCCGGTGTGGCAAACGCTTTCTGATATTTCATCAATAATTCTTTAAGCGCTTCCTTCTTCAGAGGATCCTCTAAACTCATATCCTCATACATTTTCTTCAAGTCTTCGGTCCATCCCTGATCATCCATTTCAACCGGAAGGTTCAGGGAACAACTGGTCACTGTTTCAGCCAATGTAACGTTACCGAAAATGGATCCCTTTTCCAAATATAATGTCTTGTTACCTGGGTTGGAAACCGGTATGACTGACCAAGCCCCATTGGCTACTATCGTGTCGACCGATTCCAATCCTATAGCAGCCAGCATAACTGTATCCAGCTCAATTACTGCATCCTGGTTCTTTAACTCGGTATTACTCCGAACCAGAACGTTGCATGCTACTCCCGCAGGAATCTTTACAGTCTGGGCGACGGACGCCACACTGCTGACTTGTCTTAACACACATTGTACTTTCACTGGATAAGGATGCTTCACACTCAACTCACCCGTTCGCAGGTCCAACACTGCCCCATACAGTGCCGCTAAGTCCAATCCTAATATCCCTTCATCCACTATGCCAGCAATCGTGGTGGTTATCACATATTCGTGAGTACCCTCAAACTGCAATTTCACACGTCCTACCATATGTTTGCATCTTACTACCGTCGGCCGTTTGGGCGTTTCCTCCCATTAAGAGAGTATCACGCACATCCAGTATAAGATTCGCTATCTTCCGAGAGACACAGGGATAGCTAACTCCTGTATCAACTAGGAATTCAGCGGGTCTTCCATTGATATTAAGTGAAACATACCACCGCCTTCCATGCAACATGGAAGCTATATCAGTAATTACAGAATCCTCATTATTCGCACCTGGGTCTCGTCCACATCCTTTTAGGTATTCCAGACAAGGATGGCCCGGGGGTAGGTGAGCACTACCAACTCTGGCCAACAAACGACCTCCTACCTCTAATCTGGTACTGGGTTTCCCCTGTGCTCCCTGGGCACTTGTTATACCGGATTCCCCAATCTTCTGAGTGGGCTCCCTTACCACCTCAGTATTGGGCGAGTGTGTTACTCCATGATATCTCTGCTGGTGATATCATGGCAAGTGACTTTTTCTGGGACCCTGTTGCTTGCCTGTAACAGAATCCCTTCCTAGTTTTCCTTATCCTCTATGGTAGAAAAACTCATCCTCATCCTATACACCGGTTTCTCTGCTACACATTCAGCAGCGAAATGTCCTAGCTCCTGGCACCGGTAGCACCGCCTCTGGGATTTATCTACCCTTGGGCGTCGCAGAGCATCCGTTAGCCGGGTAACCAGATTCTCCATAAAATCACCCTGAGCAGTAGAGACTGCTACCTGATGAGTAGAGAATGTGGGTAACTGCGGTACCGGTAGGTGTGTTACCGGTTTTTCGGCACCGGTAGCTGAAGAGCTGCTGGTGATGCGTCTCCAATAGGTTTCTGGAAGTTTGTTTTCTTCTTTATACCTCCCTTTCGGTACCTTTTCTGCCGATAATATTTACCGGCAATTTGTACAGATCCGATGTATTCTCCATTCTCATCAGAGATATATTCATAATCAGAGTCCATTGGACTGGACCGCAGTAGTATATTCCGGTATGGGCGGATCACTTTTAACTGCTGAAGCTCTTGCAAGGGGTGCGTTTGCACCTAGCAACCGCTTCTTTCTATCATAATTCTCGATAGTCATGAACAGATCTTTGAAAGAAGTATCGTCCTTCCATTCATCCCAGGCCACTGTCTTATGTTCCGAATCACAGAGTCCGGCAATGAATTGAGTGAATAACTCCTGTATCCAACATTCATCGTCGTATTCCCAATTAGGCCTAGCTTTACTAAGCAAGTCCTGTAATTCTAGCCCGAAGACCTTGTGTGATTCTCTGGGTTTCTGTGTCCGTCTTTTAAATGTGATCCAAGGATCTTCTTGGACAATAGAACTGAATAGGTAGCAGGCACACTCTAACAATTCGTCATAGCTACCTTCAATGCCATATTCTTTTCTCTACCTGTTCAGGGCAACTTTACCTCCCTTACTAAGCCAGCAAACTAAATACGGTAATGCTTTGTCTTTAGTCCATCCACTACAATTTACCTCGTCTACGAAGATTTAGTAATTGTCCTTCCAAGGTTCATTTGGATCATATGGTGGAGGTATCCAAGCCATACGACTCGCAAGATTGGGACAGCCTTTAAGCTGATTGGCTTCCTTCAAGCTCCAGTCCATTACTTAGATACCATCGGCTCCTTTGCGATAGCAATCGATTCCTAATCCCTGAATGCATTTACTATTATCAAAAATTTCCTGCATTCAGGGAGACATAGAAGAATGCCTGTTCATTTTCTTAGGCCTTCCTCCGTCTCCTTGGCTCGCACCATCTGGGGTATTACCTCTACCCCCTGGTCCTCCTGATGGATAACCTCCACCTCCGGATCCTCCTGATGGGTATCTACCACCTCCGGGTCCTCCTGATGGATAACCTCCACCTCCAGATCCTCCTGATGGATATCTACCACCTCCGGATCCTCCTGATGGATAACCTCTACCTCCGGATCCTGCTGATGGATAACCTCCTCCTCTGGATCCTCCTGATGGATAATCTCCACCTCCTGATCCTCCTGATGGATAACCTCCACCTCCGGATCCTCCTGATGGATAACCTCCACCTCTGGATCCTCCTGATGGATAACCTCCACCTCCGGATCCTCCTGATGGATAACCTCCACCTCCGCTATAGCCTTGGCTAGCACCTTGCCCAAAATAATTTGAATGTTGGGTATAGGTATAGCCGGTATTAATACCGTCATAGCCGTAGTTATACCACGATTTCTGGCTTACACAGTGCTTTTTGGGGTCTATTCCCATCCACATATCTGTCGATATTGCACACCCTATAGGCCGTAACATCAATTTTGTAAGGCGTGCGGTTATCCATGTAAGGCATGCGGTTATCCATGTAAGGTGTGCGGTTATCCAGGATAACCGCATGCCTCTCATGTCCTTACATGTCATATGTTACATGTTAAAACCAACTGAATATTTCATTGCCATGGTAGGGGTCGAACCAGCAATCTCAGGTCCGTAGCCTAACACCCTATGCACTGCGCCACAGAGACCGACGAAAGGTGGTTGGCTAGAACTAAACCAAACAAAGGAATCCTAGCCGGGCGCTGAGGCGTGTGTACGGATCGTACATAACCACGGGACGCATTCAAATCAATCCAAGCCGAGACGGCTGCAGGAGGAGGAGACGGGGTGGCCTAGCGGTTAGCGAGTTGCGCTCAGCCGTCAGAGGTACATGGATCGAGCCCCGGTCTGGGTGCATCTTTTTTCGCCATGTGCGCTGTCGCTGTCCTCTGCCGGCCGAGGAGGTGTATTTTATACACAAACATAACAGCGAGACGCATCTTTTTTCGCCGTGTGCGCTGTCGCTTTCCGCTGTGGGGCGAGGAGGTGTATTCTACACAAACATAACAGCGAGACGCATTCAAAGCAAGCCAAGCCTAGCCGGGCACCGAGGCATGTGTACCGCTCGTGTACAAACATAACCGCGAGACGCATTCAGAGCAAGCCAACACCGGGGCTGTCGCTGTCCGCTGCCGGGCGCCGAGGTACACACAATGGCTGGCATCGAGTCCCGGGGAGGGGGAATAATTTTTGTTTTCAACTTGAATTTATTGGTTTCGTGGTATAAAATAAGTAGTCAATGGATAACTCATGACTTGTGTGTGTTAGCAAAGGCTAATAACACTCGGCCTATGGCCTCATGTCATTATCCTTCACTAACACACACGCGTCATGAGTTATCCATTGATTACTTGTTCACTATTTCACTCGGAAACCACGTGAATCATTAGATGGAGGTTGACCACCACCTGCATACATCACTGGATGTGGGTTGTGTATATTTTGTAATTGAGGATTACTTGCATAAGTCGGACGAGATGGGGCATTCTGAGAATACGTATCCGGCATTGTATTCCTTGTAGGGGGACGTGGAGTACTTGCTCCGGGACCAGGATTTGAAGGTCCCGGGACGGATTTGGGTGGGTCTGGTTGTTTCGGGTTCTTCTGCTGATGTCTATCCTGTCCACCCGAACCATCGTTATTTGGATCTGAAGGATCCCCGGCTCCACCAGCGGCTGGCTTTGTGTTCATCAAGAAAGGCAATTGGGGTATGGGTGGGGCTCTTACATTGTTTAAGGGTGGAGTTATATGGGATCTACCTGTGGGAGGTGCTGTTATTCCATTAGTTGCTGAACTTACTCCATTCGGGGGCACAATAGGCTTATAAATACCCCCTGCCACGTGTTTATCAGCCCCATCGGTTACGAAAGGATTATACCTCATAGGGCCAGCCATAGGTGTCGCATTCTGCGATCCTATGGCAGTATTATCATCTACTGCAGACCCTGCTTGTAAACGACTAGCCAATTGTACGATGATTGTGTCGTCCAGTGGGCCAATTGCCTGTTGGGTTTGTTCTACATAGTCACCCAATGCAGCTGCAGTATTCTGTTAATCCTGCAGTTCGAGTAGGTAATCATCCCGATCATTCCTTAATTGCTCGTTATATCGGAGGATACCTATTCGGACAGTTTCATTATCTTCGGCCTGCTTAACACAACATTGTTTCAGGCGCTCATATTCTGTCTGTAGCGACTGCCTTGCATTTTGGAATTGTATTTCCTCCTCATGCAACCGCTGCTTCAGAGTTTGTCTCTCATTTTCAAACTCATTTCTCATATCTTGGATATTTTCTAAAATATCCTCTTTCTCCTCAAACGCTTCATCTTTAGCTCTCGCTATCAGGTTTAGTGTTTTGTTCATAGCCAGGTATTGCTGGTTCATTTCATCCATTTCCCGATTATATTTATCATGATCTGGAACAGTGAAAGTTACATTCCCAGTGGTTATAGCACTACAGTCTAGTGGTGGTAATTACCCTGGGACATCTTAAGGAAGTTCACAAAAGGTTACCTTCCTCGGCATAGGAGCAGGATGATTCGGATCATGGCTTCCTCCTGTTTCAAACAAAGAATCTGCTAATTCCAAATTAACAGAATAATGTTGGTTGACACGTTCAACCCTGTGCTTCACCAGGATTGAATCCGGGACATTCTCCTCACTATCCGCATAGTGAGGTATCGTATTCCTCCATTGCTGGTCCCCGGAGGGCGCATGTATTTGCGCCGAATCCTCCCGGGACTCATTCGGATTGGCACTATACACCAATCTTGAATTTGCCTGTTCGGACACTATGTGTCCGGGCTATACATGTTGCCGAACCCACTGGTCACGGCACCAGTGTAATGGTTCTTCTCTCTACTTTAGTGACAAACAAGCCAACAAGAAGAGGATTCAGCTGTATGCGAACAGGTTTTATTTTGTTCCGTATGACACAAGCACGGCTACCCGGAGGTAGCTCGGGTAGTTCTCAACAGATACTGGATTCTCTGGTTAGCCTCTAGAGATCCCTATAAGGAGGTGGTCAAGCCAGCTCTGACGCGGCGACTGAGCCCTGTCCTCCTTTTAAAGGTAACGACAGTGGCGCCACACCGTGCCTCTCTCACACCTCCCGAACAGATGCTGCCACCTATCCTGCAAGTGGAGGGCGAAACCCGGGTGGCTGACTCACCCACCGCGCCAAAGGACCATCACGTTATTAACATGCATATGTACATACCTCTACAGTAGTTAGAATTTTGTATGTGGCAGCCATTTCGAATTTATTTTGTGTTATGCCCTGTCTAATGAGATGAGATTATTGCAAAGCCTTTTGCTGCTGGTAACATTCATTATGCAAGGCATGCACTATTCAATGTTCATATATTAAATGCCTGATGATATCAGAGAGGGTTTCGTGAAGAGGCAGCATACTATGCATCAAAGTGCCAGTATATCTAATAGCATATGGAGGGACATGAGGCTTTGGTACAGACTAAGAGGGATAATTGGTGATACTCTGAAACCTAGGGAATATATGAAACAAAACAACTTCAGCATAAACAAGAGATAATACCAATAATCAAGTCATACTCAAAAGACAAACAAGTGCTACAAGATTAACATTAAACATTATGATGGCCTCACAGTCCTGCAAATAACCTCTCTCAGACCATGCTGAACCAGGATGGTCCTACATTACATAACACATCCTGTGGTGCTCTGTGTTTGGTGACCAGGAGGACACATAAACACATGGGGCTAGTTGGGTGTCTCCCCACCAAAATGTTATAGGGAGAAACACAAAACTTTCCCCACTTTTTTATCTTTTTTAAGTAATACCTCTGCTAACTCTACATCTGTAAGTTTGATTACTTTTGGCATTGCATAAATGTTGAGATACTGAAAGTGAAAGATGAACTGCCAGGCCAATATATATAGAGGTGCAGTTAAAATAGTCACTCCATGTACTTAACTACAACCTAGTTCAGAATGTAACAGATAATAACTTGCTCTGATTAACACAGAGTCAAATGATATTTCTGTAGATGACGCTATATAGTTACCCCTTCTATTATACACAGTAGATCGTGTCTCATTCTATACAGGTTAATTATCCTGGGTTAATTACCAGACTATACTTTTAATATTTGTTTGGCACATTCATCTGAAAAACAGACCATCATCTCTTAAGTGTGTCTTTTTTTTTCTTTTTCTAAAAGCTAGACAATCATAACATAAGTGTTAAAAATCTAAAAGTGAAAGATAAACAGCCAAAGAGATATTGAAAGATTAGTCTGGAAATAAACCCTGGGTAACTAACCTGTGTAGGGGCTCGTGGAGCGTTGTATATAGTGCTTGCTCCCTATTCGAGAGGGTGGGTCGACTGGTGCGGTTGCCACCGTGGGACCAGAGGTCGCTTCGATCTCTGGCTGCTACGGGGTGGCGGCAGCACTAGTCTTCGCTACTCCAGTCCCTACCTGGGACCGCATAGGGAGCTCAGTTGGTTTCTGGCTGCGTCCAGGACAACACCTGAAGAGAACCAAGCCATCTTCATAGCGCCACTTCGAACTTATGTTATCCTAAATAAACATGTGCCGCTTGCACTAACCCCAGCTAACTTGTCTGGTTTTGCTTGATATTGACATATCTTGAACTGAACCGAAGTTATACAAGAACTCCAATCATTACACTGGTGCAGTGACCAGTCTTGGTTTTAGTGCGCGATCCTGGAGGTCGAACCGAACCATGACGGAGCGACCCAAGGAGACTTGGGGTTCGACAGTGGTGACTCCACTGAATCTGACTTCAGCAACTTAGGTTCTGAAATGAAGGCACCACCATTTACGGTTGATACAGGCCTAAGCCTTACTTTCGAAACCGAAGATGGCTACAAAATGTTCGCTGATTCCCTGACAGAAAAGCTAGTTCGAACTCCTAAGTTGACAACTACTACCCATGTGTAATTGACTTCGAATCCGAAGAAACTAGATCTTACAGAACAGACCACTTCGGATCAAAGAACTCGAAGTCCCATCATGATGATGAACACTTCGCTTCGAAGACATCTAGCTACTACTACTAGTACTGCTACAGCTACACTGATCACATACAGAGAGTCCCTAGAAGGCTTAAGTACATCTATATTTGATGTAGGTGGAAGCCAAAGCCAAGGATTGACTGCAAAAGAATACTTGCAACAGCAAGCAATCAACCGAAATGAGATGATGAAACGTGACCAACAAAAGAAGTGGGAAAATTCCGAACGCAAAGTATTGCGCCTACGAAATCTCGAAAAACAATGCGAGAAATACGAAAATAAACAAAAGATTCTATTTTTTACTCTGAACAATCTTGAACAGAATGTAAAAAATAAGGTAGCTCGAAACAGATCTCTGGAAAAAGAGCATCTAGTTATCCAAAAGAAGCTCGAATTGACTAAGGCTGAATTGGAGAACGAGAAACTCAAACTTGAGATTGAATACAAACAATGGGAAGCTGATCAAGAAGATAAACACCACAAATTGTTAATCAAAGAAGGTAGAATCCGAGAAAACATAAATCTTCGGAAGACCGAAAATGAAAAATTAGTACAGATACGAAACGCAATGATTGAAGACAACGAACAACTATTGCTGGAAATAAAGGATAATAATGAAGACTTGTTAACCCACCAGCAAGAACTGTGCCTACAGATAGCTCAGCTAACAAAGAAAAATAATGCTCTAGACTGTTATGTAACAGGTTTGGAGAATACAGTGCCACCACTGAAGATGACCACAACATGTCAACTAACAACAGTCGACATTTCGAACAATGATAATGTCCATATCGATGATGAGGAAAATTCTTTCCATACTGATACCACTCCAACTACATGTTGTGACATCGCTGACGATTTAGATTCAGATGAAATCGAGGAACAGAATGTAATACCTTCCGATCAAACTTTTGTGATAACAATCTCAAATTGGTCTTGAAGCGGATTCAAGCCAATGGATTGAAGCTTAAACCTAAGAACTGTAATTTATTCAAAACATCCATTACCTACTTAGGTAGAATAATAACACCTGATGGCATTCATGCCGACCCTGAGAAACTTCAATCAGTTTCAGAATGGGCTAACTCCAGAGTGAGCTATCTTTGCAAATATTTGCGCATTGGACTCTGGGACGGGTTAAATAACGTTTCCCATGGGGCAACGAGCAAGACAAGTCTTTTCAAGCTATAAAAGACTTGTTTGCAAATACGCCAGTGTTGAAATACCCGACTTCAGATGGGCATTTCATCCTCAATACAGATGCCAGCAATGATAGCATAGGGGTGGCCCTGTCTCAGGTCCAAGACGGAGTCGAAGTTCCTCTTGCTTTTGCAAGCAATACTTTGAATAAAGCGCAGAGAAACTACTGCACCACCAAATGTGAGTTATTGGCTGTGGTGGTGTATACTAAAATGTTTCTGCACTTTATATGGGGTTCCAACTTTACGTTAAGAACAGATCACTCATCTTTGAAGTGGCTCCTGAATTTCAAGGACGCGGAAGGGATGATTGGGCGCTGGTTAGCTCATTTATCTGAGTTTGGTTTGGAACACAGTCAAATCCAACATCGAGCAGGTTCGCAGCATGTAAATGCCGATGCCCTGTCCAGAAGACCGATACGAAAGTGTCAGAAAGCTGATTGTGATGATTGTGGGGCACACAATGCTGTGCTAGCGGGGGTTCAAACCCGAGGTAAAACTCAGAGGATCGAACCATTGCCTGATCTCTGTGTGGAAAACGTTGTTGAATGGTCCCCGGAGACCATCAAACAATTCCAACAGACTGACCCTGCAATAAAACGAGTTAGTCAACTACTTAAGAATGGTAAGAGGCCAGAAAGGCCAGCCATCTCTATAAATTTCTAGCTCAGTGTTCCGAGCTGGAAATGATAGACGGGTTGCTTTGTCATTGGAAGACTTGTCCTACCAAGGAAAAGATTTTGCAGATAATGATCCCTATGGCAATGAGACGTGACATAATCTACTTCTGTCATGGCCACAAAACTAGTGGACATTTTGGAAAGAAGAGGTCGCTCGAACGCCTCGCGAGACACTATTACTGGCCTGGAATGAGCAGTGATATCACCAGATGGGTTATGACTTGCCCCGAATGCGGCAAGAATGGGTATGGGTAAAATGCCCTTGATGCAAGAACTGTTCGGGGTAAGATTTGCCCGGATAGCAGACTCGAACCACACCTCGTGGAAACACCTGCATTATGGTAGTTTTAGACTATTACACAAAGTATACTCATGTATTCCCACTGCCTAACCACAAAGCTGCCACTTGCCCTAGTGCATTTGTCAAAGGATGGGTCTTACATCTGGGCGCACCCCTGATGATGCACAGCGATCAAGGAAGAGAATTTGAGTCACATTTATGGCAAGAAATGTGTCATTATTTGGCGATATGTAAAACTCGAACCAACCCATATAGACCACAATCTGACGGTCAAGTGGAGAGGTTCAATAGAACATTGATTCAAGTCCTGAAACTCTTGGTAAGCTCATGCCAAGATGATTGGGATGAACAATGTGACTTCGTAGTACATGCTTATAATAGTACTGTACATGCCTTGACAAACTGCTCTCCAAACCTTCTAGAAGATATAATTATGCCTGCAGACTTGGTGTATGGTGTAGTTGTCATTAGTCCTAAAGCCCCATACACTATACTGTTTGTAGAATCATTGAGAGATCACTTCAAGCGAGCTTATGAGCTAGTTCGAATTGAATTAATGAATAATGCTCGATGGCAGAAAATTGGCTATGACACAAATTTGAAGCATCGACATTTCAATGTTGGTGATAGGGTATTTCGAATTCACGAACCCCTATCTTCTAAGAAATTAGTCTCGGGATGTGATGGCCCCCATGTGGTGACGAAGATCATCTCCGAGTCCACTGTTAATATATTGAGTCTACCAACTGGTAGACCCAATAAATGGAATGTGTGTAGATTACGACGTTGGAGAGGTAGGGAGGCAGCCAACGCCGAGTGCAAAGAACTGACAGAGAAATGGAACAGAGAAAAAGATCCTTATGAAACCTAAGTGTTTGAGGACATCGCCTGGAACTAAGAAAATGGATAAAAAGAAGTCTAAGAAGACTGGAACGAGAAAGGCTAAGACAATCGATGTGAATCTAAAATCTGATCACAAGGAAGTATGTCTCACAGAGACACAGGAGTAGATGTAGGAAGAGGACGCTGGTAGCCTCTGATAAACCACCTCGAACTCCTGGGTTAAAGAAGAAATATTGAGTAGGAGAGAGACACAGACCATGACTTGGCATAAGGTCTGCTGTTACTTAAGTCCTGGTACACAACGAGTGTATATGTCCTGTATTGTGTAATGTTATTTGTTTTTGAAAGTTGAGATACTTTGAAACTGACTCGAAGTAGGGCCGGATGCACTGAAGTACCCCATTTATGGTTGCTGTGGGTGACAGACAGCTAAGCTGACATGCACGTAAGACACTGCATGTATTTCTGTCGAACTCCTGATGATATGAACAGTGCAGGTACCCACCAAGACAACGACCAAACGGAGAGAAAAATCCTCAAACTACAGCGGGCGCAGCTCGATGTAGTACTAGTTTTTTGCCACGGCTTGAAAGGTGGCATGCCGGTTAAAAACTGAAGCGGCGCAGTCCCCCCGTGCGCATGCGCACTGCAGCATCAAGTGTTGTTGTGCACCCATTTTCGCTCACAGCAAGCGTCCCAATTTGAAGGAGACGGACATGCTTTTGGCGAGTGGTAGTTCCAGTTGTGCTAATTACAATTCTTCAGCGAGGCGGTGAATCAAAAACCTATCGAAGTAGGGAAGAGAAACTCCGACTGCTCTTGGGCCCATCATAATGGCCCAGAGCCAGGTAACGGCAACCTTAAACGCTGACCCCGAAGGACACCCCATCTGAGTCACCAAATCCGAGGAAGCAATGGACACTTCGGATGTCCTTGCTTCGACAACGACACCCACCGATGGCTCTACGCCAGCCCAGTTCTTCATCCTCCAACAGTCTGTCTTCGGATGGTCGAACTGGCGAGCTGGCCATTTGATACGCTTAGGTGCGCTCTCGATTTTTAATCGGGGGGTGCTTCTGTCCGCAGCGGTAAATGCTTGGCAGTCGCTCATCTATCGGCATCAGTCCGTAGACCAGAGGTGTTTCAAGGGACATTCGAATCCGCTCATCCTCTGCAATCTCATCGACTACTTGGGTCAGTGCGTCCGAGCTGCACATGGCCTCAGCTAGGCTGAAGTAGTCACACCAGTAGGTATCCCTACCAAGGTTGTCTATTTGGTTATCGGAGACACCTTTTACCAATCGCATCTGCAAGTCGATGGCTATGCAGTCAGGTGGCAAACCTTTGCCTCCTAGCATCCGTGGAGAAATCCAACGGTCCTTTCCCTTTGTAACATTTTTCCATCCCCTCAGTGCTGTGTCCAGTCCAGGGACAGTGACTGGCACTTCGAGGATGGCGTCGGCCGGTTCGGGCATGACTACCTCCACTCGGGAGTCTACTCGAGAAGACGCTGAAGCTAAAGCTGTGCCCCACGCTGAGCGACCTGACTCTGTCAAGGAAACCCTTGAGGACCTCGAAAAGAAGCAGGCGAGAAAGAGATGGAGAAAGAGAGGAAAGCACTCCTCAAGAAAAAGACCAACTTGAGGAAAATCATCGAAAAACTCAAGAAGGAAAAAGATCAGAAAGAAGGCTTTGAAGAGATCAAACCTCGACGGAACAGGAAACGACTCTCTAAGAAAGAGGTAAAAGACGACTCCGACAGTGAGGACTCTGGTGCGTACACCAGGCCTTCACGAACTCGGAATCGATCGGGTTCAAAACCGACAAAAACGACCTCACCCGAACCGGAGGCTGCCAGTGCCTCTTCGAAGTCCACCACTCCGAAGAAGGTACAGGCTCTACCACCAGTTCCTGCCTTCAAAGTCACGGAGGAGGGCGAAATCTCCGATATGGAAGTAGACGGGAATGGAAATGGCAACAAGGACAAGTCCTTGGATGAGATGAACCAACAACTGTTGGAGCATATCGATCAGAATGAAGAGCTTCTCAAGGACGCTACGACAAAATCCAGCGGGGAGAGACTGAACGGATCACAACTGAGGCTACTGCCAAAGTTGATGAAGACTGTAGAACTGTAGAAAGAAATCTGAAAGACGCTGCCAATACAAAAGGCATGTGTGACTTGAAGCTCCGGAAGCTGAGAGAGGAGATGGACTCCATGGACGCTAAGTTCATTGGGGCTTTCACATCCGACATACCTGAAAGTTCATAGTCAGACCAAGCCTGTGCTATGGAGACTTCAGAAAAGTAAACGATTTACCACCGATCCAACCTAGAGATCCGACCCTTTTCTCTATGTTGGAAGTTCGTCACACACTAACCTAAGCAGCGATGGCCTTGATGACTGGACGGCTGTAGACTCGAATCGCCTTCAATGATCTACATCTTCCCATCTTCATCAGGGCACAACATAACAGCGACGCGGCTTGCCACCGCCAAGTTTGACCTACCCACCGAGTGGATCTGCACACAAGCAGTGAAATGAAAATGAAGACACTCAAAGTCTAACTTTTATTGTACGGATAGACCCACTTCACTGGTGGGCTATCTTTAATTGCAATATCACTGTATATCTATTGTTTTGAACCCTGATGAAGGCACATTTGTGTTGAAACTGTTGGTTCAAATTGACTAAATAAACGTCATCTTTTATAAACCTAAGTTGGAATCTAGTTGTGTTGTTTATACATCTTTAAATTCACAAAATATCTATTGTTTAATAAGTGGGTTCGTACTTCCCCACATCTTGTATCTATTTTTCTATGTTTAGTTAACTCATAAAAAAGTGACTACTGCTGTATAACTATGTGTATATGAGTTGATCTCATAATGTAAAATATATATATAATTTCAAACTACAGTATTCTGTACCTTATGATCTGTAAAACCATCTCGAAGGGTTGGTATCTAATAACGGTACTATTACATTATTGTTCTAAGTCACTTAAACTTACACAGTCCATGTTCAAAAACTAGACATAGCCATATCATAGTGTAAATAGATACTTCTCTCTTTATATAAAACTAAAATCAGTTCGACGAACTGACCAAAAAATTATTAAAATGTTAACTCATACGTGAGTTCAAAAGGATTTTTTTTCGGGTAATTGTGCTCATATGTTCTTCTTAAAATACAAACTCCTCATGTATATTCAGGTATTTGTAACATTTATAATATAACAATCGTTCTTCAAACTACTGTTGTATAATTTAACTTTACCTAACCTCGAAGATGGAAAATCTACTCCACTTCGAAGTAGTATATTACATTTACTACCATAGGTCTGTCAATTTAAAAATGTTACATACTTTGTATATGCTTCGCTCCACACTATCATTGTGTAAATAATCACCTCGAGCCCTATTATAGTTTTTGGACTATTTCCTACGGGTTTTCTGCCCTAGTCATAGCCGATGGGGTAGTGTTGGGGCTCGTGGAGCGTTGCATATAGTGTTTGCTCCCTATTCGAGAGGGCGGGTCGATCGGTGCGGTTGCCACCAGTGGGACCAGAGGTCACTTCGATCTCTGGCCACTACGGCCTCACTAGTCTTCGCTGCTCCAGTCCCTACCTGGGACCGCGTAGGGAGCTCAGTTGGTTTCTGGCTGCGGCCAGGACAACACCTGAAGAGAACCGAGCTATCTTCATAGCGCCACTTCGATCTTATGTAATCCTAAAATAAACATGTGCCGGTTGCACTAACCCAAGCTAACTTGTCTGGTTTTGCTTGATATTGACATATCTCGAACTAAACCGAAGTTATACAAGAACTCAAACCATTACACCTGTATAGAACAAGACCTGATCTACTGTATGACAACATTCTTGACTATAACCAGGGCTCCACTATGTGGTATGGAGCGACAGCGTTACAGGCAGAACGCCAAAATCCATTGTTCTTAGTGACACATGTGAACACATTTAAACAAAAAAAAACAAAGGAATACCTGTGCCAAATCATCACTTGATATCTAGATTGTTAGAATTGGTGTTTTGGCTTGATATGGTCCGAGGGTAGGAATTGGTTCAACAGGGGCACATTGTTATGTCATCTACTGAATCTGCAGCACATTTGATACACTTATCTAAGCTAGAGCTAATGCTTTACCACTATGGCAGTGGTCTTTTTAGACGGAGATGTTGTAGACACTAAATTGATCCAAATTTTGAAGGCAATTGAATTACAGTTGCAAGAATACTAGTATTCTTACAGCAAGAAAACTAATATTCTTATGTCAGGTCTTGCTTGTATCGATCCTCATCAGTCTGTCTCTTCACGATAGCAGGTGAATTTAGCAAAAGTCCTGGCTTATATACTTTTTTCTAAGAGTGTTCTCAGATTCTTCCAGTTTCTTTCATTTCTTCCGGATGAAACATGAAAGAAACCATACAAAATAGGTTTTTCCAGGTTTTTTCCACTGTCCAGGAAGAAATACCTTTCATCCGGGAAGAAATCCAGCCCTGAACGAGTGTAACACTATAAAGATATCAAAAAGGGTATCTCTACTTCAAATCAACTTAAAGTTCTGAAAGTGCATTTCTCAGGTCATTGGAACTATTAAATTTTATGGTAGTTAGAATTTTGTATGTGGCAGCCATTTCGAATTTATTTTGTGTTATGCCCTGTCTAATGAGATGAGATTATTCCAAAGCCTTTTGCTGCTGGTAACATTCATTATGCAAGGCATGCACTATTCAAGGTTCATATATGAAATGCCTGATGATATCAGAGAGGGTTTCATGAAGAGGCAGCATACTATGCATCACAGTGCCAGTATATCTAATAGTATATGGAGGGACATGAGGCTTTGGTACAGACTAAGAGGGATAATTGGTGATACTCTGAAACCTAGGAAATATATGAAACAAAACAACTTCAGCATAAACAAGAGATAATACCAAGAATCAAGTCATACTCAAAAGACAAACAAGTGCTACAAGATTAACATTAACTATTATGATGGCCTCGCAGTCCTGCAAATAACCTCTCTCAGACCATGCTGAACCAGGATGGTCCTGTGGTGCTGTGTGTTTGGTGACCAGGAGGACACATAAACACATGGGGCTAGTTGGGTGTCTCCCCACCAAAATGTTATAGGGAGAAACACAAAACTTTCCCCACTTTTTATCTTTTTTAAGTAATACCTTTGCTAACTCTACATCTGTAAGTTTGATTACTTTTGGCATTGCATAAATGTTGAGATACTGAAAGTGAAAGATGAACTGCCAGGTCAATATATATAGAGGTGCAGTTAAAATAGCCACACCACGTACTTAACTACAACCTAGTTCAGAATGTAACATATAATAACTCGCTCTGATTAACACAGAGTCAAATGATATTTCTGTAGATGAAGCTAGATAGTTACCCCTTCTGTTATACACAGTAGATCGGGTCTCATTCTATACAGGTTAATTATCCTGGGTTAATTACCAGACTATACTTTCAATATCTGTTTGGTACATTCGTCTGAAAACAGAACATCATCTCTTAAGTATGTCTTTTTTTTCCTTTTCTAAAAGCTAGATAATCATCACATAAATGTTAAGAATATAAAAGTGAAAGATGAACAGCCAAAGAGATATTGAAAGTATAGTCTGGAAATAAACCCCGGGTAACTAACCTGTATAGAACAAGACCTGATCTACTGTATGACAACATTCTTGACTATAACCAGGGCTCCACTATGTGGTATGGAGCGGCACTGTTATAGGCGGCACACCAAAATCCATTGTTCTTAGAGACAAATGTAAACACCTGTCAGCAAAAAGAACAAAGGAATACCTTTGCCGCCTGTCATGCTGCTACCTAATGCTGCCTATTGGAGCTTGGGCTTATGTTTTGATTGTGGACATTTCCCTAGTCTTTTTGGCTTTGAGATTGATGCAATATTTTTTTTAACTATTCTCCACCTTGTTTTTCTTATTACACTGAACAAAGTAGAAGCCATTGCATACCAAAACATCACTTGATATCAAGAGTGTAGGAACTGGTGCTTTGGCTTGACATGGTCTAAGGGTAGGAATCAGTTCAACAGGGGCACATTGTCATGTCATCTACTGAACCTGCAGCACATTTGATACACTTATCTAATCTAGAGCTAATGCTTTAACACTATGGGAGTGTTCTTTTGAGAGGGGTGTTTTAAACACTAAATTGATCCAGGTTTTGAAGGCAATTGAGTTACAGTTGCAAGAATACTAGTATTCTTATGTCAGGTCTTGCTTTCATACATCCTCATCAGTCTGTCTCTTCACCATAACAGGTGAATTAAGCAAAGTCATGGCTTACATACTTTTTTCCAAGAGTGTTCTGATATTCTTCCACTTTTTTTCCATTTCTTCTGGAAGAAATCTGGAAGAAACCATACAAAATAGGTTTCTTCCAGGTTTTTACCACTGTCCAGGAAGAAATACCTTTTTATCCGGGCAGAAATCAAGCCCTATCAAACACTATAAAGCTATCGAAAAGGGTATCTCTACTTCGTATTTACTTAAAGTTCTGAAAGTGCATTTCTCAGGTCATTGGATATATAACTTTATAGCAGCCCACCAGTGTAGTGGGTCTGCTGCACAATAGTAATATACTTGGGGGATGTCTTCGGGGTATTCACTGCTTGTCTGCAGATCCAATCGGCAAACGATGAACTTGGTGGTGGCAAGCCGCATCATTGTGTGATGTGCCCTGATCAAGATGGGAAGATGTAGATTCGTCCATTGGGTTCCTGGGTCTGCATCCGTCTGGGCATCTTTCGAAGTGGGTCACAGTTCGGGTATTCGATAGTTCCCTATTTATGTGCCTTTTATGTAAAAAAAAAATTTTGTCAACCTGAAATAAAAACAGTTTCATGAAACGTTTTTCTGCAAAATGACTCTTGAAGGCCTATACACGTTTCTGTGTCAAAATACCAGCTGGATGGGGGATTTATCTTGGATATTTTGTCAAAACCGAGTCTAAGAATGCTAAGAATAGGCCCTAAGTAAGCATGTGTCATGAAGTGAAATCTACATTCCAAGCCAGAAGTTACAAGAAGACATGGACATTGACTCCGATCAGGAAGACAGTCGCGATCAAAATAGCAATGACCAAGGTTATCTAAACCAGCATATGGCAGAGGATGATGAAGCATATGTGAACCAGAGGGGCTCAAAACAATCAAATGAGGATGAAGGAAAGGAGAATGTGGCCAGAGGAAGCAGCAAGGACCATGACTACATCAATAATAAGGCTGGAAGTAGCAAAAGGGACCCTGACTACATCAATTATAATGCTGGAAGTAGCAAAAGGGACCCCGACTACATCAATAATAAGCCTTCTTCAGCTGGCAGGTTCAAAGGCCCCTCTGCAGTGTCCAACCATGCCATCAAGTTGGGGGACACAAACCAGGATAAGCCACAATATGGAGGTGTAAATAACCTTGTGGTAATATTTGGTGGGTCAAATACATCAGATTATGCAAACCAGCCTTCTCAGAGGATAAGGGGAAAGCCTGCTGGTGGGGTGGTTAAGTCAGACGATGTATTGGTGGAGATATCTGCTGTACCCCAAAGAGGGGATGAAGAACACAGCCACATCACAACCACTTAATGTTGAAGGCCTTATCTATTTTAATGGACTTTGTTTCTTTGATCACTAGATTAATTCTGTCCCTGATATCTTTAGCCAACAAAAATTCATTAACATCATTGTTCTGTAAATATATGGCTACATGTCTCCTTCTATCCTCAATGTGTTCCTGTTTCTCATTAGTCATCCAATCAACATCCCTTGTTTTAACCTTTCTAACTTTCATGGGACATACCTCATCTAGGTATTCTAGTATTAGCCCCATTGGTATATTCCATTGCTGGCTCCGGTCTAAGTTTATAAAACTCACCCCAGTCATGATATGTGGATCAACACAAAAGGTACGCCTGCGAGGGGGTCAACGGGCATACCTTTTACCATGTTGATCCACATATATATCAGTTTATCTATGATATCCTGCTTTCTATAGTGTCTGTAGCTCCTGCCCTCAAAGCTGACCTTAATTAGTTTAACTTGTTGTATTTTCTGTACAGGTCTTACTCACTTAGCACAAAACGTTTTTTCAATGTTTGGAAACATTTGTATTTGGTTTGGGTAATAAGTGTTTTTATTACATTGAAAAACGTTTTCAAACATATTTTGAACCAAATAAAGACATTTGTTTTTTTCGACCAATTTTCATCCAAACAAAAACGTTCTTTTATTTATGTGTCTTTTATGTAAAAAAAGATTTTGTCAACCTGAAATGTTGATCCACATATATATCAGTTTATCTATGATATCCTGCTTTCTTTAGTGTCTGTAGCTCCTGCCCTCAAAGCTGACCTTAATTAGTTTAACTTGTTGTATTTTCTGTACAGCAATCACTGGCAAATGGTCGCTAATTAGATCTGTCATTGGATTTCTATAAACTATGTTCTCAGCATTCGTTAAAATATTGTCTATTATAGTCCCCCCTCCCCCTTGGGTCATGTGCATTTATTAATCAATACCTTCAGATTATAGGTTTTAATAAAATTATTTAGTGGCCTATACTTCAATTCATTTGGCTTAGCAAAATCAATATTAAAGTCCCCCTCCCCTATCCACAGGTCGTAATCATCCATTTTAGTGTTATCAATAATGGATTTAAGCTTGTTGGTGAACAGGTGATAATCTCCCCCTCCAGGTCTATATACATTACATACAAGCTTCTTCCTTCTCCTAGGCTTGCATATAGCAACCTTTAGAATTTCCACGTCATCAGATATAGGTCCCATGTTCCACTACAGTGGGTGGTGTATTTGGCAAACTCGTTTTTTTACTTGTATTGCCATACCAAACCAATTTACCAACTGGTCCCTTCTGGAATTCATTTCTCAAGATGGTACAGCTGAAAACAGCCACTACGATTTAGAAACCCTCAAAAGTAGAGTGAATGATCATAGGAAATGCACTACGACTGCTCTGTATGATTAGCATTTAATGCAATAATTACAAAGGGTTTGGTAGGGAAGTCATATCAGTGCCATTATTAGTAACAATTTAATTGCAGGGCTATAATGCCATTAGAGTGAGGGATTCCACTAAGATTTGTCAGCGGTCTAGTCGTACCATTTTGGAAAATGCCTTCCCAGAAGCTATTTCTTAACCCCTAGGTGCCCAAGCACACTTTAAAGTGTGGTTTTAGGCTTAAATGGGGTTTAAATGCATGTATATTAAAGGAAACCATCATCCCAATACTTCTACTGGTCCAATCTGCAAAGTTAGACCCTCTATCGAACCACCATGACCTCCCAAACACAATGCAACCATCCATTTTGCTCCATTATACCAAACACAGGGAGTCAAAACTTGAAAATAAGCTGTCATATTATGTTATGCATTAGAGGGTCAGACATGAAACCAATATTATGCTAGATCATATACATCCAATGCCCCAAACTCCCATTTCAATTTTAAAGAAATGTTTGTATCCATAGAGATAATCCATGCATTGTTACTAGCACATTATGTCTCCTGAGTGGTAGTACACATATATGCGGAATCAGCTTTAAATGAGGCCTCAGAATTGCAAGTATTATGTATGGGGAGAGGCTATATATTACACAAGAGAGATCAAATACAACCAAATGACAACAAATGGAATGTTTTGGTAACTATGGTTACCAAACCTGACCAATATATTCCATGTCCTTAACTAAAGTCCTCACTCAGTTAATACTATTAAGGAAATGTAATACAGAATCAATATCAAAAGAGAAGATCAAAATACCACATGGGCTTATCAAGTGAGTGATATAATTGTGAAATAATGTAAAATGGTTAACAAAAAGGTTAACAGGCTATGACTGCACCCTCTTAGTCATACCATCATTTCCATTTTGACATCATTGACATTTTGCAGTCTTAGTGCTGTGTGCAATCCTAGTGCCTTAAGAAATGGCCTTCAGCCAGACTCTCCTAGTAGACTGCCTGCATACATTATTAAATGCAACCTACCATTCTGACACATCAGAGTAGCCACGCACCACCCTTAGTAGACTAATCTACCTGCTTTTAACCTATATCTGCAGCATAAGTTATGTAAGAATGCAGAATAACCAGGAGTATTGATTTACATGGGTGAGGTTGATATAATCAGCATGCGGACCTTGGTTTTGTTGTCTCTAGTGTTAGCACAATGTGCTGGAATACGCATATCTCGACCTTTTGCTGCTCAGAACTTCATCATGAACAACCCGTGTGCAGCTAGCTCCATCATACAGAAACCAACTTGGTTTTTTAAAAGTGAGTAATATTTTCTTTTTAAGTTATTTTCTGTGAAACGGTCAGCTTGACATTGTCTCTGATATTTAGAATATGAATAGAGATTACGATTGTGTAATTGAATATAAAGGTTTGAGTAACTTATTTAACAAGTAATCAATTGATAATTCTTGATATGTGTGTGTTAGCAAAGGATAATTACCCGAGGGCGATCTATATTGCATTTTGTTCAGGGTAATACGAAAAACAACATGGAGAATAGGCCAAAGAAATAGGTTGCATCCATGTCAAAGCCAAAAATACTAGGGAAATGTCCACAATCAAAACATAACCCCAAGCTCCAATAGGCGGCATGGGCGGCAGCATTACAGGCGGCACAGGTATTTCTTTGTTCTTTTTGTTTTTGTTTACATTTATATGACAGTTTTGCGTGAATGTCTCGGTATTTTATGCCATTGAAGCACATGTGTTGCTGAGAACAATGGATTTGATGTGCCTCCTGTAACGCTGCTGCCCCGTACTGCTAGTGGAGCCCTGGCTATAGTCAAGAATGAAATCACACAGTAGATCAAGTCTCGTTCTATACCGGTTAATTACCCGTGGTTAATTACCAGACTATACTTTCAATATTTTTTTGGCTGTTCAGCTTTCACTTTCAGTATTCTAACATTTATGTGATGATTATCTAGCTTTTACTCAGAAAAAGAAAAAAAAGACACAATTATGAGATTATGGTTAGTTTTCAGGTTAGGTACCTATACCATCAGTAGATGTTCCTCAAAATATTGTATCAAATAGGACATTTTTCAATATCTACATCAAATAAACCTTAACATTCTATGCATCTCATTGGTAAGTGAATTAGATAATTCAACATGTAGATTAGGACCTGAGGTTATGATTAAAACGTTTGTATAGTTTTCAGGTAAGTGATTCATAATCACCTTACCCAGAGGTCGATTCAGTACATTGGTTTGTTCCCTGCATGGGCCTATATATATGAAAGAAATCAACATCTGTAACTCATGTTATCGTGTATAATGCTCTGCTGCCCCTTTGTTGGCTACACTTGGTTAAGCAACCGGTACTGCCTCGTGAATGGTTTTGCAAAAAGTACCTGCATCACTGATGTTTATATCACGCTATACTGCATGTAGTTATGAGAAAACCCAATGTATTAGGCACCTTGTAGACTGGCTCATAGAATTGCTCTTAACTTGTAAACAGCTTCCAGTATAAAATACACAAGGTCTTGACACTATAAAACAGTATTAAAATTCAATTTCTCAAGGACTGGGTCAAGTATATTATAACTTTTTTTTAAAGTTCAGGGTGTTGCTGGCATGTGAGAATGGCTAATATGCAAAGTTTTACAATAGTTTTTTAAACCACTTAATGGGGGCTGTCCTTTTATCAGTACAACAGTGCTGTACACTGTGCTACTTTACTGGGATGCATTTCCCTATTCAAGATGTCATACAATGAATCAAATAAACCTTAACATTCTATGCATCTCCTTGGTAAGTGAATTAGATAATTCAACATGTAGATCAGGACCTGAAGTTATGATTAAAACGTCTGTATAGTTTTCAGGTAAGTGATTCATAGTCACCTGGTACTGCCTCGTGAATGGTTTTGCAAAAAGTACCTACATCACTGATGTTTATATCACGCTACACTGCATATAGTTTTGGTAAAACCCAATGTATAAGGCACACCTTATAGACTGGTTAACTGGCTTATAGAATTTCTCTTAACTTGTAAACAGATTCCAGTATAAAATACACAAGGTCTTGACACCACGCGCAAGAACTAAGTCAGTACAATCGCCAAGCTAAGAGGTGGTGTAGAGAGCCCAGTGTGTGACACTAGTCATTTTCGGTTACGTCTTTCGAGGAGAAGCGCTAACGTGGCGCCAATTTCGCTTGTAAAATATGAGCAGTAAACTTTCGCATATTCACCGGTACCAGGGACACACTTCCGATCATACCATTTCTCCCCGAAAGGGTTCACGGTCATTTTCCTATTGCTGCCATCTATCAGAACTCTAGTAAACTATTTTCTGCCTTGTCTCATGAATAAAATCTTCCGGTCTCTAAAATCTAGCAGAAATTTTTATATGCAAGTATTCTGATTTATGGGAATGATTTGTAAGGCTTTCATAATTTTACAGCTTCCGTTTATTCTAAACTAATTTCCAACACTGCACCCTCTGTGGGTGCTGCCTTGAGTCCCTACACCACTAAAATCAACATGTTGACATGGCCATTTTTTAAAATTGGCATGGGACATGGCTATGCTTATGACATGTGGCAGGGCCATTTTTTGAATTATTTTATTAGGGGGTATAAAGGAAAGGGAAGGTGTCTTTTTTTATACATAGAGAGGTCACCAAAAGAAGTTTTTGGGGTATATAAGATAAATGCCTGCCTTTATGGTAGCAGATGTATTACAGATTTTGTCAGAATAAGTTTACTCAAAATATAGAGTACTGAATTTATAATGAAAATAGGTATTTCACTGAATAGGGCCATGATCTAGACAAAAAAGGGAATCCACATCATCATACTGGTACTCTTTTTGGATTAGCTATGCTGATGACACTGGGAATTGCTTTTGATATGGGACATGTGCATTTCTTAAAATCCTATGTATGACATTGGGACCCCCCATCAAGGGCCCCAGTGTAACCTAAGTGGTGAGCTGGCAGCTTGGGACCTATGCAGCTAATTATAGCCATAGCCATGTGCTTTGAGGACCGCAGTCATGTTGACACAGAGGAGAAGGGTTACTTTTACCCACAGGGGAGAGAGGGTACATGGTCAGTGGCAGACCCTGGACCTATACCATGAACAACACAAAGAATCTGGTAGCAGATCTGGTATGCGCCCGTGCTTGACACAGTATTAAAATTTAATTCCTCAAAGACTGGGTCAAGTATATAACTTTTTTCAAAGTTCAGGGTGTTGCTGGCATGTTGGAATGAGTGCTGTACACTGTGCTACTTTACTGGGATGCATTTACCTATTCAAGATGTCTTACAATGAATCAGATAAGGCTGCTCTTCCCCTCCCTAATGCTCCATATACTTCACTTTGTCAAACCTTTTATATGGCAGCCTACAAAGATACGTACGTTATCTTGAAAATAGGACACTGTTTTTCTTTAAACATAGAGGATGATTTTACCCATGCCTGGATGATGTCACACTCAGTGTACATGTATAACCAATATATTTACACTATGGGACATTACTAGATTGACCTCATAGGTAAACTTCAACTCAGGGTACATCTTTCTTAGGTGAGCCCTCTACGTAAGGATTTTATAATGACAACAGCAATAGGACCCCTCAGAGAAGAAAATCCCTGTTTCATATTGCTGCGCATGTCAGGGAAAATGCCATATGGCATATGGCCATATTATTTTCTTTTTGTTCTGTTAAAAAATAGAATCCTAATGATAGGAAGACTGCAAAAATTGACACAAGTGCCACATTAAAATATAGTTCTCAGCAATGCAAGTAGCTATCAGAAATGAAGATTTTATCTTATGTAATATGTATCATCACTCTCTTTGATACAAAAACATACTTTCCTACCTCAGTCTTGTTTGGCAGACCTGACTGCCTACTCATCCCTAACCACTACCTTGATCTTTGGTATCTGGCTACAAGTATTTGTAATTGGCCTTAACATTTTAACCCCACAAGAACAACATAATGCATCAAGACATGATGCACCAACGCAGCAGGACACCTTCAAATCAGGGCTGGATCTCTTCTCGGACAAAATGTATTTCTTCCTGGACAGTGGAAGTAATTAACCCAAAGTAATTAACCTATATGTGACATGTACTGGGAAAGGGGGTCTTATTGCCCCCTGCACTAAGGCCCCTTTTCGCAGATCGTGTCACATATAGAATGAGACTTGATCTCCTGTGAATAACAGAAGGGGTAACTATTTATAGCTACATCTACAGAAATATTATTTGACTCTGTGTTAATCAGAGCGAGTTATTATCTGTTACATTCTGTACTAGGTTGTAGTTTAGTACATTACATGGCTGTTCATGTTTCACTTTCAGTATCTGAACATTTATGTGATGATTATCTAGTTTTTACTCAGAAAAGGAAAAAGAGACACAATTAAGATATAATGGTTAGTTTTCAGACAAACGTGTCTTGTATCCATAAAAACAAACAAGCAAATTTTAAACACTTCACAACACAGACATCTTCCCCAGAATTTAATTTCTTCCGTCACATATTTTGTACAACCTTCACATGCTTATAAATACCTTACCACCAAATAGCACTTGAATTCGCACAGTTGAAGTTAGTATCACTTTGGAAAGAACCGGATATGTGATTTTGTCCAGGTCACAAAATAGACAATATCCAGTCATAATTTTGTTTCCTTCATCATGATTTTGAACAACCAATAACTCCCCCGCCTACAGATATGAAAAAGATACCTCTGGTGTTATCTTTATCATACTTTAATTGGTATATGGTGAAATTTTAAGTTATATTGTAAATGTTTAGAGACATTTTTCCAGTTTCTTCCATTTCATCCACTTTGAGGCGGACAAAACCTTTCTTACCTGTAGACTGTTTTTCCCACAATTTTTACCGTTTTTTGCGCCCTCTGGAAGAAACCTCCCAACCCTGCTTTGTGATGATAGGTTGTGGAAAAAATGTATTTCATGGGCATTCTGTAACAATGTTTGGGCAATAGTGAACACCTTCTGATAGGCCATTGTGGATAAATTGTGGAAACAATATGATGTAGACAAATTGTGTCCAGTGGTTAAACGGAAGCAGAAAAATGTTCACTATTAGGATACATTAGTCAATGATCCATTAAGGCTCATTAAGTGAGATTTGAGGATTATGCTACAACTGCTCTACCAAATTCTATGTGCATGATTACACAGGAACCAAACAGCATGAAATGAACTCTGATGAATTCTGGGATTGTCAACTATATTGAAACAGGTCCCAAGTCTCATGGTTATTGCAAGATGTGGTAGTCAACTATGTTGAAAGAAGATACTGAAGGTGCCCTTAAAGGGTCAGATAATGCAATTTCATTAAAACAATTCTTCTTTTGCAGACTTAGTACAAAGGTTTCCTGCACCAATACCAGTCGATAATGGACAAATAGACAAGTTTTACTGTGATGGTGAATTCCTAGTCGCCAGGGTAGTTTGTGATGATGGATTCCTCTTTCCTGATGGGACAAACACCAGTGAGGTTACGTTTGAAAGTCTCAAGTGGCGCCAAATCCAAAAATGTGAAAGTCAGTATTTGGCATTCTAAACATAACAATTAATGTGTAAAAGGAAACTTTGTTATGAAAAGAATACATTATTACTGATCATCTTTGAAATCTCAATCTACCTAACTTGTAATTACAAAATATGTTAAGGTTAATTAAACTTGAAATCCTTTAGGTTAGTGCAAACATGATAGCAGGTTTGCCCATCTGTTTTTATAAACTCTGCCATAGCACATAGCGTAGTTATTCTATATTAGCTGATTAGTGCTCAGTGTGCTTAAACCACAATACAATGGCTGTATGCGATATATCATTCATGATGAGATTGCCTTTTCTTGTCAGCCAAGCGACAGTGTGAATAAGTATATGTATATTGACAAAAGTTGAGACCCCACTGCACGATTTTTGCGGAGAATAGCAGCTATTCTCACAAAAGCAGAACAAACTCAGTTGTTATCATTTCATTTGTTTATGTAGTGAAGGCTTTGTGTGTGATCTCAGGCATGTTTTTGTTGTCAAAAGATGTTCTTGTTTTCTAAATCCAGTTGATTTTATGTAAATATTGCAGACCTTCCATTCGTGAGTCTCTGTAATTCAATATCAGGCAGGTCTGATTTTCACAGTAGAACCCCGCGATTTATGTTGTTGATAGGCTGCTATGTGATATTCATATTGTGCTGTATTGTTGTTTATATATAGCAGAACACCCGGTCCACTCCCACTGAGTACCCCTGCTTAACAGGTCAGCAGCTATTGATAGTGCCAATGCTTGCCTACCCCGGCTCTACTGACCCTTGGTGTAAATATACAAAGAAATGAAAAAAGTACACTCCTTGTTGTTACAAGTGACCCCTTAAATCTCATGTTTATGATATAGGGATGTCAACAGCCTATACCTTAGACACTGTCTGAATCACCTTTCATGAGAAAAGAAATGCGTAGTGGAGCCTCAGCTAAAGACAGCACACATGGTAGTTTTTGTAATATCATTCCAAGAAATATCTTTAATGTAAATACACTAAATGATATGAGCTCAAGTGTCTGATATTTTGCATGAGGCTTATGGCATACATGCATTTTCCTTTAATTGGTGTGAAAATACACATGATATTTATGTACAAATACATTCACATGTTAGATAAACAATTGATTAGCAGAACTGAAAGCTCACAACTAGAATCAATGCGAAATAGGCTTGATATTAAGAGGGTGTCTGCCATAAAGGCCCCCTTAATGAAATGTGCTTCTAATTCTATACTGCATTAATAATGCATGTTAATACTGCATGATCATGTAAAAATATCATCGGATGTATGATATATTGTTCAGAGAAACACATTTTTATTGATTCAACTTAAATGGATTATTGGAAAGGGCCCCACCTGTCAATCAAATATTGATATAAGACTTAACTATACTGCTAACAGCAACAATTTCAGGCATTCTATGAGACACTCCCTTGTTATAATGGCAATTCTATGAGTATTCTCCATCTATATAGTATGTCCTTTCAGGTCAGAATGGTACTTTCGATATAGATCAATCTTTTAGCATCATAATTATTTTTGCCAATGATATAAGGCATCATTTTAGTATACTTGCTTTTGAGGAGAATGTAACCAAAACTGAGCTATAAAATATAGTAGGCAGAGAAAGTCAGATTTCTTTAAATTGCTTTGTGCTTGATGCCTCTTTCTGCAATATCCATGTGAAAATAATATATATCGATAGCTTTCACCTTATATAAAAAAAAAATTATGTAAGTTGCTATCAACCCTTGAGGCTTTGCAAGTGTTTGTAGAAAATGTTTGCCCACACCCTGTGATAAAGCATCAGCATCAGCACAAAGAGGTATCAACAAGTTGTGATGCATCTGGAACTTCGGTGTGGTAATGCTAATAATATGACCCAAATAATCAAATAGTCTTTGTCCAATCCCTCTTTCACCAGGCATAACTTCAACAAAGGCCCTTTCCCACAAGTAGTAAGCATTCCCCAGGTCCATATCAGGAGGGTGTTGCTCCTATGGGAAAAGGTAGTACTGGCTAAGAAGTGCCTATTCTGTAGAACTGGCTTTCCATGTAGTGAAAACATTTCACTTGTGTTGCTCACAAGTGGTGATGCTAGTACTGTGCTAGAAAAGCAGATTGATATTGTGAATTCATGTGAATTTGTGAACAGTAGATCACATGAATTCACATGAATTCATGTGAAACTCGAAGGAATTCATGTGAACTTCATGTGTGTGTCTTGGGATCAGATGTGAAAAACGCGTGAAATTCACAAGAATTCAAGAGATTTTCTGCTGAACCAAATTTTTACCATTTTTACTCGTTTTCCTTGTTTCCAGGGCTGTAACCTTTAACTAATACAGAATCCTCAGTGTGCCAGGTCCTCCTATAGAGCAGAACAACCATAAACCAATAAAAATACAGCATATAAGATAATGAACAATAAATTTGCTCAGCCATGTTAAACCAAGTGAGTCTTATAGAGACAATGGCCATGCTGACACAATTATCTGTGTGGGGGGGGCAGACAGTTCAAATAAAGATGGCGCTGGTTTTGAGAGTAGCACAGGATGTGACAGGTGGATAAGGGTAATTTTAGGGTATTGATTATGAATTTGCACTGCGTATCTCCACATCTAGGTTGGAACAAGAACAAAATAAAGGCCAAAGGTCACAATGAACTCAGGATACACATGGGTCATTCCCTAGGTAACAAGAAACATTGAGTAAACGATGATCAATGTTCACTGATGGTTAATTGAACTAAAATTGGTTGGAAAACATTGTTTCAACATAAGTTTGAGGTTTTTAAGAAAATGTGATTTCATTGATGTTGGTTTAAAAATGTCTAGGAAATAATGATTTCCCAGACAACCTTAGATCAATGTTGATTAACATTCAGAATGTGGACTCAAAACAATGTTGAATTAACTTGTAAAAGAAAAACTCGTTGATTCAATGTTATTTTATGGTTCCAATAATATCTCACCAGGGGGCAGTAAATATTGTGATCAGGCTTGGGAAATCCTCTAAATTCCCTAGTACCAGGTAAAATCTGAGCACTGGATTCTGTGGCAGTGCTGCATCTTTACCCAGCCATGGGAAATAAGTCAGCACTGGCAAAAATGCTGGTGCTCCCCCACATCTGCAGTAATCTCTTATCAGTGATCACTATGGCAACCAGGAGATAAGGCCATACAATTAGGGCTCTAGCCTGTGTGTTTCAGGGTGGGGGGAGGACACTCCCTATACATCCTACAGTAACCATGTACATAGATATAGTAAGAGAAATTAATAACACAATGGTTGAGGAGGAGAAGGAGGAGGCTTTTCTTCTCTTTTTTTTTGCCTCTTGAAACCTCATAGATGTGGGAATTTCTTCATATCTTTTTATTTCAACTTGTTAAAAATATAAGATATTTAGGATGCATAGCATATCTACCAATTAAAGGGTGCCCCCCCAGGTATGTTTCAACCCTTTAAATCATTTCTCCCCCAGTTTTGCATGGATGGATTTGCTTGAAAAATTGCAAGATTCTAGAACGGACATCCTTCTTCAATAGAGATTTAAGAATTAGGTGCACAAATTGGTAGTTAGTTGCACAAATTGGTTATAAGTTGCACAAATTATTATATAGATTTAAATTGTATTGATGTTTGATATGGCCACCAGCTAAAAAGCCAGTGCAGGCTTATCACCTAGGGCAATCACTGGCAAAAAAGCCGGTGGTGCTGTCTCTACCAGTGATGTCTTATCACCAGCATTTCCCAAACCTGGTGATGTGACGTGGTTGGATGCTATGAATAGCTATCTGTCTAATCTAAATCATAATAATGGCAATATGATGGATGCACTAACCTTATTATTAAGACACGATGAATAGCAATATCAAGGTAATAAAATAGCAATATTAACATATTTTTGTAAGGTTTGTGCCACACTTTCATATCTGTAGATCAAAAAGGTTGAGAGTATTACATAAACTTGGCAAATGTTATGATGCAACTTCTTCTCTTAAATGTCCTCCTATGATATTACTTCTATTTTAATGTTATAGATGTGACTTGTGCTGAACTAGAAATTGCCAATGCAGCATTGTCTGCAACAGGAACACAAACTTTCCCACAAGTCATTACTGTTACCTGCACTGCTGGCTATGTTCTTTGCAATGGTGGTGATTCTTATCAAACAAAGTGTCTTGCCGATGGAACCTGGAGTAAAACAGAGTGCTGCAAAGGTATTCTTCATAATTTCCAAGTTTGACTTCATTTGAGTATCAAATAAATTGTGGTGAAAAAGTGGTATAGTTTTTATTTTGCAAATATCTATCTTCAGAGGGTCGGAAAATATAAAGGTATCTCATATTATATCTATGTGCATTGGTAGTAAGGCATAGACAATTTTGTACAAGGTTTTTTGAGACTAGACATTAACCAAGTGAATGTTTGTTTTAGAATATCATATCAATACTGCATTTGTTTTCCATTCTTTCTTTTCAGCCAGGATATGCAACAACATGACAATAACCAATACTAAACTTCTAGATAGCAGTCTGCCTGACCTGCCCTTCCCAAACTCAATCAACGTGCCTTGCACTGATGATTACCTGACATCTGATGGTGCATACTCCTTTGAAGCAATATGCTCAGTAGATGGCACTTGGAATCTGACTGATGAATGTACATATCAAGGTAGTTGAAAGTTGGTTGTATATTCTCCTGTGAAAAAGGATCACTAGATATATGTCTTTTACCGAAACTCTTTGATCTTCATAAACCTATTTATTTTCATAATGATCCTGCTTGACCCTGCTTGAAATATAAAAAAAAAACTCTAAGGGCATATGTAACTTTCTGATGAAAGGTAGTATTCCCACTGAGCAAATTTTTGTGAGGTTTGTGCCAAACTTTCATACCTGTAGATCAAAAAGGTTGAAAGTATTACATAAACTTGGCAACTTTATGATGCAACTTCTTCTCGTAAATGTCCTCCTATGATATTACTTGTATTTCAATGTTATAGATGTGACTTGTGCTGAACTAGAAATTGCCAATGCAGCATTGTCTGCCACAGGAATACAAAATTTCAGCCAAGTCATAACTGTTACCTGCACTGCTGGCTATGTTCTTTGCAATGGTGGTGATTCTTTTCATACAAAGTGTCTTGCCAATGGAACCTGGAGTAAAACAGAGTGCTGCAAAGGTCAGTTATATTTATCCATAAGATGCGATCGCACTTATGCAGCCAACATACATTTGATTTGAAGCTTTCTAAATAAAACAGGTAATATGCCTGAGCTCATATTTGTTACTGTTTTACTAAGCATTGCTATAGCCTTCATACACAGCTTTTGTAGGGGTTGCAAGGAATGAAAATAAACTGGCTCAAGTAAGATAACAAAAACATGTTTTCATTTTCATGTCTATCCTTGTAATTGTACTGCATTCAGTATATGAAATTATAGCCTTATATGTGACTCAATATTTCAGCTATACCATGCTCTAGTACTTCACGGAGTTATACAAAACTCAAAGACAGCAGCCTTCCAGACCTCCCCTATCCATTCACACTAACAGTGCAGTGTTCTGATGAATACTTAACTTCGAATGCCAGCAACTACTATGAAGCAACATGTACAGCTGATGGAACTTGGACTTTTATGGATGACTGTACTTATGCAGGTATAGGATGTTATAGCTGAAACTTGATGTATGGTAATAATTGCATTAGTATAAATGTAAGATTACACATGACACTATTGGGCACTGCCAGCTGTTTGAATCTAACCAATCATTCAACCTCTATTTCTGAAAGCCTTAAACACACCATGTTTGGCAGCCAGGTGTTGATACTTGGTACATGGTTTACAAAATACTGAATGCTGAAATTGACACACTTTACAGGGCAGATAACGTCTCAACCAGACCTGTATTTGACTGATTCAAATATTTTGTTCAATGCCTTTTGATATATTTCCAGTGTCGGAGGCATGTCCAGAGACTGTGGTTGTCAACACAATGCAGAGCAATAATGTGATACCACTCACCGTTGATGGAGGCAGTGTAGACGTTACATGTCAAGTGGGTGAGCAGATCCCAGGTGGGGGTAGCAGCTACACTGCGATATGTTCCCAAGGAGTGTGGGGAAAAACTTACTCATGTGGTAAGAACACTACTGTTCATGTGATACTCCATCATAAATTGATTTTGATCCAATTCAGTACCATCAGACATATTTGCCACTCCCCCAACATCTAGTATGCCAAATATCAAAAATATTGCCTGCAATATCCACAACCACTAATATTTTGGGTATAGGCTCTAAGTGTATACTTGTCGGAAGTGCAAGGATGTTTTTCTTTGCACTCATCTGATGTTGATATCACGTTTCCTGATCTATAACTCCAGAGAGACCATCTGAGGCACCCCCTGACCTCTGTATAATATCATATAGATAGGTACTGCTGAATTCCTTTTTGTCTTTCAGTGGTAGGCCTAGACAGTATAATCACTACTTTTGTACATTTCACCTAATTGGACCTGGTACTATTGCACATAACTCTTAGCTAGTGCCATTAAAATTACAACTTCGTACACAAAATCGTATCACGCAATTTATTATATAAAAATATCAATACACTGTATCTTTATTTCATACAGACATAGGCCATAGTTTAACCATCCTTCATTAAATTTTATTGCAGTAGCTATGAGCATCAATAAGTAGTATATTATATTAAAATTGGAATGTTCATGCAATGAGTGTATGTTTCTTTGTGTCCCTCCAGGAAAGACTGACTGTTCAGCAGTCAAGTCCGTGGGAGGTCCGACAGGTGTCTATACCATCCAGCCTGATGGTACTACAGGCATGGAAGTCTACTGTGATATGGACATAGAGGACAATGAAGGATGGATTGTAAGCCAAAATATTTACCATTTATCTTTATAGGTGATGTTCATATGTGACCCATCCTAACAAAGTGGTACTGAAGTCGCACATTTAGAATCCTAGATATAGGCTTCTCAAGTGGTATAGTGTCAAAAATATCAGATTTTTTAAAATTGATATTTTAGCATTTTTCTAACCGATGGGTAGATATCTTTCAGAATCCTTGCCTACTAAACTGAATTTAAGCTCCAAATGCCTAGAAGACATAGCTATAGTTTTCTTGGTTATATAGAATTACATGGGAATTATATAGGATTCATAAATTATTACATGTTTAAAATGTCAATTATCTCAGTTTAATCGATTTTTAATTCATCCGACTAAATTTACAGACGGAAGATCCTGAGGGGACCACCTGGTTCAAATATGCAAGTGTTATATACCAAATGAGAGCTGTTGATGAGCTGTAAATGAATATGCCAATAACTAAACATTTTGTATGTGCGACTTCCGTACCATTTTGTAAGGATGGGTCACATATGTTAAGGCATCATGCCTGATGACTGCAAGGGTGAAAGGCAACATAATGTATGCATAACTATAACAGGGTTGATAAATGTACTCACCAAGGACTGGTACAATGCATCAATGCATTTTTAGTCTCAACAGCTTAGGGGCCACTTCCTGCAGCCATGCCATCTTGCCATCATGATGCATGAATGCAGCCCTGCTATGCTAAGTAATCTGTATAATATATCCTTGCTGATGGCCTTGCATAGAGTAAAATGCTATCATTATAAAAGAAAGTCATTCCACAAAAAGAGCTGTACATGTAATTGTTTTGAATTCATCTTCTTAAGGATAGGCTTCACCTTGAAGTGCGCTGGATCACAAAATTATCTGTAAATCCTTCAGCTATTATGTGATCTTAACAATCAAAACACCGTATTAAAGAGAAGAATTCACTTTTATCCTATTTACATTTGATTTTCAAGAGAAAATCAACAATGGAAAATTTACTATTGATTAACTGATTTTTACCAAAATTGATTTTCAGACAGACCCAACTTCCCATTTACAGTTATGGTCATTAAAAAAAAGATTTGTGATTATGCTCAAAAGTCAATACAAAAATTGATTTTGATAAGGGCACCCCCAACCACCATTTTAATTGAGTTTTTTTCTTTTTTTTTTTTACATTTCAAGTGAAAATAATACCATAAAACCTTTCTTAGGGGATTCTGACAGAGGTTTATGGTAATAATTGTACAATAAATCTCTTTATTTGCATTGCCACCTGGAAGGGGTGTGCTTATGCCAAAAGAATAGAGGGTGCGTTTATTAGAGCAGGTGCGCTTATCAGAATGAATACGGTATTTAATAAGTAACTTTTTCTTACGATCTAATAACCTTTCCCATGGTTAGGTTGAACCTAAATAGACAATGTGATGCAACTCTTAAATTGTCAGATAGGCACTCAATAAAATGTGCAAGAATAATGTGGTGAGATGGAGCAGTGTTAAGCTCCCTCAGCAAAGGTATTTTTTTCTACATTTATTGGAGAGCATCAGAACTTTTTTGAGAAGATAAACTAAAAGGACCGCCCAAGGGGGAGTGGTACAAACTGAGTGATTGAGTGAGTAATAGATGTTTAACGCCATTTCGACAGCTAATGTCATATTCATGGCGAGAACTACATTGCACAATTCACAGAGGAATATGTCAGTGCCCGCGCATATGTGCACCACACACATCCTGAGGGGACAGGAAAGAGGCGAAATAGACTGTTTTAAGTGGGCTAGGGAAGCCTGCCGAAAAAGGGAAGACTTGACTAAAAATTGCTTTTTACTTGTACTTGTCCTAAAAGGCAATTTTGATTCTTTATGTAAACCTTTCAAGTTTGGATTGTAAACAGAACCTTTGGGATATTTTATGCTTCAAATAAGTGCAGGTCTCATTTGAATACAGGGCAAATCAAAGGCTGAAATTTATTACCGCAGCTGTGCTAAAACGGGTCACTAGGGTATCTGGGTATGGTCTGTAGTATGAGTTCTGATAGTCAGCTTGTGGGTATTTTTTTTATCCTATATATATTGTAACATTTCGCCTTTTTGATAAACGATCGTAGAACTCAACTCGGCAAGTAAAATATAACTGTGACTTCGTTGTCTAGCACTCTTTGGCCACACCATCTAATTATACCTTGAGCTGATTTTGTGTCATATATCACCCCTGGGGAAAACCTATAACGTCTGCTCACATCGGGCTGTCAGCTGTATTTGACCTTTGACGACCAATCTGTTCCTTATTTACAACTCTCCGCTGAGATGCTGCCCTTAATGCAGTGTTCCAGTGGAGACTTCCCCCGAACGTGAGACTGCCCACCGAGTGATCGCCACACAGACGTCCGGCGAGCCAGTCTCCCTGCTGCGATATACTAGATTAAGGAAAGGGTTTTGAAGGCTGATCTTAGGGTATAAGGATATGCCTAGATGAACATCACAAATGATCAGACTGAATAGGGCTAGGCTTAATAGGGCTATAGAAACAGATTGCAGATACCCTAAATCAGGCATGTCAATTGTATACTTTAAATTCACAAATCATGAGATGGTTTTGAAACATCAATTACAAATTACAGTCTTTTAAATGAACACAAAAAGTGATTTTTTAGATGATTTCTTTAGCAGATTTTTGTCTAAGTCCTATCCCTAATTGATGATAAATAAAGGTACCAAGCTATTTCAGTTAAGGCCAAAAAAAATTGTTGTGTTTCAGGTAACCTGCTTAAAAAATATTAGCTATGGTAGGTTTTCTTTTATTTTGCAATTTTGCTGCTACAATGACTCTCTGCGACTTGGAATCAAGTCACAGGACTTATGATAGTGTCATACTAGTAATTGTGCATGATCAAGTTGTCATATGAGAAATATCATAAGACTAGTGGTATATAGTGTAAATACATTAAGCTCTCATAAAATAGTGTTATTTCCAGTTGTCACTGGTTTATTCAGCTTTAGGCAACATGTAAGAAATATCAATCATACAGTAGTTAGTATGTAGGTAATTTGTACATACAGTAAATACACAGTAATTTATAAAGTATAATGTTCTGTTCCACTCCACCTGTGAGGTAATAATGATACAATGTCCAGCATAGTTCTAGGTGGGTTCCCACACCTAGCTCCTGACCTGCTGCTTAGAGGAATAATGTAATAATGAATAACTTTACCCTCTGGTGGAAGTCTTGAGGAAGATACCCTCTGGCCACTAATGATAGAAACCAATGCCTGTCTAGCATAGTTTCACCATAGTGCAGTGGTATAGCAGGTAGCAGGAGATGACTGGAGATGTTACCTCTAGAGCGGTTCTTGGTGTTCTGTCCTCTTGGAGGTGCAGACAGGCTATTTGTAGCAAATCTTGGAAAAGCACCTCCAGACTGACTGGGGCCAGTAGCATCTGCCTAACTCTGCAATTGTTTGAGGGGAGGCTTTCATGTGTCACTGGGTCCACAAAGGACCCCCATGGGCGCCACTGTGTCCCCCTTTGTCTTGGTCGGTTCTGTGACTTCAGACCCTCATAACTCGGTCGTTTACGCAGCTACAACCGTCATTTTGCGCATGCGCGGAGTTGAATATGCCAAGTTTAAACTGCCAGCTGGATAGGCGCGTAACTCCCTCCGGTTTGTCTGTAGTGCACTCGGAGCTCCATTCAGTCTCCATGGCGTAACTTCCTTAATAATAGGAGTTCCACCTTGATCTTGGACTCATTTTGACCGTCTAATTATGGGCTTTCCATAAATGTTTTGATATTTGACCTAGCTTGCTCAGGAGCGACGCTAGAGCGACCGGACGGTTATGGCGTCGTGCTTATGTAACCCATTGTTCAGTTATTAGAGTGCTCAGACACTCATGACGGCGTCAGCGGTGCTCAGGCACCCGTGACGGCCGGTTGCATTCACTTACAACTTATTAGTTTGTGCACTGAACCATGAGGTCGCACACTGAGACCCTCATTTTTATTATATTGTGCAGTGAACCATTAGGTCGGAGCCTTTGATGTCAGGAAGTGTGCTTGTAACTGACCTGGCTGGTGTGCAGTGGGGCATGAACGCTCTTATACAAAGTTTTGAGCGCTCTTATAGCTCTTAGAACCAACCTATGTATTAATTTCATAGATATTCTTTGATTAATACAATAATATGTTAGAATTTATGGAATAATAAAATGGTATATCATAGAATACTCCCTCTCCCCCGAGAGAATGCGAAACTCCGTCATTTCGCCGAGGGAATGTACAATTTATACAATTTTTACCTTATTTTGGAGTTATATACTGTTTGTAAGAGGATTTGAAGTGATGGGGAGTGCTTCAAATGCAATTTTTGTGGTAGAGCTTTGTCAGTATAAACAATTTTCTCCTGGGTATAAGTACATTTCCGAGTTTCTATATCTTACCATACCTGAGCTTATTTGCTTATGTAACATCAATTTTGGGTACAATTTTCCATTTTTATGTACAACATACAATTTGGCAAATAGTGTGCGATTTTGGCATTCAATGTTCAATTTAGCGTGCAAATTGAACATAAATGACAATTTTAGTGTGCAAATTTACAATTTCGTGTGTAATTGCATTCAATTGACAATTTCAGTATGCAAATATATAATTTTTGCGTACATTTGGCAATTTAAGTATGCAAATATATAATTTTCGCGTATATTTGGCAATTTTTAGTGTGCAAATATATAATTTCGCGTACATTTGGCGATTTTAGTATGCCAATATATAATTTTGCGTTCAATTGATAGTTTCTGTATGTACATATATAATTTTGCGTACAGCTTGGATACACATAGAAAGGTTGATTTCTAAAAAAAATCTGATTTCAGTGTATGAATTGGGTACAGACATACAGTATAATGTGCAACATACAATTCAAGTGTGCAAATTGGGTACAAACTTACAATCTAGTGTGCAAACATACAATTTTAGTGTGCAAATTGGGTACAAGCGTACAATCTGGTGTGCAAACATACAATTTTAGTGTGCAAATTGGGTACAAGCGTACAATCTGGTGTGCAAACATACAATTTTAGTGTGCAAATTGGGTACAAGCGTACAATGTGGTGTGCAAACATACAATTTTAGTGTGCAAAATTGGGTACAAGCGTACAATCTGGTGTGCAAACATACAATTTTAGTGTGCAAAATTGGGTACAAGCGTACAATCTAGTTTACACTCTACAATTTTTGGGATTTGAGACAAATTTTTCCGAGGACCGGAAAAACAAGGTACTTCATGTACAATAGGCTTGTTTGTCTCTGAGTTACTCTTTGATTTTGCTATATGGGTGTATTAATTGGCAATTTCGGCAGTGGGCCGCTGCTTAATTGACTTTTCCCTAGCCTTCTTGAGTATGTGTCCCTGAAAGAGATTATTTGGTGAGTATCTTAAGTAAACATTTTTCATGTCAACAATCTTCTCAATAAATCTTCCCTTTTTTTTTTCATTCATTTTTTCAACAATTTTCTTGGATACCTAAAGTGTGTTACTTTAAGTAAATCTTGGCATAGTATACAAGTGCTAGTGGGTACAAAAACTGTCTTAGTTATCTACCTGCATTCATGTATATTTTGTGTTGGATTTGTACAATTTACAATTTTTAAATTGCAACTTCGCAATTTTGCGCGTATATGCGCGCATTAATCATCGATTTTTGTGAGAATACCATAGATTTTCATATTATACATCAACAAGTGGCTGGTATATCAATAGAGGTGCGGCAACTTGGGGATGACAAAATTGGTTTAAGTTTTGCCCAAAGGCCTTTAATGAAGAAAAAAGATTAAGGTCACCTCTGTTTTGCTAGGTAGGGTCGGGTAACCTGGAACAAACAATTTTATTTTGCCTAAAGTAAGTAAAGGCAGCATGCTTGGAAATTTACTACAATAGTGATAAATTATTTTTCCCATCTAGCATAAAGTTTTCCATGTTTGATATTGAATTTTTAAAAAAGAATTAGGTTCAATCCCATGTTTTGCTATAAATAATTATAAGTAAGAGACAGAACTCAGAATCTCTTTTTGACAAACTCTTTTTTGCAGACTTTTCAGAAAAGAGTGGATGGTTCAGTGGACTTCCTCAGAGACTGGGCAAGCTACACAAAAGGTTTTGGTGATCCCAGTGGTAACTTCTGGTTGGGCCTAGACAACATCCACATACTGACCAAACATTACACCAAACTGAAGATTGTCATGGAATTCCCTGCTACCGTGATCAATGTGGTTGACTACAGTTCATTTGTCATTGATGATTCTACCAATAATTATGTCCTCCATGTTTCAGGCTTTTCCTCCATCACAGGGGCAGGTGAGTTATCCTAGAAGTATGGCAGCAGTAGATATAAGCTTTTTCTTCCATGGGCCAATAGGTCTGTAGCTTCAGATATTTATGAGCCTCCTGTCAATTTTACGGGCCGAGAAAAGTTATTCTAATTTTTGTTTGCACAAAGACATATAACATCCTGGTTAGTTATATAATCTGGTGGCCCATGAAAAAATCATGCTGTCACTGTCAACTAAGAAAAAAAATATTGTTCTGTCAATGTCAACTGAACATTAAAAAAAACTCACTCTCACTGTCATCTATTTATATCATCTGCACAGGTATCTCTTAGCATTGGGAATAGAAGATACTAGAATATGAAGGAAGGAATGAGGAATGAACAAAAGATACATGAATGAAAGAGGACCAAATGAAAGTAGAAAGAACAAATGAAAGACGAAAGAACAGATGAAAGAAGAATTAAAATAAGAATGAATGAAAGAGGAAGTAACTAAAGATGATTGAACAAAAGAGAAAACAAAAGAGGCTGGAAAAAAAGACAAAGGAGTAAAAGAAGGAAGCTGAAAGAGAGTGAAATGAAAGAAGATGGATCAATAAGGAAAAATGAAAAGAAGTAACGAAATAGGAAACTGAAAGAGAATGAAAAGAAAGAGGTTCAAACAAAAAAGGAAAATGAAAGAGGATAAACCAAAAGAGGAAGGAATGAAAGAGGGTAAAAGAAAAGAGGGTAAAAACAAAGAGGAATGAACGAAAGAGGGTATAGCAAAATACGACAATGAAAAAGGATAAATTGAAAGCGGAAGGAACGAAAGAGGAAGGAACTAAAGAGGATACAAATGAAAGAGGGTAAAATGAAAGAGAAAGAAATGAAAGAGGTAATGAAAGAGAAAATAATGAAAGAGGAAATGAAAGAGGAAATGAAATTTCATTGTCCGCTTTTATTTCATCCTCTTTCACTTTCCTCTTTTTTTTATCCCTCTTTCATTCTTCCTCTTTCATTTTGCTCAAAGTTTCACACTTTCATTTCACCCTTTTTCGTTCATTCGTCTTTAATTTTACCTCCTTTCGTTCCATCCTCTTTCATTTTACCCTCTTTCATTGTCCTTTTCATTTTCATTTCCTACTCTTTCATTTTTCCTCTTTTGTTTACCCTTTCATTGTCTTCCCTTTCATTTCACCCACTTTCATTTTCCTTCTTTCGGCCCTTCCTCTTTCATTTCATCCTCTTTCATTCCACCCTCTTTCATTTTATATCTTTCGCTTTACACTCTTTCATTTCACCTTTTTCGTTCTTTCCTTTCACTTTCCTTCCTTCGTTCCTTCTGCTTTAATTTTCCCCTTTTTCATTGTCATTTTTTGTTTCATACTCTTTCATTTTTCCTCTTTCATTTTACCCTCTTTCATTGTCCTTTTCATTTTCATTTCCTACTCTTTCATTTTTCCTCTTTTGTTTACCCTTTCATTGTCTTCCCTTTCATTTCACCCACTTTCATTTTCCTTCTTTCGGCCCTTCCTCTTTCATTTCATCCTCTTTCATTCCACCCTCTTTCATTTTATATCTTTCGCTTTACACTCTTTCATTTCACCTTTTTCGTTCTTTCCTTTCACTTTCCTTCCTTCGTTCCTTCTGCTTTAATTTTCCCCTTTTTCATTGTCATTTTTTGTTTCATACTCTTTCATTTTTCCTCTTTCATTTTACCCTTTCATTGTCTTCCCTTTTTTATTTACCTTCTTCCATTTTCCTCTTTCTTTCCTTCCTCTTTGTGCCTTCTTTCATTTCAACGTCTTTCATTTTCCTCTTTCATACCATCTTTGGTTCTTTTAATACCCTTTTCATTTTATCTTTTGTTCTACCCTCTTTCGTTCCTTTCCCTTTTGTTCCTTCCTCTTAGGTTTCACCGTCTTTCGTTCCTTTCTCTCTCATTTCATCCTCTTCCATTTTCCTCTTTTGTTTCACCCTCTTTCTTTCTTTTCTCTTTAATTTCCCCTCTTTCATTTATCTCCCTCTTTCAATTTACCCTCTTTATTTTCCTCTTTCGTTCATTCCTCTTTCATCCCTTCCTCTTTCGTTTAACATCTTTCATTTCCATTTTTCGTTTCCTTCATTAAGTTCTTTGTCTTCTTTTCATCTTCTTTCGTTTCCTCTTTTATTCCATCCTCTTTTGGATTCCTGTTTTGTTCACCAATTCTATTTTTCATTCCTTTTTCATTTCTTCATTCCTCTTTCATTTGTTCCTTTTTCATTCATTCCTCTTCAGTTCATCCCACTTTTTTCCTTCCTTCCTTCCTTCCTTCCTTCCTTCCTTCCTTCCTTCCTTCCTTCCTTCCTTCCTTCCTTCCTTCCTTCCTTCCTTCCTTCCTTCCTTCATATTCTAGTATAGATAGTCGTCTTAGTTTTTCTTAGTTGATAGTGACAGCATGATTATTTTTTTTTTGGGGTGTTGAAAGTGACAGCATAAAAAGAATTTCTATAGACAATTTCTTTTTGAGATAAAAAAAAATTGGGAAATTATTTTTTTTACCGACAATTCTTTTTTGAGAAAATTCATTTTAGTTTGAATTTTTTTTTATGGCCCTCATGGGCCTCTGGGCAACCTGGGCACATAGCACAGGAATTCTGCAGAAAACTTGGCCCAGGGACAAATATTCACCTCGACAGACAGGTTTTGTTTGGTAAGAGTTCTTTAGGAGACGAGCCATCAGAGTTTTATCAATGTTACACAGGTACATCCCAACTATATATATATTGGTTAATTAGTTGTTTATTTCTTTTCCAGAGGACGCACTCATAGACCCCCATGATAATCGCCCTTTTACCACCATTGACAATGACAATGATAGCACTGATGAGGAAAACTGTGCAGTAACATATACAGGGGCTTGGTGGTACCACAAATGTCATGGCAGCAACCTCAACGGGTTATACGGAAATACAAGCTATGCTAAGGGTATTACCTGGAAGACTGTAACTACGTTCTATGATACACTTATCTCTGTACGTATGATGGTCAATTAATGATGGTAAAGCGGATCACTCCCTGTAGTCCAGTGGCACGAGTTGAGTTGAGTTAAAAATGATTTTATTTGCAACAAATTGTTCACACGGCTGTACCCTTTTCAATTGTCACAAAAACAAGCAATTAACTAACCAGCCTATTATACTAGTATAGTTATCCTAATTACACATTGATAAATCAGAGGCAACATTTTACAGATTGCGTCACGAGAATATAGGACAATACAAGACAATACATGTTGTAAAATCGCCAGACCCTTGCTCTGATGGGACTGAGTGATAATACAGTAGATATAAGTGGCTCCACTGTAAAGGTCTTCTGATGAATATTACTGTTACTCAGGCCTCCTCCTGATTATTGATGTCTCTTACTATAACTATATTTCTATAGCAACACTACCTAGGACTTCCCCAACAAACAAGTCACAAGTCAAACTTTGCTTTAGAAATAGCCTGCAGCTTCAGGTTCCCAAGGATCTCCCGTCCTTCTCTCGTCCCAGCTCTGAAGCTTCTGTCTATCTGGCCTGTTGGCCTTTATTTTATATAAGACTCAGCCCCCACACAGGGGAACCCCCTTCAGATCTGGTCACGTCTCTATCACAGATGGCAAGCGGAACACATTGAGCAAAGTCATCCCCCCTGGACAGGTGAAGGAACCACAAACTTCCGACACTAGGAAATGACCATTTGGTAATAGATAGGTAATAATCATTTTAGGATAATACATTTATACATTAATGCAATACTACAATAGGTATAGCAATATAGATATATACATTTCCACTATCTCAACTCTCTTCCCATAATAAACAACTCTCATAATACAATTACCATCAATATATATCCTAGCACACTTTGATGCATTAGTGAGACTCCCCATAGATGTATACAAATAGTCACTTAAGACCAAGCGGATGTAAGCACTACCGGTCACGATCTCTTCACACCCCCAATCTGTAGGAGGCGGGGGGTGTGACATGGTGTCACCCACTTACACCCATCCCTCACTCCCCATCTGTCCTTCCGTCCCCAAAACCTCAATGTGGTAGGCGAGACTGGAACATATCAACAGCCACAGCATGACACGGGTTGTCCTCTGTAGTGACCATTATGTACTGATATGGGGAGTAACAAGAAATCTCATAGATACACTCACCAGCTACGGATAAGAACCTCTAGGTGAATGCCAACACAGTATCTAATAATATACAAATATCCCTGAAGTTATATATGTGGAGTCCCACATTATATACTGGCATCTCTTAATCATTCTGCTTTCCCCCTTTTTCTGACATAGAACGACCTTCTTCCCCCTTCGGAAGTCTGTAATATCCTCTCTCGTTGCACACCTTTGTGGCCACCAGAAGGGGTATGAGGCTATGACTGTATAGCCCGACACCTGCCTCTGTGGTTTGGTATGAGTTGGGGTGATAACAGCTCATAAACCATCTTCCCTCCCGACTCCTGTTCATGGGTGGTCCCCATGCGGGCAGAGATTCAATTAAGGCCCTTGTGGGTTGAGGTCGGCCAGCCATGACATGAACCCTTTTTGCACCTAATTCAGGTACATGTATACTCTCCTCCCAAAAACTCGATACAGAATCATTTAATTTTACTGGTAATAATAGTCCATTATGAGATTAGGATAATAATAACTGCCTACAAAGCCACTAAAGGGGAGATGCTCCTAACTTTACAATGTGGTAGGCAATAAAGTGGATGATCGATCAACGTTTCATAGTTAATCGGCGCTAATAAAAAGGTTAAGGTCAGAGGTAAAGACTGAGGCTTACAGTGACATCTATGTTCAATGTGCTATATACAATGTACTATACTAACATGTACTGACATATGTTGACTAATTGCTGACAAATACTAAGTAAGTGCTGACATATATTGACTACTTCCTGACAAATAATCAGTAATAAAATGGTGAAGGCTAGGGCACAGCCCTAAGATATCTATGTGCAACTGTGTTCTAAGTGTGATGCTAAACTATGCTATAACTAATAGCTGACAAATAGTGATTAAGAACTGACATATATTGACTAATTTCTGACAAAATAAGTGTATAAATACTGGCATCTTGACTACTTGCTGACAAATAGTGACTAAGTACTTATATATATATATATATATATATATATATATATATATATATATATATATATATATATATATATTATCTAATTACCTGTAAGGGTTTATTGTATGGCATGATTATTATTGTATGGCATGACTAATAAAACATCATGTTGCTTGTCAAGGGTTATTGTATGGCATGACTAATAAAACATCATGTTGCTTGTCAAGGGTTATTGTATGGTATGACTTATAAAACATCATGTTGCCTGTAAGGGATTTCTGTATGGTGTCATTAATAAATAAAATATGTTGCCTGTAAGGGGTTATTGTATGGCATGACTAATAAAACATTATGTTGCCTGTGAAAGTTCCTGTATGGAATGACTAATAAAACCTCATGTTGCCTGTAAGGGGTTATCTTATGGCATGACTCATAAAACATCATGTTGCCTGTAAAGGGTTGTTGTATGGTATGATTAATAAAACATCGTGTTGCCTGTAAGGGGTTATTGTATGGTATGATTAATAAAACACCATGTTGCCTGTAAGGGGTTATTATATGGAGCCATTAATAAAACATTATGTTGCCTGTAAGGGTTTATTGTATGGTACAATCAATAAAACATCATGTTGCCTGTAAAGGGTTATTTTATGGCATGACTAATAAAATATCATATTGCCTGTAGGGGGTTATTGTATGGCATAACTAATAAAACATCATGTTGCCTGTAAAGGGTTATTGTATGGCATGACTAATACAATATCATGTTACCTGTAAGGGGTTATTGTATGGCATTACTAATAAAACATCATGTTGCCTGTAAAGGGTAATTGTACGGTATGATTATTAAAACGTCATGTTGCCTGTAAGGGGTTATTGTATGGTACAACCAATAATGTTGCCTGTAAAGGGCCAGACTATTCTTTGATCACACAAGAATGATTCATGAATTATGCAACTTTGACATAATCCAACCTTGCACTACATTAGCACCCACTGCAACTCCTATAGAACAAATTTGTAGTGACAACTAACTAACCCATTTCTGTAATGACATGCAATAACGAATCAAGAATAATTCACAATCTAGGATCATATTTTATTACTAAGATTCCATGTCAATGTAAAGTGTTGACTGGTGGACTGATATTCACTGGTAATAACATATATCATGTGAAATCATATCGTTCAAGGGACATATAATCTGCCTATAATACAGCATTTTAGCGACAGATTGTTGAACATCTCGGGATCTAGAAAATCTCTGATACCTATTATATTCAAATCAAAGGCATTAAGCATATTACACAAGCACCTGGATATGGAGAAAGCAACCCTCACCCCACATGCATTAGATTTAAGAAACACAGCCAAATCTATTAGAAATAAGGCACACTCTTTGGACCATTATAAAGGGCTATTGTCAACAATGGAGTCAATAACATCACATCCATTGCTAGAAGGTCTATGTATGGCCTCATCAGTATGCTCACTACTGATATGCTTGTACTTAGTAGAAAGATAACTGCAATCTGGACAATCTTTCTGCTCAGCAAACATACTAGAGGTATGAACATAACAGCATGGAAATTAGTCTTTAAATTGCTCGACACAATGAATAAGAAATCCTACAAAACTTTGAACACTAAACTCTAAATAATGAACGTCAGCAATAGATACAATGATTTCACAGTAGTGTTGGTATTAATCATGATCATCTGTATCATAATAAAGGCAATGAAATATAAGATAGGCAAATGTATGACTGTAAAGACAGTAGCCATTAATATGCCATACATAGCACTGAAACTGTACAGAAAATGGAATAGTATTATAATTCCACTCACATCTATTAGGTATGAACCAAATATATTCAAAATAAACTCACAAGTCGGCTGTCTGAAGCAACACCTCAAGCTGATCTGGGCACATAAAAATCTCATTGACATTATGTAAAAGGTCAATCATGGAAATTGTATTACCTAAGGTGTACATCCCATTCAAGCAATGGTTCCAAATATGGAAATCGTTAAGGGACCATGAATACCCTAGATTTGGAATGATAATCATACGTAATGGTAAACACCATCAACTACCCCAAGCAATGCTCGACAACGTAGTCACAGACAGCAATGTATAAATGTACAATAATCATAAATATTTACTTCTAGGAAATAAGGTAAGAAACCAGTGAGTGGACACAATGCATCATCCCACAGACGTTATAGCATGCAATTATATTATATAAAACTGTGAACTTATACCGGTATGCATTTATTTTAATATAGCAATGATGAAACCCCGGACTATCCCAGTATATTATGGTCTAACCATCGGGGCCGTGGCATCCAAACAGATGCAGACGTAGACCACAAGGTCTATATAGTACATAACCGGGAAGTCTTTGGGGAGACATGTCTGATGAGACAACCCCACTGGGACGCCCTCCGGAAGACCTCACTGCGCTTGAAAGCATGGAGATCAACCGGAGAGAACCAGTGGATGCTTGGGACAGGGACACAGCACGGGACTATGTGGACAGCCCAATGGACATGGCCCAGCCCCAAGGCTCTCCAGAGGGACCGCCCATCCTCTCACCAATAATAGTAAAGGATGAGGACAAAGTTGCCCAAGATGCCTGGCAGGCAGAAACCCCTGACCCCACCGTAAGCAATCTAACAACCTTTACTGGAATTCTGACGACCGTTCCAGTAGCCCTCGTTGCCCCACAAAAGGTGTTTCCCCTCGATGACGACTGGAGCAACATTGTCAATGGACTATTCTGGGTATTATTCATTATTTTACACATTTATTAAATTCTTCGCCACACACGCTCAGGCCCTGCTTACAAGCTTACAACTCACCCCCCCCCCCAGTGTGTACAGTGAGCTACTCTTATATCATCCATACCAGGATGTTGTGAGAGCCGGACCCATTCCATTTCTGGGCACTGACTCACTGGGAGTATCACAACATACCGACATATCTGTGGAAGCATTTCTAGGATGCAGGGAAATTCCACAATCTCCCTTCACCCTGATTGGTCCACATATAATAGAATCATTACCGGGTATGACGACGCGACCAGATCCATCCTGACCTGACCAGATCTCACCCACTCCTACCGGTATATTTCCTCACCCTGTGAGCTGCTCACCGTATGCTTTTGTATATCGGAAGGTGGCACTGCACAACCTGCGTCCAAGCTGGGTGACCGTCGGGGCTGCTACTGACTACACTACATAGGGATATGGATGTCCTGTCCCATGGGCTTCCTAGATCTGGTTCATACTGGAATGTACCGGTCTGTGGGCCTCACTAGTGGTTATCCTGTGTGATGAGTCTTCTGCCTGATGGTTATCCCTTGCATGTTCTTTATACATTCTGGACTATTAGTAATATGGTTTACACATAATTGTTTTAGTGGGGTGTACAACTAGACCCCACTAAAACAATTTCTTAGGCATACCTTTATAAGCAAGCCTTGACTACTGCTCAGCCAGAAAATCATCCTCCGACCTAATATAAGTAGTTGATGAAACACAACCAAAAAATTTCTCTTAACCATTCCATGCAAAGTTTGTTTTTAGATCTACCTGTGTTGATCATGGCTAGAACTTTCATATTGGCGTACAAAGTGGCTGTCTCTTTTGGAAGGTTGTTGTCTTCCTCTAAGGAGGAAGAAGAAGAAAAAGTTATGTACTTTCATGCTTCTGCCAACAATTGGTCTTTGTTTTATGACAGTGAAGCTCATAGAGACCCTTACATTTTCATAAGGGACGACAAAGTCTTTGCAGAGTGTTTAGATTTGATTGAAAAAAACATAAAAGAAGACACTCAAAGACCCGCCACTAAATGGAGTGTTATAGGCAACGTGAATGCCAACATTACCCTCATAAGGGCTACGGGAGGAGAATATCTTTTAGGTAGAATGAACACTGTTCCTCCAGGTTTAAGGCAAAGAGGAATGCAGCACTTTCACAGAGACCCTAAAACCAAAAGGGGATACAAGGACAACTTGTGTTTCTTTAGATGTCTGTCTTTCTTCCTGTATGGATCTTTGAAAAAAATCAAGAGCTTCTCCTTGAAGCCTATCCAGGGGTGAACAAGGAGACTTTTGAGGGTGTTGACATTAAAGATTTAGACAGGTTAGAAAAGGTGTTTGAAGTGAACATAAGAATTTTTTACCTTCCCTCTTTTGGTAAAAAAAAGGGGTGACCTAAAATTATAAGGTCAAATATGTGTTTATCCAAAAAAATCATGAACTTGAACTTACACAGGAACCATGTAAGTTTGATAACTAACATGGGGCTGTACCGTAAAATGTACCCCTGTGAAAAGTGTCATAAAGTTTTCACTCATAGCTTCCTTTTAAAGCAACACAATGGGGTGAAAAAAGATTGCACCAAAGTCAGCTTCAGGTACAAAGGTGGAGCCTACAATCCATCCAAAACAGTTTTTCAAGTTTTAGAGGAACTGGGAATAGTTTGTCCACCTGAGAAAAAAATATACCCCCATAAAATTGTTTTAGACTTTGAAAGCTACTTTGTCCAACCTGAGAATCCATCCCCAGAAAATGCTAACACTGTGATAGAAAAAACACACATACCCCTTTCTGCCAGTGTAGCTTCTGATTTTCCTGGACATACAGAACCAGTGTGTTTTGTGAGAAATTCCAACAGGGACGACGATCCTTTGGTAAAAAATGTGTTGGAGCACATAAACAACTTGGGACAGATGATAGGAGAACAGGTTAAAGAGATGTTTTAGACCAACTAGACTCTCTAGAAGAAAAACAAAAAGAATTAGAACATAAAGCTAGCAAAGTTTTTCCAGCGAAAAACAAAAAAAAAGAAAAAAAAGTTGTCCCATGTTCTTGAAGTGAAGGAAAAACTATCTCATATTCAATAATAAACCTGAATTGGTTTTAATGGGGAAAACCATAGTGTCCTCCAAAGCATTGGTACTTCAGTAAACTACTAATTGAAGGATCATCCTTTTTAGGTCTCGGTTTTGGAATTTAGAAACATGTGGCTATGTATCATGAGTTCAATGCAACTTTTGAGTTTGTCCCGTTCCCAACCACGTTTAATTACATTTGGACTACTCCAAATCACGATAAATTTTAATATCCTAGGTTTTTATTGGCCCAGGAGGTGGTGTTATTTGTGCCCTTTTAGAAGATGTACGATTTACTCTATTGCTTTAATATTCTTTTGTTAAAAGGGGGCAATACATGTCGCAAATTCCACGTTTTTCTTCATATTCCTCTTTTCAGTGATATAGAAAATAAATGCTAATCCACTATATGTAAGTGTTTTTGTGTTCATATTTATGTCTATACGATTGGCTATTATTTTCACCTATGGGCATATTTTAATAAGCAATCTGGTCGACACGGTATAGCTATATATGAGAAAATAGCAAAGTACCGTTCCCAACCACTTTTTAAACGAGTCTTTAAAAATGAATGCTTCCCACCATATTTCTAATAATGATTTTCCTGAAGCTACAATAATTGTACTATAAGAGAATCCATATATCTCTGAAGCAATGCCCAATCTTTCCTAGCCTCTGTCTCCTTATTTATCCATTCTCAGGATCTTCCAAACTTACCATGGTGGTTATGTCCCGTTCCCAACCACAAAAAATTAAGATAGTAGTATCTCCATAGTTTTCATATTTAACTGTCTGCATAATATGCACAATTTAGCCCTATTTGAGCCCTAAAAGAAAATGTAACATAGATCTTTTGTGGTCATTCATTTCTCTGCAACCCTTCATCAGTCACCACATGTGTCCTGTTCCCAACCACTTTTGTCCTTTTCCTAACGACTTCTTATAACACACCACTGTTCAGTTCTACAATGCATGAAACTAACTCTAAGGCAAATATTTCCTCCCCTTTGTTCTCCCATCCACTCATAATATAAACATAAATAAAATGGCAGTTCTACCACAGATGAAAATCATTTACCACTGGCCATATCCTTTCCCCTTCCTTCTCACTAACTCATGACAAATTTCTTACTATGCATCCTTTAGAAATTTCACCTACATATGTATATATTGATCATATCCTGCCCCCAATCACCTTTGTCCCGTTCCCAACCACTTTACATGGTTGAGTATATTGAAAATTATGAAAACATCTTTATGGATATGGTTCTCACCCAGGATAACAATTTAAGGGGAAGGTTTTGCAGTACTGCTGGGACCAAAAGTACTACTCTGGCCCTAAATTTTGTTTACCTTGTACAAAATTCCAATGTTTAGTATAAATTCTTGCAAATTGAAATTTAGGGAGGCTGGGGTCTTAAATCCCTAATGAGATAAGTGGAAAGGATGTTACAGCTATGAAGTATGTTCATGACCAAATAATAATTTTTCACAAAAAATATATAGAGGGTTTGGATATTAAAGACTAGCTATGAGGACAGAATTAAAGTGGCTGGGAACGGGAAAGAATGGGGTACCATATGTCTGTAGAGGTGCCATGGGGGAAACTAAATTCTCATGGGGGAAACTAAATACTGTGAAAGATGTCTGTGTTGTGAAGTGTTTGAAATTTGCTTGTTTGTTTTTATGAATTCCCTTTTCTGAGTAAAGGCTAGATAACCAATACATAAATGTTGAGATACTGAAGGTAAAAGATGAACAGCCAGGTCAATATAGAGGTACAGTAAACATAGTCACGTCATGTACTTAACTACAACCTAGTACAGAATGTAACATATAATAACTCGCTCTGATTAACACAGCATCAAATAATATTTCTGTAGATGAAGCTATATAGTTACCCCTTCTGTTATACACAGTAGATCGAGTCTCATTCTATACAGGTTAATTACCCTGGGATAATTACCAGACTATACTTTCGGTCACAAATCATAGAAACTGTGCATATGAGGCCTTACATGTCATTTCACCTACATATGTATATACTGATCATGTCCTGCTACCAATCACCTTTGTCCCATTCCCAACCACTTTACATGGTTGAGTATATTGAAAATTATGAAAACATCTTTATGGATATGGTTCTCACCCAGGATAACAATTTAAGGGGAAGGTTTTGCAGTACCGCAGGGACCAAAAGTATTACTCTGGCCCTAAATTTTGTTTACCTTGTACAAAATTTCAATGTTTAGTATAAATTCTTGCAAATTGAAATTTAGGGAGGCTGGGGTCTTAAATCCCTAATGAGATAAGTGGAAAGGATGTTACAGCTATGAAGTATGTTCATGACCAAATAATAATTTTTCACAAAAAATATATAGAGGGTTTGGATATTAAAGACTATCTATGAGGACAAAATTAAAACTTTATATTTCATATTTAACCTCGGAGGACCCTTTCCCCTCACCTGTTCACAATAGTATGCCCACACTCTCTAGAATTGCAAGGCCATACTCTGTGGGATCCTGTCATAAATTCAATGTTTTCACTTCACAGGCTTATCAAGATTTGGCTAATTTGCCATGTTTAGTAAATTTCATTTAGTTATCATTTATCTATTCATAAGCCTAGCCAAGCAAATACCTAACCATCTATTAACTTCAGATCAGCATGTGTCACTCCTAGTGTGGTGCTAGAGCAAAGGGTATTTCTCATTTGAGTTGTTGTAAAGTGCTGGTTCCATAGGAGTAAATCGGTCAGATGAGCACTAATCCGACCGATTTTTTACTATACTTTTGATATATTATAAATCGTCAGATTAGGACTATTCCGACCGACTGTATGCCTGTGGAACCAGCACTTAACTTGGGTTCAAATCTACAGAGAATATTACATTTCTGACACTCATTTAGTACTGAAAGCCAAATGTAGAACTTAAGCTTTTCAATGACTTTTATAATTACATGGGTCCTGATGGCTCGGACATCAAAAGCGTTTGGCTAAAAGTTCTGAGGATGTGGGTACAAATCCTGTCAAAGGCACAGGGGAACTTAGAGAGAAACGAATCTGTGCTATATAACCGGGTCCTAGGAATGTATATTAAAATAACCCCCCAGATTGATTAAAGCTTTACTAAGAAATCGCAATATCATTAAGTAAATAATTATTGGGCTGCTTATAAAGAAATGGAACATCTATATTGGTACCTCTACTTATGGCGATATTTCATTTCGACATGAGCAAAGTTAAACTAAACTTAATTTTATTTAGAAAAAAAAAAGTTGATTTAGATAAATAAAAGGTCTAAAATCACAGAAGGTGTGCAAATGGGAATTTTGGTGAAAGTCAGCCCCCTACACTTAGGAGTTTGATTTTTCCCCATTTTTTTTGGGGTCATATTTTTGGGCTCAATGAGTTCTTGATTTTATATATGGGGTTTAGTGGATCAATATCAATATTCTGGGCTCCAGGGGGTTGAACATACCTAAAATTGACCCCTTTCAGCTTGGAAAATCAATAAAATCGACAAATTTCATCATTTTTTGTATGTAAATTATAGAGTCTTATGGTGAAATAGAAGCAAAAATTATGTTCCTGGTCGGATTTTTTTATTCTTCTGGAGCATTTTACTTTTTGTAAAGTGGTCTGTCGGGGCGATAATTTGGTCACTTGGCCTCCCCCCATTAAATAACTAAAAGTGAAATGGGTTCAATTATGCCTTAAAAGATTTGCTACATATTGGGGGTAAAGTATGTTGAAAATAAAATTTGATTTCGTCCATAAACTTCACTGTGAGAGGGCAATAAGTGAATTTCCTTGAAAATCCCCCTTTTTCCTTGTCCGGGCGAAAAATCATGTTCCTTCCCCTCCTGTGTAGGATAAACACATTTAACTATCCTAACTAAGTCAGTTATTTACCCCCTATATATACCTAAGTGCCCAATGTATAGGGCAATGGATTACTCTCCATCCTTTGCAGTAGCAGAGATGGGAAGTGCTATTTTGTCCGGGCGAAATTGTGTCCGGGCGAGTGACCATTGAATAACATGCCATGTTGAGGGGTTGATTTCCTACAGAAATTAAAATTTTATCTTAATGAAAATAACAGCTCTAGACGATTTAAACCTGTAGATTACAGAAATCACATTGTTATGTATGTCAGATGTGTCTTTTATATCATGAAATGAGTGTAATTATAATAAATGTTTGTAGAGATTCTTGGCATAAGTCCGGGCGAATGACATTTGAGTAATAATCCATGTTGAGGGCTTGATTTTCTACAGAAACAATTGTCATATTACCATGACAATCTCAGATCTAGACCATTTTGACCTGTAGATCATGAAAATAACATGTTTCTTTATGTCAGATGTGACCTTATTATCGTAAAATGAGAATACTTTTAACGGTTTTTATCATGATTCTGCCTACATTTCTTGTCCTCACACAAAATTCAATATTCCTGCCCCTCCTCTGCACAATAGGGATATTCAAATATCCTAACTATGCCTGTTATTTACCCCCTACATATACCTTAGTACTCAATGTATGGGACAATTGATTGCTGCTAAACCTTTACAGTATCAGGGATGGGAAGTGCTTTTTTTCCAGGTGAAATTGTGTCCGGGCGAGTGACCATTGAGTAACATGCCATGTTGAGGGTTTGATTTCCTACAGAAATAATCATTTTATCTCATTGAAGATCACAGATCTGGACCATCTTGAGCAGTAGATGATGGAATTCACATTGTTATCTGTGTCAGCTGATTCCTTGCTATCATAAAATGAGCCTACTTTTAATGGAATTTGATCACAATTCTGAACATAATGTCCAGGCGAGTGATGAACTACAAGGTATTTTGAACAGAAATTACAGATTTTTCCCCCATCAAAACTATATACCACCTGAAAGTACATGCCGTGGGCATTGTATTCCATATAATCATTAGTTCCTACCATAGTCTGTTCAGCTTTTATATAGAACAGAAAGAAATGAATATCTTAGAATCTGAGATTTACTTGAATTCCAGGCTAGGCCCTATAGGAAAATGACCTAAGGGAAAGGCAAAAAGCCTATTACGTCTGACTACAATACTCCCAACCCATCTATTAGACCTAATACTACAAGCAAAATCATAATAACAATGGACCAAAAGCATATTATAGGTCATTTTGAATCAATAAAGGTAAAATACCCCGAATGGTCACTTGGGAGGACATCGTTTCCAGGTAGTGTCAACGGACGGTTACATGTGGTGAAGTGAATGTACACGGAATCCAGGGAAGTTCAATTGATCCTTTTATTGCATAGCTGACATGAGTGTTTCATAACGGTGGTAACAATGATAACACTCGCCAAGATCTAAGCTCTGCCTCCGATCCTATAGCTCAACCTGTCGTAGGTTCTAGGTATAGGTGTAAGTTGGAAGAGATGATCTTAGAATAGATAGCTTAGAATAGATGACTGGGAGCTGCTCAAGCTACCTTATATACTGAGGGCCTGAGCAGCTCACAGTGTTGTGAAATGTTCTGTACATGTGGCTCAATAGAATAGTGACACATGTCATAAGGAGAGAGTGCCACCTGTGGGTAGATTATGTTAATGAGGATTGAGAGGAGATTGTGAAATATCCTCTCATTCCAAATATGGCACCACGGGTGGATCCCACTTTCTCCAGTTGGACTGAGTAGATAGGGTTGGAATGTTATTACATCCTTGTACCTTATGTCACAGAGTCTAATAGAGGAAGTGTGTTTGTGATGACTAAAGGATCCTGGTTCCTATTGAGGAATACAGGAGATTATTGAGTGTGGATCATGGGCAGAGCTTAGGCTTTATATGGCGAAGAATTTAGTAAATATGAAAATAATAATAATACCCAGAATGGTCCATTGACAGTAGGTTGTGGGCATTGCCATAGCAACGGTTTTCATATTTAACTCATAATATTTCATGTGCAGTTACCCCAAGACCTATATACTATCCACAAAACAATATTTTTGAGATACTACATAATTTTTTCTCAGACCTCTCAAAACTCCACCAAGGCCTATTTGCACACTTTCTATGATTTTTGACCAAAAAATACTGTGTAAGGGTTATCATAGTGTCTTCAGCATGTGTGATGCATTTGCATCATGAAACCATGAAGTGGTTTAATATTACATATCTAGACCCTCACGGTTCATAAGAGCATTAGGTATTGCATAACACCTTTCATGTACGATTATACAATCCTAATAACCTTTTTGACATACCTAGTTATGTAGATGGTGCTTGTTAATCTGATTTAAAACATCCGGACTATGGTTCAAACCATGACAAGAAAAGACCCAATTTCAATGTTGATTTCGGAAGTCTCTATACTAATGAGGGAGCATGATCCTGTGCTTAGGAATATATACCATGTTAAATATTTCCGGGACCCATACACATTTTCATAGGCCCCTATAGTAGGCATCCCTTTCCTTCTGTAGTAAAAATGTAAAATATTTAGACAAGTGGAAGGTGTGGTACACACTTCCTAGCCTCTAAAATTGGCCAGGAAGTGTGTTCCGAACCCCCCTCCCTCTCCTAATCATGCATTGATCAACATCAAGTAACAGGTTTTGCATCAGGTAGACAAAGGAATATGAACCTGCATGCTCCATGCCATCCATCAAGTAAAGGAGCTTACCGAGGTGTAAATCAACTGTTGCAACCAATTAACAACTACTTGCTGCCAACTAACAACTACAACCCTCTATGTTTCAGTTTCCTAAGAGAATATCCTCTCCGCTGCTGGTATCATGGACCCTAAGAAGCCCGACTCCACAGCCAATGGAGAAACAAATACAATGAATGGATCAGCCGAACACAGCACTAAAACAGACATAGACAAGACAGTGATACATACAGAGAATGGAGATATCACCAAAGGTGTCACAGTGCCTGAGGCTAAGAGGCCTGCGAGTGCCACTGCTGTAGTATTTGAGGATATACCACTCAAAGAGGGAGCCAGGGAGCAAGTGGTAGGGGAACCACCTGAAAACATGTGAGTATTGCACTTACCGTAAACTCCCGCATATAAGACGCATCCTCTACGCCAAACAAATGCCTTGTGCGTCTTATAGAATGTACTGAAATTGGGGGTGCGTCTTATATGAGGGGTAATATTACTATAGAAATGTACTGAATTTACAAATATCAGCAATAAAATGTGCGTGTTATACGCGAAAATGCTCCTGCTGAGTTTGGGGTGCGTCCTATACACGCAACGCGTCTTCTACGTGGCAGATTATGGTAGCCATAATACCCATAGTCCACTCAGCCTCTTTCACAAGAATTTATATAGGTTTGTATGTGTTAGGGGGAGGTTCAAACCACCCACTCCGGATAAATTTGGATTAGGGGGTAGAATCAAGTCCTTTCCCCTTAACATTTAAATTACTTTTTATACTATATTCCAGTTACTAATAACTACTTGGGATCTAAATGTATTACTGCATATCAAAAGGGAGCTAGAATGCGGTTTTATAATACATTTATTGGTGTTATTCACTTTCTCGAGAGATATCTTTATCAATATGTCACAAATTATTCTTATAGTTTTAATTATGTACAACTCCCAATTGTCCTGACTCTGGTAAGGAGTGTGTCTCTCCACTGAGACCCAGCCCCATATATATACCCCTTCCCTGTTTGGGTTTTCACAAGTTGCCAGGGACAGAAAGCTCCTCTCTCAATACCTGTCACAACACATTCCTACTGGAGATTCTGCCCCCCCCCCACCCCGTAATCTGCGTTCATACCTTTAACACACTGTAGGTGCACTGTAGTAACTACAGCCAAGCACCAACATATCAAAACTAACAATCAAATGTGTATCAAATTACAGTATTCTTAAAATATGGTAGACGATTCCACATATAGAAATTTCAATTTATATAATGTTACATCATTATGACGAATCCACACACATATAACCCAATATATGGCTCAATTGGTTAATAGAGGCCTAGTCGACTATGGGTATTAGATATGGCTATACGCACATTCTTGCATCGCCAGCCTTGATTTTGTGCATCATCATATATAGCAATATAATTATGTTCAACCTGAAAGGTTGGCCTTATTAGCTTCGACCCCTAGAGGTCCAGTGGACTACAGATATTAGGGTTTATTGCAGTTCTGTCAAAGGATGTGTTAGTGAAGGATCTTTAAAATGATTGTCACTCTAAGGTGTATATCCTATATTTTACTTGGTGGATTAATGGGTATGATAGCAGAATCATGTATTCAAACAATATAAGCAATACTGACCTCTGAAGGGGAATCAGACATAATCTGATTAACTTTTGAATTAGATTCATTTTTACCTGAATATCTGGTTATCTCATTGTATCATCAAAAGCATAATTCTAACACAGAAGTAATAAATCATACTGCTATATCTCTTTTCAGAGACAAGCCATCACCTGTGCAGGTTTCTTCAATAGGATTTTTCTCACTGGTAAGATTGCTTAATCAAAGCCAACAGAAAATAATTGTAACAATGTAGGGTAAATTGAAGAAAGGCATATCTTTCAATACAGAAAACATCAACAATCAAATAAAAATTCTAATTGGTGTCATATAAAGATACAATATTCTTACATCTGCCTCTTCTTTTACCCTTTTCAGTTCAGATATTCAGACACCAAAGACCGTGTTCTCATTGCTCTTGGAACTTTAGCTGCAATCACAAATGGCCTTGCGTTACCTCTCAACCTCCTCGTATATGGCCAAGTTCTGAACATTTTCATCGATAATGAAATCGCCAAGCGTAACCTCTCCCGCCTCCTACCCCCAACACCAGCAACTTTAACAGCAGTTGGGTCTCAAATAGGGACTGTGTTCCTCAACTATACCAACCCAGCAGCCTTACAAATACCAGTCGAAGTACCGCCAGTATGGCCTCAGGTTCAGCCATTGATATGGAACTTTGTTATTATTGGAGCATGTGTCTTGGTGGCGGGTTACATGGAGATAGCATTCTGGACATGGGCCGCAGAGCGACAGACACGGAAAATAAGGACATTGTTCCTTGACTCGATTCTTCAAGAGCATATTGGGTGGTTTGATACTCACGAGAGTGGACAATTAAATACCAGACTAGCAGAGTACGTGAGTTGGCCCTATGAGGGTGGTAGTTTCGCCTGATACATTATTTTTAATGGCTAATGCAGTGATTGCTATTCACTCATTGACACTTTATGTAATACGATGTATGGGGTATCCTCCACTATTGGAGCATAATCTCAGAGTGAAAGGGGTTAGATGAATGATCAAAATTTGGTTATGATGCATAAAGGTTTTACACTGTTATGAAAGCTTATCAAATGTTATAATTATCAAATAGATGCAGAGAGGTTCAGGGTGAATTTGTAAATTTATATATATGAACAGCTGAGAACAGTTTCCTTCTGCTTCACTTTTAGTGATATTGTCAAGATCAATTCAGGTATCGGTGACAAGCTGGCCACACTTATCCAGTGAGTGACCACATTCCTTGGAGGCTACATTCTGGGTTTCTCCTTAAACTGGAAGTTGACCCTAGTCATCCTGTCTGTGGCACCGCTCATGTTCCTCACTGTCGTCTTTATGACAAGGGTAAGCACTACCTATATTATCTAGTGTATAAGACAAACCCTTATATAAGGCCACTATCAATGGTAGATAAGGTGTTGATCACAAAGATGAATTTTTAAGGTGTTGCGCTCTAATGCTAAAAACACAATGCATGCACATAGGTTTCCATTGCTATGCCATTGTCCACAGGAGAGCATCAGAAATGACATGTTAAGGGTTTATTGCACAGTGACTTTATTGTCATCCGAGATGAAATGTTGAAATGTTGTAAAGCCCCGGAGTAAAGAGGAGTAGGCTATTATCTAAAGTGGACTTAAGGTAACTGATCTCTTTCTCAATGGCCACAATGTTTTGTTTGAAATCTTAACACTGATATGTGAATCCTTACTCAACTGGGGATCATCAATGTAAACTTCAGAGAAAACACAATTGTAATTTTATTCGCTATCTTTGACTTCCAGACTATACAACGAGTAACACTAGGTGAGCAGATGGCCTATGCCAAGGCAGGAGCCATAGCAGAGGAGACGCTTGGTAATATCCGTACCGTGGCAGCTTTTGGTGGGGAGAAGGAGGCAGTTAGGTAAGTACATTTATCCCAGCCCCTGCACTCTGTATGAAAAGGGGACGTCACCTGTGTTCCCAGTTTTCAAAAGTATCCCCTTATTCTCTGATTTTGGGGCAAAATAACACACCTTATTTATAAAAAACACTGATTTTCTTGGGACCCAGAAGTACCCATTATTTAAAAAAAACACTGACATGTTTTAGTCTAATGGAGGGTAAAAATAGATTTCCCAATGGACACAGCAGTTGACTAAGTGTGATTCTCTCTTACAGAATCCATTCTATCCGTTATACCCACACTCTTACAAAAGTCCCCCCCCCCCTTTATTTTGAAATCCACAGAGATTCTTGGTATAAAGTTGACCCCTTATTTTAAAATCAACGGGATTATTAGAGGAGATGACCCTCTTTTTTTTATTTCAGGGACATTGGAAGTGCTTGAGAAAAAGACCCTTATTTCGCGATTTTTGGAATGCAGGTGACGTACCCTAAGGGTATGAAGTGCAGAGACCGGGACATTAATACCCCAAAAACACAGTGTTTGATTCACACATGTAGCCAATAATGTCATATATTAAAGAGTATCTTGTGAGCATCAAAAGTTGGAGGTGCTATAGAATAGTGCTATGCTGCTCAAAAGTTTTATCTGGCTTTTTCTTGAGTTGGGGATAGTTATACATGGGGTGTGCCTTATACGCAACATATTTTTGTCACATTTTCCAGAAAGCGTGATTAAGTCTATTTTCATCAATTACTTTTTTTTATAACAGTTGTGTTTGAACTGTATAGAATACAGAGTAATATATATATATATATATATATATATATATATATATATATATATATATATATATATCCAGTAGTGAAGTATAGTTCTCCCCTATTGCCCTGACATGAGGCAATGAGTAGTATAATTATAGGTAAACAGTGGAACAATGTGACTGGCAAGTGGATGGCACAATATTTGGTCTGGTTCACCCTATTGACATTTCTATTTATCTGGTATACACTGAAATTGAGTAAACAGTCAGCAGTAGAAAAATGGAAATACAGACTCTGTGGGATATATAATTCGAAAATCATGTAACGCTGTACACTGCATAATTTCACTTGTTGCACAGGTCCCAGCGTGGTGTTTCACAAGTTGGCAATATTCACAACCGGTCATAACTAGATGTGATAGCAGTTTTAAGATTGGTTGTAAGCTTACAATTGCAGGTGTTTCTATAAAAGTCATCAGTATGTTTTAATTTATTTCTCTGTTTGACCATGCCAAGATGGGAGTGTTTGAAACTTTGCGACCTTCATAATTTGGTTTTAAAATTGGATATTTTATGATTATTATTATCTTTGGCTTGTGAAACACCACACAGGCAGGAAATAAAATACTCAAGTTTATAGTTAGAAACCTCGATGCACTTTAGAGAAAATACAGTGCTGTTTGTATCAACTTTCTTTAAGGTGGGTCGATCCCGTTGAATCAAAGTTCCTAGAATTTCATAATTTTTCACACAAAGGTACCTAAAATCACATAGAATCACATTATGGAAACGAAGTAGGGGGTCTCATGCTACTCTTTTTACATTGAATTTCGAAAAAATAAAAGTATTTTCATTTTCACCAAAAAAAAAAGAAAATAATTGACTCAATTTTGAGAATATTTTTCTGCTATAAATATTAAACACAGAAATATGAAACCTCACATGATGAACGCTCTAATATCCTTATTCTATTGGAATTTTTGATTGTATGTCCATTATAAGGCATACTGGGTAAGTTTTGCATATTTTGGTAGAAACTGGGACAAATTTCCTATAATGGAGTAAAAGGATTAAAGGCTCGATCAGTATGTGGTTCCCAAACTTCTGATGATAGGAGGAGCTCGCTGGCTAAGGGGATAGCCTCTAAGAAAGCATATATAGTTCCTAGTAGGACAGGCTTTTGAAATTCCTACGATATTCCTAAATAGCTTGTGTCAGCTGCATGGCCCATCATGGTGTAGACTATAGTTGATGCTGGTGCTTAAAGGATGTACTCTATCACACAGATATGTGTCCAACTTGGATGGTGCACGGCGGCAGGGGATGCTGCGTGGTCTGGCAGCTGGTGTTGGTCAGGGCCTGTTCTGGATCCTCATCTTTGGTGCCTTTGCCTTAGCCTTCTGGTACGGATCCCGCTTGGTAGCTACAGAGGGCGAGAGTGGGGGTACTATTCTACAGGTAAGTCTTATCTTTATATACATACAGTCTTTATACATTGAAGTTGATACTGTTGTTAATTCAGCCACAGAATCAAAGAGAAATACAGGATATAATTTGGAGAGAATGCTGAAAAGAAATTGAAAAGACTCTTGATTATAGATACTGTAATGCCACATTAAGGCCTAAGCACCGGGGTCCTGGTCTCGAATAAGCATCAGGGTATAGGGGTGTTGAAATCTATCCTGAGTAGTAAGACAGTATGAAAAATAAGCCCCTGTCTCACATAAGCACTGGGGTGCAGTGGGATTGAAATCAAATTCAGTGAATACTAATACAAAAAGGTAGCATTTATTTTAAATTATTAGGGGAAATCAAATATCCACACAAAACCAGACACGTTGAATTACAGTTGATTTATCTTCTATTGGGGTTATTCACATTGAGAGAAGGGGGGTATATGGTACTTCTGGGTTGGTTTGCCTTGGATAACCGTCAATCTCGGTAGATGTCCTATTCTTCCAGATTACCTAGTCGTGAATCAACAAAGGTTTACATGAAGTAAACTCATAAGATATACTTTGGTTATAAATATACTAAAAGATCTAGCACTGTCATATTTATTATGGAATTCAAACCTTTAACATTGTCTAAAAAACATTACCTTCAGGTGTTCATGGGAGTGATGATAGGAACCATGTCGTTGGGGCATGCAGCGCCAAACCTAGAGTACATCTCCATTGCCAAAGGTGCTGCCGCTGCTGTATACAGTGTTATAGACCAGGTGAGGAATTAAGTTTAATATTTGTCTCAAATTTGTGTAGGAAGGTTTTAGTTGTGCACACCTTTACAGTTGCACAGACATACAAGCATCAATTTCTCACAAATGTTATGACACTTTCCTCCAAAGATACCCTTTTAGGTGATGACAATGCTGAAATCCATTGCCTTAAATCATAAGTCATAATTATGAACATAACTTGGGGTAAGCTATTTATTAGAAAAAGGATTTAATGATTGCATTTAATTCTATCATTATTTCAGCAATCCGAGATAGATAGTGCATCTGAGGAGGGAGAGAAGCCTGAGAAAGTGCAGGGAAATATAGAGTTCTCAGATATTGACTTCACCTACCCCGCCCGGCCTGATGTACAGGTACGAGAGTGCTGAATAAAAATGTTATTTGGGCTTATTCCACGGGATTCTGAGTGCTTTTTCTGGATATTCCCATGCACATACCTGTCGATATTGCACACCATGAAGGCTGTAGCATCACTTTTGTAAGGCGTTCGGTTATCCAAGGATAACAGGCACCCGGTGCCATTATCCATGGATAACCTGCATGCCTTATATGTCCCTACATGTCATATGTTACATGTTAAAACCCACAAAATGTCATGACCAGGGCAGGGCTCGAACCTGCAGTCTCAGATCCCTAGTCCAACTCCCTATGCATTGCGCCGCAGGGACTGACGAGAGAAGTTTGGTTAGAACCATGTCTCTATGATATAAAGCCACCCAGCAGTAGTGTAGTATGAACGCGTCCAGCACTTGACCCATAACCAGGCCAGTCGCGCACAGTAATGGGAAACGCGGTGGTCTAGTGGTTAGCGCATTGTGCTCAGCCGTCAAAGGTAGGCGGATCGAGTACGGTCCGGGCGCATCTCTTTTTCGCTGTGTGCCTGCTGCCAGCCGGGTGCCAAGGTGTGTGTACCAATCGTACACAAACACGGCCCGGGCACATCTTTTTTTCGCCGTGTGCACTGTAGGTGTCCGCTGCCGGGCGACGAGGTGTATGTACCGATTGTACACAAACATAACCGTGAGACGCATTCAAAGCAAGCCAAGCCGAGACGGGCGCTGTAGCTGTCCACTGCTGGGCGCCAAGTGTGTGTACCGGTGGTCTATTGGTTAGAATGCCAACCCAGAGGCTGCCGGGCACACTATGGCTGGCTTCGAGTCCTGGGGAAGGGGAACAATTTTTGTATTCAACTTGAATTTATTGGTATTCTATTGATTATCTATTGGTTTCGTGGAATAAAATAAGTAGTCAATGGATAATTAATGATTTGTGTGTGTTAGCAAAGGATAATTACACTCGGGCTACGCCCTTGTGTAATTATCCTTCACTAACACACACTCATCATGAGTTATCCATTGATTACTTGTTCACTATGGAGGGCAGAATATTATATCCCATCTTTTCCTTTGTTCTACAGATATTCATGATCCTTTTGCTGATAGGAAAAGAGAAAATTCTAAGGGATCACCCCAATAGGTGTCGAAATATCGCCCCCCTACCCTACCCTGGGGAGTTACAAAGAAAACTGGCTCTGAAGGCCGCCCCACCCCCCACTTTGTCTTTGCTGGATAACAGACATTTCCTACATCAATTACTTATAACACAATCCTTTTAACTATATGATCTTTTCTTACTTGCACAAAGTGAACCATTTATTTTACACAATGCCACTCCATTCTTCCCGTGACAAAACAGTGACTACTACCAATTTATCTACTCCGTTCCATCCCTATCCTAGATCCTTGACAAGTTCAGCCTGCAGATTAATGTTGGACAGACCGTGGCTTTGGTTGGACCCAGTGGCTGTGGTAAGAGTACAACCATCCAACTGCTACAACGCTTCTACGACCCACAGGGAGGCAAGGTTAGACTCATCGTTATTTTCTTAGTTGTTTAAATAAGTTCATCAAGTCCTTAAGAAGTTGCAAATTATTCATGTTTGTGGCCCCTTCGAAGAAAATTAAGGCATCTATTTTTTGTGGTTTTTTTTTTCTTTCTCTTATTTTTCTTTTTTGTGTAAACAAGAATTTTTCATCCTTTCTTCTTAACATAAACAGAAATCACACTGAAAATGAAAAGGTCATCACAACTACCTCGCTCAGTGAAAGAATTGCTTAATATCAATATAGTTATTAACACTTTCATTATAACACATTGTGTAATTTTCCATTCAGGTAACACTGGATGGCCGTGACATCCGCGACCTGAATATCAAATGGTTGAGACAGCACATTGGGTGGTGAGTTTATGAAATATATTTATAACTTTCACGCTGTAAACATTGGCATGATAATTAACATGCACATTGCCCAATGTAATTCAGTATGACTAATGTAGGCAACACCTGTTCAGTCTGACCTTGGCCTAGAAGCATGTTTTTGGGTGTTTTCCCCCTGCAAAATGTGTATTATCAATGTACAAAGGTAACCATTGAGTTTTTTTTTTGTTTTAGCATGTGAAGAAATTGGACTACTGGAGACCATTTAGATACCACTAATAACAAAATTATATGTACTCCACTTTTGCTGGAAATTTCATGAAAGGTTTTTGGAATTCTGCGAGCTTTTGAATCCCTATGTTGTGGTAAGTTGTCTCTAATTTGATTATACTAGTGACAAAGATATATTATGTGTGTTTAGGTCAGCCAGGAGCCTGTGCTCTTTGCCAGTACTATTGCGGAGAACATCCGGTATGGACGGGCTGGTGTCTCACAACTTGAAATCGAACAAGCGGCACGGAATGCCAATGCACTGGACTTCATTCTCAAACTACCAGAGGTAATATCAAATAAAGATAAACTATATGTGATAGATTGAAAATCATGGTAAATTTACTTACCCTAATTTCACAGGTTAATTAGCCAATAAGTGTAGAATATTGTAGATAGCCTGTGCGGAGGAGTGAGGCATAATGCAGTAGTGAGAAATGCACCAACAAGCAAACATGGTACTTATTAAAAAGTGGATCCTGGTACTTCTCATTCAATTCAAACTCTGGTTCACTCACCTGATTATGTGTAGTGAAAAAAATAGACTAATGAATTTGCAGTAGTAGATCTATCTTGAGCATACATAGTCTCTCAACTATAGCAATCAGTTTCACTTTACCCATACAGAAATTTAACACGATGGTAGGTGCTCGGGGTGCACAGCTGAGTGGGGGACAGAAGCAGCGTATTGCCATAGCCCGGGCCCTGGTCAGTAACCCTAATATACTGCTACTAGATGAGGCAACCTCAGCACTGGACACAGAGAGTGAGAGTATTGTACAGGATGCACTGGACAAGGTGGGTTATTAGTCAGCCGAATTAAAATCTTTAATCACTGCATGATCCAAAAAGATTTATCTTATTGCATCAATAGGTAAGGCTTCACTATGCGATTTTTGCTGAAAATCGGAGCTATTCTCACAAAAGCAGATACAAACACAGATTATAGAGTGGTATTTGTTATTATTTCAAGGTGCAAATAGAAGATTGAGAGAGCTTTCTGTTCATGTGGGGAAGGCTTTGTGTACCATCTCAGGCACATTTTTGTTGCCAAAAGATGTTTTTGTTTACTAAATCAAGTTGACCTAATGTAAATATTGCAGACTTTCACACTGATGACTCTCTGCAACTCAATATTAGACAGGTTTAATCTTTACAGTACAAGACCCTGCAATATGTGTGACTGCTGTGTTGTTATTTATATTCTGCTGTGTTGATGTTTATATATTGAACTCCCACCAAATCACAGAGTCTATGCAGGTGCAGGTTAGTTGGTAAATATGGCACACAAGGAGAGAGATCACCCATAAAATAACCCCTGAAATCTCATGTTTACAATTTTGAATGGCATGTTTACAATATAGGAATGCGTAACTTACCCAGGATCATTCTACCCACATAGGCACCCTACTCCTACCTATATGAAAAGCGCAACAAATTTTGTTTCTGGCTTTCATTTCTTTGCTTGATTCATTATACAGAGATGGAGTCAGTAAACCTGCTTCAAGTATGAACATGATAAAATGACAGTGTTTACTTGTAGCCTTGCCTTTAGCAATAACTGACTGTTTCCCACATTCCTTAATTGACTGAAGGATGATAGCTTCTTGCACACCTCTTTACTTTATGAGTGTTTAGTACCTGTGTGATCTTACCCCTTGTTTCCTCCTTCAAGGCACGGCAAGGCCGCACAACCATAGTGATTGCCCACCGACTGGTGACCATCAGAAACGCAGATGTTATAGTAGGGCTCAGTGAAGGACAGGTGGTAGAGAAGGGAACACATGATGTATTGATGCAGCTTGATGACAGCCTGTACCAGCAACTGGTCACCAGCCAGGTAAGGGAGGCCCAACCCCTTGCCTACCGATAGTGCATTAATGCACTACCGCCCGTAGTGCAGATAGTGCATTAATGCACTACCATGGGAAACACAGATAGTGCATTAATGCACTATTTATCATTTTCTCTCTGAATAGTTGTTCTTAGGTTGGATGATAAAATAATGATGCCATTAAAAGCAACTTTTGACAGACGTAAAAAAATATCATAAATAATCATATTCTAGGTGTTTCCTTGCAGAACAACTTTGCTATGAGTATGTATTGAACTGCTAAAGTGAGCATGAGGCATTATTCTCACAGGCCTATACACCAGTAGGCAAAGGGTTAATCACATTTTATTTGCCCTTTAAATGTTGATTTTCCATCAATGCATCATGCTCATTGGTCGTCAGACGTATAATAGGCCAATCTTGAGGATTGGCAGAGGTTGAGAATGACTTGGTGGTCTGGTTACGTCTTTCGAGGAGAAGCGCTAACGTGGCGCCAATTTCGCTTGTAAAATATGAGCAGTAAACTTTCGCATATTCACCGGTACCAGGGACACACTTCCGATCATACCGTTTCTCCCCGAAAGGGTTCACGTGGTGGTCTGTTTGTGGGTGCTGCCACCTAGTGTGCTCTGTCAGCAGTATCAACAAAGGTTAGTCGCCATCTTGTAGGATTCTGAACCTAACTGGGCAGATGTCTCCGCTCCAGAAAATATGTGTTTCATACCCTTTGAATCTAAGATACTCAACAGTTTTTTTTTCTTCTTTTATTCTTACAGACAGCAGCAGCAATAAAGGAGAAGAAAAAACTAGGTAAGCCCCACACCTCCTCTCAAACTTTTAAATCATAACTTTCTAGAAACTTGCTAGATCGAACTTAAATGAATTAGTATCAAAGCATGATGAATAGGTTGGACTTAAGAAAGCTGTTAGTATGCATGATGTCAATTTTGACCAAAAAAAACATTACTATTGGCAGGATATTGAACACTGAGCAGGAAATAATATTGAAATATGTCAAATTCTATGTGAGGATTTTGCCATATCATTGCTTGCTGATATTAAACTTATTTTCAAACGGCCCTTCCAAAAGTTTAGCTCTTGGTATGTCCAGATATTATTTTTCATTTAAATATTGAACAGCAGATGCAACATGTAAGTGAGATAGTGTTTGATGTTGTGAGATTGGTAGTGCATGGGTCAATTCTGTGTTGAACCGTTAATGGTCATTTCCTTTTCAAGAGAGTGAGGTGGGGGACAAAATGGGAACAGACTTAGAAAAGGGCAACATGAAAGCCCTTCTCTATGACGTAAAGTATTCGACAGAGTTGTGTTAAAATGAGAGAAAACTGGGCTTCCTAAAAGGAGACAAACTGCAGTGAAATCTAAATTGCTTTAGGTACATTTGAATTTTGTTATATGCTATTCTGGCTTGCATTAGGAGATTCACACCGATTTGCTCCTAATAATAGTATTTATAATACTTTATGCATCTCTATAGTGATAACCCACTCAGCTTGATGTTGAGAAATGACCATGCCGTTTTGTTAGATTAATACCACTTTACAAGGAAAATTATAGCTCCAAATTTAGATTAATTTATAGTCAGGAAGAATGGCAATTCCTTGAAATGGATATAGGAAACAAAAGCCCCATGTTTGAATCTTTCTGAATACTCTTGGAACCTGATGAAATATCATAATTATCATAAATTTTATGAACTACCCTCCAGGTCATTGATAGATTCCTGATGCCAACTAACTAGTCGCAGCAATTGGCTTTCGGGCTACCCATAATTGCATGGTACAATTATATAAGTATCTGCCTTTTATGTGTTGTGTGTTGTTTGTAAGTAATATATATGTGACATGTACTGGGAATAGGAACCTTAATGCACCTTGCACTAAGGGCCCTTTTCGCAGATCATGTCACATATAAGGTTTCATTTGGTTGGTCTTTGGTGTTTTTTGCATTGTGTTGCTTTTATGAAACTATCTTCATGTTGATGACCAATAGACATGTGATTTTGATCACATGAAACCAGTGATCTGAAGATCTAGGGCTCTCGATTTTTAGTATCATCACCCAGGGTTTTCGGAACCGGGGATCTGTTACACAATCAACATTCGGGATCGTTGTTTATCAAATCGTCTAAATTGTGTTTCAAGTATTAATTTGGAAAGTGTCCGGTAATTTTTCGTGTCCATTAATTAATGATCAAGGTGCAAGTATTTCTATAGAAATTGTTAGGTGTTCCATAACTGTTCTTTAATATTCTAATGGTGTTCTTTAATTCAGTTCTGGTGCTCGTAAAGGGGTTTATCCAGTGTTACAAGAATAAAAGTTATACTTAAATGGGGGTACTAAGTTTTAAAAAAAATGGAAAACAGTGTTATCCTTATATGATTTTATATGAGGATGTCCCAAAATACATACATAAAAATAACAACTTTGTTGATTAGGATATCATTCAAATAGTTTTGGCAGTATAGAAGCACCTATATCTATCCCATGATCTTGTGTTCGTTAATTATTGTTTTAGTTTCATGCTTGTTATTTTTGTGGGTATATTTTCAGTTGCCTTCAGGGGCCATTTAAGAGGATTTTAGTTTAGGACGAAGGGCCTTTTAACCTATATTTACCTTTAATTGTTATTAGTTAATCCAATTATTTTTAACAGCATGTTTGCATTTGTTTTGTCAGTTTTATGGGGCTCTGTGATGACATAGTACACATAATTGTGTATTTTACCATGTACCTGATACTCTCTGAACGAATAACAACATTAATTAATGTAAAATTATTAAAAAAAAAACATGAAAAATAACAAGTATGAGGGCATTTGGTGTTCTTCTGGATGAGTAGGTATGGTGGAACACATTTATTTCATACTCACCTTCATACTCATTATTTTCAAGTATTTTCTATTATGAATACAATTTAAAGAACACAAATTGTGTAACAGACCCCTGGAGTCTAGTTTACAAGGTAGTATGATACAACCACCATAAATATTCTGAAAAAGGTTTAACCCCATGTAAAGTCGTAAGGATAAAGGTACCATTATGGGATGTGTGTGATCCTTTGCACCAAGTTAGCTTATCGGTTTTTTAATTCCTTCCCGTGTTGTACCGCATGTTAGTATTGTATTCATACAAACCATAGTACTCACATATATAAGTTACATCTTATACATGAAACCAAGCGTTACTCTCGCAGGGGTCTGTTACACAAATGGTGCTCGTTAATTTGTGCTCTTAACTGATAAAATGTTTAAAATAAAGAAGCAGAGTAAGAAAAAATTCTGTTTCATAGTGTAGATTCATCTGGAAAAGTACCAAATACATTCATGTTAGTTAATTTTCATCTTCTTTAATTTTTTTTTTTAAGGTGTGAAAGTTTTTATTGCCAAGTCACAAATTATACATGCGTGATAAAATCTGACAATAAAGGTGATATCCTTAGGTTCGCAAGCTTCTCAATTTTTCAACACATAGGTAATGAGATTAGTGATTCATGTAAGATGATGAAGGATGAGAAAACAGTAAATATAAGGGTAACAGAAGAAAACACTATATACAAAAGGAAAGAAAAATGTATAAGAAGAAATTGATCCATGTTGAGAAAAATACCATGAAAGCAGATTCGTAATCTGCACACTTGAAATTCACAGTTTAATTAACCTATACTGATTTATGCTAAATATAGATTTAAGGCCCTCTACTACAACTAAAATCATGTTAAATGGCCACTAAAGGCAATTAAAAGTATGCCCAGGTCTGTATAACTTTTATTTATGTAACACTGGATAAACCCCTTTACGACCACCAGAAATAAATTAAAGAACACCATCAAAATATTAAAGATCAGTTATGAAACACCTAACAATTTCTATAGAAAGAAGGTCTTGCTCATCTACTAAAGAGCACGAAAATGACTACTATATGTTCAAAGGAACGGGGAAGATATGGGGGTATATTTCCCCCCACTAGATGGACCTCCCCACCACCTGAGTCAGGTGGTTCTGTGCTGCCACACCAGGTGGCACTGCACTGAGACTGAGTCATGGACGTCATGGACATTTGGTCATAAAATTTTTCCTCAATATTCCGTCTCCACTCACTGTCGATATGACTAAGTGTGTCGCTTGTAGTACCCCATATCATGGGAATTCGTCTAAATGTCCACATTGTGGTGTGGCGAACCCGGGGAAAGCATACTCGGGAGATACGTCTCAGAATATATCGGATTCATCCAACCGCGACTGGCAGGGGGAGAGTAGCCTACCTACCGGGCAGCAGGACCAAGCCACCGGGGGAGAAAGCTCTCCGCCCGGCCCGCAGGACGGGCAGGACGGGCAGGACGATAATTCTGACGATTATTTAGGAGAGAATGGGGACTTGTTAAGGCAGATTGCTGCAGAACGCTCAAGTAAAGATGAAATTGTTCATTTATCTAAGCGCAGAGAACTAGAGTTAGAGTTAGCTAGTATTCGTTCAGAAAATAATAGGACATTGCATGAATTAGAACATGGTGAGCGGGCTTGGCGAGGCGCCATTTCGGCGCTTGATAAACCCACATTTGTTGGCCAATCAGAGGCCGATGTTAACATTCACTGCGGAGTCCAAGATGGCCACCCTGTCCTTCCGGAAAACCGGGGAACCGCTTCTAACAATGCTTTAAGGCCTAATTCTACTAAAGAGCACGAAAATTAGTGAACACCACCTAGATTTATACTTGTAACACATTTTCTAAAAAATTATAATTAGGGACCACAAATTTTTATTGTGTAACAGACCCCAGGCCACGGTTTGCCCTGTATATGGGGTAACATATTGAAACAGTACTGAACTTCTTAAAATTGACCTCTGACTCTATCTTATTGTCATGGGATCAACCTAGGGTGCCCTTACATGTCCGGGTTTGCCTTATAAGTAAGATACTATGATAATGCTCCCATTCTCACACATTTTGATAAACTTAGCCATACATAACCGACATAGTTTTCAAGTCAGGGCTGACTGTTTCCTCTACAAAACTGAAATGCATGTTAGGTAATAAAAAAACTTTTCTAATGGCAAAGTAACCTTTTTGATAATTTTAGATAAAGATGAAAATAATTTATCAATTTATACATCTGTAAAATATAACACAGGTGACTTACTCACAATGCAAATTACATAAACATGATATTGGAATTCTCTATGAATCTATATTTCTTGGAGAACCAGAAAATGTATTTTCTTTGTAAGGCATAAAAATCATAAGTCCTAAAAATAATTGTCGTTTTTAACAACTATATTGTATAATATAACACTGACCATCCACAGTAAAAGCCAGCATGAGTAATCTTCTTGAGAGAATAAGCGAAGATCAAACATTGGACCCCAATGGTGAGTTAGCAGTCTGGCAATAAAGTTTCCTTTTCAGTGGTGGGTTTAATAGTGGGTAATATTTAGCGGTCTCGGAATATTAAGGTATACAATCCAAAGTTTTGTGTATTTATAGTTATTTAGTAAACTGTAGGTAGGTGACCATCATAACATCAGAATAACTACCCATCTTGACCTTATTGTTGCATATTTCTAAACAAGAGCTATTACACTTGATTTCCTTTCTTCTTTTGAAGTATTTTTTTGTACCAGAAAATTGGAATATAGCTCACAAAAAAAGACACCCTTTACTAAGACAAGCAGTTGCTATGTAAAACCTCGCTTCACCTTATGAGCAGATTACCCTGTATAGTCATTAATATCATTGTTACCTTGACATTTTAGAGGGAGAAGAGGAGGAATTTGAACTAGAAGACCCACTGCTAGCAAAGAGAGAAGACCAGTTGATTAGGTCTGGTAGTGGTTGTAGGTCCAGTCGCAGGAGGATCCCATATGGCCGGCAACAGAGTGAAGTCTCTGTGAAGAGTGTAAGACATGCTCGGAGCAACTCACAAAGATCCAGGAAGGAGAGTGTACTCACCGATACAGATGTTTGGTCTGAGAAAGATGAGGTATGAAGTTAAGTTTTAGTAACATACACAAGCATTTATGTTTAAAGTAACATATGTGGCCAGGTGAGGGAAAACATGCCTCCTTGGGGAAAATGGCTTTTTAAGGTTTAACTCATGGGATCTAAAATGAGATATCGTGAGCTAAAATATTCCCAGTAGTTTTGCTGTAATTGCTTGTGAAACATAGGTTGGTGTGTACAACTGAAAATGGGAAATAAGCTCTAAATGCACTATTATCCTATCATAAACACAAATAATGCAAAAAATACAGTTTTGTAGAAAAATAAACAAAGGAATGTGATGTTTTTGTCATAAAATTGGTTCTATATGAAATTTGTAAGCTCTGTTTTCAGTTCTGGGTTCCTGAAGAAATTTTTTAAAAAAAGAAATTAAAGCAAAAATTCCTAATTGGAATAGGGAAGTGGTTTCCCTGGCAACCAGAATTTGCCTTATCTACCACTTTTCTATGTTGGAACATTTTTAGGGGAGATGGAATGATTTTAAGCATACCACTGGATTCCTTATAAAAAATTGGCCTAAAGATTCTTTTTAGCATTGTCAGTGTTTTACCCATATACTGTGCTCTGGTGGCCAAAACCAGTACTAAAAATCCCCCATTGCGTTCTCCCCCATTGGACCATTTTACATTTGCATATTCATTTTCATAATTAGACATAGACTTTGTATTTCAAGTACAACATATTTCCTGAAGATGATTTTGGTATTAGTATAAAATAATAGGGGGAACTCCTCTGAGTAATGTTGTTAGTCTGAAGCCGTGACAATGGAATACCATTTTAAACTAAGTACTTCACATTGAATCTGTAGGCTGCTCTAGTTGAGAAGCTACCTCCAGCTCCCGTTAGGAGGATTATGATGATGAATGCACCTGAGTGGCACTACATTGTAATTGGCTGCATCTCTGCTCTCTTCACCGGTGCTGTTCATCCATGCTTCTCTATTCTCTTCAGCGAAATCTTAGGAGTAAGTCGAACATTTCTTAATTCATCAGCTAGTTTTCCTCAATTCTGGTTCTTAACTCCAATAACAAATGGATTTCAATTGATGAAAATTCAAATAAATTTCATTTAGGACAAATTTTGATATTATGAAATAACACAGGCAAGAATATCTCTACAAATTTAACTTGTTTATGACATCTTCCTTGATAAGTAGGGAAGGAAAATAGGTATGCTATAATTCTTTGGTGCGGTATGCTATAATTCAGTGGTGAGGAAATCCACACTCACATCAAAATAAAGATTAGGTATAATCATCTATTTCAGAACTTTGCTACATTAGACCCTGCTGAAGCAGCAGCTAAAACTGCCATGTTCGCTGGTTTGATTGCCGCTCTTGGATTCGTCGTTGCCATAGCCAACACAACACAGGTACATACAAGCTCAATACAATGTTTCCACTGCACAAAAACCTATGTTGTCTCATAGAGACGTTCATTTCAATCAAGGATGATTGTTTAATCAGAGGGTATCGTTCTTGGAAGATAATTGAAAGTGATTTTCCTGCAACATTCAAGTAAATATAACCTTTCCAAATGCATAGAAATACAATCTGACCCTTAAGGTCTTATCTAAATTGCTTACTTTTTTCTTCAGTCTTACTTCTTTGCAAAATCTGGTGAGAACCTGACTCTTCGTCTTCGTGAAATGGCCTTCAGGAGTATGCTCCGACAGGTGAGGATGATTTTACGATTACAAAAAACTGAAATGATTTTGGTCTCAAGGACAAACACTACTACACCGAAAATGAATAAGCATTAAAAGATGCGAGACCCTGCAACTAGAATATTTGGTGTGACCCTTGCATATATTTCATCAATCTCATAGGAGCCTTGCCTCTGAGTTTCAAACATATCAAAAGTTTGCACTTGTATTTCTAATTAATACAATGTAGACCAAATCTTAAAGGAATAGGGAAGTTTATTAGACACTCATTAAATAGGTATCTGAGATATGACATGATAATTTATCGCCCAAATTCTCACACATTTATAATGCCGTTTTCAACTTTGCTTTATGAAACAGGATATAGCCTGGTTTGATGACCGCTCAAATCAGCTAGGTGCTCTCACTGCTCGTCTGGCCTCAGATGCCTCTGCAGTACGAGGGGTAGGTAAAATCATCCTCCTAGGTATGATTGAGTTATACTATGCATTCTTGATTTTTCATATTGGTTTATAGCTGAATATGATATGTTAAGTCTTCTGTTGAAACATATGCCCAAATTTTGATCAGGAGGAAGGCAACTAGGAAAGTGACTTACCCAGCACTTTGAGGGACGGAGGATGTAGTTTAACCAAGTTCACTTTACATCTATAATACTGCCATCAAGTTTCATGAATTTACCCCTACACATGTCATTTGGACTCCACAAGACATACAGATTTCCATAGGGTTAACATGTTGATTCTTCTATTTTACAAGGTTCCCATTGTTGTTCATTGCATAAAATGTTTAACATTAAAAAAATATGTAATTTTATCAACAGGCTGCTGGACAGCAGATGGGTGTTATTGTACAATCTATGGTCAACATGGGTACAGCTATAATCATCGCCTTTGTCTTTGGTCCCAAACTGGCCTGCGTCGTTATCGCCTTCCTCCCCTTCCTTGTATTCTCCGGTCTGGCACAGGGCAAACTCATGCAGGGCTTCAGTAAAGGGGACAAGACCCTAAGTGAGGAGGGAGGGAAGGTAAGTGCTTAATTATATACCAATCATTGACTACCATGGTCCTCTGTGTATTAAGCTCACCTACCATATAAGGCACATCAACATCAATGGTCAGAGTCTGGTCATTCTAGTCCTGTTCTTTAGTCTAAAATAGTTTGATTGGTGCTTTAAGGTGATAATGTACAAACTGTGACTTACAAATATGTTGGAGTTTTATATAGTCTATTCAGGCTCAATATTTTAATTTCGACTCCAGTTTTGTAAGAAAAGTTTGAGAGGAAATTTTGAAAAAAAGAGTGATTTCAAACAAGTTTAGTATAGCCTTCCATTCACACATATAAAAAGGGCATTAAAATAGAATTTCAATTTGATCTCCCATATGCAATGGATGTAAAGTGCACATGACCTATGCATGAGATCAGAAGACCCAGAGCTTTAGTAGGGCCGGTGCCATATTTGTGGCCTGTGAACCACTTTGAGAAGATTGCTTTTCATGATTTTGAAAGATAAATCTTACATGTTGCTTATCAACTCAAGAACCAATATCAATTGTTTTTAATTTAACTTTTTTAACTTTTTTTCAGATTGCAGTAGAGGCAATAGATAATATCAGGACAGTGGCTGCATTGACATTAGAACCAACTATCAAGGACAACTTCAATTCCCACTTTAAAAAAATGTACCAGTAAGTAACTGATCATTTAGATCAATTAGATCTTTGAATTCACTGAATCTTTGTATTACATGGCTGTTCAAGACCTACCTCTGAAGCTGTTAAAAGGGAAATGAAATGTCATACTATGAAAAGCTGTTTCTATATCATCATCCACATAATGGGTCAGGCTTATATCACAGTTCACCTATGGCCTTACGTAAAATGAAGTCATCATCCTCTTTTTGATATTTGCCCTGTGTTGTTGTATAATTAGGTTTTGTTCATATTTATTTCAAAAATCAATTGGATTGAGTCTTCTACCCCCTTGCTATTTTAAATTTCAATTTGACAAGCTATAGACTCAATTCTCAATGTATCTTATCTTCAGAAAAGGTGTTAAGAAGTCCCATGTGTACGGGATCTTCTATTCCCTCAGTCAGGCCACTGGCTTCTTTGCTTATGCTGCAACATTCGCCTACGGATCTCAGCTCATCGATTCTAATGACATGATCTACAGAGATGTCTTCAGGTCCATATTCATTATCAATCATATTGATTACCAGGTTCTTTTACTGAACACTTTAGGATTACTTAGACACCAATTAGCGCATTATCTGCTAGTGCTAATTTGGTGCATAATGCAAACTCCTGGAAGATGGTATCATAGGGTTTGCATAATGTGTAAATGAAGCCTAGACAGTTTACTTGCCACGGCTGAAGTCAAACATAAAAAAGTTAGATGATTTATCGATACATCTAAATGAAAACTATAAGTGTCATGCTTATTTGTCATCAGGATGCATCACTGGGCAGCAACCCATTACCACTGATGGAAATGAAAAGAACTAGCCTTATTTCATTGAGCTACTATGCAGCCCTTAAGTCCATGTACCCGCTTGTATCCTAATTGAAATCTGATTCAGGCTACTTAAAATTATTCACACAAATCCTTAAATACCATTATGGCAACTGGGATAGGAAATGCAAAGGCCTACCCTGTGTTTTGATTTCTCTTTTTTTCATATTCATGAAAGTAAGAGGCTGTACTTGTCAATAAACATCTGATAATTCTTTGAAACCACACTGAAAGCATGGAAGATCCAAAACTAGTCAGCGGTGACCACTTTAGGTCCTCAAGTTGACGATACCTAAAACTACAGCTTTAGGTTCTCAAAATGACGACTTTAGGTCGTCATCCTGACGACCTGAGTCATCAAGATGACAATACTGACAGTACAGAGTCGTCATATTGATGACTCAGGTCGTCAGAATGACGACTTAAAGTCGTCATTTTGACTACCTAAAGCTGTAGTTTTAGGTATCGTCAACTTGAGGACCTAAAGTGGTCACCGCTGACTAGTTTCAGAACTTCTAGGTTTTCAGTGCAATAGCTATTTATAATCAAATGGTTATACCAATTTTTCAAAATACCCCTTACAGAGTGTTTGCTGCTATTACCTTTGGTGGCCAGGCTATGGGACGAGCAGGATCCTATGCCCCTGACCTGACAAAAGCCAAAATAGCTGCTGCTAAATTGTTCACTCTCTTGGACCAAAAAACCCCCATCGACTCAGCCAGCACAGAGGGTGCCAAACCGGTAAGCCATACTTTAACAATTATGTTTTTACAGTGGTCTGCAAATATTAGTTTTTACAATTCTCATGCAGGTGTTGGCTCTATTTCCCTTTAGTCTTTATATATATTATAATTACAAAAATAATTCACAATTGTTGCTGATCTGCCAATTGTAATTACAACCTCATTCCATCTATGAGTACAGTACAGTAACGGAATTGTTACAATTCTCTGTATATCTTCATGCCTTCTCATTTTTCCTTATTTAATCCGTTCAATATACCAAGGTAAGATAGTAGAGTGAATGATGTACATATATTATGTTATCTTTCAATTTGTTTGTCATGCTTATTTCTTGGCAGGAAAGTTGCACTGGAAAAGTAGACTTTCAAAATGTGCGTTTCCGATACCCCACACGCCCTGACGTGGAAGTTCTGCAGTCTCTTAATTTATCGGTATGTCAGCAGATTTTTAAACTAATTCCTTTTATGAAATAAGAGTAGTATATTCGGAAGATGAGGAGAGTGTATCCATTTTTCATCACATTGGGAAATAACAATAGAACATTTAAGGGAGCGATGGAAAGTATTAATTCCAGCCTTATTTTATTGCATTTCTAATTCATATTACTGGCATTTCAAAGATTGTGAGGATATAGAGATCTTATAAGTGCATGTACAAGAGCTTCAGAAGAATATCAACCCTGTTCAAAATGTACTCATATATAACATTGATATATAACATGTGTTCTTTTACCATTATCAAGGTGGCACCTGGTCAGACACTCGCATTGGTTGGTTCCTCTGGGTGCGGAAAGTCTACAACAGTCCAGCTTATAGAAAGGTTCTATGACACCTTACACAGAGCTGTGGTATGTGTGCCAGTTGCATTCTGATTCATCTTCCATTCCTTAATCTGGAGGGTATCTCAAAAAGATTTGGAATTGATCCTGTCGGAGGTGATAATTCCAAAATTGAACTCACTGACCTTCTGGAGTGGATTCCCTCTTGTATTGTAAAGAGGGAGTCAGTTATAGGAGTGGTATAGGAGGGGTCCAGTCTCTTATTTTGCAACTCGACCAATTCCGTGCAGTTCACTTGTAGCAGAAGTCAAGCAGGGAAGTCTGTTCTTAGGGTGAGAAATGTAGGAGAACTGCAGGATCAAATAGTTACGGTGAGAACTGGTTTCCCAATCTTTTTGAGATACCCTCCTGGCCCTTTACTCAATGGAAGTAATATCCTTGAATTCACAATCCTTAAAACCATGTAATAACACAATAATTCTTACACAATCCCTAAAGAGGTGGTTGTGTAGGTCTTAAGTAAGTATTGGTGCTCTAATGCCCCTTAATTTCCTGTAATGGTATAACAAATTAATGATAATATACCCCCTTCATATATTCGCTGTGTTATAAAAAAACTCTGAAAGTTATAAATCATTTAAATTCTTTTCAGACTGTTGATGGTCATTCAGTAAAGGAGCTAAATGTCAGCTGGCTCCGGTCTCAGCTTGGCATTGTTTCACAGGAACCAGTGCTGTTCGATGCCAGTATACGCGATAACATAGCATATGGAGATAATAGTCGAGATGTGGAAATGAATGAGATTATAGCTGCAGCCCGTAACGCTAACATACACAACTTTATTGACAATCTACCTAATGTAAGTCTAGAGGTCATTTTTATATCATCAATAACATAAATCTATTTCAATGTAATCAGTTCTGATTTAAACAAGACTAGTGTTAAAAAACAAGACTAGAACAATAATAAATATCACTTCAGAATTCTTTCAGTATACATTCTTATACACCCTTTTTCATTATCCTTGCCATGGAAAATATGTGAGCAGCTTGGCCTAGATATCTGGTATTCTGTTCCAGAATTTGATGAAAGAGTAGCTAGAACAAGCATTTATTTGGTCTATTTTATCAAATCCATAAGGGGTGTCACTCAGGGTGTCAATCCAACTTTCCCTTTAATTTCCTCCAAAGTTTTCCTTTTAGTTGTCTATAGAGCCATTGGTAATATTCAACACAAAATCTGTGTTTCCTTCAGGGTTATGATACTAATGTGGGTGAGAAGGGAACCCAGCTAAGTGGAGGACAGAAACAGAGGGTCGCAATAGCACGTGCACTGGTCAGGAACCCGAAGGTGTTGCTTCTAGATGAGGCTACTTCAGCACTAGACACAGAGAGTGAACATGTAAGTATATATATATATATAAGCACCTCCTTTACTTTAGGCCTGAGATGGGGTTATCACAGGAGACAGTAGGCATCAACTAGTATAGCTGTTGAATTTCCAGTCACGATATTAAGTTGCAAGCTGGTGCCTAAAATAGCAGACAGATAAAAATCTGATCGGTTTTAATATACTGTTAATGAGATAAATGGCCTTTGTATATTTCTTGGGTACTAGGTCTACATCTACAGTCCCAATAAAAGGTGCAAACACTATCTTATTGATAATCATTGCTTCTTAGAGCCTTCATCTTACTAGAAGTCTGATAGGAATAACAGAGAAATTTGCAGTGGTATGCCCTGGTGCAATCATATTACCTAAACAAATGACTGTAATTGATGTATTCTTTTCTTTAACAGATTGTACAGGAGGCGTTAGACCATGCCCGGCTGGGCCGCACATGTATCACAATCGCACATCGCTTATCAACCATACAAAACGCTGATGTCATAGCTGTCATACACAATGGTAAAGTAGTAGAACAAGGCTCACACTCAGAACTAATGAAGAAACAGGGTTATTATTACAAACTACAACAAGCACAACACAGACGGAGGGACCAGTGATCATTGCCATTATATTGAATCTCATACATCATATCATCCTGGGGGGGGGGTCATTTCATAATCTGTAAATAATTAATTGTTGTTACACTCTCTTGAAGTGTTAAAATATGTAATGTCACTAGCCAGGTTTTCTAGTCATCAATTGATTAATTAACTGCAGCAATTGTGCTTCATTATGTAGACTGGGTACATGTTTTCAGTATTCAGAGCAGTACCTTATCACCAGTGTACATTTTCAACAAACATGAATTGACCAAAGGAGTTTATCAGAATCACTCTGATGACACTATGTTTAAAACTGTGGAGCATGGTATTTTAAAGTATATATTTAATAGTCACTACAAAATCAAAGGTTAAGAAAGAAATGCAGTCGAGCCAGTGTGTGCTGGCAAATAACAGATTTACCAAAGATCAAGTGCAATTTCTAATTGATATGAGGGAATTTCTATTATGTATTGTAATGTATAAATGTGAATGATGGTTATAGACATTAGATAATATATAATGCCTTATGTTATAAGCAGTAAAACGGTATTGTCTGAGTCAAAGTGCCAACTGTGATCAAATGACCCATCTCATAATGACTAAACATATGAATATAATGTCAGGAAATAGCATAATCACAATTGACACTAACCGCTGATCCATTTAAATTCTCCCACACCCTTTTTCTTGTACGTGGAATAGTTGCTGCAAGTGTGACACAGTAATTATCGGTATTTATACAGGTGTTTATATACAGGGGTGCAGAAGCAAAGTTGCACTCTAACTATGCAGGATGTGAAATTGACACTGGGTGAAATTGTTTCTTCATTTTATCATACCACATGTGACCTAACTAGTAGTCTGCTCATTAGGATTCTAAATCAGATTTTACAGTTACATGCCCTTCATCCATTTATGTTAATACATTTTAACATATGTACACACATCTTATATCAGATTGCTAATTGGGCATGAATGATTCATACATGTTGTCTGTACCATAGACTAATTGTTAACGCAGCAGGATTTATGTAGTGCTAATCAATGATCACCATATTATCTAATCATTCTCTACTTCATACAGCCAAAATCACTTTCTTACCTTTTCAATGAGAGTAAATTCTGATAGAGAACAGTTCACTCAATGGGCACAGAATATTGAGTCAAGGTTGATATCTCCAAATCAACAATCTAGCATTGGGCCATGCTTGTCCATGCTTGGCCCTATATAGGCCAACATTGGCCCAATGTATCCTTGCTACCTGGGTGATGATAGTTTTCATCAATCTGTATTCCACATTTTCTTTCAATAATTTCATTTCAATTTTGTCACCATCACCATTTCAACATCAGGTCAACAGTAAATATATCGACATTGAAAAAGTGTTGTTCTTATTTTAACTTTGTCCACCACATATAAGACATATACTGGGAGATGCACTGCAAGTTTAAAGTATTTCCTTCACTGTGCTTATGCTTTATGAACTGCCTTTCACATGCATTATGCATATGAATGAAATGGATCAATTTATGACGTTCCCTACATTTGTTATGTATAGTCAGTTCATCTTTCATACTATATCAAATGTTTCACTCTACATATTATTATGAAGACATAGAATAAATTAACACCTTAATGACTTGTATACAGTTTCTACACTTCATTAGAAGTGGTATAACAATGTTTATGGAGGGGCTAAAGACAAACTTGGTCTCTGTTCGGGTAGGTAACCAGGTTGTTTATAGCCGACAAATCAGACACATCATATTTGAGATATACTGCCTGGAGCCGAAAGGCAATGATTATCACGCACAGGAGCCAAGGGCAAAGCCTGTGGTTCCTATACATGTGTAGGGGTATGATAAAATGATGTTTGTGATTACACTTGTTTATCGTATGCCTGTCAGACTCAGGCCAGGAACTCTAGGTGTCATTGAGGGATTTGAATGCAGGTGGCATCACCTGTAATTGGGTTTGTATTTTTCACACCAGTGGGCCTTCTACTACTCTGTCACATGTAACATGACAGATTATAGAGTTTTTCACTAGAAATAAGGTGAACATTGCATTATCCAACTAGCAGTGGTAGAGACTGTACTGCTCACACAGATCGTTACCTAATCCATGTTACCAAGGCATATCCAACAGCATGTAAACCTTTGGTGCCAGTGATGTTCAGATTGAATATAAAATAAAGACTCGGATGCCTCCCAGCATCCATTTCTCTTCTTGCTATGACTAAACTTAACAATAAGGCGAACCTGTGCACTGGTGTCATGAACAGTTCTGGTTTTCAGTTTGGCTCACTCATTTAACTATTAGTGAGCTGAGTCTAGGGACACTAACAGGGAGCCCTGTGCTATGATGTTATACACTGTTGTAAAGAGAAATTCCCATTATGATAACCTGGAGGAGATAGATGACTCCATATTTAAGCCAGGTGGGGGAGGCATGTATAGGAATATAGTTCAATTTGATAAACTCTTGTTTAATGTCCCAAAACCTTCTTCTATTTTGGACATCTTTGACACTCATTATCACACTTGAATTCCACATACGAAATGTGAATTTAAGAAGACTAAAATGGACGAAATCAGCATGATCTGATCCATTTTACAGAAGCTCAAGACCATAATATGGATATTATCCTATTTGAAAATAAGAAATTATTACAAGATAGGCACAAAATGCAGGAAGAAATCGAGAGATGACATAATGACAACAGCTCAGAATCATAGGGAGGCCATTTAATAGGTCGAAGAACATAATAAATCTTCTAGGTTGGAGTTGGACAAAACCAAACTAGAACTGGGTTCACCCGATTTGATTCTAGCAAATATCATTACGATATGAAACGCATTCAGACCAAGCATGATAACACTAAGGAGACATATGAGTATCATCATTTTGGGCTCATAAATAGTCAAAGCTAATGACTGATTATACAAAACTGGAGACACAAGTAGTTAGGATGTCTGACTATAGTTACCCACACTGGTAGAGCTATCAGATCATTGGACCCAAACTTTATTTTGACCGATGTAGAATTGCATCTCATCAATTCTAGAGAAGGTATAATATTTTTGATTATCATCGGGAGGAGGGTTAGACACCAGCCTCACAGGATCAGGAGTCTTCATCTGGAGATACGAGAAGTCATAATGTAACTTTCTCTGCCAACAATCCAAAAGAATTAGTTACAGGTAACCAGTGGGATCCCCACTCGGAACATTAAGTAACGGCAGTCCGCTCGGCAATTCTGGGACTGCGTCTCACCTCTCTTCCTTTGTTATTCAACTGAGATTCTCGAGAAGGTCCAGTGGAACGTGCCAACGCTTTCCCCCTACCTCGAGTTCTCTGTTCCGCCGTGACAGTTTTATCATGATTAGATTTTGAATTTGTGTCAGCTTCGACCTTCCGGGGTCGTCCTCTCTTTAACTTTTTCTCATTCCCCACCTTAGCAGGTCGGCCTCTTCTCCTTTTCGGAGCTATACCCTCTATCTTCCTTGACAATTTGTTGGTCTTCATTAGGATCTCGTCCTTCTGTTCATTCATCTGTTTGGAAATTTCCTCACACTCGGAGTTGGCGGCATCTCGTCCCCTCCATTTCCTTAATCTACACACGTTAGACTTATTCATTCGGCCGGTGGCCAGACTCATAAGCATAACTGTGCTCTCAGATATAATGCGGGTGACTACATGAGGTCCGTCCCAACTCGAGATTAATTTCTTGCACCTCAAAGGTTCATGCATCCTGAAAACTCGGTCACCCACGCTAAACTGGCGTGGCTTCAGGTGGGTATCGTACCCAATTTTCTGCCATTTCACGTTTTTTAATAGCTCGTTTCGAGCTATTTCATAAGCTCTCTTAAATTGATCTCGTAGAGATTCTACAAACATCGCTGTACATGGAGCTTTGGGGCTCACTCCTATAACACCATAAACGAGATCTGCGGGCATTATGATATCCTCCCCGAACACTAATAAATTGGGGAGCAGTTTGTTGCAGTGTGTACAGTACTATTATACTACTATTATACTACTATGTACTACAAAATCACATTGCTCGTCCCAATCGTCTTGGCAGGAGTTTACCAAGGGTTTGAGGACTTGTATCAATGTTCGATTAAATCTTTCCACTTGACCATCAGACTGAGGTCTGTATGGGTTAGTTCGAGTTTTACAAATGGCCAGATAGTGGCACATTTCTTGCCATAGATTGGACTCCAATTCTCGTCCTTGATCACTGTGCATCATTAATGGTGCACCTAAGTGTAAAACCCATCCTTTCACGAAGGCACTAGCACAAGTGGCTGCCTTGTGGTCAGGTAGAGGATATACTCGAGTGTATTTGGTATAGTAGTCAGTTACTACCATCATACAGGTGTTGCCCCCGGGGTGTGGGTTCGATTCCGCTGATGATATCAATGGCTACTCGGGCAAATCGAACACCGAATAGCTCCTGCACCAGAGGCATTTTCCCCATTCCAGGGCCGGGCTTATTCTTGCCACATTCCGGGCAGGTCATTACCCATCTTATGATGTCATTGTGCATTCCTGGCCAGTAGTATCTCCTGGCTAGGTGTTCTAAAGTCCTCTTCTTCCCAAAGTGTCCGCTTGTTTTATGCCCATGGCAGTAAAACATAATATCTCGCCTTAGTGACATAGGAATCACTATCTGTAAGACCTTGTCCTTAGTCGGACAGGTCTTCCATCGACAAAGTAAACCGTCTCGAACTTCTAGCTCGGTCCATTGGGCTAGAAATTTACAAGTTTCTCTGTGTTCGAGGGACAATGCCGGCCGTTCGGGCTTGGCATTCTTGTTCAGGAAGGAAATCACTCTCTTGATAGCGGGATCATTTTGTTGGAAATGCTGTATGGTTTCTTCAGGCCATTCTATAACATTTTCCATGCTAGCCCTAGGTGGCGGTTTGGACTGGTTAGTTCAAACCGTTGCAACAACCGCGTTGTGGGCCCCAAAATCATCACAATCGATTTTCTGGCATTTTCTGAAAGGCCTCCGTGAAAGGGCGTCTGCATTGATATGCTTCGAACCCGGTTGATGTTGGATCTGGCTATGCTCCAACCCAAATTCTGACAAGTGTGCCAGCCAACGGCCAATCATACCTTCGGCGTCCTTAAAATTAAGTAACCACCTCAGGGATGAGTGGTCAGTTCGAAGAGTAAAGTCGGTACCCCACAGGAAGTGTCGAAACTTTTTGGTATACACCACCACAGCCAGCAACTCACGTTTGGTGGTGCAATAGTTTCGTTGTGCCCTGTTCAAAGTGTTACTAGCAAAGGCGATTGGTACTTTGATCCCGTCCTGGACCTGTGACAGGGCTGCACCAATACTATCATTGCTAGCATCAGTGTCCAATATGAAATGGTCATCCGCGGTTGGATATTTCAATACTGGCGTATTAGCAAACAAGTGTTTTATTTGCTCGAAGGCTGCATCTTGTTCATCTCCCCAGGGGAAACGTTCCTTTGCTCGACCTGGGGTCCAGTGTGCTAACATTTGCAAGGGATAGCTTACTTTGGAATAGCTCGGGAGGAAGTCTCGATAGTATGAGCAGAACCTGAGGAAGGATCTTATTTCATGTCGTTCAACATGAGTTCTTTTTCTATTTTGTACTGGTGACAATGCTTCTCCAGATTTCTAAGTCTCAGAACTTTTTGTTTGGAGTCTTCTAATTGTGGTAAGCCTTGGTATAGGCGAACTTTGTTCATGGCGTCAAAGCTCAACTTGGCCTGTTCGCGCAAGTATTCTGCTGCTGACTCGGTAATTTTCTTGGAACCTCCTACGTCGATACAGAGACGTCCACGTCGTCTAAGGATCGACGAGGATTCGCTGTTCTAGTTTCTGCTCGAGCCTAAGCTGCTCGTTGGGCATACAGAGTCATCATCATAATTGGTGTCGATCTTTCCATAGAATCGGTACTTAATCTATATGTGTAGTTCGCTGCTGGAGTGGGCATATCCACGGATTTCACATCTCGAATTACCCTCTCTACCTTGGGTCCAGTTATAGAGGTGTACCCCTTCATTTTTAGCGACTACCGGTGGTGGGCGCACCGCTCGAAACGCCCTCTCGAGGGAGACGCTCACACTATATCACGATCTACGAGCCCCTACATATGTAAGAGGCTACATTTATTAATGCTTTGTTGTTAATAACAATGTTTGGTTTTCTCAGATTTTTCAGTTTTATGGATGAGGCAAAGGTCATAATTTTTCTTTTATTTTCATTCATTGTCTATTTGTTACTTGAGGCCCAAAAATAAAATTTATTTAGAACAGTTTCTAATTGCGTTTGTAGATGATCTAAATCTTTGCCTGAGACATATAGAACTGAATCGTCTGTGTATAGTAGAGTTTTATGATTATCATTTACTGAGATACAATCATTAATATATAATAGAAAAAAAAAACAAAGGACCTAAACTTGACCCTTGTGGAACTCCACATGTTAATTTTTTACAACCTGATCTTACATGATTAGCAACACTGTTGTCTTCTAGAAAGATAATTTTCTATCAGCGTCAAGTTTCTATCTCTTATGCCATACTGTTCTACTTTGGCTAGAAGGATATTATGATTTACAGAGTCAAAAGCTTTTTTGATATCTATAAAAGCAGCTAAAGTAATATTATTTTGATTTCTGTTTCTTAATATATCATCCACAACAACTGTTATGGTATCTAGAGTCGATTTGTTTTTTTGATAACCTCCTTGAAATTTCGATCATATATTATAATTCACTAAATGGGAACTGATTTTTGTGTGGATAAGACGTTCTAGTATCTTGCCAGGTACAGGTAATACACTTATCGGTCTCAGGTTTGATACATTTGAAGGATCACCATGGTCGTCTAATAGCTCACATTTAAGGTCTATGACAGCTCTATGCAAGGACTGATGATTACTGGCCATCCTGCCAGCATGGTGCCATGGCAACCAAATGGAAGGTCAATGGCCCTTCCATCCACTTCATTAGAAGGTCCAGAACCAGTGAATAATAGTCCCTGAGAGCCCCTGGACATAGTCTCTACCCCTTCTATCCCCATCATTAGAATGTCTAGACCCTGTGAATATGGTCGCTCAGACCCCCTGCTCCCTGTCCCGGTCCCACCCCTTCTTATCCCCGACATTAGAAGGTCTAGACTCTGTGTATATATTCCCTCTATCTCTTCTATCCCTATCATTACCAGGTCTAGAACCTGTATATATTTTCCCTGACACCCCCAAAATGCATCATGCATTCTTCATGTTGACAATACAGTACAGGCTACAGAAAGCTTTCCCAGAAGTGTTAGACCGTCCAGACTGTGACCCTGCTCAGCATCACTTAACCCTATCGTGCCCAGAATTACATTTAGGAAGGTAGTTTTTTTTTTAATACAGTTCACATGGTGCCATTAACTATGCTATTTTGGAAATAAAGTGTCCATTTGCAGAATAGGGCTTTCAAAAAGATGTCAGAAAATGCTATATAGAGCACATCTAGAAAAAAAAAAGAAATAACCAAAATCGATTCTGGTCCAAGAAGTTGAATAGGGCTGATCCAGACTGAAATGACCTGCTTCCCATTTTTATCTGATTCTTTTATGAATATAGGATATTTTCCAATTGTATATCATCATTTTGACATCCCAAATAAGGGATGTATAGCCAAGCAAAAAGGGTCCCCCAGGGGAAAAGTCATTTTTCTAATTTCAGGCCATGAACTTTCCAATGATATATCACATGAGAAAATATGTCTGTTTAGAGTTACAGCTTTATTAACTTAGATGGTTACCGACCTGTTCAAGTCCCAAATAAGGTCTACCTTGTATATTTCACGAGATATATCAGATATATATGTATAATTAGGCATAATTCTGCAAATTAGGGAAATTGTCATATTCTTCACATTCTTTTTCTCATAAAATTTGATCGGATTATCAGATTTTTACCATCTTTTCAACACATCGATCCTTGTTGGTGTGGCTACAAATAGGCTTTTTTGATTCCTCAATTTTGAGTGAAAATAATGTTTGCATGGCAACCAATATCAACAAAAACAATGATTTCTTCCCCCCAAATGCCCAAAAACCTTCTATATACATTCCAAATTTGGAAGGTTTTCCTTAAAAATAGGAATTTCCCATTAGGAAGATTGTAATCTACATAAAATAGTAGTATTTAACTATTTTTGGTATATTTTTCCCCTTGTCCCCCTGGTGGCCAGAATTGGTACTAATACCCCTAGGACAGTTGTTTTAACTTGCCTCGTCACATATTCTAATATAAATAGGAAGATTTTAAATTACATCACCGGAAACCTTGGAAAAAGTTATGAAATCAAAATTTTATACCGATTTTTCGATTTTCTATCCCTAAAATTTATATTTAATTTAAGTGAATCCCCTGTAAATAATGTGTCCCCCATGATAAGAGAGGGCATTCATCTCAATCTGAGCAGGAGGACCACCAGGGTGGACTATTGAAAATCTATGCTACAGAGCACACTTATTCAATTCTTAGCACGTAAGGGTTAAGTGTCACTAAGTGGTAGGTTAAGTGTCAAAACCATGCGGTCATAACTATTTAATCAGTAGTTGTTATAAAAAAAAAGGCACTCAAAAGGCCTAAATTGTGGTTAAAGCATCTTCATGACCAAATGTACTGCCCCTCATAAAACCAGCAAAGGTTGAGGGTGCCATCCTCTGCAATCTCATCGACTACTTGGGTCAGTGCGTCCGAGCTGCACATGGCCTCAGCTAGGCTGAAGTAGTCACACCAGTAGGTATCCCTAGTGAGGTCGTCTATTTGGTTATCAGAGACACCTTTAACCAATCGCATCTGCAAGTCGATGGCTATGCAGTCAGGTGGCAAACCTTTGCCTCCTAGCATCCGTGGAGAAATCCAAGGGTCCTTTCCCGAGCGGTACGGATGTACTCCTTTGTAACATTTTTATATCCCCTCAGTGCTGTGTCTAGTCCGGGGACAGTGACTGGCACTTCGAGGATGGTGTCGGCCGGTTCGGGCATGACTACCTCCACTCGGGAGTCTATTCCTACATTCAAAAGAACTTCGGAACGGTGAATTGGTCCCTTGGGAGGACACCTAAATGGTGAAGGAGTCTACTCGAGAAGACGCCGACGCTAAAGCTGTGCCCAACGGTGCTTGACCTGACTCTGTCGAGGAAACCCTTGAGGACCTCGAAAAGAAGCAGGCCAAGATGGAGACAGAGAGGAAAGCACTCCTCAAGAAAAAGACCAACTTGAGGAAAAACATCGAAAAACTCAAGAAGGAAAAAGATCAGAAAGAAGGTTTTGAAGAGATCAAACCTTAACGGAACAGGAAACGACTCTCTAAGAAAGAGGTAAAAGACGACTCCGACAGTGAGGACTCTGGTGCGTCCACCAGGCCCTCTCGAACTCAGAATCGATCGGGTTCAAAACCGACCAAAACGACCTCACCCGAACCGGAGGCTGCCAGTGCTTCTTCGAAGTCCGCCTCTCCGAAGAAGGTACAGGCTCTACCACCAGTTCCTGCCTTCAAAGTCACGGAGGAGGGCGAAATCTCCGATATGGAAGTAGACTGGAATGGAAATGGCAACAAGGATAAGTCATTAAGTTCGGGTGAACGAAGAGGTATCGGCCATCAAAGGATGGATAATGTTCCTCGCTCACTCTGTGGCGCCCAAGGGGTCGAAATCCGTCGTCCGGGTTTCTACTGCAGTCGTCTGCACCACTGCCGGTAAGTGGGTCACCGGTGGCTTCACCGGATTCCCCCATCGTCTCGAGAGACGAATCCGGTACAGGAGGGCGATCCCCCCTGCACTGTTGTTGCTTGGAGAAGACGGCAACGGTGAAACCGGTGCACTCTCCTTCCCAAAGTTGAAGTTCTCGAGATCATCGTCAAACTCCATCAACTCCTCTTCCCGCTGGGTGACTGGGGACAAAGGCCGTGCACCCTGCTGTAGTTCGGCATCCGGAAGGATGCTTTCGGGAGTCAAGTGACCCGGCTCGCTGGACTGCTTGAACTCCGCCACGGTTTTCTCAGCCATAAAGCGGAGAAGACAACTTCTGGGAGTAGTGTCTCTCCCCAAACACTCACCTACACGGTGTTTATCCTGCTCACAACACTGTTGTAAGCTGCTTCTTATTTAAGAGTAAATCACAGAGAAGAGAAAAAAACACACCACTATGTCCAGCTCTCTTTCTCCCGCTCAATCCAAAATGGCCGAATTCTCGTAGTTGACGTCACTATCCCGCGGCTAGGCGGGGTCACGAGAGGTCATACGCGAGTAGCCAATGTGACGTCACACAAACATATGCGATACATATAAACAAATAACAATCCGTACAGTTCTGCCATTATCGCTCGTCTGCGGGAGACTCTCAAGGGATTCATATGGAGTTTTATGGGTAGTACTCACTTACCCACCGAATCATTCGTCCAATACCAACTGGTACATCTCCCGGGGCTCACAATAGCAAGCTGTTGCGGATTGTTAAACGAAGCACAACATGAAACGGATTACAGGACAATACACTCGTTGTGTGACGGGTTAGGTTACTGCACCCTTGGCAAGTCGTGGACTGCGACGGAGCACCACACCTTCCCCAGCTCCCTTATTCGACCTGGCAGACTTCCGAGCCTTCTCTAGGGATTTCGTAGCCAACAATCTCCCCTTCCTCTTTAGTCCACCTGCACCCGTCGAGACTTTTTTGACAATACCACGCCGAGATGATGTTGGCGTTGGCATTTCAGTTTTACTTGGTACCTTTCTCAGTCTTCCGGGACCTCTACTTGGCAATTTTTCTAATCGGGGTACCCTATCCATATTCAATATGGATTTGGAACCTTCCCCATATTCTTCGTCAGAGGTCTCTCTCCCTAACCAAGGACGTAGTCTATCTACATTGGATTTATACATCCTTCCTATATCCGATTGTATTAATACTGTACAATCACTAATCACAGTACTTACCGTAAACGGACCATCCCAGTTGGATGCCAATTTGACATGTCTGAGGGGTTCATGCAATCGTAGAACACGATCCCCGGGTTAAAGTGTCTAACCTTCAAACCCGTATCGTATCTGGCTTTTTGCCAGCGAGCACTTTTATGTAATTCTAGACAAACTGTTTCATATGCTTTTTTAAGCTTCCACAAAAACTACCTGGCAAGGTAATTCGGGATTCATTCCTACAACACCAAACACCAAATCTGCTGGCATTATTAAATCTTCTCCAAATACTAGCAAATTTGGGAAGCAGTTAGTACTCGAATGAACAGTGCTGTTGTAAGCGTGAGTTACAAAGTCGCATTGTTTATCTAAATCATCCATATTGTCATTCACGAGTGACTTTAGGACTTGTATAAGGGTTCTATTGAACCTTTCTACTAGTCCATCACTTTGTGGACGATACGGGTTGGTCCTTGTTTTACAGATAGCGAGATATTCGCACATACTTTGCCAGAGATAGGATTCGAATTCCCTTCCCTGATCACTGTGAAGCATTAGGGGTACCCCAAAGGTTAGTACCCAACCCTTCACAAAAGCTTCTGCACAAGTGACGGCTTTATGATCAGGTAGTGGGAAGACTTTAGTATACTTAGTATAATAGTCACACACTACCATCATGCACGTATTATCATTCGGGGTTTTATTTAACCCGCTAATAATATCAACTCCTATCCAGGCGAACCTTACCCCGAATAATTCTGGGTTTATTTTTACAACAATCCGGACAACTAGCTACCCATCGGAGTAAGTCCTGCGACATACCCGGCCAGTAGTATCTTTTGGAGAGACGAGCTAGAGATTGTTTCTTCCCGAAGTGACCACTTGTTCTGTGTCCGTGACAATAGTACATGATGTCTCTACGCATGGCAGATGGGATGACAACTTGTATCTGTTTTCCACCATTATTACATGGTTTCCAATGGTACAGTATTCCTCTCTTGACTTCTAACTCTGTCCATTGGGCTAGAAATCTTCTCATTTCCCTATTCTCCAGCGCCGCTATAGGCCTAGCTGGACATATATACCCTTTGGCACAAATTGAAGGAGCCTAGCAGTAACCGTGTCAGCTTCCTGGAAGTTCCTTATGATTTCTAAGGACCAGTCCAGGACACTGCCAATACGTGTTTCGAAAGGAATGTGAATCGAGGCTGCTACTGCTCCATGAATCCCACAATCAGTACAATTCGGATTGTCACATTTCCGAATTGGTATTCGGGATGAGGCATCAGCATTTACGTGCTTATTTCCAGCACGATGCTGAATCTGACTATTTTCTAGTCTGAATTCTGACAGATGGGCTAGCCATCTCCCTATCATTCCTTCGGCATCCCGAAAGTTTAGTAACCATCTTAAGGAGGAATGATCCGTACGTAATGTAAAGTTGGTTCCCTATAAGAAGTGTTTAAACTTTTTGGTATACACCATGACAGCTAACAATTCACGTTTAGTAGTGCAATAATTTCGCTGCGTTTTACTCAGTGTGTTGCTAGCGAATGCTATCGGAACCTCCACTCCACCTTGGACTTGGAAAACGGCTGCTCCTATACTTTCATTGCTAGCATCCGTATCCAGTATGAAATGCCCATCCTTGGATGGATATTGCAGTTCTGGAGTACTCTTGAACAAGGCTTTTAGTTTCCCGAAAGCTTGCTCTTGTTCGGTTCCCCACGGAACTTATCCTTTCTGCTTCCAGGGGTCCATGTCGTTAAGATTTGTAAGGGATAACTTACCTGAGAATAATTCGGTATAAAGTCTCTGTAATATGAACAGAATCCCAAAAATGACCTTACTTCCTTTGGATTCTTCGGTACACCCCAGTCCGTTACTGCCTGGATTTTTTAAGGGTCAGCTTTTATTCCATTATCAGATATTATTCGGCCCAAATAATTTATGGACGTTCTAAACAAATTACATTTCTTTGGTTTAAGTTTTAAACAGTTAGATATTATTCTCTCTAAAACTAGCTTGAGGTTGTGTAAGCATTCATCAAAAGTTTTATCGAATACTATAACGTCATCAAGGTAAACTAGGCACCTTTTCCATAATAGATCACCCAAGAGTGTCTCCATCATGGCCTCAAAGGTTGCCGGAGCATTACATAAGCCAAAAGGCATAACATTATACTGGAACAAACCTACATGACTCGAAAAAGCAGTCTTTTCCATATCATCTGGGTTCATTCCTACTTGCCAGTATCCGGACTGCAAGTCCAAGGTACAAAACCATTTATTACCTCCCAAGGAGTCGATGGTTTCATCAATCCTTGGCAATGGGTACGAATTTTTCTTTGTTAAACCATTTAGTTTCTTAGTCTATGCAGAATCGGATAGACCCATCCTTTTTAGTCACCATACATACCGGACTACTCCAAGGACTGTTAGAGGGAATTATTACATTCCGTTCCAACATCTTAGCTATTTCGGCTTCCGCTACCCTTTTCTTAGGTAGGGGTAATCTCCGATATGGGATCTTGAAGGGCAGCGCCTCTCCCGTGTCAATGGTATGTAATACCTTCGTGGTCTTACCGAGTGGTTCACCCGGTGTGGCAAACGCTTTCTGATATTTCATCAATAATTCTTTAAGCGCTTCCTTCTTCAGAGGATCCTCTAAACTCATATCCTCATACATTTTCTTCAAGTCTTCGGTCCATCCCTGATCATCCATTTCAACCGGAAGGTTCAGGGAACAACTGGTCACTGTTTCAGCCAATGTAACGTTACCGAAAATGGATCCCTTTTCCAAATATAATGTCTTGTTACCTGGGTTGGAAACCGGTATGACTGACCAAGCCCCATTGGCTACTATCGTGTCGACCGATTCCAATCCTATAGCAGCCAGCATAACTGTATCCAGCTCAATTACTGCATCCTGGTTCTTTAACTCGGTATTACTCCGAACCAGAACGTTGCATGCTACTCCCGCAGGAATCTTTACAGTCTGGGCGACGGACGCCACACTGCTGACTTGTCTTAACACACATTGTACTTTCACTGGATAAGGATGCTTCACACTCAACTCACCCGTTCGCAGGTCCAACACTGCCCCATACAGTGCCGCTAAGTCCAATCCTAATATCCCTTCATCCACTATGCCAGCAATCGTGGTGGTTATCACATATTCGTGAGTACCCTCAAACTGCAATTTCACACGTCCTACCATATGTTTGCATCTTACTACCGTCGGCCGTTTGGGCGTTTCCTCCCATTAAGAGAGTATCACGCACATCCAGTATAAGATTCGCTATCTTCCGAGAGACACAGGGATAGCTAACTCCTGTATCAACTAGGAATTCAGCGGGTCTTCCATTGATATTAAGTGAAACATACCACCGCCTTCCATGCAACATGGAAGCTATATCAGTAATTACAGAATCCTCATTATTCGCACCTGGGTCTCGTCCACATCCTTTTAGGTATTCCAGACAAGGATGGCCCGGGGGTAGGTGAGCACTACCAACTCTGGCCAACAAACGACCTCCTACCTCTAATCTGGTACTGGGTTTCCCCTGTGCTCCCTGGGCACTTGTTATACCGGATTCCCCAATCTTCTGAGTGGGCTCCCTTACCACCTCAGTATTGGGCGAGTGTGTTACTCCATGATATCTCTGCTGGTGATATCATGGCAAGTGACTTTTTCTGGGACCCTGTTGCTTGCCTGTAACAGAATCCCTTCCTAGTTTTCCTTATCCTCTATGGTAGAAAAACTCATCCTCATCCTATACACCGGTTTCTCTGCTACACATTCAGCAGCGAAATGTCCTAGCTCCTGGCACCGGTAGCACCGCCTCTGGGATTTATCTACCCTTGGGCGTCGCAGAGCATCCGTTAGCCGGGTAACCAGATTCTCCATAAAATCACCCTGAGCAGTAGAGACTGCTACCTGATGAGTAGAGAATGTGGGTAACTGCGGTACCGGTAGGTGTGTTACCGGTTTTTCGGCACCGGTAGCTGAAGAGCTGCTGGTGATGCGTCTCCAATAGGTTTCTGGAAGTTTGTTTTCTTCTTTATACCTCCCTTTCGGTACCTTTTCTGCCGATAATATTTACCGGCAATTTGTACAGATCCGATGTATTCTCCATTCTCATCAGAGATATATTCATAATCAGAGTCCATTGGACTGGACCGCAGTAGTATATTCCGGTATGGGCGGATCACTTTTAACTGCTGAAGCTCTTGCAAGGGGTGCGTTTGCACCTAGCAACCGCTTCTTTCTATCATAATTCTCGATAGTCATGAACAGATCTTTGAAAGAAGTATCGTCCTTCCATTCATCCCAGGCCACTGTCTTATGTTCCGAATCACAGAGTCCGGCAATGAATTGAGTGAATAACTCCTGTATCCAACATTCATCGTCGTATTCCCAATTAGGCCTAGCTTTACTAAGCAAGTCCTGTAATTCTAGCCCGAAGACCTTGTGTGATTCTCTGGGTTTCTGTGTCCGTCTTTTAAATGTGATCCAAGGATCTTCTTGGACAATAGAACTGAATAGGTAGCAGGCACACTCTAACAATTCGTCATAGCTACCTTCAATGCCATATTCTTTTCTCTACCTGTTCAGGGCAACTTTACCTCCCTTACTAAGCCAGCAAACTAAATACGGTAATGCTTTGTCTTTAGTCCATCCACTACAATTTACCTCGTCTACGAAGATTTAGTAATTGTCCTTCCAAGGTTCATTTGGATCATATGGTGGAGGTATCCAAGCCATACGACTCGCAAGATTGGGACAGCCTTTAAGCTGATTGGCTTCCTTCAAGCTCCAGTCCATTACTTAGATACCATCGGCTCCTTTGCGATAGCAATCGATTCCTAATCCCTGAATGCATTTACTATTATCAAAAATTTCCTGCATTCAGGGAGACATAGAAGAATGCCTGTTCATTTTCTTAGGCCTTCCTCCGTCTCCTTGGCTCGCACCATCTGGGGTATTACCTCTACCCCCTGGTCCTCCTGATGGATAACCTCCACCTCCGGATCCTCCTGATGGGTATCTACCACCTCCGGGTCCTCCTGATGGATAACCTCCACCTCCAGATCCTCCTGATGGATATCTACCACCTCCGGATCCTCCTGATGGATAACCTCTACCTCCGGATCCTGCTGATGGATAACCTCCTCCTCTGGATCCTCCTGATGGATAATCTCCACCTCCTGATCCTCCTGATGGATAACCTCCACCTCCGGATCCTCCTGATGGATAACCTCCACCTCTGGATCCTCCTGATGGATAACCTCCACCTCCGGATCCTCCTGATGGATAACCTCCACCTCCGCTATAGCCTTGGCTAGCACCTTGCCCAAAATAATTTGAATGTTGGGTATAGGTATAGCCGGTATTAATACCGTCATAGCCGTAGTTATACCACGATTTCTGGCTTACACAGTGCTTTTTGGGGTCTATTCCCATCCACATATCTGTCGATATTGCACACCCTATAGGCCGTAACATCAATTTTGTAAGGCGTGCGGTTATCCATGTAAGGCATGCGGTTATCCATGTAAGGTGTGCGGTTATCCAGGATAACCGCATGCCTCTCATGTCCTTACATGTCATATGTTACATGTTAAAACCAACTGAATATTTCATTGCCATGGTAGGGGTCGAACCAGCAATCTCAGGTCCGTAGCCTAACACCCTATGCACTGCGCCACAGAGACCGACGAAAGGTGGTTGGCTAGAACTAAACCAAACAAAGGAATCCTAGCCGGGCGCTGAGGCGTGTGTACGGATCGTACATAACCACGGGACGCATTCAAATCAATCCAAGCCGAGACGGCTGCAGGAGGAGGAGACGGGGTGGCCTAGCGGTTAGCGAGTTGCGCTCAGCCGTCAGAGGTACATGGATCGAGCCCCGGTCTGGGTGCATCTTTTTTCGCCATGTGCGCTGTCGCTGTCCTCTGCCGGCCGAGGAGGTGTATTTTATACACAAACATAACAGCGAGACGCATCTTTTTTCGCCGTGTGCGCTGTCGCTTTCCGCTGTGGGGCGAGGAGGTGTATTCTACACAAACATAACAGCGAGACGCATTCAAAGCAAGCCAAGCCTAGCCGGGCACCGAGGCATGTGTACCGCTCGTGTACAAACATAACCGCGAGACGCATTCAGAGCAAGCCAACACCGGGGCTGTCGCTGTCCGCTGCCGGGCGCCGAGGTACACACAATGGCTGGCATCGAGTCCCGGGGAGGGGGAATAATTTTTGTTTTCAACTTGAATTTATTGGTTTCGTGGTATAAAATAAGTAGTCAATGGATAACTCATGACTTGTGTGTGTTAGCAAAGGCTAATAACACTCGGCCTATGGCCTCATGTCATTATCCTTCACTAACACACACGCGTCATGAGTTATCCATTGATTACTTGTTCACTATTTCACTCGGAAACCACGTGAATCATTAGATGGAGGTTGACCACCACCTGCATACATCACTGGATGTGGGTTGTGTATATTTTGTAATTGAGGATTACTTGCATAAGTCGGACGAGATGGGGCATTCTGAGAATACGTATCCGGCATTGTATTCCTTGTAGGGGGACGTGGAGTACTTGCTCCGGGACCAGGATTTGAAGGTCCCGGGACGGATTTGGGTGGGTCTGGTTGTTTCGGGTTCTTCTGCTGATGTCTATCCTGTCCACCCGAACCATCGTTATTTGGATCTGAAGGATCCCCGGCTCCACCAGCGGCTGGCTTTGTGTTCATCAAGAAAGGCAATTGGGGTATGGGTGGGGCTCTTACATTGTTTAAGGGTGGAGTTATATGGGATCTACCTGTGGGAGGTGCTGTTATTCCATTAGTTGCTGAACTTACTCCATTCGGGGGCACAATAGGCTTATAAATACCCCCTGCCACGTGTTTATCAGCCCCATCGGTTACGAAAGGATTATACCTCATAGGGCCAGCCATAGGTGTCGCATTCTGCGATCCTATGGCAGTATTATCATCTACTGCAGACCCTGCTTGTAAACGACTAGCCAATTGTACGATGATTGTGTCGTCCAGTGGGCCAATTGCCTGTTGGGTTTGTTCTACATAGTCACCCAATGCAGCTGCAGTATTCTGTTAATCCTGCAGTTCGAGTAGGTAATCATCCCGATCATTCCTTAATTGCTCGTTATATCGGAGGATACCTATTCGGACAGTTTCATTATCTTCGGCCTGCTTAACACAACATTGTTTCAGGCGCTCATATTCTGTCTGTAGCGACTGCCTTGCATTTTGGAATTGTATTTCCTCCTCATGCAACCGCTGCTTCAGAGTTTGTCTCTCATTTTCAAACTCATTTCTCATATCTTGGATATTTTCTAAAATATCCTCTTTCTCCTCAAACGCTTCATCTTTAGCTCTCGCTATCAGGTTTAGTGTTTTGTTCATAGCCAGGTATTGCTGGTTCATTTCATCCATTTCCCGATTATATTTATCATGATCTGGAACAGTGAAAGTTACATTCCCAGTGGTTATAGCACTACAGTCTAGTGGTGGTAATTACCCTGGGACATCTTAAGGAAGTTCACAAAAGGTTACCTTCCTCGGCATAGGAGCAGGATGATTCGGATCATGGCTTCCTCCTGTTTCAAACAAAGAATCTGCTAATTCCAAATTAACAGAATAATGTTGGTTGACACGTTCAACCCTGTGCTTCACCAGGATTGAATCCGGGACATTCTCCTCACTATCCGCATAGTGAGGTATCGTATTCCTCCATTGCTGGTCCCCGGAGGGCGCATGTATTTGCGCCGAATCCTCCCGGGACTCATTCGGATTGGCACTATACACCAATCTTGAATTTGCCTGTTCGGACACTATGTGTCCGGGCTATACATGTTGCCGAACCCACTGGTCACGGCACCAGTGTAATGGTTCTTCTCTCTACTTTAGTGACAAACAAGCCAACAAGAAGAGGATTCAGCTGTATGCGAACAGGTTTTATTTTGTTCCGTATGACACAAGCACGGCTACCCGGAGGTAGCTCGGGTAGTTCTCAACAGATACTGGATTCTCTGGTTAGCCTCTAGAGATCCCTATAAGGAGGTGGTCAAGCCAGCTCTGACGCGGCGACTGAGCCCTGTCCTCCTTTTAAAGGTAACGACAGTGGCGCCACACCGTGCCTCTCTCACACCTCCCGAACAGATGCTGCCACCTATCCTGCAAGTGGAGGGCGAAACCCGGGTGGCTGACTCACCCACCGCGCCAAAGGACCATCACGTTATTAACATGCATATGTACATACCTCTACAGTAGTTAGAATTTTGTATGTGGCAGCCATTTCGAATTTATTTTGTGTTATGCCCTGTCTAATGAGATGAGATTATTGCAAAGCCTTTTGCTGCTGGTAACATTCATTATGCAAGGCATGCACTATTCAATGTTCATATATTAAATGCCTGATGATATCAGAGAGGGTTTCGTGAAGAGGCAGCATACTATGCATCAAAGTGCCAGTATATCTAATAGCATATGGAGGGACATGAGGCTTTGGTACAGACTAAGAGGGATAATTGGTGATACTCTGAAACCTAGGGAATATATGAAACAAAACAACTTCAGCATAAACAAGAGATAATACCAATAATCAAGTCATACTCAAAAGACAAACAAGTGCTACAAGATTAACATTAAACATTATGATGGCCTCACAGTCCTGCAAATAACCTCTCTCAGACCATGCTGAACCAGGATGGTCCTACATTACATAACACATCCTGTGGTGCTCTGTGTTTGGTGACCAGGAGGACACATAAACACATGGGGCTAGTTGGGTGTCTCCCCACCAAAATGTTATAGGGAGAAACACAAAACTTTCCCCACTTTTTTATCTTTTTTAAGTAATACCTCTGCTAACTCTACATCTGTAAGTTTGATTACTTTTGGCATTGCATAAATGTTGAGATACTGAAAGTGAAAGATGAACTGCCAGGCCAATATATATAGAGGTGCAGTTAAAATAGTCACTCCATGTACTTAACTACAACCTAGTTCAGAATGTAACAGATAATAACTTGCTCTGATTAACACAGAGTCAAATGATATTTCTGTAGATGACGCTATATAGTTACCCCTTCTATTATACACAGTAGATCGTGTCTCATTCTATACAGGTTAATTATCCTGGGTTAATTACCAGACTATACTTTTAATATTTGTTTGGCACATTCATCTGAAAAACAGACCATCATCTCTTAAGTGTGTCTTTTTTTTTCTTTTTCTAAAAGCTAGACAATCATAACATAAGTGTTAAAAATCTAAAAGTGAAAGATAAACAGCCAAAGAGATATTGAAAGATTAGTCTGGAAATAAACCCTGGGTAACTAACCTGTGTAGGGGCTCGTGGAGCGTTGTATATAGTGCTTGCTCCCTATTCGAGAGGGTGGGTCGACTGGTGCGGTTGCCACCGTGGGACCAGAGGTCGCTTCGATCTCTGGCTGCTACGGGGTGGCGGCAGCACTAGTCTTCGCTACTCCAGTCCCTACCTGGGACCGCATAGGGAGCTCAGTTGGTTTCTGGCTGCGTCCAGGACAACACCTGAAGAGAACCAAGCCATCTTCATAGCGCCACTTCGAACTTATGTTATCCTAAATAAACATGTGCCGCTTGCACTAACCCCAGCTAACTTGTCTGGTTTTGCTTGATATTGACATATCTTGAACTGAACCGAAGTTATACAAGAACTCCAATCATTACACTGGTGCAGTGACCAGTCTTGGTTTTAGTGCGCGATCCTGGAGGTCGAACCGAACCATGACGGAGCGACCCAAGGAGACTTGGGGTTCGACAGTGGTGACTCCACTGAATCTGACTTCAGCAACTTAGGTTCTGAAATGAAGGCACCACCATTTACGGTTGATACAGGCCTAAGCCTTACTTTCGAAACCGAAGATGGCTACAAAATGTTCGCTGATTCCCTGACAGAAAAGCTAGTTCGAACTCCTAAGTTGACAACTACTACCCATGTGTAATTGACTTCGAATCCGAAGAAACTAGATCTTACAGAACAGACCACTTCGGATCAAAGAACTCGAAGTCCCATCATGATGATGAACACTTCGCTTCGAAGACATCTAGCTACTACTACTAGTACTGCTACAGCTACACTGATCACATACAGAGAGTCCCTAGAAGGCTTAAGTACATCTATATTTGATGTAGGTGGAAGCCAAAGCCAAGGATTGACTGCAAAAGAATACTTGCAACAGCAAGCAATCAACCGAAATGAGATGATGAAACGTGACCAACAAAAGAAGTGGGAAAATTCCGAACGCAAAGTATTGCGCCTACGAAATCTCGAAAAACAATGCGAGAAATACGAAAATAAACAAAAGATTCTATTTTTTACTCTGAACAATCTTGAACAGAATGTAAAAAATAAGGTAGCTCGAAACAGATCTCTGGAAAAAGAGCATCTAGTTATCCAAAAGAAGCTCGAATTGACTAAGGCTGAATTGGAGAACGAGAAACTCAAACTTGAGATTGAATACAAACAATGGGAAGCTGATCAAGAAGATAAACACCACAAATTGTTAATCAAAGAAGGTAGAATCCGAGAAAACATAAATCTTCGGAAGACCGAAAATGAAAAATTAGTACAGATACGAAACGCAATGATTGAAGACAACGAACAACTATTGCTGGAAATAAAGGATAATAATGAAGACTTGTTAACCCACCAGCAAGAACTGTGCCTACAGATAGCTCAGCTAACAAAGAAAAATAATGCTCTAGACTGTTATGTAACAGGTTTGGAGAATACAGTGCCACCACTGAAGATGACCACAACATGTCAACTAACAACAGTCGACATTTCGAACAATGATAATGTCCATATCGATGATGAGGAAAATTCTTTCCATACTGATACCACTCCAACTACATGTTGTGACATCGCTGACGATTTAGATTCAGATGAAATCGAGGAACAGAATGTAATACCTTCCGATCAAACTTTTGTGATAACAATCTCAAATTGGTCTTGAAGCGGATTCAAGCCAATGGATTGAAGCTTAAACCTAAGAACTGTAATTTATTCAAAACATCCATTACCTACTTAGGTAGAATAATAACACCTGATGGCATTCATGCCGACCCTGAGAAACTTCAATCAGTTTCAGAATGGGCTAACTCCAGAGTGAGCTATCTTTGCAAATATTTGCGCATTGGACTCTGGGACGGGTTAAATAACGTTTCCCATGGGGCAACGAGCAAGACAAGTCTTTTCAAGCTATAAAAGACTTGTTTGCAAATACGCCAGTGTTGAAATACCCGACTTCAGATGGGCATTTCATCCTCAATACAGATGCCAGCAATGATAGCATAGGGGTGGCCCTGTCTCAGGTCCAAGACGGAGTCGAAGTTCCTCTTGCTTTTGCAAGCAATACTTTGAATAAAGCGCAGAGAAACTACTGCACCACCAAATGTGAGTTATTGGCTGTGGTGGTGTATACTAAAATGTTTCTGCACTTTATATGGGGTTCCAACTTTACGTTAAGAACAGATCACTCATCTTTGAAGTGGCTCCTGAATTTCAAGGACGCGGAAGGGATGATTGGGCGCTGGTTAGCTCATTTATCTGAGTTTGGTTTGGAACACAGTCAAATCCAACATCGAGCAGGTTCGCAGCATGTAAATGCCGATGCCCTGTCCAGAAGACCGATACGAAAGTGTCAGAAAGCTGATTGTGATGATTGTGGGGCACACAATGCTGTGCTAGCGGGGGTTCAAACCCGAGGTAAAACTCAGAGGATCGAACCATTGCCTGATCTCTGTGTGGAAAACGTTGTTGAATGGTCCCCGGAGACCATCAAACAATTCCAACAGACTGACCCTGCAATAAAACGAGTTAGTCAACTACTTAAGAATGGTAAGAGGCCAGAAAGGCCAGCCATCTCTATAAATTTCTAGCTCAGTGTTCCGAGCTGGAAATGATAGACGGGTTGCTTTGTCATTGGAAGACTTGTCCTACCAAGGAAAAGATTTTGCAGATAATGATCCCTATGGCAATGAGACGTGACATAATCTACTTCTGTCATGGCCACAAAACTAGTGGACATTTTGGAAAGAAGAGGTCGCTCGAACGCCTCGCGAGACACTATTACTGGCCTGGAATGAGCAGTGATATCACCAGATGGGTTATGACTTGCCCCGAATGCGGCAAGAATGGGTATGGGTAAAATGCCCTTGATGCAAGAACTGTTCGGGGTAAGATTTGCCCGGATAGCAGACTCGAACCACACCTCGTGGAAACACCTGCATTATGGTAGTTTTAGACTATTACACAAAGTATACTCATGTATTCCCACTGCCTAACCACAAAGCTGCCACTTGCCCTAGTGCATTTGTCAAAGGATGGGTCTTACATCTGGGCGCACCCCTGATGATGCACAGCGATCAAGGAAGAGAATTTGAGTCACATTTATGGCAAGAAATGTGTCATTATTTGGCGATATGTAAAACTCGAACCAACCCATATAGACCACAATCTGACGGTCAAGTGGAGAGGTTCAATAGAACATTGATTCAAGTCCTGAAACTCTTGGTAAGCTCATGCCAAGATGATTGGGATGAACAATGTGACTTCGTAGTACATGCTTATAATAGTACTGTACATGCCTTGACAAACTGCTCTCCAAACCTTCTAGAAGATATAATTATGCCTGCAGACTTGGTGTATGGTGTAGTTGTCATTAGTCCTAAAGCCCCATACACTATACTGTTTGTAGAATCATTGAGAGATCACTTCAAGCGAGCTTATGAGCTAGTTCGAATTGAATTAATGAATAATGCTCGATGGCAGAAAATTGGCTATGACACAAATTTGAAGCATCGACATTTCAATGTTGGTGATAGGGTATTTCGAATTCACGAACCCCTATCTTCTAAGAAATTAGTCTCGGGATGTGATGGCCCCCATGTGGTGACGAAGATCATCTCCGAGTCCACTGTTAATATATTGAGTCTACCAACTGGTAGACCCAATAAATGGAATGTGTGTAGATTACGACGTTGGAGAGGTAGGGAGGCAGCCAACGCCGAGTGCAAAGAACTGACAGAGAAATGGAACAGAGAAAAAGATCCTTATGAAACCTAAGTGTTTGAGGACATCGCCTGGAACTAAGAAAATGGATAAAAAGAAGTCTAAGAAGACTGGAACGAGAAAGGCTAAGACAATCGATGTGAATCTAAAATCTGATCACAAGGAAGTATGTCTCACAGAGACACAGGAGTAGATGTAGGAAGAGGACGCTGGTAGCCTCTGATAAACCACCTCGAACTCCTGGGTTAAAGAAGAAATATTGAGTAGGAGAGAGACACAGACCATGACTTGGCATAAGGTCTGCTGTTACTTAAGTCCTGGTACACAACGAGTGTATATGTCCTGTATTGTGTAATGTTATTTGTTTTTGAAAGTTGAGATACTTTGAAACTGACTCGAAGTAGGGCCGGATGCACTGAAGTACCCCATTTATGGTTGCTGTGGGTGACAGACAGCTAAGCTGACATGCACGTAAGACACTGCATGTATTTCTGTCGAACTCCTGATGATATGAACAGTGCAGGTACCCACCAAGACAACGACCAAACGGAGAGAAAAATCCTCAAACTACAGCGGGCGCAGCTCGATGTAGTACTAGTTTTTTGCCACGGCTTGAAAGGTGGCATGCCGGTTAAAAACTGAAGCGGCGCAGTCCCCCCGTGCGCATGCGCACTGCAGCATCAAGTGTTGTTGTGCACCCATTTTCGCTCACAGCAAGCGTCCCAATTTGAAGGAGACGGACATGCTTTTGGCGAGTGGTAGTTCCAGTTGTGCTAATTACAATTCTTCAGCGAGGCGGTGAATCAAAAACCTATCGAAGTAGGGAAGAGAAACTCCGACTGCTCTTGGGCCCATCATAATGGCCCAGAGCCAGGTAACGGCAACCTTAAACGCTGACCCCGAAGGACACCCCATCTGAGTCACCAAATCCGAGGAAGCAATGGACACTTCGGATGTCCTTGCTTCGACAACGACACCCACCGATGGCTCTACGCCAGCCCAGTTCTTCATCCTCCAACAGTCTGTCTTCGGATGGTCGAACTGGCGAGCTGGCCATTTGATACGCTTAGGTGCGCTCTCGATTTTTAATCGGGGGGTGCTTCTGTCCGCAGCGGTAAATGCTTGGCAGTCGCTCATCTATCGGCATCAGTCCGTAGACCAGAGGTGTTTCAAGGGACATTCGAATCCGCTCATCCTCTGCAATCTCATCGACTACTTGGGTCAGTGCGTCCGAGCTGCACATGGCCTCAGCTAGGCTGAAGTAGTCACACCAGTAGGTATCCCTACCAAGGTTGTCTATTTGGTTATCGGAGACACCTTTTACCAATCGCATCTGCAAGTCGATGGCTATGCAGTCAGGTGGCAAACCTTTGCCTCCTAGCATCCGTGGAGAAATCCAACGGTCCTTTCCCTTTGTAACATTTTTCCATCCCCTCAGTGCTGTGTCCAGTCCAGGGACAGTGACTGGCACTTCGAGGATGGCGTCGGCCGGTTCGGGCATGACTACCTCCACTCGGGAGTCTACTCGAGAAGACGCTGAAGCTAAAGCTGTGCCCCACGCTGAGCGACCTGACTCTGTCAAGGAAACCCTTGAGGACCTCGAAAAGAAGCAGGCGAGAAAGAGATGGAGAAAGAGAGGAAAGCACTCCTCAAGAAAAAGACCAACTTGAGGAAAATCATCGAAAAACTCAAGAAGGAAAAAGATCAGAAAGAAGGCTTTGAAGAGATCAAACCTCGACGGAACAGGAAACGACTCTCTAAGAAAGAGGTAAAAGACGACTCCGACAGTGAGGACTCTGGTGCGTACACCAGGCCTTCACGAACTCGGAATCGATCGGGTTCAAAACCGACAAAAACGACCTCACCCGAACCGGAGGCTGCCAGTGCCTCTTCGAAGTCCACCACTCCGAAGAAGGTACAGGCTCTACCACCAGTTCCTGCCTTCAAAGTCACGGAGGAGGGCGAAATCTCCGATATGGAAGTAGACGGGAATGGAAATGGCAACAAGGACAAGTCCTTGGATGAGATGAACCAACAACTGTTGGAGCATATCGATCAGAATGAAGAGCTTCTCAAGGACGCTACGACAAAATCCAGCGGGGAGAGACTGAACGGATCACAACTGAGGCTACTGCCAAAGTTGATGAAGACTGTAGAACTGTAGAAAGAAATCTGAAAGACGCTGCCAATACAAAAGGCATGTGTGACTTGAAGCTCCGGAAGCTGAGAGAGGAGATGGACTCCATGGACGCTAAGTTCATTGGGGCTTTCACATCCGACATACCTGAAAGTTCATAGTCAGACCAAGCCTGTGCTATGGAGACTTCAGAAAAGTAAACGATTTACCACCGATCCAACCTAGAGATCCGACCCTTTTCTCTATGTTGGAAGTTCGTCACACACTAACCTAAGCAGCGATGGCCTTGATGACTGGACGGCTGTAGACTCGAATCGCCTTCAATGATCTACATCTTCCCATCTTCATCAGGGCACAACATAACAGCGACGCGGCTTGCCACCGCCAAGTTTGACCTACCCACCGAGTGGATCTGCACACAAGCAGTGAAATGAAAATGAAGACACTCAAAGTCTAACTTTTATTGTACGGATAGACCCACTTCACTGGTGGGCTATCTTTAATTGCAATATCACTGTATATCTATTGTTTTGAACCCTGATGAAGGCACATTTGTGTTGAAACTGTTGGTTCAAATTGACTAAATAAACGTCATCTTTTATAAACCTAAGTTGGAATCTAGTTGTGTTGTTTATACATCTTTAAATTCACAAAATATCTATTGTTTAATAAGTGGGTTCGTACTTCCCCACATCTTGTATCTATTTTTCTATGTTTAGTTAACTCATAAAAAAGTGACTACTGCTGTATAACTATGTGTATATGAGTTGATCTCATAATGTAAAATATATATATAATTTCAAACTACAGTATTCTGTACCTTATGATCTGTAAAACCATCTCGAAGGGTTGGTATCTAATAACGGTACTATTACATTATTGTTCTAAGTCACTTAAACTTACACAGTCCATGTTCAAAAACTAGACATAGCCATATCATAGTGTAAATAGATACTTCTCTCTTTATATAAAACTAAAATCAGTTCGACGAACTGACCAAAAAATTATTAAAATGTTAACTCATACGTGAGTTCAAAAGGATTTTTTTTCGGGTAATTGTGCTCATATGTTCTTCTTAAAATACAAACTCCTCATGTATATTCAGGTATTTGTAACATTTATAATATAACAATCGTTCTTCAAACTACTGTTGTATAATTTAACTTTACCTAACCTCGAAGATGGAAAATCTACTCCACTTCGAAGTAGTATATTACATTTACTACCATAGGTCTGTCAATTTAAAAATGTTACATACTTTGTATATGCTTCGCTCCACACTATCATTGTGTAAATAATCACCTCGAGCCCTATTATAGTTTTTGGACTATTTCCTACGGGTTTTCTGCCCTAGTCATAGCCGATGGGGTAGTGTTGGGGCTCGTGGAGCGTTGCATATAGTGTTTGCTCCCTATTCGAGAGGGCGGGTCGATCGGTGCGGTTGCCACCAGTGGGACCAGAGGTCACTTCGATCTCTGGCCACTACGGCCTCACTAGTCTTCGCTGCTCCAGTCCCTACCTGGGACCGCGTAGGGAGCTCAGTTGGTTTCTGGCTGCGGCCAGGACAACACCTGAAGAGAACCGAGCTATCTTCATAGCGCCACTTCGATCTTATGTAATCCTAAAATAAACATGTGCCGGTTGCACTAACCCAAGCTAACTTGTCTGGTTTTGCTTGATATTGACATATCTCGAACTAAACCGAAGTTATACAAGAACTCAAACCATTACACCTGTATAGAACAAGACCTGATCTACTGTATGACAACATTCTTGACTATAACCAGGGCTCCACTATGTGGTATGGAGCGACAGCGTTACAGGCAGAACGCCAAAATCCATTGTTCTTAGTGACACATGTGAACACATTTAAACAAAAAAAAACAAAGGAATACCTGTGCCAAATCATCACTTGATATCTAGATTGTTAGAATTGGTGTTTTGGCTTGATATGGTCCGAGGGTAGGAATTGGTTCAACAGGGGCACATTGTTATGTCATCTACTGAATCTGCAGCACATTTGATACACTTATCTAAGCTAGAGCTAATGCTTTACCACTATGGCAGTGGTCTTTTTAGACGGAGATGTTGTAGACACTAAATTGATCCAAATTTTGAAGGCAATTGAATTACAGTTGCAAGAATACTAGTATTCTTACAGCAAGAAAACTAATATTCTTATGTCAGGTCTTGCTTGTATCGATCCTCATCAGTCTGTCTCTTCACGATAGCAGGTGAATTTAGCAAAAGTCCTGGCTTATATACTTTTTTCTAAGAGTGTTCTCAGATTCTTCCAGTTTCTTTCATTTCTTCCGGATGAAACATGAAAGAAACCATACAAAATAGGTTTTTCCAGGTTTTTTCCACTGTCCAGGAAGAAATACCTTTCATCCGGGAAGAAATCCAGCCCTGAACGAGTGTAACACTATAAAGATATCAAAAAGGGTATCTCTACTTCAAATCAACTTAAAGTTCTGAAAGTGCATTTCTCAGGTCATTGGAACTATTAAATTTTATGGTAGTTAGAATTTTGTATGTGGCAGCCATTTCGAATTTATTTTGTGTTATGCCCTGTCTAATGAGATGAGATTATTCCAAAGCCTTTTGCTGCTGGTAACATTCATTATGCAAGGCATGCACTATTCAAGGTTCATATATGAAATGCCTGATGATATCAGAGAGGGTTTCATGAAGAGGCAGCATACTATGCATCACAGTGCCAGTATATCTAATAGTATATGGAGGGACATGAGGCTTTGGTACAGACTAAGAGGGATAATTGGTGATACTCTGAAACCTAGGAAATATATGAAACAAAACAACTTCAGCATAAACAAGAGATAATACCAAGAATCAAGTCATACTCAAAAGACAAACAAGTGCTACAAGATTAACATTAACTATTATGATGGCCTCGCAGTCCTGCAAATAACCTCTCTCAGACCATGCTGAACCAGGATGGTCCTGTGGTGCTGTGTGTTTGGTGACCAGGAGGACACATAAACACATGGGGCTAGTTGGGTGTCTCCCCACCAAAATGTTATAGGGAGAAACACAAAACTTTCCCCACTTTTTATCTTTTTTAAGTAATACCTTTGCTAACTCTACATCTGTAAGTTTGATTACTTTTGGCATTGCATAAATGTTGAGATACTGAAAGTGAAAGATGAACTGCCAGGTCAATATATATAGAGGTGCAGTTAAAATAGCCACACCACGTACTTAACTACAACCTAGTTCAGAATGTAACATATAATAACTCGCTCTGATTAACACAGAGTCAAATGATATTTCTGTAGATGAAGCTAGATAGTTACCCCTTCTGTTATACACAGTAGATCGGGTCTCATTCTATACAGGTTAATTATCCTGGGTTAATTACCAGACTATACTTTCAATATCTGTTTGGTACATTCGTCTGAAAACAGAACATCATCTCTTAAGTATGTCTTTTTTTTCCTTTTCTAAAAGCTAGATAATCATCACATAAATGTTAAGAATATAAAAGTGAAAGATGAACAGCCAAAGAGATATTGAAAGTATAGTCTGGAAATAAACCCCGGGTAACTAACCTGTATAGAACAAGACCTGATCTACTGTATGACAACATTCTTGACTATAACCAGGGCTCCACTATGTGGTATGGAGCGGCACTGTTATAGGCGGCACACCAAAATCCATTGTTCTTAGAGACAAATGTAAACACCTGTCAGCAAAAAGAACAAAGGAATACCTTTGCCGCCTGTCATGCTGCTACCTAATGCTGCCTATTGGAGCTTGGGCTTATGTTTTGATTGTGGACATTTCCCTAGTCTTTTTGGCTTTGAGATTGATGCAATATTTTTTTTAACTATTCTCCACCTTGTTTTTCTTATTACACTGAACAAAGTAGAAGCCATTGCATACCAAAACATCACTTGATATCAAGAGTGTAGGAACTGGTGCTTTGGCTTGACATGGTCTAAGGGTAGGAATCAGTTCAACAGGGGCACATTGTCATGTCATCTACTGAACCTGCAGCACATTTGATACACTTATCTAATCTAGAGCTAATGCTTTAACACTATGGGAGTGTTCTTTTGAGAGGGGTGTTTTAAACACTAAATTGATCCAGGTTTTGAAGGCAATTGAGTTACAGTTGCAAGAATACTAGTATTCTTATGTCAGGTCTTGCTTTCATACATCCTCATCAGTCTGTCTCTTCACCATAACAGGTGAATTAAGCAAAGTCATGGCTTACATACTTTTTTCCAAGAGTGTTCTGATATTCTTCCACTTTTTTTCCATTTCTTCTGGAAGAAATCTGGAAGAAACCATACAAAATAGGTTTCTTCCAGGTTTTTACCACTGTCCAGGAAGAAATACCTTTTTATCCGGGCAGAAATCAAGCCCTATCAAACACTATAAAGCTATCGAAAAGGGTATCTCTACTTCGTATTTACTTAAAGTTCTGAAAGTGCATTTCTCAGGTCATTGGATATATAACTTTATAGCAGCCCACCAGTGTAGTGGGTCTGCTGCACAATAGTAATATACTTGGGGGATGTCTTCGGGGTATTCACTGCTTGTCTGCAGATCCAATCGGCAAACGATGAACTTGGTGGTGGCAAGCCGCATCATTGTGTGATGTGCCCTGATCAAGATGGGAAGATGTAGATTCGTCCATTGGGTTCCTGGGTCTGCATCCGTCTGGGCATCTTTCGAAGTGGGTCACAGTTCGGGTATTCGATAGTTCCCTATTTATGTGCCTTTTATGTAAAAAAAAAATTTTGTCAACCTGAAATAAAAACAGTTTCATGAAACGTTTTTCTGCAAAATGACTCTTGAAGGCCTATACACGTTTCTGTGTCAAAATACCAGCTGGATGGGGGATTTATCTTGGATATTTTGTCAAAACCGAGTCTAAGAATGCTAAGAATAGGCCCTAAGTAAGCATGTGTCATGAAGTGAAATCTACATTCCAAGCCAGAAGTTACAAGAAGACATGGACATTGACTCCGATCAGGAAGACAGTCGCGATCAAAATAGCAATGACCAAGGTTATCTAAACCAGCATATGGCAGAGGATGATGAAGCATATGTGAACCAGAGGGGCTCAAAACAATCAAATGAGGATGAAGGAAAGGAGAATGTGGCCAGAGGAAGCAGCAAGGACCATGACTACATCAATAATAAGGCTGGAAGTAGCAAAAGGGACCCTGACTACATCAATTATAATGCTGGAAGTAGCAAAAGGGACCCCGACTACATCAATAATAAGCCTTCTTCAGCTGGCAGGTTCAAAGGCCCCTCTGCAGTGTCCAACCATGCCATCAAGTTGGGGGACACAAACCAGGATAAGCCACAATATGGAGGTGTAAATAACCTTGTGGTAATATTTGGTGGGTCAAATACATCAGATTATGCAAACCAGCCTTCTCAGAGGATAAGGGGAAAGCCTGCTGGTGGGGTGGTTAAGTCAGACGATGTATTGGTGGAGATATCTGCTGTACCCCAAAGAGGGGATGAAGAACACAGCCACATCACAACCACTTAATGTTGAAGGCCTTATCTATTTTAATGGACTTTGTTTCTTTGATCACTAGATTAATTCTGTCCCTGATATCTTTAGCCAACAAAAATTCATTAACATCATTGTTCTGTAAATATATGGCTACATGTCTCCTTCTATCCTCAATGTGTTCCTGTTTCTCATTAGTCATCCAATCAACATCCCTTGTTTTAACCTTTCTAACTTTCATGGGACATACCTCATCTAGGTATTCTAGTATTAGCCCCATTGGTATATTCCATTGCTGGCTCCGGTCTAAGTTTATAAAACTCACCCCAGTCATGATATGTGGATCAACACAAAAGGTACGCCTGCGAGGGGGTCAACGGGCATACCTTTTACCATGTTGATCCACATATATATCAGTTTATCTATGATATCCTGCTTTCTATAGTGTCTGTAGCTCCTGCCCTCAAAGCTGACCTTAATTAGTTTAACTTGTTGTATTTTCTGTACAGGTCTTACTCACTTAGCACAAAACGTTTTTTCAATGTTTGGAAACATTTGTATTTGGTTTGGGTAATAAGTGTTTTTATTACATTGAAAAACGTTTTCAAACATATTTTGAACCAAATAAAGACATTTGTTTTTTTCGACCAATTTTCATCCAAACAAAAACGTTCTTTTATTTATGTGTCTTTTATGTAAAAAAAGATTTTGTCAACCTGAAATGTTGATCCACATATATATCAGTTTATCTATGATATCCTGCTTTCTTTAGTGTCTGTAGCTCCTGCCCTCAAAGCTGACCTTAATTAGTTTAACTTGTTGTATTTTCTGTACAGCAATCACTGGCAAATGGTCGCTAATTAGATCTGTCATTGGATTTCTATAAACTATGTTCTCAGCATTCGTTAAAATATTGTCTATTATAGTCCCCCCTCCCCCTTGGGTCATGTGCATTTATTAATCAATACCTTCAGATTATAGGTTTTAATAAAATTATTTAGTGGCCTATACTTCAATTCATTTGGCTTAGCAAAATCAATATTAAAGTCCCCCTCCCCTATCCACAGGTCGTAATCATCCATTTTAGTGTTATCAATAATGGATTTAAGCTTGTTGGTGAACAGGTGATAATCTCCCCCTCCAGGTCTATATACATTACATACAAGCTTCTTCCTTCTCCTAGGCTTGCATATAGCAACCTTTAGAATTTCCACGTCATCAGATATAGGTCCCATGTTCCACTACAGTGGGTGGTGTATTTGGCAAACTCGTTTTTTTACTTGTATTGCCATACCAAACCAATTTACCAACTGGTCCCTTCTGGAATTCATTTCTCAAGATGGTACAGCTGAAAACAGCCACTACGATTTAGAAACCCTCAAAAGTAGAGTGAATGATCATAGGAAATGCACTACGACTGCTCTGTATGATTAGCATTTAATGCAATAATTACAAAGGGTTTGGTAGGGAAGTCATATCAGTGCCATTATTAGTAACAATTTAATTGCAGGGCTATAATGCCATTAGAGTGAGGGATTCCACTAAGATTTGTCAGCGGTCTAGTCGTACCATTTTGGAAAATGCCTTCCCAGAAGCTATTTCTTAACCCCTAGGTGCCCAAGCACACTTTAAAGTGTGGTTTTAGGCTTAAATGGGGTTTAAATGCATGTATATTAAAGGAAACCATCATCCCAATACTTCTACTGGTCCAATCTGCAAAGTTAGACCCTCTATCGAACCACCATGACCTCCCAAACACAATGCAACCATCCATTTTGCTCCATTATACCAAACACAGGGAGTCAAAACTTGAAAATAAGCTGTCATATTATGTTATGCATTAGAGGGTCAGACATGAAACCAATATTATGCTAGATCATATACATCCAATGCCCCAAACTCCCATTTCAATTTTAAAGAAATGTTTGTATCCATAGAGATAATCCATGCATTGTTACTAGCACATTATGTCTCCTGAGTGGTAGTACACATATATGCGGAATCAGCTTTAAATGAGGCCTCAGAATTGCAAGTATTATGTATGGGGAGAGGCTATATATTACACAAGAGAGATCAAATACAACCAAATGACAACAAATGGAATGTTTTGGTAACTATGGTTACCAAACCTGACCAATATATTCCATGTCCTTAACTAAAGTCCTCACTCAGTTAATACTATTAAGGAAATGTAATACAGAATCAATATCAAAAGAGAAGATCAAAATACCACATGGGCTTATCAAGTGAGTGATATAATTGTGAAATAATGTAAAATGGTTAACAAAAAGGTTAACAGGCTATGACTGCACCCTCTTAGTCATACCATCATTTCCATTTTGACATCATTGACATTTTGCAGTCTTAGTGCTGTGTGCAATCCTAGTGCCTTAAGAAATGGCCTTCAGCCAGACTCTCCTAGTAGACTGCCTGCATACATTATTAAATGCAACCTACCATTCTGACACATCAGAGTAGCCACGCACCACCCTTAGTAGACTAATCTACCTGCTTTTAACCTATATCTGCAGCATAAGTTATGTAAGAATGCAGAATAACCAGGAGTATTGATTTACATGGGTGAGGTTGATATAATCAGCATGCGGACCTTGGTTTTGTTGTCTCTAGTGTTAGCACAATGTGCTGGAATACGCATATCTCGACCTTTTGCTGCTCAGAACTTCATCATGAACAACCCGTGTGCAGCTAGCTCCATCATACAGAAACCAACTTGGTTTTTTAAAAGTGAGTAATATTTTCTTTTTAAGTTATTTTCTGTGAAACGGTCAGCTTGACATTGTCTCTGATATTTAGAATATGAATAGAGATTACGATTGTGTAATTGAATATAAAGGTTTGAGTAACTTATTTAACAAGTAATCAATTGATAATTCTTGATATGTGTGTGTTAGCAAAGGATAATTACCCGAGGGCGATCTATATTGCATTTTGTTCAGGGTAATACGAAAAACAACATGGAGAATAGGCCAAAGAAATAGGTTGCATCCATGTCAAAGCCAAAAATACTAGGGAAATGTCCACAATCAAAACATAACCCCAAGCTCCAATAGGCGGCATGGGCGGCAGCATTACAGGCGGCACAGGTATTTCTTTGTTCTTTTTGTTTTTGTTTACATTTATATGACAGTTTTGCGTGAATGTCTCGGTATTTTATGCCATTGAAGCACATGTGTTGCTGAGAACAATGGATTTGATGTGCCTCCTGTAACGCTGCTGCCCCGTACTGCTAGTGGAGCCCTGGCTATAGTCAAGAATGAAATCACACAGTAGATCAAGTCTCGTTCTATACCGGTTAATTACCCGTGGTTAATTACCAGACTATACTTTCAATATTTTTTTGGCTGTTCAGCTTTCACTTTCAGTATTCTAACATTTATGTGATGATTATCTAGCTTTTACTCAGAAAAAGAAAAAAAAGACACAATTATGAGATTATGGTTAGTTTTCAGGTTAGGTACCTATACCATCAGTAGATGTTCCTCAAAATATTGTATCAAATAGGACATTTTTCAATATCTACATCAAATAAACCTTAACATTCTATGCATCTCATTGGTAAGTGAATTAGATAATTCAACATGTAGATTAGGACCTGAGGTTATGATTAAAACGTTTGTATAGTTTTCAGGTAAGTGATTCATAATCACCTTACCCAGAGGTCGATTCAGTACATTGGTTTGTTCCCTGCATGGGCCTATATATATGAAAGAAATCAACATCTGTAACTCATGTTATCGTGTATAATGCTCTGCTGCCCCTTTGTTGGCTACACTTGGTTAAGCAACCGGTACTGCCTCGTGAATGGTTTTGCAAAAAGTACCTGCATCACTGATGTTTATATCACGCTATACTGCATGTAGTTATGAGAAAACCCAATGTATTAGGCACCTTGTAGACTGGCTCATAGAATTGCTCTTAACTTGTAAACAGCTTCCAGTATAAAATACACAAGGTCTTGACACTATAAAACAGTATTAAAATTCAATTTCTCAAGGACTGGGTCAAGTATATTATAACTTTTTTTTAAAGTTCAGGGTGTTGCTGGCATGTGAGAATGGCTAATATGCAAAGTTTTACAATAGTTTTTTAAACCACTTAATGGGGGCTGTCCTTTTATCAGTACAACAGTGCTGTACACTGTGCTACTTTACTGGGATGCATTTCCCTATTCAAGATGTCATACAATGAATCAAATAAACCTTAACATTCTATGCATCTCCTTGGTAAGTGAATTAGATAATTCAACATGTAGATCAGGACCTGAAGTTATGATTAAAACGTCTGTATAGTTTTCAGGTAAGTGATTCATAGTCACCTGGTACTGCCTCGTGAATGGTTTTGCAAAAAGTACCTACATCACTGATGTTTATATCACGCTACACTGCATATAGTTTTGGTAAAACCCAATGTATAAGGCACACCTTATAGACTGGTTAACTGGCTTATAGAATTTCTCTTAACTTGTAAACAGATTCCAGTATAAAATACACAAGGTCTTGACACCACGCGCAAGAACTAAGTCAGTACAATCGCCAAGCTAAGAGGTGGTGTAGAGAGCCCAGTGTGTGACACTAGTCATTTTCGGTTACGTCTTTCGAGGAGAAGCGCTAACGTGGCGCCAATTTCGCTTGTAAAATATGAGCAGTAAACTTTCGCATATTCACCGGTACCAGGGACACACTTCCGATCATACCATTTCTCCCCGAAAGGGTTCACGGTCATTTTCCTATTGCTGCCATCTATCAGAACTCTAGTAAACTATTTTCTGCCTTGTCTCATGAATAAAATCTTCCGGTCTCTAAAATCTAGCAGAAATTTTTATATGCAAGTATTCTGATTTATGGGAATGATTTGTAAGGCTTTCATAATTTTACAGCTTCCGTTTATTCTAAACTAATTTCCAACACTGCACCCTCTGTGGGTGCTGCCTTGAGTCCCTACACCACTAAAATCAACATGTTGACATGGCCATTTTTTAAAATTGGCATGGGACATGGCTATGCTTATGACATGTGGCAGGGCCATTTTTTGAATTATTTTATTAGGGGGTATAAAGGAAAGGGAAGGTGTCTTTTTTTATACATAGAGAGGTCACCAAAAGAAGTTTTTGGGGTATATAAGATAAATGCCTGCCTTTATGGTAGCAGATGTATTACAGATTTTGTCAGAATAAGTTTACTCAAAATATAGAGTACTGAATTTATAATGAAAATAGGTATTTCACTGAATAGGGCCATGATCTAGACAAAAAAGGGAATCCACATCATCATACTGGTACTCTTTTTGGATTAGCTATGCTGATGACACTGGGAATTGCTTTTGATATGGGACATGTGCATTTCTTAAAATCCTATGTATGACATTGGGACCCCCCATCAAGGGCCCCAGTGTAACCTAAGTGGTGAGCTGGCAGCTTGGGACCTATGCAGCTAATTATAGCCATAGCCATGTGCTTTGAGGACCGCAGTCATGTTGACACAGAGGAGAAGGGTTACTTTTACCCACAGGGGAGAGAGGGTACATGGTCAGTGGCAGACCCTGGACCTATACCATGAACAACACAAAGAATCTGGTAGCAGATCTGGTATGCGCCCGTGCTTGACACAGTATTAAAATTTAATTCCTCAAAGACTGGGTCAAGTATATAACTTTTTTCAAAGTTCAGGGTGTTGCTGGCATGTTGGAATGAGTGCTGTACACTGTGCTACTTTACTGGGATGCATTTACCTATTCAAGATGTCTTACAATGAATCAGATAAGGCTGCTCTTCCCCTCCCTAATGCTCCATATACTTCACTTTGTCAAACCTTTTATATGGCAGCCTACAAAGATACGTACGTTATCTTGAAAATAGGACACTGTTTTTCTTTAAACATAGAGGATGATTTTACCCATGCCTGGATGATGTCACACTCAGTGTACATGTATAACCAATATATTTACACTATGGGACATTACTAGATTGACCTCATAGGTAAACTTCAACTCAGGGTACATCTTTCTTAGGTGAGCCCTCTACGTAAGGATTTTATAATGACAACAGCAATAGGACCCCTCAGAGAAGAAAATCCCTGTTTCATATTGCTGCGCATGTCAGGGAAAATGCCATATGGCATATGGCCATATTATTTTCTTTTTGTTCTGTTAAAAAATAGAATCCTAATGATAGGAAGACTGCAAAAATTGACACAAGTGCCACATTAAAATATAGTTCTCAGCAATGCAAGTAGCTATCAGAAATGAAGATTTTATCTTATGTAATATGTATCATCACTCTCTTTGATACAAAAACATACTTTCCTACCTCAGTCTTGTTTGGCAGACCTGACTGCCTACTCATCCCTAACCACTACCTTGATCTTTGGTATCTGGCTACAAGTATTTGTAATTGGCCTTAACATTTTAACCCCACAAGAACAACATAATGCATCAAGACATGATGCACCAACGCAGCAGGACACCTTCAAATCAGGGCTGGATCTCTTCTCGGACAAAATGTATTTCTTCCTGGACAGTGGAAGTAATTAACCCAAAGTAATTAACCTATATGTGACATGTACTGGGAAAGGGGGTCTTATTGCCCCCTGCACTAAGGCCCCTTTTCGCAGATCGTGTCACATATAGAATGAGACTTGATCTCCTGTGAATAACAGAAGGGGTAACTATTTATAGCTACATCTACAGAAATATTATTTGACTCTGTGTTAATCAGAGCGAGTTATTATCTGTTACATTCTGTACTAGGTTGTAGTTTAGTACATTACATGGCTGTTCATGTTTCACTTTCAGTATCTGAACATTTATGTGATGATTATCTAGTTTTTACTCAGAAAAGGAAAAAGAGACACAATTAAGATATAATGGTTAGTTTTCAGACAAACGTGTCTTGTATCCATAAAAACAAACAAGCAAATTTTAAACACTTCACAACACAGACATCTTCCCCAGAATTTAATTTCTTCCGTCACATATTTTGTACAACCTTCACATGCTTATAAATACCTTACCACCAAATAGCACTTGAATTCGCACAGTTGAAGTTAGTATCACTTTGGAAAGAACCGGATATGTGATTTTGTCCAGGTCACAAAATAGACAATATCCAGTCATAATTTTGTTTCCTTCATCATGATTTTGAACAACCAATAACTCCCCCGCCTACAGATATGAAAAAGATACCTCTGGTGTTATCTTTATCATACTTTAATTGGTATATGGTGAAATTTTAAGTTATATTGTAAATGTTTAGAGACATTTTTCCAGTTTCTTCCATTTCATCCACTTTGAGGCGGACAAAACCTTTCTTACCTGTAGACTGTTTTTCCCACAATTTTTACCGTTTTTTGCGCCCTCTGGAAGAAACCTCCCAACCCTGCTTTGTGATGATAGGTTGTGGAAAAAATGTATTTCATGGGCATTCTGTAACAATGTTTGGGCAATAGTGAACACCTTCTGATAGGCCATTGTGGATAAATTGTGGAAACAATATGATGTAGACAAATTGTGTCCAGTGGTTAAACGGAAGCAGAAAAATGTTCACTATTAGGATACATTAGTCAATGATCCATTAAGGCTCATTAAGTGAGATTTGAGGATTATGCTACAACTGCTCTACCAAATTCTATGTGCATGATTACACAGGAACCAAACAGCATGAAATGAACTCTGATGAATTCTGGGATTGTCAACTATATTGAAACAGGTCCCAAGTCTCATGGTTATTGCAAGATGTGGTAGTCAACTATGTTGAAAGAAGATACTGAAGGTGCCCTTAAAGGGTCAGATAATGCAATTTCATTAAAACAATTCTTCTTTTGCAGACTTAGTACAAAGGTTTCCTGCACCAATACCAGTCGATAATGGACAAATAGACAAGTTTTACTGTGATGGTGAATTCCTAGTCGCCAGGGTAGTTTGTGATGATGGATTCCTCTTTCCTGATGGGACAAACACCAGTGAGGTTACGTTTGAAAGTCTCAAGTGGCGCCAAATCCAAAAATGTGAAAGTCAGTATTTGGCATTCTAAACATAACAATTAATGTGTAAAAGGAAACTTTGTTATGAAAAGAATACATTATTACTGATCATCTTTGAAATCTCAATCTACCTAACTTGTAATTACAAAATATGTTAAGGTTAATTAAACTTGAAATCCTTTAGGTTAGTGCAAACATGATAGCAGGTTTGCCCATCTGTTTTTATAAACTCTGCCATAGCACATAGCGTAGTTGTTCTATATTAGCTGATTAGTGCTCAGTGTGCTTAAACCACAATACAATGGCTGTATGCGATATATCATTCATGATGAGATTGCCTTTTCTTGTCAGCCAAGCGACAGTGTGAATAAGTATATGTATATTGACAAAAGTTGAGACCCCACTGCACGATTTTTGCGGAGAATAGCAGCTATTCTCACAAAAGCAGAACAAACTCAGTTGTTATCATTTCATTTGTTTATGTAGTGAAGGCTTTGTGTGTGATCTCAGGCATGTTTTTGTTGTCAAAAGATGTTCTTGTTTTCTAAATCCAGTTGATTTTATGTAAATATTGCAGACCTTCCATTCGTGAGTCTCTGTAATTCAATATCAGGCAGGTCTGATTTTCACAGTAGAACCCCGCGATTTATGTTGTTGATAGGCTGCTATGTGATATTCATATTGTGCTGTATTGTTGTTTATATATAGCAGAACACCCGGTCCACTCCCACTGAGTACCCCTGCTTAACAGGTCAGCAGCTATTGATAGTGCCAATGCTTGCCTACCCCGGCTCTACTGACCCTTGGTGTAAATATACAAAGAAATGAAAAAAGTACACTCCTTGTTGTTACAAGTGACCCCTTAAATCTCATGTTTATGATATAGGGATGTCAACAGCCTATACCTTAGACACTGTCTGAATCACCTTTCATGAGAAAAGAAATGCGTAGTGGAGCCTCAGCTAAAGACAGCACACATGGTAGTTTTTGTAATATCATTCCAAGAAATATCTTTAATGTAAATACACTAAATGATATGAGCTCAAGTGTCTGATATTTTGCATGAGGCTTATGGCATACATGCATTTTCCTTTAATTGGTGTGAAAATACACATGATATTTATGTACAAATACATTCACATGTTAGATAAACAATTGATTAGCAGAACTGAAAGCTCACAACTAGAATCAATGCGAAATAGGCTTGATATTAAGAGGGTGTCTGCCATAAAGGCCCCCTTAATGAAATGTGCTTCTAATTCTATACTGCATTAATAATGCATGTTAATACTGCATGATCATGTAAAAATATCATCGGATGTATGATATATTGTTCAGAGAAACACATTTTTATTGATTCAACTTAAATGGATTATTGGAAAGGGCCCCACCTGTCAATCAAATATTGATATAAGACTTAACTATACTGCTAACAGCAACAATTTCAGGCATTCTATGAGACACTCCCTTGTTATAATGGCAATTCTATGAGTATTCTCCATCTATATAGTATGTCCTTTCAGGTCAGAATGGTACTTTCGATATAGATCAATCTTTTAGCATCATAATTATTTTTGCCAATGATATAAGGCATCATTTTAGTATACTTGCTTTTGAGGAGAATGTAACCAAAACTGAGCTATAAAATATAGTAGGCAGAGAAAGTCAGATTTCTTTAAATTGCTTTGTGCTTGATGCCTCTTTCTGCAATATCCATGTGAAAATAATATATATCGATAGCTTTCACCTTATATAAAAAAAAAATTATGTAAGTTGCTATCAACCCTTGAGGCTTTGCAAGTGTTTGTAGAAAATGTTTGCCCACACCCTGTGATAAAGCATCAGCATCAGCACAAAGAGGTATCAACAAGTTGTGATGCATCTGGAACTTCGGTGTGGTAATGCTAATAATATGACCCAAATAATCAAATAGTCTTTGTCCAATCCCTCTTTCACCAGGCATAACTTCAACAAAGGCCCTTTCCCACAAGTAGTAAGCATTCCCCAGGTCCATATCAGGAGGGTGTTGCTCCTATGGGAAAAGGTAGTACTGGCTAAGAAGTGCCTATTCTGTAGAACTGGCTTTCCATGTAGTGAAAACATTTCACTTGTGTTGCTCACAAGTGGTGATGCTAGTACTGTGCTAGAAAAGCAGATTGATATTGTGAATTCATGTGAATTTGTGAACAGTAGATCACATGAATTCACATGAATTCATGTGAAACTCGAAGGAATTCATGTGAACTTCATGTGTGTGTCTTGGGATCAGATGTGAAAAACGCGTGAAATTCACAAGAATTCAAGAGATTTTCTGCTGAACCAAATTTTTACCATTTTTACTCGTTTTCCTTGTTTCCAGGGCTGTAACCTTTAACTAATACAGAATCCTCAGTGTGCCAGGTCCTCCTATAGAGCAGAACAACCATAAACCAATAAAAATACAGCATATAAGATAATGAACAATAAATTTGCTCAGCCATGTTAAACCAAGTGAGTCTTATAGAGACAATGGCCATGCTGACACAATTATCTGTGTGGGGGGGGCAGACAGTTCAAATAAAGATGGCGCTGGTTTTGAGAGTAGCACAGGATGTGACAGGTGGATAAGGGTAATTTTAGGGTATTGATTATGAATTTGCACTGCGTATCTCCACATCTAGGTTGGAACAAGAACAAAATAAAGGCCAAAGGTCACAATGAACTCAGGATACACATGGGTCATTCCCTAGGTAACAAGAAACATTGAGTAAACGATGATCAATGTTCACTGATGGTTAATTGAACTAAAATTGGTTGGAAAACATTGTTTCAACATAAGTTTGAGGTTTTTAAGAAAATGTGATTTCATTGATGTTGGTTTAAAAATGTCTAGGAAATAATGATTTCCCAGACAACCTTAGATCAATGTTGATTAACATTCAGAATGTGGACTCAAAACAATGTTGAATTAACTTGTAAAAGAAAAACTCGTTGATTCAATGTTATTTTATGGTTCCAATAATATCTCACCAGGGGGCAGTAAATATTGTGATCAGGCTTGGGAAATCCTCTAAATTCCCTAGTACCAGGTAAAATCTGAGCACTGGATTCTGTGGCAGTGCTGCATCTTTACCCAGCCATGGGAAATAAGTCAGCACTGGCAAAAATGCTGGTGCTCCCCCACATCTGCAGTAATCTCTTATCAGTGATCACTATGGCAACCAGGAGATAAGGCCATACAATTAGGGCTCTAGCCTGTGTGTTTCAGGGTGGGGGGAGGACACTCCCTATACATCCTACAGTAACCATGTACATAGATATAGTAAGAGAAATTAATAACACAATGGTTGAGGAGGAGAAGGAGGAGGCTTTTCTTCTCTTTTTTTTTGCCTCTTGAAACCTCATAGATGTGGGAATTTCTTCATATCTTTTTATTTCAACTTGTTAAAAATATAAGATATTTAGGATGCATAGCATATCTACCAATTAAAGGGTGCCCCCCCAGGTATGTTTCAACCCTTTAAATCATTTCTCCCCCAGTTTTGCATGGATGGATTTGCTTGAAAAATTGCAAGATTCTAGAACGGACATCCTTCTTCAATAGAGATTTAAGAATTAGGTGCACAAATTGGTAGTTAGTTGCACAAATTGGTTATAAGTTGCACAAATTATTATATAGATTTAAATTGTATTGATGTTTGATATGGCCACCAGCTAAAAAGCCAGTGCAGGCTTATCACCTAGGGCAATCACTGGCAAAAAAGCCGGTGGTGCTGTCTCTACCAGTGATGTCTTATCACCAGCATTTCCCAAACCTGGTGATGTGACGTGGTTGGATGCTATGAATAGCTATCTGTCTAATCTAAATCATAATAATGGCAATATGATGGATGCACTAACCTTATTATTAAGACACGATGAATAGCAATATCAAGGTAATAAAATAGCAATATTAACATATTTTTGTAAGGTTTGTGCCACACTTTCATATCTGTAGATCAAAAAGGTTGAGAGTATTACATAAACTTGGCAAATGTTATGATGCAACTTCTTCTCTTAAATGTCCTCCTATGATATTACTTCTATTTTAATGTTATAGATGTGACTTGTGCTGAACTAGAAATTGCCAATGCAGCATTGTCTGCAACAGGAACACAAACTTTCCCACAAGTCATTACTGTTACCTGCACTGCTGGCTATGTTCTTTGCAATGGTGGTGATTCTTATCAAACAAAGTGTCTTGCCGATGGAACCTGGAGTAAAACAGAGTGCTGCAAAGGTATTCTTCATAATTTCCAAGTTTGACTTCATTTGAGTATCAAATAAATTGTGGTGAAAAAGTGGTATAGTTTTTATTTTGCAAATATCTATCTTCAGAGGGTCGGAAAATATAAAGGTATCTCATATTATATCTATGTGCATTGGTAGTAAGGCATAGACAATTTTGTACAAGGTTTTTTGAGACTAGACATTAACCAAGTGAATGTTTGTTTTAGAATATCATATCAATACTGCATTTGTTTTCCATTCTTTCTTTTCAGCCAGGATATGCAACAACATGACAATAACCAATACTAAACTTCTAGATAGCAGTCTGCCTGACCTGCCCTTCCCAAACTCAATCAACGTGCCTTGCACTGATGATTACCTGACATCTGATGGTGCATACTCCTTTGAAGCAATATGCTCAGTAGATGGCACTTGGAATCTGACTGATGAATGTACATATCAAGGTAGTTGAAAGTTGGTTGTATATTCTCCTGTGAAAAAGGATCACTAGATATATGTCTTTTACCGAAACTCTTTGATCTTCATAAACCTATTTATTTTCATAATGATCCTGCTTGACCCTGCTTGAAATATAAAAAAAAAACTCTAAGGGCATATGTAACTTTCTGATGAAAGGTAGTATTCCCACTGAGCAAATTTTTGTGAGGTTTGTGCCAAACTTTCATACCTGTAGATCAAAAAGGTTGAAAGTATTACATAAACTTGGCAACTTTATGATGCAACTTCTTCTCGTAAATGTCCTCCTATGATATTACTTGTATTTCAATGTTATAGATGTGACTTGTGCTGAACTAGAAATTGCCAATGCAGCATTGTCTGCCACAGGAATACAAAATTTCAGCCAAGTCATAACTGTTACCTGCACTGCTGGCTATGTTCTTTGCAATGGTGGTGATTCTTTTCATACAAAGTGTCTTGCCAATGGAACCTGGAGTAAAACAGAGTGCTGCAAAGGTCAGTTATATTTATCCATAAGATGCGATCGCACTTATGCAGCCAACATACATTTGATTTGAAGCTTTCTAAATAAAACAGGTAATATGCCTGAGCTCATATTTGTTACTGTTTTACTAAGCATTGCTATAGCCTTCATACACAGCTTTTGTAGGGGTTGCAAGGAATGAAAATAAACTGGCTCAAGTAAGATAACAAAAACATGTTTTCATTTTCATGTCTATCCTTGTAATTGTACTGCATTCAGTATATGAAATTATAGCCTTATATGTGACTCAATATTTCAGCTATACCATGCTCTAGTACTTCACGGAGTTATACAAAACTCAAAGACAGCAGCCTTCCAGACCTCCCCTATCCATTCACACTAACAGTGCAGTGTTCTGATGAATACTTAACTTCGAATGCCAGCAACTACTATGAAGCAACATGTACAGCTGATGGAACTTGGACTTTTATGGATGACTGTACTTATGCAGGTATAGGATGTTATAGCTGAAACTTGATGTATGGTAATAATTGCATTAGTATAAATGTAAGATTACACATGACACTATTGGGCACTGCCAGCTGTTTGAATCTAACCAATCATTCAACCTCTATTTCTGAAAGCCTTAAACACACCATGTTTGGCAGCCAGGTGTTGATACTTGGTACATGGTTTACAAAATACTGAATGCTGAAATTGACACACTTTACAGGGCAGATAACGTCTCAACCAGACCTGTATTTGACTGATTCAAATATTTTGTTCAATGCCTTTTGATATATTTCCAGTGTCGGAGGCATGTCCAGAGACTGTGGTTGTCAACACAATGCAGAGCAATAATGTGATACCACTCACCGTTGATGGAGGCAGTGTAGACGTTACATGTCAAGTGGGTGAGCAGATCCCAGGTGGGGGTAGCAGCTACACTGCGATATGTTCCCAAGGAGTGTGGGGAAAAACTTACTCATGTGGTAAGAACACTACTGTTCATGTGATACTCCATCATAAATTGATTTTGATCCAATTCAGTACCATCAGACATATTTGCCACTCCCCCAACATCTAGTATGCCAAATATCAAAAATATTGCCTGCAATATCCACAACCACTAATATTTTGGGTATAGGCTCTAAGTGTATACTTGTCGGAAGTGCAAGGATGTTTTTCTTTGCACTCATCTGATGTTGATATCACGTTTCCTGATCTATAACTCCAGAGAGACCATCTGAGGCACCCCCTGACCTCTGTATAATATCATATAGATAGGTACTGCTGAATTCCTTTTTGTCTTTCAGTGGTAGGCCTAGACAGTATAATCACTACTTTTGTACATTTCACCTAATTGGACCTGGTACTATTGCACATAACTCTTAGCTAGTGCCATTAAAATTACAACTTCGTACACAAAATCGTATCACGCAATTTATTATATAAAAATATCAATACACTGTATCTTTATTTCATACAGACATAGGCCATAGTTTAACCATCCTTCATTAAATTTTATTGCAGTAGCTATGAGCATCAATAAGTAGTATATTATATTAAAATTGGAATGTTCATGCAATGAGTGTATGTTTCTTTGTGTCCCTCCAGGAAAGACTGACTGTTCAGCAGTCAAGTCCGTGGGAGGTCCGACAGGTGTCTATACCATCCAGCCTGATGGTACTACAGGCATGGAAGTCTACTGTGATATGGACATAGAGGACAATGAAGGATGGATTGTAAGCCAAAATATTTACCATTTATCTTTATAGGTGATGTTCATATGTGACCCATCCTAACAAAGTGGTACTGAAGTCGCACATTTAGAATCCTAGATATAGGCTTCTCAAGTGGTATAGTGTCAAAAATATCAGATTTTTTAAAATTGATATTTTAGCATTTTTCTAACCGATGGGTAGATATCTTTCAGAATCCTTGCCTACTAAACTGAATTTAAGCTCCAAATGCCTAGAAGACATAGCTATAGTTTTCTTGGTTATATAGAATTACATGGGAATTATATAGGATTCATAAATTATTACATGTTTAAAATGTCAATTATCTCAGTTTAATCGATTTTTAATTCATCCGACTAAATTTACAGACGGAAGATCCTGAGGGGACCACCTGGTTCAAATATGCAAGTGTTATATACCAAATGAGAGCTGTTGATGAGCTGTAAATGAATATGCCAATAACTAAACATTTTGTATGTGCGACTTCCGTACCATTTTGTAAGGATGGGTCACATATGTTAAGGCATCATGCCTGATGACTGCAAGGGTGAAAGGCAACATAATGTATGCATAACTATAACAGGGTTGATAAATGTACTCACCAAGGACTGGTACAATGCATCAATGCATTTTTAGTCTCAACAGCTTAGGGGCCACTTCCTGCAGCCATGCCATCTTGCCATCATGATGCATGAATGCAGCCCTGCTATGCTAAGTAATCTGTATAATATATCCTTGCTGATGGCCTTGCATAGAGTAAAATGCTATCATTATAAAAGAAAGTCATTCCACAAAAAGAGCTGTACATGTAATTGTTTTGAATTCATCTTCTTAAGGATAGGCTTCACCTTGAAGTGCGCTGGATCACAAAATTATCTGTAAATCCTTCAGCTATTATGTGATCTTAACAATCAAAACACCGTATTAAAGAGAAGAATTCACTTTTATCCTATTTACATTTGATTTTCAAGAGAAAATCAACAATGGAAAATTTACTATTGATTAACTGATTTTTACCAAAATTGATTTTCAGACAGACCCAACTTCCCATTTACAGTTATGGTCATTAAAAAAAAGATTTGTGATTATGCTCAAAAGTCAATACAAAAATTGATTTTGATAAGGGCACCCCCAACCACCATTTTAATTGAGTTTTTTTCTTTTTTTTTTTTACATTTCAAGTGAAAATAATACCATAAAACCTTTCTTAGGGGATTCTGACAGAGGTTTATGGTAATAATTGTACAATAAATCTCTTTATTTGCATTGCCACCTGGAAGGGGTGTGCTTATGCCAAAAGAATAGAGGGTGCGTTTATTAGAGCAGGTGCGCTTATCAGAATGAATACGGTATTTAATAAGTAACTTTTTCTTACGATCTAATAACCTTTCCCATGGTTAGGTTGAACCTAAATAGACAATGTGATGCAACTCTTAAATTGTCAGATAGGCACTCAATAAAATGTGCAAGAATAATGTGGTGAGATGGAGCAGTGTTAAGCTCCCTCAGCAAAGGTATTTTTTTCTACATTTATTGGAGAGCATCAGAACTTTTTTGAGAAGATAAACTAAAAGGACCGCCCAAGGGGGAGTGGTACAAACTGAGTGATTGAGTGAGTAATAGATGTTTAACGCCATTTCGACAGCTAATGTCATATTCATGGCGAGAACTACATTGCACAATTCACAGAGGAATATGTCAGTGCCCGCGCATATGTGCACCACACACATCCTGAGGGGACAGGAAAGAGGCGAAATAGACTGTTTTAAGTGGGCTAGGGAAGCCTGCCGAAAAAGGGAAGACTTGACTAAAAATTGCTTTTTACTTGTACTTGTCCTAAAAGGCAATTTTGATTCTTTATGTAAACCTTTCAAGTTTGGATTGTAAACAGAACCTTTGGGATATTTTATGCTTCAAATAAGTGCAGGTCTCATTTGAATACAGGGCAAATCAAAGGCTGAAATTTATTACCGCAGCTGTGCTAAAACGGGTCACTAGGGTATCTGGGTATGGTCTGTAGTATGAGTTCTGATAGTCAGCTTGTGGGTATTTTTTTTATCCTATATATATTGTAACATTTCGCCTTTTTGATAAACGATCGTAGAACTCAACTCGGCAAGTAAAATATAACTGTGACTTCGTTGTCTAGCACTCTTTGGCCACACCATCTAATTATACCTTGAGCTGATTTTGTGTCATATATCACCCCTGGGGAAAACCTATAACGTCTGCTCACATCGGGCTGTCAGCTGTATTTGACCTTTGACGACCAATCTGTTCCTTATTTACAACTCTCCGCTGAGATGCTGCCCTTAATGCAGTGTTCCAGTGGAGACTTCCCCCGAACGTGAGACTGCCCACCGAGTGATCGCCACACAGACGTCCGGCGAGCCAGTCTCCCTGCTGCGATATACTAGATTAAGGAAAGGGTTTTGAAGGCTGATCTTAGGGTATAAGGATATGCCTAGATGAACATCACAAATGATCAGACTGAATAGGGCTAGGCTTAATAGGGCTATAGAAACAGATTGCAGATACCCTAAATCAGGCATGTCAATTGTATACTTTAAATTCACAAATCATGAGATGGTTTTGAAACATCAATTACAAATTACAGTCTTTTAAATGAACACAAAAAGTGATTTTTTAGATGATTTCTTTAGCAGATTTTTGTCTAAGTCCTATCCCTAATTGATGATAAATAAAGGTACCAAGCTATTTCAGTTAAGGCCAAAAAAAATTGTTGTGTTTCAGGTAACCTGCTTAAAAAATATTAGCTATGGTAGGTTTTCTTTTATTTTGCAATTTTGCTGCTACAATGACTCTCTGCGACTTGGAATCAAGTCACAGGACTTATGATAGTGTCATACTAGTAATTGTGCATGATCAAGTTGTCATATGAGAAATATCATAAGACTAGTGGTATATAGTGTAAATACATTAAGCTCTCATAAAATAGTGTTATTTCCAGTTGTCACTGGTTTATTCAGCTTTAGGCAACATGTAAGAAATATCAATCATACAGTAGTTAGTATGTAGGTAATTTGTACATACAGTAAATACACAGTAATTTATAAAGTATAATGTTCTGTTCCACTCCACCTGTGAGGTAATAATGATACAATGTCCAGCATAGTTCTAGGTGGGTTCCCACACCTAGCTCCTGACCTGCTGCTTAGAGGAATAATGTAATAATGAATAACTTTACCCTCTGGTGGAAGTCTTGAGGAAGATACCCTCTGGCCACTAATGATAGAAACCAATGCCTGTCTAGCATAGTTTCACCATAGTGCAGTGGTATAGCAGGTAGCAGGAGATGACTGGAGATGTTACCTCTAGAGCGGTTCTTGGTGTTCTGTCCTCTTGGAGGTGCAGACAGGCTATTTGTAGCAAATCTTGGAAAAGCACCTCCAGACTGACTGGGGCCAGTAGCATCTGCCTAACTCTGCAATTGTTTGAGGGGAGGCTTTCATGTGTCACTGGGTCCACAAAGGACCCCCATGGGCGCCACTGTGTCCCCCTTTGTCTTGGTCGGTTCTGTGACTTCAGACCCTCATAACTCGGTCGTTTACGCAGCTACAACCGTCATTTTGCGCATGCGCGGAGTTGAATATGCCAAGTTTAAACTGCCAGCTGGATAGGCGCGTAACTCCCTCCGGTTTGTCTGTAGTGCACTCGGAGCTCCATTCAGTCTCCATGGCGTAACTTCCTTAATAATAGGAGTTCCACCTTGATCTTGGACTCATTTTGACCGTCTAATTATGGGCTTTCCATAAATGTTTTGATATTTGACCTAGCTTGCTCAGGAGCGACGCTAGAGCGACCGGACGGTTATGGCGTCGTGCTTATGTAACCCATTGTTCAGTTATTAGAGTGCTCAGACACTCATGACGGCGTCAGCGGTGCTCAGGCACCCGTGACGGCCGGTTGCATTCACTTACAACTTATTAGTTTGTGCACTGAACCATGAGGTCGCACACTGAGACCCTCATTTTTATTATATTGTGCAGTGAACCATTAGGTCGGAGCCTTTGATGTCAGGAAGTGTGCTTGTAACTGACCTGGCTGGTGTGCAGTGGGGCATGAACGCTCTTATACAAAGTTTTGAGCGCTCTTATAGCTCTTAGAACCAACCTATGTATTAATTTCATAGATATTCTTTGATTAATACAATAATATGTTAGAATTTATGGAATAATAAAATGGTATATCATAGAATACTCCCTCTCCCCCGAGAGAATGCGAAACTCCGTCATTTCGCCGAGGGAATGTACAATTTATACAATTTTTACCTTATTTTGGAGTTATATACTGTTTGTAAGAGGATTTGAAGTGATGGGGAGTGCTTCAAATGCAATTTTTGTGGTAGAGCTTTGTCAGTATAAACAATTTTCTCCTGGGTATAAGTACATTTCCGAGTTTCTATATCTTACCATACCTGAGCTTATTTGCTTATGTAACATCAATTTTGGGTACAATTTTCCATTTTTATGTACAACATACAATTTGGCAAATAGTGTGCGATTTTGGCATTCAATGTTCAATTTAGCGTGCAAATTGAACATAAATGACAATTTTAGTGTGCAAATTTACAATTTCGTGTGTAATTGCATTCAATTGACAATTTCAGTATGCAAATATATAATTTTTGCGTACATTTGGCAATTTAAGTATGCAAATATATAATTTTCGCGTATATTTGGCAATTTTTAGTGTGCAAATATATAATTTCGCGTACATTTGGCGATTTTAGTATGCCAATATATAATTTTGCGTTCAATTGATAGTTTCTGTATGTACATATATAATTTTGCGTACAGCTTGGATACACATAGAAAGGTTGATTTCTAAAAAAAATCTGATTTCAGTGTATGAATTGGGTACAGACATACAGTATAATGTGCAACATACAATTCAAGTGTGCAAATTGGGTACAAACTTACAATCTAGTGTGCAAACATACAATTTTAGTGTGCAAATTGGGTACAAGCGTACAATCTGGTGTGCAAACATACAATTTTAGTGTGCAAATTGGGTACAAGCGTACAATCTGGTGTGCAAACATACAATTTTAGTGTGCAAATTGGGTACAAGCGTACAATGTGGTGTGCAAACATACAATTTTAGTGTGCAAAATTGGGTACAAGCGTACAATCTGGTGTGCAAACATACAATTTTAGTGTGCAAAATTGGGTACAAGCGTACAATCTAGTTTACACTCTACAATTTTTGGGATTTGAGACAAATTTTTCCGAGGACCGGAAAAACAAGGTACTTCATGTACAATAGGCTTGTTTGTCTCTGAGTTACTCTTTGATTTTGCTATATGGGTGTATTAATTGGCAATTTCGGCAGTGGGCCGCTGCTTAATTGACTTTTCCCTAGCCTTCTTGAGTATGTGTCCCTGAAAGAGATTATTTGGTGAGTATCTTAAGTAAACATTTTTCATGTCAACAATCTTCTCAATAAATCTTCCCTTTTTTTTTTCATTCATTTTTTCAACAATTTTCTTGGATACCTAAAGTGTGTTACTTTAAGTAAATCTTGGCATAGTATACAAGTGCTAGTGGGTACAAAAACTGTCTTAGTTATCTACCTGCATTCATGTATATTTTGTGTTGGATTTGTACAATTTACAATTTTTAAATTGCAACTTCGCAATTTTGCGCGTATATGCGCGCATTAATCATCGATTTTTGTGAGAATACCATAGATTTTCATATTATACATCAACAAGTGGCTGGTATATCAATAGAGGTGCGGCAACTTGGGGATGACAAAATTGGTTTAAGTTTTGCCCAAAGGCCTTTAATGAAGAAAAAAGATTAAGGTCACCTCTGTTTTGCTAGGTAGGGTCGGGTAACCTGGAACAAACAATTTTATTTTGCCTAAAGTAAGTAAAGGCAGCATGCTTGGAAATTTACTACAATAGTGATAAATTATTTTTCCCATCTAGCATAAAGTTTTCCATGTTTGATATTGAATTTTTAAAAAAGAATTAGGTTCAATCCCATGTTTTGCTATAAATAATTATAAGTAAGAGACAGAACTCAGAATCTCTTTTTGACAAACTCTTTTTTGCAGACTTTTCAGAAAAGAGTGGATGGTTCAGTGGACTTCCTCAGAGACTGGGCAAGCTACACAAAAGGTTTTGGTGATCCCAGTGGTAACTTCTGGTTGGGCCTAGACAACATCCACATACTGACCAAACATTACACCAAACTGAAGATTGTCATGGAATTCCCTGCTACCGTGATCAATGTGGTTGACTACAGTTCATTTGTCATTGATGATTCTACCAATAATTATGTCCTCCATGTTTCAGGCTTTTCCTCCATCACAGGGGCAGGTGAGTTATCCTAGAAGTATGGCAGCAGTAGATATAAGCTTTTTCTTCCATGGGCCAATAGGTCTGTAGCTTCAGATATTTATGAGCCTCCTGTCAATTTTACGGGCCGAGAAAAGTTATTCTAATTTTTGTTTGCACAAAGACATATAACATCCTGGTTAGTTATATAATCTGGTGGCCCATGAAAAAATCATGCTGTCACTGTCAACTAAGAAAAAAAATATTGTTCTGTCAATGTCAACTGAACATTAAAAAAAACTCACTCTCACTGTCATCTATTTATATCATCTGCACAGGTATCTCTTAGCATTGGGAATAGAAGATACTAGAATATGAAGGAAGGAATGAGGAATGAACAAAAGATACATGAATGAAAGAGGACCAAATGAAAGTAGAAAGAACAAATGAAAGACGAAAGAACAGATGAAAGAAGAATTAAAATAAGAATGAATGAAAGAGGAAGTAACTAAAGATGATTGAACAAAAGAGAAAACAAAAGAGGCTGGAAAAAAAGACAAAGGAGTAAAAGAAGGAAGCTGAAAGAGAGTGAAATGAAAGAAGATGGATCAATAAGGAAAAATGAAAAGAAGTAACGAAATAGGAAACTGAAAGAGAATGAAAAGAAAGAGGTTCAAACAAAAAAGGAAAATGAAAGAGGATAAACCAAAAGAGGAAGGAATGAAAGAGGGTAAAAGAAAAGAGGGTAAAAACAAAGAGGAATGAACGAAAGAGGGTATAGCAAAATACGACAATGAAAAAGGATAAATTGAAAGCGGAAGGAACGAAAGAGGAAGGAACTAAAGAGGATACAAATGAAAGAGGGTAAAATGAAAGAGAAAGAAATGAAAGAGGTAATGAAAGAGAAAATAATGAAAGAGGAAATGAAAGAGGAAATGAAATTTCATTGTCCGCTTTTATTTCATCCTCTTTCACTTTCCTCTTTTTTTTATCCCTCTTTCATTCTTCCTCTTTCATTTTGCTCAAAGTTTCACACTTTCATTTCACCCTTTTTCGTTCATTCGTCTTTAATTTTACCTCCTTTCGTTCCATCCTCTTTCATTTTACCCTCTTTCATTGTCCTTTTCATTTTCATTTCCTACTCTTTCATTTTTCCTCTTTTGTTTACCCTTTCATTGTCTTCCCTTTCATTTCACCCACTTTCATTTTCCTTCTTTCGGCCCTTCCTCTTTCATTTCATCCTCTTTCATTCCACCCTCTTTCATTTTATATCTTTCGCTTTACACTCTTTCATTTCACCTTTTTCGTTCTTTCCTTTCACTTTCCTTCCTTCGTTCCTTCTGCTTTAATTTTCCCCTTTTTCATTGTCATTTTTTGTTTCATACTCTTTCATTTTTCCTCTTTCATTTTACCCTCTTTCATTGTCCTTTTCATTTTCATTTCCTACTCTTTCATTTTTCCTCTTTTGTTTACCCTTTCATTGTCTTCCCTTTCATTTCACCCACTTTCATTTTCCTTCTTTCGGCCCTTCCTCTTTCATTTCATCCTCTTTCATTCCACCCTCTTTCATTTTATATCTTTCGCCTTACACTCTTTCATTTCACCTTTTTCGTTCTTTCCTTTCACTTTCCTTCCTTCGTTCCTTCTGCTTTAATTTTCCCCTTTTTCATTGTCATTTTTTGTTTCATACTCTTTCATTTTTCCTCTTTCATTTTACCCTTTCATTGTCTTCCCTTTTTTATTTACCTTCTTCCATTTTCCTCTTTCTTTCCTTCCTCTTTGTGCCTTCTTTCATTTCAACGTCTTTCATTTTCCTCTTTCATACCATCTTTGGTTCTTTTAATACCCTTTTCATTTTATCTTTTGTTCTACCCTCTTTCGTTCCTTTCCCTTTTGTTCCTTCCTCTTAGGTTTCACCGTCTTTCGTTCCTTTCTCTCTCATTTCATCCTCTTCCATTTTCCTCTTTTGTTTCACCCTCTTTCTTTCTTTTCTCTTTAATTTCCCCTCTTTCATTTATCTCCCTCTTTCAATTTACCCTCTTTATTTTCCTCTTTCGTTCATTCCTCTTTCATCCCTTCCTCTTTCGTTTAACATCTTTCATTTCCATTTTTCGTTTCCTTCATTAAGTTCTTTGTCTTCTTTTCATCTTCTTTCGTTTCCTCTTTTATTCCATCCTCTTTTGGATTCCTGTTTTGTTCACCAATTCTATTTTTCATTCCTTTTTCATTTCTTCATTCCTCTTTCATTTGTTCCTTTTTCATTCATTCCTCTTCAGTTCATCCCACTTTTTTCCTTCCTTCCTTCCTTCCTTCCTTCCTTCCTTCCTTCCTTCCTTCCTTCCTTCCTTCCTTCCTTCCTTCCTTCCTTCCTTCCTTCCTTCATATTCTAGTATAGATAGTCGTCTTAGTTTTTCTTAGTTGATAGTGACAGCATGATTATTTTTTTTTTGGGGTGTTGAAAGTGACAGCATAAAAAGAATTTCTATAGACAATTTCTTTTTGAGATAAAAAAAAATTGGGAAATTATTTTTTTTACCGACAATTCTTTTTTGAGAAAATTCATTTTAGTTTGAATTTTTTTTTATGGCCCTCATGGGCCTCTGGGCAACCTGGGCACATAGCACAGGAATTCTGCAGAAAACTTGGCCCAGGGACAAATATTCACCTCGACAGACAGGTTTTGTTTGGTAAGAGTTCTTTAGGAGACGAGCCATCAGAGTTTTATCAATGTTACACAGGTACATCCCAACTATATATATATTGGTTAATTAGTTGTTTATTTCTTTTCCAGAGGACGCACTCATAGACCCCCATGATAATCGCCCTTTTACCACCATTGACAATGACAATGATAGCACTGATGAGGAAAACTGTGCAGTAACATATACAGGGGCTTGGTGGTACCACAAATGTCATGGCAGCAACCTCAACGGGTTATACGGAAATACAAGCTATGCTAAGGGTATTACCTGGAAGACTGTAACTACGTTCTATGATACACTTATCTCTGTACGTATGATGGTCAATTAATGATGGTAAAGCGGATCACTCCCTGTAGTCCAGTGGCACGAGTTGAGTTGAGTTAAAAATGATTTTATTTGCAACAAATTGTTCACACGGCTGTACCCTTTTCAATTGTCACAAAAACAAGCAATTAACTAACCAGCCTATTATACTAGTATAGTTATCCTAATTACACATTGATAAATCAGAGGCAACATTTTACAGATTGCGTCACGAGAATATAGGACAATACAAGACAATACATGTTGTAAAATCGCCAGACCCTTGCTCTGATGGGACTGAGTGATAATACAGTAGATATAAGTGGCTCCACTGTAAAGGTCTTCTGATGAATATTACTGTTACTCAGGCCTCCTCCTGATTATTGATGTCTCTTACTATAACTATATTTCTATAGCAACACTACCTAGGACTTCCCCAACAAACAAGTCACAAGTCAAACTTTGCTTTAGAAATAGCCTGCAGCTTCAGGTTCCCAAGGATCTCCCGTCCTTCTCTCGTCCCAGCTCTGAAGCTTCTGTCTATCTGGCCTGTTGGCCTTTATTTTATATAAGACTCAGCCCCCACACAGGGGAACCCCCTTCAGATCTGGTCACGTCTCTATCACAGATGGCAAGCGGAACACATTGAGCAAAGTCATCCCCCCTGGACAGGTGAAGGAACCACAAACTTCCGACACTAGGAAATGACCATTTGGTAATAGATAGGTAATAATCATTTTAGGATAATACATTTATACATTAATGCAATACTACAATAGGTATAGCAATATAGATATATACATTTCCACTATCTCAACTCTCTTCCCATAATAAACAACTCTCATAATACAATTACCATCAATATATATCCTAGCACACTTTGATGCATTAGTGAGACTCCCCATAGATGTATACAAATAGTCACTTAAGACCAAGCGGATGTAAGCACTACCGGTCACGATCTCTTCACACCCCCAATCTGTAGGAGGCGGGGGGTGTGACATGGTGTCACCCACTTACACCCATCCCTCACTCCCCATCTGTCCTTCCGTCCCCAAAACCTCAATGTGGTAGGCGAGACTGGAACATATCAACAGCCACAGCATGACACGGGTTGTCCTCTGTAGTGACCATTATGTACTGATATGGGGAGTAACAAGAAATCTCATAGATACACTCACCAGCTACGGATAAGAACCTCTAGGTGAATGCCAACACAGTATCTAATAATATACAAATATCCCTGAAGTTATATATGTGGAGTCCCACATTATATACTGGCATCTCTTAATCATTCTGCTTTCCCCCTTTTTCTGACATAGAACGACCTTCTTCCCCCTTCGGAAGTCTGTAATATCCTCTCTCGTTGCACACCTTTGTGGCCACCAGAAGGGGTATGAGGCTATGACTGTATAGCCCGACACCTGCCTCTGTGGTTTGGTATGAGTTGGGGTGATAACAGCTCATAAACCATCTTCCCTCCCGACTCCTGTTCATGGGTGGTCCCCATGCGGGCAGAGATTCAATTAAGGCCCTTGTGGGTTGAGGTCGGCCAGCCATGACATGAACCCTTTTTGCACCTAATTCAGGTACATGTATACTCTCCTCCCAAAAACTCGATACAGAATCATTTAATTTTACTGGTAATAATAGTCCATTATGAGATTAGGATAATAATAACTGCCTACAAAGCCACTAAAGGGGAGATGCTCCTAACTTTACAATGTGGTAGGCAATAAAGTGGATGATCGATCAACGTTTCATAGTTAATCGGCGCTAATAAAAAGGTTAAGGTCAGAGGTAAAGACTGAGGCTTACAGTGACATCTATGTTCAATGTGCTATATACAATGTACTATACTAACATGTACTGACATATGTTGACTAATTGCTGACAAATACTAAGTAAGTGCTGACATATATTGACTACTTCCTGACAAATAATCAGTAATAAAATGGTGAAGGCTAGGGCACAGCCCTAAGATATCTATGTGCAACTGTGTTCTAAGTGTGATGCTAAACTATGCTATAACTAATAGCTGACAAATAGTGATTAAGAACTGACATATATTGACTAATTTCTGACAAAATAAGTGTATAAATACTGGCATCTTGACTACTTGCTGACAAATAGTGACTAAGTACTTATATATATATATATATATATATATATATATATATATATATATATATATATATATATATATATTATCTAATTACCTGTAAGGGTTTATTGTATGGCATGATTATTATTGTATGGCATGACTAATAAAACATCATGTTGCTTGTCAAGGGTTATTGTATGGCATGACTAATAAAACATCATGTTGCTTGTCAAGGGTTATTGTATGGTATGACTTATAAAACATCATGTTGCCTGTAAGGGATTTCTGTATGGTGTCATTAATAAATAAAATATGTTGCCTGTAAGGGGTTATTGTATGGCATGACTAATAAAACATTATGTTGCCTGTGAAAGTTCCTGTATGGAATGACTAATAAAACCTCATGTTGCCTGTAAGGGGTTATCTTATGGCATGACTCATAAAACATCATGTTGCCTGTAAAGGGTTGTTGTATGGTATGATTAATAAAACATCGTGTTGCCTGTAAGGGGTTATTGTATGGTATGATTAATAAAACACCATGTTGCCTGTAAGGGGTTATTATATGGAGCCATTAATAAAACATTATGTTGCCTGTAAGGGTTTATTGTATGGTACAATCAATAAAACATCATGTTGCCTGTAAAGGGTTATTTTATGGCATGACTAATAAAATATCATATTGCCTGTAGGGGGTTATTGTATGGCATAACTAATAAAACATCATGTTGCCTGTAAAGGGTTATTGTATGGCATGACTAATACAATATCATGTTACCTGTAAGGGGTTATTGTATGGCATTACTAATAAAACATCATGTTGCCTGTAAAGGGTAATTGTACGGTATGATTATTAAAACGTCATGTTGCCTGTAAGGGGTTATTGTATGGTACAACCAATAATGTTGCCTGTAAAGGGCCAGACTATTCTTTGATCACACAAGAATGATTCATGAATTATGCAACTTTGACATAATCCAACCTTGCACTACATTAGCACCCACTGCAACTCCTATAGAACAAATTTGTAGTGACAACTAACTAACCCATTTCTGTAATGACATGCAATAACGAATCAAGAATAATTCACAATCTAGGATCATATTTTATTACTAAGATTCCATGTCAATGTAAAGTGTTGACTGGTGGACTGATATTCACTGGTAATAACATATATCATGTGAAATCATATCGTTCAAGGGACATATAATCTGCCTATAATACAGCATTTTAGCGACAGATTGTTGAACATCTCGGGATCTAGAAAATCTCTGATACCTATTATATTCAAATCAAAGGCATTAAGCATATTACACAAGCACCTGGATATGGAGAAAGCAACCCTCACCCCACATGCATTAGATTTAAGAAACACAGCCAAATCTATTAGAAATAAGGCACACTCTTTGGACCATTATAAAGGGCTATTGTCAACAATGGAGTCAATAACATCACATCCATTGCTAGAAGGTCTATGTATGGCCTCATCAGTATGCTCACTACTGATATGCTTGTACTTAGTAGAAAGATAACTGCAATCTGGACAATCTTTCTGCTCAGCAAACATACTAGAGGTATGAACATAACAGCATGGAAATTAGTCTTTAAATTGCTCGACACAATGAATAAGAAATCCTACAAAACTTTGAACACTAAACTCTAAATAATGAACGTCAGCAATAGATACAATGATTTCACAGTAGTGTTGGTATTAATCATGATCATCTGTATCATAATAAAGGCAATGAAATATAAGATAGGCAAATGTATGACTGTAAAGACAGTAGCCATTAATATGCCATACATAGCACTGAAACTGTACAGAAAATGGAATAGTATTATAATTCCACTCACATCTATTAGGTATGAACCAAATATATTCAAAATAAACTCACAAGTCGGCTGTCTGAAGCAACACCTCAAGCTGATCTGGGCACATAAAAATCTCATTGACATTATGTAAAAGGTCAATCATGGAAATTGTATTACCTAAGGTGTACATCCCATTCAAGCAATGGTTCCAAATATGGAAATCGTTAAGGGACCATGAATACCCTAGATTTGGAATGATAATCATACGTAATGGTAAACACCATCAACTACCCCAAGCAATGCTCGACAACGTAGTCACAGACAGCAATGTATAAATGTACAATAATCATAAATATTTACTTCTAGGAAATAAGGTAAGAAACCAGTGAGTGGACACAATGCATCATCCCACAGACGTTATAGCATGCAATTATATTATATAAAACTGTGAACTTATACCGGTATGCATTTATTTTAATATAGCAATGATGAAACCCCGGACTATCCCAGTATATTATGGTCTAACCATCGGGGCCGTGGCATCCAAACAGATGCAGACGTAGACCACAAGGTCTATATAGTACATAACCGGGAAGTCTTTGGGGAGACATGTCTGATGAGACAACCCCACTGGGACGCCCTCCGGAAGACCTCACTGCGCTTGAAAGCATGGAGATCAACCGGAGAGAACCAGTGGATGCTTGGGACAGGGACACAGCACGGGACTATGTGGACAGCCCAATGGACATGGCCCAGCCCCAAGGCTCTCCAGAGGGACCGCCCATCCTCTCACCAATAATAGTAAAGGATGAGGACAAAGTTGCCCAAGATGCCTGGCAGGCAGAAACCCCTGACCCCACCGTAAGCAATCTAACAACCTTTACTGGAATTCTGACGACCGTTCCAGTAGCCCTCGTTGCCCCACAAAAGGTGTTTCCCCTCGATGACGACTGGAGCAACATTGTCAATGGACTATTCTGGGTATTATTCATTATTTTACACATTTATTAAATTCTTCGCCACACACGCTCAGGCCCTGCTTACAAGCTTACAACTCACCCCCCCCCCCAGTGTGTACAGTGAGCTACTCTTATATCATCCATACCAGGATGTTGTGAGAGCCGGACCCATTCCATTTCTGGGCACTGACTCACTGGGAGTATCACAACATACCGACATATCTGTGGAAGCATTTCTAGGATGCAGGGAAATTCCACAATCTCCCTTCACCCTGATTGGTCCACATATAATAGAATCATTACCGGGTATGACGACGCGACCAGATCCATCCTGACCTGACCAGATCTCACCCACTCCTACCGGTATATTTCCTCACCCTGTGAGCTGCTCACCGTATGCTTTTGTATATCGGAAGGTGGCACTGCACAACCTGCGTCCAAGCTGGGTGACCGTCGGGGCTGCTACTGACTACACTACATAGGGATATGGATGTCCTGTCCCATGGGCTTCCTAGATCTGGTTCATACTGGAATGTACCGGTCTGTGGGCCTCACTAGTGGTTATCCTGTGTGATGAGTCTTCTGCCTGATGGTTATCCCTTGCATGTTCTTTATACATTCTGGACTATTAGTAATATGGTTTACACATAATTGTTTTAGTGGGGTGTACAACTAGACCCCACTAAAACAATTTCTTAGGCATACCTTTATAAGCAAGCCTTGACTACTGCTCAGCCAGAAAATCATCCTCCGACCTAATATAAGTAGTTGATGAAACACAACCAAAAAATTTCTCTTAACCATTCCATGCAAAGTTTGTTTTTAGATCTACCTGTGTTGATCATGGCTAGAACTTTCATATTGGCGTACAAAGTGGCTGTCTCTTTTGGAAGGTTGTTGTCTTCCTCTAAGGAGGAAGAAGAAGAAAAAGTTATGTACTTTCATGCTTCTGCCAACAATTGGTCTTTGTTTTATGACAGTGAAGCTCATAGAGACCCTTACATTTTCATAAGGGACGACAAAGTCTTTGCAGAGTGTTTAGATTTGATTGAAAAAAACATAAAAGAAGACACTCAAAGACCCGCCACTAAATGGAGTGTTATAGGCAACGTGAATGCCAACATTACCCTCATAAGGGCTACGGGAGGAGAATATCTTTTAGGTAGAATGAACACTGTTCCTCCAGGTTTAAGGCAAAGAGGAATGCAGCACTTTCACAGAGACCCTAAAACCAAAAGGGGATACAAGGACAACTTGTGTTTCTTTAGATGTCTGTCTTTCTTCCTGTATGGATCTTTGAAAAAAATCAAGAGCTTCTCCTTGAAGCCTATCCAGGGGTGAACAAGGAGACTTTTGAGGGTGTTGACATTAAAGATTTAGACAGGTTAGAAAAGGTGTTTGAAGTGAACATAAGAATTTTTTACCTTCCCTCTTTTGGTAAAAAAAAGGGGTGACCTAAAATTATAAGGTCAAATATGTGTTTATCCAAAAAAATCATGAACTTGAACTTACACAGGAACCATGTAAGTTTGATAACTAACATGGGGCTGTACCGTAAAATGTACCCCTGTGAAAAGTGTCATAAAGTTTTCACTCATAGCTTCCTTTTAAAGCAACACAATGGGGTGAAAAAAGATTGCACCAAAGTCAGCTTCAGGTACAAAGGTGGAGCCTACAATCCATCCAAAACAGTTTTTCAAGTTTTAGAGGAACTGGGAATAGTTTGTCCACCTGAGAAAAAAATATACCCCCATAAAATTGTTTTAGACTTTGAAAGCTACTTTGTCCAACCTGAGAATCCATCCCCAGAAAATGCTAACACTGTGATAGAAAAAACACACATACCCCTTTCTGCCAGTGTAGCTTCTGATTTTCCTGGACATACAGAACCAGTGTGTTTTGTGAGAAATTCCAACAGGGACGACGATCCTTTGGTAAAAAATGTGTTGGAGCACATAAACAACTTGGGACAGATGATAGGAGAACAGGTTAAAGAGATGTTTTAGACCAACTAGACTCTCTAGAAGAAAAACAAAAAGAATTAGAACATAAAGCTAGCAAAGTTTTTCCAGCGAAAAACAAAAAAAAAGAAAAAAAAGTTGTCCCATGTTCTTGAAGTGAAGGAAAAACTATCTCATATTCAATAATAAACCTGAATTGGTTTTAATGGGGAAAACCATAGTGTCCTCCAAAGCATTGGTACTTCAGTAAACTACTAATTGAAGGATCATCCTTTTTAGGTCTCGGTTTTGGAATTTAGAAACATGTGGCTATGTATCATGAGTTCAATGCAACTTTTGAGTTTGTCCCGTTCCCAACCACGTTTAATTACATTTGGACTACTCCAAATCACGATAAATTTTAATATCCTAGGTTTTTATTGGCCCAGGAGGTGGTGTTATTTGTGCCCTTTTAGAAGATGTACGATTTACTCTATTGCTTTAATATTCTTTTGTTAAAAGGGGGCAATACATGTCGCAAATTCCACGTTTTTCTTCATATTCCTCTTTTCAGTGATATAGAAAATAAATGCTAATCCACTATATGTAAGTGTTTTTGTGTTCATATTTATGTCTATACGATTGGCTATTATTTTCACCTATGGGCATATTTTAATAAGCAATCTGGTCGACACGGTATAGCTATATATGAGAAAATAGCAAAGTACCGTTCCCAACCACTTTTTAAACGAGTCTTTAAAAATGAATGCTTCCCACCATATTTCTAATAATGATTTTCCTGAAGCTACAATAATTGTACTATAAGAGAATCCATATATCTCTGAAGCAATGCCCAATCTTTCCTAGCCTCTGTCTCCTTATTTATCCATTCTCAGGATCTTCCAAACTTACCATGGTGGTTATGTCCCGTTCCCAACCACAAAAAATTAAGATAGTAGTATCTCCATAGTTTTCATATTTAACTGTCTGCATAATATGCACAATTTAGCCCTATTTGAGCCCTAAAAGAAAATGTAACATAGATCTTTTGTGGTCATTCATTTCTCTGCAACCCTTCATCAGTCACCACATGTGTCCTGTTCCCAACCACTTTTGTCCTTTTCCTAACGACTTCTTATAACACACCACTGTTCAGTTCTACAATGCATGAAACTAACTCTAAGGCAAATATTTCCTCCCCTTTGTTCTCCCATCCACTCATAATATAAACATAAATAAAATGGCAGTTCTACCACAGATGAAAATCATTTACCACTGGCCATATCCTTTCCCCTTCCTTCTCACTAACTCATGACAAATTTCTTACTATGCATCCTTTAGAAATTTCACCTACATATGTATATATTGATCATATCCTGCCCCCAATCACCTTTGTCCCGTTCCCAACCACTTTACATGGTTGAGTATATTGAAAATTATGAAAACATCTTTATGGATATGGTTCTCACCCAGGATAACAATTTAAGGGGAAGGTTTTGCAGTACTGCTGGGACCAAAAGTACTACTCTGGCCCTAAATTTTGTTTACCTTGTACAAAATTCCAATGTTTAGTATAAATTCTTGCAAATTGAAATTTAGGGAGGCTGGGGTCTTAAATCCCTAATGAGATAAGTGGAAAGGATGTTACAGCTATGAAGTATGTTCATGACCAAATAATAATTTTTCACAAAAAATATATAGAGGGTTTGGATATTAAAGACTAGCTATGAGGACAGAATTAAAGTGGCTGGGAACGGGAAAGAATGGGGTACCATATGTCTGTAGAGGTGCCATGGGGGAAACTAAATTCTCATGGGGGAAACTAAATACTGTGAAAGATGTCTGTGTTGTGAAGTGTTTGAAATTTGCTTGTTTGTTTTTATGAATTCCCTTTTCTGAGTAAAGGCTAGATAACCAATACATAAATGTTGAGATACTGAAGGTAAAAGATGAACAGCCAGGTCAATATAGAGGTACAGTAAACATAGTCACGTCATGTACTTAACTACAACCTAGTACAGAATGTAACATATAATAACTCGCTCTGATTAACACAGCATCAAATAATATTTCTGTAGATGAAGCTATATAGTTACCCCTTCTGTTATACACAGTAGATCGAGTCTCATTCTATACAGGTTAATTACCCTGGGATAATTACCAGACTATACTTTCGGTCACAAATCATAGAAACTGTGCATATGAGGCCTTACATGTCATTTCACCTACATATGTATATACTGATCATGTCCTGCTACCAATCACCTTTGTCCCATTCCCAACCACTTTACATGGTTGAGTATATTGAAAATTATGAAAACATCTTTATGGATATGGTTCTCACCCAGGATAACAATTTAAGGGGAAGGTTTTGCAGTACCGCAGGGACCAAAAGTATTACTCTGGCCCTAAATTTTGTTTACCTTGTACAAAATTTCAATGTTTAGTATAAATTCTTGCAAATTGAAATTTAGGGAGGCTGGGGTCTTAAATCCCTAATGAGATAAGTGGAAAGGATGTTACAGCTATGAAGTATGTTCATGACCAAATAATAATTTTTCACAAAAAATATATAGAGGGTTTGGATATTAAAGACTATCTATGAGGACAAAATTAAAACTTTATATTTCATATTTAACCTCGGAGGACCCTTTCCCCTCACCTGTTCACAATAGTATGCCCACACTCTCTAGAATTGCAAGGCCATACTCTGTGGGATCCTGTCATAAATTCAATGTTTTCACTTCACAGGCTTATCAAGATTTGGCTAATTTGCCATGTTTAGTAAATTTCATTTAGTTATCATTTATCTATTCATAAGCCTAGCCAAGCAAATACCTAACCATCTATTAACTTCAGATCAGCATGTGTCACTCCTAGTGTGGTGCTAGAGCAAAGGGTATTTCTCATTTGAGTTGTTGTAAAGTGCTGGTTCCATAGGAGTAAATCGGTCAGATGAGCACTAATCCGACCGATTTTTTACTATACTTTTGATATATTATAAATCGTCAGATTAGGACTATTCCGACCGACTGTATGCCTGTGGAACCAGCACTTAACTTGGGTTCAAATCTACAGAGAATATTACATTTCTGACACTCATTTAGTACTGAAAGCCAAATGTAGAACTTAAGCTTTTCAATGACTTTTATAATTACATGGGTCCTGATGGCTCGGACATCAAAAGCGTTTGGCTAAAAGTTCTGAGGATGTGGGTACAAATCCTGTCAAAGGCACAGGGGAACTTAGAGAGAAACGAATCTGTGCTATATAACCGGGTCCTAGGAATGTATATTAAAATAACCCCCCAGATTGATTAAAGCTTTACTAAGAAATCGCAATATCATTAAGTAAATAATTATTGGGCTGCTTATAAAGAAATGGAACATCTATATTGGTACCTCTACTTATGGCGATATTTCATTTCGACATGAGCAAAGTTAAACTAAACTTAATTTTATTTAGAAAAAAAAAAGTTGATTTAGATAAATAAAAGGTCTAAAATCACAGAAGGTGTGCAAATGGGAATTTTGGTGAAAGTCAGCCCCCTACACTTAGGAGTTTGATTTTTCCCCATTTTTTTTGGGGTCATATTTTTGGGCTCAATGAGTTCTTGATTTTATATATGGGGTTTAGTGGATCAATATCAATATTCTGGGCTCCAGGGGGTTGAACATACCTAAAATTGACCCCTTTCAGCTTGGAAAATCAATAAAATCGACAAATTTCATCATTTTTTGTATGTAAATTATAGAGTCTTATGGTGAAATAGAAGCAAAAATTATGTTCCTGGTCGGATTTTTTTATTCTTCTGGAGCATTTTACTTTTTGTAAAGTGGTCTGTCGGGGCGATAATTTGGTCACTTGGCCTCCCCCCATTAAATAACTAAAAGTGAAATGGGTTCAATTATGCCTTAAAAGATTTGCTACATATTGGGGGTAAAGTATGTTGAAAATAAAATTTGATTTCGTCCATAAACTTCACTGTGAGAGGGCAATAAGTGAATTTCCTTGAAAATCCCCCTTTTTCCTTGTCCGGGCGAAAAATCATGTTCCTTCCCCTCCTGTGTAGGATAAACACATTTAACTATCCTAACTAAGTCAGTTATTTACCCCCTATATATACCTAAGTGCCCAATGTATAGGGCAATGGATTACTCTCCATCCTTTGCAGTAGCAGAGATGGGAAGTGCTATTTTGTCCGGGCGAAATTGTGTCCGGGCGAGTGACCATTGAATAACATGCCATGTTGAGGGGTTGATTTCCTACAGAAATTAAAATTTTATCTTAATGAAAATAACAGCTCTAGACGATTTAAACCTGTAGATTACAGAAATCACATTGTTATGTATGTCAGATGTGTCTTTTATATCATGAAATGAGTGTAATTATAATAAATGTTTGTAGAGATTCTTGGCATAAGTCCGGGCGAATGACATTTGAGTAATAATCCATGTTGAGGGCTTGATTTTCTACAGAAACAATTGTCATATTACCATGACAATCTCAGATCTAGACCATTTTGACCTGTAGATCATGAAAATAACATGTTTCTTTATGTCAGATGTGACCTTATTATCGTAAAATGAGAATACTTTTAACGGTTTTTATCATGATTCTGCCTACATTTCTTGTCCTCACACAAAATTCAATATTCCTGCCCCTCCTCTGCACAATAGGGATATTCAAATATCCTAACTATGCCTGTTATTTACCCCCTACATATACCTTAGTACTCAATGTATGGGACAATTGATTGCTGCTAAACCTTTACAGTATCAGGGATGGGAAGTGCTTTTTTTCCAGGTGAAATTGTGTCCGGGCGAGTGACCATTGAGTAACATGCCATGTTGAGGGTTTGATTTCCTACAGAAATAATCATTTTATCTCATTGAAGATCACAGATCTGGACCATCTTGAGCAGTAGATGATGGAATTCACATTGTTATCTGTGTCAGCTGATTCCTTGCTATCATAAAATGAGCCTACTTTTAATGGAATTTGATCACAATTCTGAACATAATGTCCAGGCGAGTGATGAACTACAAGGTATTTTGAACAGAAATTACAGATTTTTCCCCCATCAAAACTATATACCACCTGAAAGTACATGCCGTGGGCATTGTATTCCATATAATCATTAGTTCCTACCATAGTCTGTTCAGCTTTTATATAGAACAGAAAGAAATGAATATCTTAGAATCTGAGATTTACTTGAATTCCAGGCTAGGCCCTATAGGAAAATGACCTAAGGGAAAGGCAAAAAGCCTATTACGTCTGACTACAATACTCCCAACCCATCTATTAGACCTAATACTACAAGCAAAATCATAATAACAATGGACCAAAAGCATATTATAGGTCATTTTGAATCAATAAAGGTAAAATACCCCGAATGGTCACTTGGGAGGACATCGTTTCCAGGTAGTGTCAACGGACGGTTACATGTGGTGAAGTGAATGTACACGGAATCCAGGGAAGTTCAATTGATCCTTTTATTGCATAGCTGACATGAGTGTTTCATAACGGTGGTAACAATGATAACACTCGCCAAGATCTAAGCTCTGCCTCCGATCCTATAGCTCAACCTGTCGTAGGTTCTAGGTATAGGTGTAAGTTGGAAGAGATGATCTTAGAATAGATAGCTTAGAATAGATGACTGGGAGCTGCTCAAGCTACCTTATATGGGTCAGATCTTCATTTAACGCACAATTACCCCCCAGGACAGAAAGATGGCAAAAGTCAAAATCCGGTTAAAAGTCTTTATTAAAGTGAAAGACCAATATATTTACTCCCTGGAAAACGTGATTCACACCTTGTGCTCCTACCATGTCAGTTTTGGTAGCCCTCCAACAATAATGAAATCTTATCGTGTAACGTCCGACACTTTTATTTCCAATCATGGTGAAAACAGTATTTAAAATGATTGGATATTCTCTAAATGACTTGTGCAGACTATTACAAAGGAGGACATGATGTATACTGGAAATCAACTTGATTTGTGAAATATTACCGGAAAGGTGGGTGAATGAAATTTTTAAAAATTCAGGTTTTTTGTTTTTGTCATGATCCCTTTTTTTATAATTTTGTACCTCATTTAATTTTCATCATAACCTCTTCAAATCAGCTCCACATGTCCTTTAGAATGTATACTTTCACACAGAACCATTGGTTCACTCCCATTCATCACCTGAAGAGGACTGTACACCACGAAGTATGGGTATCAAAAATTGATAAAAGTGTCAGACGTTACAGCGTCGATAGCACCTAGGAACATGCATCATATGAGCACCAAACATTTTCCAAACCACTTCTAGCTACATACATGCTTACAAAACCTTTTATACTACACATTTGAACTCTAAAACACTTAGTTTAGCCTATGTAAGTGTCTGCTACATGACTTTGAAAATTGAAAAACAATATTTTTCAGTTCTTTTTACCTTGCGAGTGTATCATGCCCAAACTCAAAAGACCCATGGAATTACCAAATCCTCCTAAATCATAAGGCACATATGTCTATTAACAATATAAACCATAGCAACCACCATGCCATAACCCTATTATCCAGAATAGGCCTTATAGTAGGCACTACAAAAATTGGTATAAAAGTGTCGGACGTTACAGCGTCGATAGCACCTAGGAACATGCATCATATGAGCACCAAACATGTTCCAAACCACTTCTAGCTACATACATGCTTACAAAACCTTTTATACTACACATTTGAACTCTAAAACACTCAGTTTAACCTATGTAAGTGTCTCCTACATGACTTTGAAAATTGAAAAACAATATTTTTCAGTTCTTTTTACCCTGGGAGTGCATCATGCCCAAACTCAAAAGACCCATGGAACGCCCAAATCCTCCCAAATCATAAGGCACATATGTCTATTAACAATATAAACCATAGCAACCACCTGACAACAATTCTCTTTCACACATCAGGCCTCCAGGTTGAATCACTTTAATAAAAGTGTCAGACGTTACAACGATGGTATGGTTTAGTTGTGTACATACTATCTGTACCAAAAGTATACCAAAGAACTTCTAGCTCCACACACCTATCAACAACATATCATATTATACATTTAAACTCTAAAACAATCACTATTGTCTGTGTAAGTGTATCAACCATGCCTTTGAAAATTGATGACAACCTCAGTTTAGACCTCTTTAGACTTTCCACCCCTTTACAAACACTGGTAAATTTATACTGGAGGATCAAAATAGCATCTAACATGCATCTTAACATGTCTATTAACAGGCTCATACATACCAAGTACAATCATCGAACATGGAGCTGTAGATCTAGGGGGGGCAAAAGTTTACAAAATAAAAGTGTCGGACGTTACGCTTCTGTAATAGTAATAGATAATCCCAAGGTCCTGAAGTAGGTTATAGTGAGTCATCTGAATTTGGTTATAACTCATCAAAAGCCTTGTCAATACTTTTGATGAGGTGCCTGGGAAGGGTGTAATATCTTATCTTCCGCCGTATGAAGCCCTCATCTGGTTGAGGAGTAGAGCCGAGAATATCAACATGGCGCACCCACAGTTCATCTTTGCGGCATGGCCAACGGAACTCATTTGAGTCCTCCTGCTCCTGGGTAAGAAAGGAAACTTCATACTCACGGTCTTCATGTTGCAAAACTTGGCCAAGGTACCACTGGTTGTCATACACACAGGCCACGTATGTTCCAACCGCATACCGTTTCAGCTTCCTGAATGGTTCTGGGCAAGCCTCAGTAGCCTCTGGTTGTTGTTCTGGTGGTTGCTCTGGTTGTTGTTCTGGTGGTTGCTCTGGTGGTTGTTCTGGTTGTTCTGGTGTATCTATGTCCGCACCCTCTACATCCCTAACCTGTACTTGAACCGACTGTTCTTCAGGAGTGGGTGCTTCTTGGACGGACCGAGTGCGTCGGGGTTGTGGTGGTTCGCGGTAGGTAAATCGCAGGTTGCGTACCTCCCACCCTTCACAACCCCTCTGCAACTCAAGGTCTTTCCAACAGCACTCCTTGAAACATGAGGTTGCACGGACAGCTAGTGAGTGTCCCTGCACAATAGGAACCGCTGCGTGCAACCCCATGGTTCCCTCCAAGCTATCATCAGCTTTAATCTTCTTAACCATTTCACGGGCAGCGTGGACATCCTCCAACGGGATGCACTCATAATACACCTTCGTCGGTACTTCACGGTTTGCCAAGTTATTGGGATTGTTCCCAATCCTGGCAAAGTCCGCTGCATCTTTGATGAGATACCGACGCTGGACAGCGTAATCCGCGTTACGCTTGGCGGCTGCACCCACTCCATCACACGGCCCCTTCCCGTGGCCTGCTTCAAAGTACGTCCAGGTTGCCCTGAACCCCTCGAGCAGCTCCTCGTGCCGAGACAGGATCGAAAATATCGAAATGTTTCGATATTGCGATGAGGGAGAATCAGACACATAGTGCAACATTCTTACCGTCTCTGGAAGGTTCTGCTTGATGTACCTTACTATTGCGACCAGAAATGAAAGAATGGCACCTGCATCATGCTTCCGATCGTCAGTCACAAGGGCCAGCGAGCGATGCTTGGAATCACCGGTGCCCTCCTCCCTGAAGTGTATTACCACAGGGTGGAGGGTCACCGGCTCCTTAGCAAAGTAAACGCTCTGTGGGCCCTCAGGGTAGGTTATCATCCAGTTTTCGGCGAAATCCATTTGGATGCTCACCTCCTGGACTGACATCGTTGCACGCAACTCCCTCACCACACGATGTTGAGTATGGGCACGCTCGGAGTGGTCCAATATAGTCAGAAACTCGTCTCCAAGGCTTTCTATGAAAGCAGCCTTGTCCATGGTAGAGGGTCTGAGACGGAGTTTCATCGTAGTTTTTCCACAACCAGGCGGTCCGTACTCAACACTTACCATTTTCCAAGTCTCGCACGTAATTTGTTCCTCTACAACCGTGTTGGTCAATCTGGCCTTAAACTCCTCCACGGTACTCTGGCGCACGACGGTATCAGGAAGGGCCTTAATACCGACTGCACGTAGCCTCAGTGCAAAATTTTGATGGATCTTACAGAGGCATTCAGAGGTGCTTGTGTGCGACACCGTTTGAATGTATGGATGTGCCCGGCGTACATCGTTAAAGAATGTCTTTGAACATGTGTACCCTGGGTTCATCTCATTGTAACGGAGTCGCAGCACATAGAGGAACTCGTTGAGGATGATGCGCTGGTGCTTAACCTTAGCTATCGTCTTGGTCTCCTTCTTGCCCGCGAGAGTGGTGGAATTCTCTGGGTCAATGAGGAAGGCCAAGACGCGCCGCCGGCGTTCGTCGTCATACGCCTGATTTTTATGAGGCTTCGGCGGTGGAGCAGTCAGAGTGCGTCGGTCCACCCCCATAGCCTGAGCAAGGCGACTTGCCAACCTCTGCTGCTTTACATCTTCAACAGATGCAAGCTGGCGAAACACTGTAATGCGCTTACGGACTGGCAATTTTTTCAACCCCTCGGTGAGGAGTTGGTAAGCCTTCTGCTCAGCACTTGAGAAGCCTGCCATAGCATCAGCCTGGGGAGGCGCATCACTGTTTGCATCAGGGTTATCAGGGGCCTCTTCGACAGTCACACTCGCACTTAACTCCTCAATCTGCTTTTGAAGCTTTTCTATTTGGCCCTTTTGAATGCGGTTTTTGTAGAGCAGCCGGTTTTTTCGAGGTGTACGGGGTCCGGTTCTACAAAGAAGAGGTTTCATCTATAAGACACCTGATCAAATTATGTTTTCAGGGAAATGTACCATAAATTCAAAAAACCACATCACCAAGCCGCTCTCTTCAAATTCAAATCACCATAGCATTTATTTCAAGGAAAGCACCGATTAACACATGGAATGTAACATAACAAATGGAATGTAAGCAGAAGTTAAGATAACAGTAAAGCCAACACAGCAAAAACTACAGTGAGCAGGAAAGCAGAAATTCCTGTAACTCGGAAACCAGGAAGGCCAATGTAAGCATTGAAAGTAAAGTAACCAGTCAACCAAGAAGCAATTTAACTATGAACCCAACTACACTATATTACATATTACAAACACTTCCCCTCAGGTATTCAAAACCTTGCTCGCTGAACGCAGGGCGACATCACTGTAAATCATGATTTAATAGTTTTAACAATTTTAAGTACAAGTTCAATATAATTAATTAACATTTAACAACAGATCTATATTCAACAGGCCCTACTTTATTCAAGTGTCATAACATCCTCTACATTTATCTAATAGATATTATGGAAGCTCATAGATATAAAAATTATTTATCTAAATCGATGCATCTTTAAGATATTTCATAATACTTACCGCATGTCTTTTGCCATTTGATCAGACACAGAAGGCGAGTTGCCCTGGAGGCGAGGTGACTGGCGTGTATCTTTGGCGGAGGCGGCCACTGCTGCTGCTCGACGGGGTCGTTTCGGGCTGGTCTGAATAACTGTATCCCCTTTTTCTCCATCACCCTGAAATACAAATTCAGAAAATAAATGAATGATTGATATATTATTGTGCATTTTGTTTACGAAAATTCAATTTCAAATCTAGACATGGCACATCTTACTAGAAATATTGGGAATAATTTAAATTAATAGATGAAATTCATTATTACCGGTGATTTCCTCTTCTTCGGCATTACAGATACCGCTGCTGGTGGCGTAGAGGGCAATGCCGCTGTCGGTGTGTCATTCTGCCTAGAGCTGTTAGTGCGGGGCGTCTTGGGCACTGCTGGTGGCGTAGATGTCTTGGGCGATGCTGCTGCTGCTGCCAGTGTGTCAGTCCGAGTAGAACGGGTAGAGCTTTTAGTGCGGGGCGTCTTGGGCACTGCTGGTGGCGTAGATGTCTTGGGCGATGCTGCTGCTGCTGCCAGTGTGTCAGTCCGAGTAGAATGGGTAGAGCTTTTAGTGCGGGGCGTCTTGGGCGTTACCGCTGCCACTGCCGGTGTGTCAGTCAATGTAGAGCTTTTAGAGCGAGGCGTTGGTGCAGAACGACTCCGCTTTTTATTCCCGAAGAGGACAACGGGCATCTTTGACCGACTTTGCCGGCCTGTGGGAGTCGAAGCATTAACCTCTGGATTTGCAGGAGGTGCTATGGGAACTTCAGGAACCGGTGGAGCGGCTGGCTGAGTGGCAACTCTTGGAGGGGCCTCCTCCCCATTTCTTTGACGTTCACGGCACAGCGCCACACGTGCGCGTGTTTGTTCGCGTATAAGCTCCTGTTTGTCAGTGTCACCTATCTCCTTTAGTTTGTCTCGTGCCTTTTTCCCTGCTTCCACTTGTTGAGCTTTAAAAGCCACATCACCAAGCCGCTCTCTTCTTTTTAGGCGATACTTCGCACACTTCTCGGCGTTCGTCATTTTTTCCCCCGGAGGTAGCTTCTTGCGACCCATACTGTAATACAAATGAGTGAACATCAGGAAAACACCAAAATATATCCCCCTTAAGAAATGGGGTGAAATACAGGTCACAAATCATAAAAAGTGTGCATATGGGGCCTCACATGTCATTCGCCCAGACATGTGCCCAGAATCATGAAAAATAATTCTTATAAGTATGCTTCTTTTATGATAGCAAGGACACATCTGACATAAATGATAATGTAATATTCTTAATCTACAGGTCAAAATAGTCAGGACCTGAGATTTTCATGGAGGTATGATGATTGTTTCTGTAGGAAATGAAGCCCCCAACATGGCTTGTAACTTAGGCCCCTCAATGTCATTCGCCCAGACACAATTTCGCCCAGACAATTTTGGGCCCATTTTACCCCCCTGGAGCCTAAAATATTCATATGGGACCATCAAAACCCATATGTAACACAAAGATCTCATCCAGCCTGACACTTTGAGCCAAAAAAATAGAGGGGGAAACTAAAATTCGAAGAGTAGGGGCTGGAATACCTCCAAATTCGTCATATGCAAACCTTCTATGATTTTCGACCTTAAGTATCTTGTATTTGGGAAATGACTGTTTAATTTGATAATAGTACCAGAGGGGCATCTTGTGTCAAAATATGGAGGACCTACGCCCACCGTAACCGGTATTTCTAGAAGGAAAATATATAATGTAACGTCCGACACTTTAATTATTTATAGCCAAAACCACTGTACTTGGGTGGAAAAATGCCTCTATAAGAACTAGAATTAATCTTTATATGTATATTTAACTAATGGATACAATGGAATAGAGAAATGTTGAACTTGGACCACCATACAGGGTAAAACGAAGAATATCAAAAGTCGTTGTAACGTCCGACACTTTTATAATACAACGCTCTAGAATGAAGAATAAGGGTGTTTAACGGTACAATAAGGCAGTTTACTGCTATACAATCAATAAAAAGGTGTTGGACGTTACTTTTTAACCCTAAGACAACATCATTTTTCTTGTTTTGAGTTAGAAATAGGGTGGAGAATCATGGAGGAGGACAATTTGTTGATATTACGATCACTTTTTTGGGGTTAGGGAGTGTCAAATTTTGTAAACACTGTACACAAACATTTAAAAATGCATAAAGGAAGGTGTATTCAGTCCATAGAAGCATCGTTTTGCCATGATAGAACAGCAGGAGGGTCACAAGGGGCCATAGAGTGGATAGCGGAATAAAAGTGTCGGACGTTACTCGTCAACTACACGATCGGTGCAGAATACTTTCCTGGCTGCTGGCTAGTCCAAATATGGCGGGTAGTACTCTGAACCGACGTGAATCGACAGAAAACAGCCTCTAAAAGGCAAAATAACTAATGTCGCTACACAATTTTGGTATAATTATGATCCCTGACATGTCTAGATTCATCAATTCTTACGATTTTCGATCGATTACTCACCTTTTTGGTCGAAATGAGCCTGTTTTGATGGTGAAAGTTATCTTAAACTACTCCATTTGACAGTGACCGCTGTTTTGATGACTGCGCATGCGCGAGCCTCGAGCCTACTTCCGCCCGGATAACGTGAAGCGTCTCAAAGTTTGGCGCCTTGATTTGGAGTATAAAGGTGTCGGACGTTACATATATCGAAACACCTCTACAGGGAACATAGCGGAAGGCAAAACTATGCAATAACTGGTCAAGTTAGTTGGAAATACATTATAATACAATGCTGAGAGAAAAAAAGAATGAAACAGTGTATTAAATAGACAGCAGAAGACAAAGTATCGATGTAACGTTCGACACCTTTATCCAGTTGAAAATAACGTTTTGATGTGTAGTATCCTAGTGAAAAGGAGGACACACTCCATCTTCACACCAGGAGACAAGGGTCATATACCCTTCAAACAGAGGGTAAAGGTTTAAATAAGGAGGGATTGGTTGTACAGAATTTGATGCACTGAAATAGAGGTGTCAGACGTTACAACAAGTACTTAAGGTTGATGAACATGATGGCATATGACATGCAAGTGTCAGATACCCACAAATCGAGCTGAATATGCCAGGTAACACCGCTGGGGTCATGAGGAATGAAATTGGTGTCCTTGAGACTGCTGATTTGTAAAGAAATGATGATTATAAATAAGAAAATTATTAAAAATAATGGGCTTTCAGAGGTTTTTGGGACTTTCGACATGTATATCTCCAGATATTCTGGTCCCACCAAAACAAACCAGCACTTTTTGGATAGCCCAGACTCTTGTGCATTGACTGGGACCAGGATTGTATTGATTCTTGGAGTAGGGCCGACTATATAGATCTCAGAACCTGAAAAACCTGAAAAAAAGCCAATTGTACAATAATGAAAGATCTGACCCATATACTGAGGGCCTGAGCAGCTCACAGTGTTGTGAAATGTTCTGTACATGTGGCTCAATAGAATAGTGACACATGTCATAAGGAGAGAGTGCCACCTGTGGGTAGATTATGTTAATGAGGATTGAGAGGAGATTGTGAAATATCCTCTCATTCCAAATATGGCACCACGGGTGGATCCCACTTTCTCCAGTTGGACTGAGTAGATAGGGTTGGAATGTTATTACATCCTTGTACCTTATGTCACAGAGTCTAATAGAGGAAGTGTGTTTGTGATGACTAAAGGATCCTGGTTCCTATTGAGGAATACAGGAGATTATTGAGTGTGGATCATGGGCAGAGCTTAGGCTTTATATGGCGAAGAATTTAGTAAATATGAAAATAATAATAATACCCAGAATGGTCCATTGACAGTAGGTTGTGGGCATTGCCATAGCAACGGTTTTCATATTTAACTCATAATATTTCATGTGCAGTTACCCCAAGACCTATATACTATCCACAAAACAATATTTTTGAGATACTACATAATTTTTTCTCAGACCTCTCAAAACTCCACCAAGGCCTATTTGCACACTTTCTATGATTTTTGACCAAAAAATACTGTGTAAGGGTTATCATAGTGTCTTCAGCATGTGTGATGCATTTGCATCATGAAACCATGAAGTGGTTTAATATTACATATCTAGACCCTCACGGTTCATAAGAGCATTAGGTATTGCATAACACCTTTCATGTACGATTATACAATCCTAATAACCTTTTTGACATACCTAGTTATGTAGATGGTGCTTGTTAATCTGATTTAAAACATCCGGACTATGGTTCAAACCATGACAAGAAAAGACCCAATTTCAATGTTGATTTCGGAAGTCTCTATACTAATGAGGGAGCATGATCCTGTGCTTAGGAATATATACCATGTTAAATATTTCCGGGACCCATACACATTTTCATAGGCCCCTATAGTAGGCATCCCTTTCCTTCTGTAGTAAAAATGTAAAATATTTAGACAAGTGGAAGGTGTGGTACACACTTCCTAGCCTCTAAAATTGGCCAGGAAGTGTGTTCCGAACCCCCCTCCCTCTCCTAATCATGCATTGATCAACATCAAGTAACAGGTTTTGCATCAGGTAGACAAAGGAATATGAACCTGCATGCTCCATGCCATCCATCAAGTAAAGGAGCTTACCGAGGTGTAAATCAACTGTTGCAACCAATTAACAACTACTTGCTGCCAACTAACAACTACAACCCTCTATGTTTCAGTTTCCTAAGAGAATATCCTCTCCGCTGCTGGTATCATGGACCCTAAGAAGCCCGACTCCACAGCCAATGGAGAAACAAATACAATGAATGGATCAGCCGAACACAGCACTAAAACAGACATAGACAAGACAGTGATACATACAGAGAATGGAGATATCACCAAAGGTGTCACAGTGCCTGAGGCTAAGAGGCCTGCGAGTGCCACTGCTGTAGTATTTGAGGATATACCACTCAAAGAGGGAGCCAGGGAGCAAGTGGTAGGGGAACCACCTGAAAACATGTGAGTATTGCACTTACCGTAAACTCCCGCATATAAGACGCATCCTCTACGCCAAACAAATGCCTTGTGCGTCTTATAGAATGTACTGAAATTGGGGGTGCGTCTTATATGAGGGGTAATATTACTATAGAAATGTACTGAATTTACAAATATCAGCAATAAAATGTGCGTGTTATACGCGAAAATGCTCCTGCTGAGTTTGGGGTGCGTCCTATACACGCAACGCGTCTTCTACGTGGCAGATTATGGTAGCCATAATACCCATAGTCCACTCAGCCTCTTTCACAAGAATTTATATAGGTTTGTATGTGTTAGGGGGAGGTTCAAACCACCCACTCCGGATAAATTTGGATTAGGGGGTAGAATCAAGTCCTTTCCCCTTAACATTTAAATTACTTTTTATACTATATTCCAGTTACTAATAACTACTTGGGATCTAAATGTATTACTGCATATCAAAAGGGAGCTAGAATGCGGTTTTATAATACATTTATTGGTGTTATTCACTTTCTCGAGAGATATCTTTATCAATATGTCACAAATTATTCTTATAGTTTTAATTATGTACAACTCCCAATTGTCCTGACTCTGGTAAGGAGTGTGTCTCTCCACTGAGACCCAGCCCCATATATATACCCCTTCCCTGTTTGGGTTTTCACAAGTTGCCAGGGACAGAAAGCTCCTCTCTCAATACCTGTCACAACACATTCCTACTGGAGATTCTGCCCCCCCCCACCCCGTAATCTGCGTTCATACCTTTAACACACTGTAGGTGCACTGTAGTAACTACAGCCAAGCACCAACATATCAAAACTAACAATCAAATGTGTATCAAATTACAGTATTCTTAAAATATGGTAGACGATTCCACATATAGAAATTTCAATTTATATAATGTTACATCATTATGACGAATCCACACACATATAACCCAATATATGGCTCAATTGGTTAATAGAGGCCTAGTCGACTATGGGTATTAGATATGGCTATACGCACATTCTTGCATCGCCAGCCTTGATTTTGTGCATCATCATATATAGCAATATAATTATGTTCAACCTGAAAGGTTGGCCTTATTAGCTTCGACCCCTAGAGGTCCAGTGGACTACAGATATTAGGGTTTATTGCAGTTCTGTCAAAGGATGTGTTAGTGAAGGATCTTTAAAATGATTGTCACTCTAAGGTGTATATCCTATATTTTACTTGGTGGATTAATGGGTATGATAGCAGAATCATGTATTCAAACAATATAAGCAATACTGACCTCTGAAGGGGAATCAGACATAATCTGATTAACTTTTGAATTAGATTCATTTTTACCTGAATATCTGGTTATCTCATTGTATCATCAAAAGCATAATTCTAACACAGAAGTAATAAATCATACTGATATATCTCTTTTCAGAGACAAGCCATCACCTGTGCAGGTTTCTTCAATAGGATTTTTCTCACTGGTAAGATTGCTTAATCAAAGCCAACAGAAAATAATTGTAACAATGTAGGGTAAATTGAAGAAAGGCATATCTTTCAATACAGAAAACATCAACAATCAAATAAAAATTCTAATTGGTGTCATATAAAGATACAATATTCTTACATCTGCCTCTTCTTTTACCCTTTTCAGTTCAGATATTCAGACACCAAAGACCGTGTTCTCATTGCTCTTGGAACTTTAGCTGCAATCACAAATGGCCTTGCGTTACCTCTCAACCTCCTCGTATATGGCCAAGTTCTGAACATTTTCATCGATAATGAAATCGCCAAGCGTAACCTCTCCCGCCTCCTACCCCCAACACCAGCAACTTTAACAGCAGTTGGGTCTCAAATAGGGACTGTGTTCCTCAACTATACCAACCCAGCAGCCTTACAAATACCAGTCGAAGTACCGCCAGTATGGCCTCAGGTTCAGCCATTGATATGGAACTTTGTTATTATTGGAGCATGTGTCTTGGTGGCGGGTTACATGGAGATAGCATTCTGGACATGGGCCGCAGAGCGACAGACACGGAAAATAAGGACATTGTTCCTTGACTCGATTCTTCAAGAGCATATTGGGTGGTTTGATACTCACGAGAGTGGACAATTAAATACCAGACTAGCAGAGTACGTGAGTTGGCCCTATGAGGGTGGTAGTTTCGCCTGATACATTATTTTTAATGGCTAATGCAGTGATTGCTATTCACTCATTGACACTTTATGTAATACGATGTATGGGGTATCCTCCACTATTGGAGCATAATCTCAGAGTGAAAGGGGTTAGATGAATGATCAAAATTTGGTTATGATGCATAAAGGTTTTACACTGTTATGAAAGCTTATCAAATGTTATAATTATCAAATAGATGCAGAGAGGTTCAGGGTGAATTTGTAAATTTATATATATGAACAGCTGAGAACAGTTTCCTTCTGCTTCACTTTTAGTGATATTGTCAAGATCAATTCAGGTATCGGTGACAAGCTGGCCACACTTATCCAGTGAGTGACCACATTCCTTGGAGGCTACATTCTGGGTTTCTCCTTAAACTGGAAGTTGACCCTAGTCATCCTGTCTGTGGCACCGCTCATGTTCCTCACTGTCGTCTTTATGACAAGGGTAAGCACTACCTATATTATCTAGTGTATAAGACAAACCCTTATATAAGGCCACTATCAATGGTAGATAAGGTGTTGATCACAAAGATGAATTTTTAAGGTGTTGCGCTCTAATGCTAAAAACACAATGCATGCACATAGGTTTCCATTGCTATGCCATTGTCCACAGGAGAGCATCAGAAATGACATGTTAAGGGTTTATTGCACAGTGACTTTATTGTCATCCGAGATGAAATGTTGAAATGTTGTAAAGCCCCGGAGTAAAGAGGAGTAGGCTATTATCTAAAGTGGACTTAAGGTAACTGATCTCTTTCTCAATGGCCACAATGTTTTGTTTGAAATCTTAACACTGATATGTGAATCCTTACTCAACTGGGGATCATCAATGTAAACTTCAGAGAAAACACAATTGTAATTTTATTCGCTATCTTTGACTTCCAGACTATACAACGAGTAACACTAGGTGAGCAGATGGCCTATGCCAAGGCAGGAGCCATAGCAGAGGAGACGCTTGGTAATATCCGTACCGTGGCAGCTTTTGGTGGGGAGAAGGAGGCAGTTAGGTAAGTACATTTATCCCAGCCCCTGCACTCTGTATGAAAAGGGGACGTCACCTGTGTTCCCAGTTTTCAAAAGTATCCCCTTATTCTCTGATTTTGGGGCAAAATAACACACCTTATTTATAAAAAACACTGATTTTCTTGGGACCCAGAAGTACCCATTATTTAAAAAAAACACTGACATGTTTTAGTCTAATGGAGGGTAAAAATAGATTTCCCAATGGACACAGCAGTTGACTAAGTGTGATTCTCTCTTACAGAATCCATTCTATCCGTTATACCCACACTCTTACAAAAGTCCCCCCCCCCTTTATTTTGAAATCCACAGAGATTCTTGGTATAAAGTTGACCCCTTATTTTAAAATCAACGGGATTATTAGAGGAGATGACCCTCTTTTTTTTATTTCAGGGACATTGGAAGTGCTTGAGAAAAAGACCCTTATTTCGCGATTTTTGGAATGCAGGTGACGTACCCTAAGGGTATGAAGTGCAGAGACCGGGACATTAATACCCCAAAAACACAGTGTTTGATTCACACATGTAGCCAATAATGTCATATATTAAAGAGTATCTTGTGAGCATCAAAAGTTGGAGGTGCTATAGAATAGTGCTATGCTGCTCAAAAGTTTTATCTGGCTTTTTCTTGAGTTGGGGATAGTTATACATGGGGTGTGCCTTATACGCAACATATTTTTGTCACATTTTCCAGAAAGCGTGATTAAGTCTATTTTCATCAATTACTTTTTTTTATAACAGTTGTGTTTGAACTGTATAGAATACAGAGTAAATATATATATATATATATATATATATATATATATATATATATATATATATATATATCCAGTAGTGAAGTATAGTTCTCCCCTATTGCCCTGACATGAGGCAATGAGTAGTATAATTATAGGTAAACAGTGGAACAATGTGACTGGCAAGTGGATGGCACAATATTTGGTCTGGTTCACCCTATTGACATTTCTATTTATCTGGTATACACTGAAATTGAGTAAACAGTCAGCAGTAGAAAAATGGAAATACAGACTCTGTGGGATATATAATTCGAAAATCATGTAACGCTGTACACTGCATAATTTCACTTGTTGCACAGGTCCCAGCGTGGTGTTTCACAAGTTGGCAATATTCACAACCGGTCATAACTAGATGTGATAGCAGTTTTAAGATTGGTTGTAAGCTTACAATTGCAGGTGTTTCTATAAAAGTCATCAGTATGTTTTAATTTATTTCTCTGTTTGACCATGCCAAGATGGGAGTGTTTGAAACTTTGCGACCTTCATAATTTGGTTTTAAAATTGGATATTTTATGATTATTATTATCTTTGGCTTGTGAAACACCACACAGGCAGGAAATAAAATACTCAAGTTTATAGTTAGAAACCTCGATGCACTTTAGAGAAAATACAGTGCTGTTTGTATCAACTTTCTTTAAGGTGGGTCGATCCCGTTGAATCAAAGTTCCTAGAATTTCATAATTTTTCACACAAAGGTACCTAAAATCACATAGAATCACATTATGGAAACGAAGTAGGGGGTCTCATGCTACTCTTTTTACATTGAATTTCGAAAAAATAAAAGTATTTTCATTTTCACCAAAAAAAAAAGAAAATAATTGACTCAATTTTGAGAATATTTTTCTGCTATAAATATTAAACACAGAAATATGAAACCTCACATGATGAACGCTCTAATATCCTTATTCTATTGGAATTTTTGATTGTATGTCCATTATAAGGCATACTGGGTAAGTTTTGCATATTTTGGTAGAAACTGGGACAAATTTCCTATAATGGAGTAAAAGGATTAAAGGCTCGATCAGTATGTGGTTCCCAAACTTCTGATGATAGGAGGAGCTCGCTGGCTAAGGGGATAGCCTCTAAGAAAGCATATATAGTTCCTAGTAGGACAGGCTTTTGAAATTCCTACGATATTCCTAAATAGCTTGTGTCAGCTGCATGGCCCATCATGGTGTAGACTATAGTTGATGCTGGTGCTTAAAGGATGTACTCTATCACACAGATATGTGTCCAACTTGGATGGTGCACGGCGGCAGGGGATGCTGCGTGGTCTGGCAGCTGGTGTTGGTCAGGGCCTGTTCTGGATCCTCATCTTTGGTGCCTTTGCCTTAGCCTTCTGGTACGGATCCCGCTTGGTAGCTACAGAGGGCGAGAGTGGGGGTACTATTCTACAGGTAAGTCTTATCTTTATATACATACAGTCTTTATACATTGAAGTTGATACTGTTGTTAATTCAGCCACAGAATCAAAGAGAAATACAGGATATAATTTGGAGAGAATGCTGAAAAGAAATTGAAAAGACTCTTGATTATAGATACTGTAATGCCACATTAAGGCCTAAGCACCGGGGTCCTGGTCTCGAATAAGCATCAGGGTATAGGGGTGTTGAAATCTATCCTGAGTAGTAAGACAGTATGAAAAATAAGCCCCTGTCTCACATAAGCACTGGGGTGCAGTGGGATTGAAATCAAATTCAGTGAATACTAATACAAAAAGGTAGCATTTATTTTAAATTATTAGGGGAAATCAAATATCCACACAAAACCAGACACGTTGAATTACAGTTGATTTATCTTCTATTGGGGTTATTCACATTGAGAGAAGGGGGGTATATGGTACTTCTGGGTTGGTTTGCCTTGGATAACCGTCAATCTCGGTAGATGTCCTATTCTTCCAGATTACCTAGTCGTGAATCAACAAAGGTTTACATGAAGTAAACTCATAAGATATACTTTGGTTATAAATATACTAAAAGATCTAGCACTGTCATATTTATTATGGAATTCAAACCTTTAACATTGTCTAAAAAACATTACCTTCAGGTGTTCATGGGAGTGATGATAGGAACCATGTCGTTGGGGCATGCAGCGCCAAACCTAGAGTACATCTCCATTGCCAAAGGTGCTGCCGCTGCTGTATACAGTGTTATAGACCAGGTGAGGAATTAAGTTTAATATTTGTCTCAAATTTGTGTAGGAAGGTTTTAGTTGTGCACACCTTTACAGTTGCACAGACATACAAGCATCAATTTCTCACAAATGTTATGACACTTTCCTCCAAAGATACCCTTTTAGGTGATGACAATGCTGAAATCCATTGCCTTAAATCATAAGTCATAATTATGAACATAACTTGGGGTAAGCTATTTATTAGAAAAAGGATTTAATGATTGCATTTAATTCTATCATTATTTCAGCAATCCGAGATAGATAGTGCATCTGAGGAGGGAGAGAAGCCTGAGAAAGTGCAGGGAAATATAGAGTTCTCAGATATTGACTTCACCTACCCCGCCCGGCCTGATGTACAGGTACGAGAGTGCTGAATAAAAATGTTATTTGGGCTTATTCCACGGGATTCTGAGTGCTTTTTCTGGATATTCCCATGCACATACCTGTCGATATTGCACACCATGAAGGCTGTAGCATCACTTTTGTAAGGCGTTCGGTTATCCAAGGATAACAGGCACCCGGTGCCATTATCCATGGATAACCTGCATGCCTTATATGTCCCTACATGTCATATGTTACATGTTAAAACCCACAAAATGTCATGACCAGGGCAGGGCTCGAACCTGCAGTCTCAGATCCCTAGTCCAACTCCCTATGCATTGCGCCGCAGGGACTGACGAGAGAAGTTTGGTTAGAACCATGTCTCTATGATATAAAGCCACCCAGCAGTAGTGTAGTATGAACGCGTCCAGCACTTGACCCATAACCAGGCCAGTCGCGCACAGTAATGGGAAACGCGGTGGTCTAGTGGTTAGCGCATTGTGCTCAGCCGTCAAAGGTAGGCGGATCGAGTACGGTCCGGGCGCATCTCTTTTTCGCTGTGTGCCTGCTGCCAGCCGGGTGCCAAGGTGTGTGTACCAATCGTACACAAACACGGCCCGGGCACATCTTTTTTTCGCCGTGTGCACTGTAGGTGTCCGCTGCCGGGCGACGAGGTGTATGTACCGATTGTACACAAACATAACCGTGAGACGCATTCAAAGCAAGCCAAGCCGAGACGGGCGCTGTAGCTGTCCACTGCTGGGCGCCAAGTGTGTGTACCGGTGGTCTATTGGTTAGAATGCCAACCCAGAGGCTGCCGGGCACACTATGGCTGGCTTCGAGTCCTGGGGAAGGGGAACAATTTTTGTATTCAACTTGAATTTATTGGTATTCTATTGATTATCTATTGGTTTCGTGGAATAAAATAAGTAGTCAATGGATAATTAATGATTTGTGTGTGTTAGCAAAGGATAATTACACTCGGGCTACGCCCTTGTGTAATTATCCTTCACTAACACACACTCATCATGAGTTATCCATTGATTACTTGTTCACTATGGAGGGCAGAATATTATATCCCATCTTTTCCTTTGTTCTACAGATATTCATGATCCTTTTGCTGATAGGAAAAGAGAAAATTCTAAGGGATCACCCCAATAGGTGTCGAAATATCGCCCCCCTACCCTACCCTGGGGAGTTACAAAGAAAACTGGCTCTGAAGGCCGCCCCACCCCCCACTTTGTCTTTGCTGGATAACAGACATTTCCTACATCAATTACTTATAACACAATCCTTTTAACTATATGATCTTTTCTTACTTGCACAAAGTGAACCATTTATTTTACACAATGCCACTCCATTCTTCCCGTGACAAAACAGTGACTACTACCAATTTATCTACTCCGTTCCATCCCTATCCTAGATCCTTGACAAGTTCAGCCTGCAGATTAATGTTGGACAGACCGTGGCTTTGGTTGGACCCAGTGGCTGTGGTAAGAGTACAACCATCCAACTGCTACAACGCTTCTACGACCCACAGGGAGGCAAGGTTAGACTCATCGTTATTTTCTTAGTTGTTTAAATAAGTTCATCAAGTCCTTAAGAAGTTGCAAATTATTCATGTTTGTGGCCCCTTCGAAGAAAATTAAGGCATCTATTTTTTGTGGTTTTTTTTTTCTTTCTCTTATTTTTCTTTTTTGTGTAAACAAGAATTTTTCATCCTTTCTTCTTAACATAAACAGAAATCACACTGAAAATGAAAAGGTCATCACAACTACCTCGCTCAGTGAAAGAATTGCTTAATATCAATATAGTTATTAACACTTTCATTATAACACATTGTGTAATTTTCCATTCAGGTAACACTGGATGGCCGTGACATCCGCGACCTGAATATCAAATGGTTGAGACAGCACATTGGGTGGTGAGTTTATGAAATATATTTATAACTTTCACGCTGTAAACATTGGCATGATAATTAACATGCACATTGCCCAATGTAATTCAGTATGACTAATGTAGGCAACACCTGTTCAGTCTGACCTTGGCCTAGAAGCATGTTTTTGGGTGTTTTCCCCCTGCAAAATGTGTATTATCAATGTACAAAGGTAACCATTGAGTTTTTTTTTTGTTTTAGCATGTGAAGAAATTGGACTACTGGAGACCATTTAGATACCACTAATAACAAAATTATATGTACTCCACTTTTGCTGGAAATTTCATGAAAGGTTTTTGGAATTCTGCGAGCTTTTGAATCCCTATGTTGTGGTAAGTTGTCTCTAATTTGATTATACTAGTGACAAAGATATATTATGTGTGTTTAGGTCAGCCAGGAGCCTGTGCTCTTTGCCAGTACTATTGCGGAGAACATCCGGTATGGACGGGCTGGTGTCTCACAACTTGAAATCGAACAAGCGGCACGGAATGCCAATGCACTGGACTTCATTCTCAAACTACCAGAGGTAATATCAAATAAAGATAAACTATATGTGATAGATTGAAAATCATGGTAAATTTACTTACCCTAATTTCACAGGTTAATTAGCCAATAAGTGTAGAATATTGTAGATAGCCTGTGCGGAGGAGTGAGGCATAATGCAGTAGTGAGAAATGCACCAACAAGCAAACATGGTACTTATTAAAAAGTGGATCCTGGTACTTCTCATTCAATTCAAACTCTGGTTCACTCACCTGATTATGTGTAGTGAAAAAAATAGACTAATGAATTTGCAGTAGTAGATCTATCTTGAGCATACATAGTCTCTCAACTATAGCAATCAGTTTCACTTTACCCATACAGAAATTTAACACGATGGTAGGTGCTCGGGGTGCACAGCTGAGTGGGGGACAGAAGCAGCGTATTGCCATAGCCCGGGCCCTGGTCAGTAACCCTAATATACTGCTACTAGATGAGGCAACCTCAGCACTGGACACAGAGAGTGAGAGTATTGTACAGGATGCACTGGACAAGGTGGGTTATTAGTCAGCCGAATTAAAATCTTTAATCACTGCATGATCCAAAAAGATTTATCTTATTGCATCAATAGGTAAGGCTTCACTATGCGATTTTTGCTGAAAATCGGAGCTATTCTCACAAAAGCAGATACAAACACAGATTATAGAGTGGTATTTGTTATTATTTCAAGGTGCAAATAGAAGATTGAGAGAGCTTTCTGTTCATGTGGGGAAGGCTTTGTGTACCATCTCAGGCACATTTTTGTTGCCAAAAGATGTTTTTGTTTACTAAATCAAGTTGACCTAATGTAAATATTGCAGACTTTCACACTGATGACTCTCTGCAACTCAATATTAGACAGGTTTAATCTTTACAGTACAAGACCCTGCAATATGTGTGACTGCTGTGTTGTTATTTATATTCTGCTGTGTTGATGTTTATATATTGAACTCCCACCAAATCACAGAGTCTATGCAGGTGCAGGTTAGTTGGTAAATATGGCACACAAGGAGAGAGATCACCCATAAAATAACCCCTGAAATCTCATGTTTACAATTTTGAATGGCATGTTTACAATATAGGAATGCGTAACTTACCCAGGATCATTCTACCCACATAGGCACCCTACTCCTACCTATATGAAAAGCGCAACAAATTTTGTTTCTGGCTTTCATTTCTTTGCTTGATTCATTATACAGAGATGGAGTCAGTAAACCTGCTTCAAGTATGAACATGATAAAATGACAGTGTTTACTTGTAGCCTTGCCTTTAGCAATAACTGACTGTTTCCCACATTCCTTAATTGACTGAAGGATGATAGCTTCTTGCACACCTCTTTACTTTATGAGTGTTTAGTACCTGTGTGATCTTACCCCTTGTTTCCTCCTTCAAGGCACGGCAAGGCCGCACAACCATAGTGATTGCCCACCGACTGGTGACCATCAGAAACGCAGATGTTATAGTAGGGCTCAGTGAAGGACAGGTGGTAGAGAAGGGAACACATGATGTATTGATGCAGCTTGATGACAGCCTGTACCAGCAACTGGTCACCAGCCAGGTAAGGGAGGCCCAACCCCTTGCCTACCGATAGTGCATTAATGCACTACCGCCCGTAGTGCAGATAGTGCATTAATGCACTACCATGGGAAACACAGATAGTGCATTAATGCACTATTTATCATTTTCTCTCTGAATAGTTGTTCTTAGGTTGGATGATAAAATAATGATGCCATTAAAAGCAACTTTTGACAGACGTAAAAAAATATCATAAATAATCATATTCTAGGTGTTTCCTTGCAGAACAACTTTGCTATGAGTATGTATTGAACTGCTAAAGTGAGCATGAGGCATTATTCTCACAGGCCTATACACCAGTAGGCAAAGGGTTAATCACATTTTATTTGCCCTTTAAATGTTGATTTTCCATCAATGCATCATGCTCATTGGTCGTCAGACGTATAATAGGCCAATCTTGAGGATTGGCAGAGGTTGAGAATGACTTGGTGGTCTGGTTACGTCTTTCGAGGAGAAGCGCTAACGTGGCGCCAATTTCGCTTGTAAAATATGAGCAGTAAACTTTCGCATATTCACCGGTACCAGGGACACACTTCCGATCATACCGTTTCTCCCCGAAAGGGTTCACGTGGTGGTCTGTTTGTGGGTGCTGCCACCTAGTGTGCTCTGTCAGCAGTATCAACAAAGGTTAGTCGCCATCTTGTAGGATTCTGAACCTAACTGGGCAGATGTCTCCGCTCCAGAAAATATGTGTTTCATACCCTTTGAATCTAAGATACTCAACAGTTTTTTTTTCTTCTTTTATTCTTACAGACAGCAGCAGCAATAAAGGAGAAGAAAAAACTAGGTAAGCCCCACACCTCCTCTCAAACTTTTAAATCATAACTTTCTAGAAACTTGCTAGATCGAACTTAAATGAATTAGTATCAAAGCATGATGAATAGGTTGGACTTAAGAAAGCTGTTAGTATGCATGATGTCAATTTTGACCAAAAAAAACATTACTATTGGCAGGATATTGAACACTGAGCAGGAAATAATATTGAAATATGTCAAATTCTATGTGAGGATTTTGCCATATCATTGCTTGCTGATATTAAACTTATTTTCAAACGGCCCTTCCAAAAGTTTAGCTCTTGGTATGTCCAGATATTATTTTTCATTTAAATATTGAACAGCAGATGCAACATGTAAGTGAGATAGTGTTTGATGTTGTGAGATTGGTAGTGCATGGGTCAATTCTGTGTTGAACCGTTAATGGTCATTTCCTTTTCAAGAGAGTGAGGTGGGGGACAAAATGGGAACAGACTTAGAAAAGGGCAACATGAAAGCCCTTCTCTATGACGTAAAGTATTCGACAGAGTTGTGTTAAAATGAGAGAAAACTGGGCTTCCTAAAAGGAGACAAACTGCAGTGAAATCTAAATTGCTTTAGGTACATTTGAATTTTGTTATATGCTATTCTGGCTTGCATTAGGAGATTCACACCGATTTGCTCCTAATAATAGTATTTATAATACTTTATGCATCTCTATAGTGATAACCCACTCAGCTTGATGTTGAGAAATGACCATGCCGTTTTGTTAGATTAATACCACTTTACAAGGAAAATTATAGCTCCAAATTTAGATTAATTTATAGTCAGGAAGAATGGCAATTCCTTGAAATGGATATAGGAAACAAAAGCCCCATGTTTGAATCTTTCTGAATACTCTTGGAACCTGATGAAATATCATAATTATCATAAATTTTATGAACTACCCTCCAGGTCATTGATAGATTCCTGATGCCAACTAACTAGTCGCAGCAATTGGCTTTCGGGCTACCCATAATTGCATGGTACAATTATATAAGTATCTGCCTTTTATGTGTTGTGTGTTGTTTGTAAGTAATATATATGTGACATGTACTGGGAATAGGAACCTTAATGCACCTTGCACTAAGGGCCCTTTTCGCAGATCATGTCACATATAAGGTTTCATTTGGTTGGTCTTTGGTGTTTTTTGCATTGTGTTGCTTTTATGAAACTATCTTCATGTTGATGACCAATAGACATGTGATTTTGATCACATGAAACCAGTGATCTGAAGATCTAGGGCTCTCGATTTTTAGTATCATCACCCAGGGTTTTCGGAACCGGGGATCTGTTACACAATCAACATTCGGGATCGTTGTTTATCAAATCGTCTAAATTGTGTTTCAAGTATTAATTTGGAAAGTGTCCGGTAATTTTTCGTGTCCATTAATTAATGATCAAGGTGCAAGTATTTCTATAGAAATTGTTAGGTGTTCCATAACTGTTCTTTAATATTCTAATGGTGTTCTTTAATTCAGTTCTGGTGCTCGTAAAGGGGTTTATCCAGTGTTACAAGAATAAAAGTTATACTTAAATGGGGGTACTAAGTTTTAAAAAAAATGGAAAACAGTGTTATCCTTATATGATTTTATATGAGGATGTCCCAAAATACATACATAAAAATAACAACTTTGTTGATTAGGATATCATTCAAATAGTTTTGGCAGTATAGAAGCACCTATATCTATCCCATGATCTTGTGTTCGTTAATTATTGTTTTAGTTTCATGCTTGTTATTTTTGTGGGTATATTTTCAGTTGCCTTCAGGGGCCATTTAAGAGGATTTTAGTTTAGGACGAAGGGCCTTTTAACCTATATTTACCTTTAATTGTTATTAGTTAATCCAATTATTTTTAACAGCATGTTTGCATTTGTTTTGTCAGTTTTATGGGGCTCTGTGATGACATAGTACACATAATTGTGTATTTTACCATGTACCTGATACTCTCTGAACGAATAACAACATTAATTAATGTAAAATTATTAAAAAAAAAACATGAAAAATAACAAGTATGAGGGCATTTGGTGTTCTTCTGGATGAGTAGGTATGGTGGAACACATTTATTTCATACTCACCTTCATACTCATTATTTTCAAGTATTTTCTATTATGAATACAATTTAAAGAACACAAATTGTGTAACAGACCCCTGGAGTCTAGTTTACAAGGTAGTATGATACAACCACCATAAATATTCTGAAAAAGGTTTAACCCCATGTAAAGTCGTAAGGATAAAGGTACCATTATGGGATGTGTGTGATCCTTTGCACCAAGTTAGCTTATCGGTTTTTTAATTCCTTCCCGTGTTGTACCGCATGTTAGTATTGTATTCATACAAACCATAGTACTCACATATATAAGTTACATCTTATACATGAAACCAAGCGTTACTCTCGCAGGGGTCTGTTACACAAATGGTGCTCGTTAATTTGTGCTCTTAACTGATAAAATGTTTAAAATAAAGAAGCAGAGTAAGAAAAAATTCTGTTTCATAGTGTAGATTCATCTGGAAAAGTACCAAATACATTCATGTTAGTTAATTTTCATCTTCTTTAATTTTTTTTTTTAAGGTGTGAAAGTTTTTATTGCCAAGTCACAAATTATACATGCGTGATAAAATCTGACAATAAAGGTGATATCCTTAGGTTCGCAAGCTTCTCAATTTTTCAACACATAGGTAATGAGATTAGTGATTCATGTAAGATGATGAAGGATGAGAAAACAGTAAATATAAGGGTAACAGAAGAAAACACTATATACAAAAGGAAAGAAAAATGTATAAGAAGAAATTGATCCATGTTGAGAAAAATACCATGAAAGCAGATTCGTAATCTGCACACTTGAAATTCACAGTTTAATTAACCTATACTGATTTATGCTAAATATAGATTTAAGGCCCTCTACTACAACTAAAATCATGTTAAATGGCCACTAAAGGCAATTAAAAGTATGCCCAGGTCTGTATAACTTTTATTTATGTAACACTGGATAAACCCCTTTACGACCACCAGAAATAAATTAAAGAACACCATCAAAATATTAAAGATCAGTTATGAAACACCTAACAATTTCTATAGAAAGAAGGTCTTGCTCATCTACTAAAGAGCACGAAAATGACTACTATATGTTCAAAGGAACGGGGAAGATATGGGGGTATATTTCCCCCCACTAGATGGACCTCCCCACCACCTGAGTCAGGTGGTTCTGTGCTGCCACACCAGGTGGCACTGCACTGAGACTGAGTCATGGACGTCATGGACATTTGGTCATAAAATTTTTCCTCAATATTCCGTCTCCACTCACTGTCGATATGACTAAGTGTGTCGCTTGTAGTACCCCATATCATGGGAATTCGTCTAAATGTCCACATTGTGGTGTGGCGAACCCGGGGAAAGCATACTCGGGAGATACGTCTCAGAATATATCGGATTCATCCAACCGCGACTGGCAGGGGGAGAGTAGCCTACCTACCGGGCAGCAGGACCAAGCCACCGGGGGAGAAAGCTCTCCGCCCGGCCCGCAGGACGGGCAGGACGGGCAGGACGATAATTCTGACGATTATTTAGGAGAGAATGGGGACTTGTTAAGGCAGATTGCTGCAGAACGCTCAAGTAAAGATGAAATTGTTCATTTATCTAAGCGCAGAGAACTAGAGTTAGAGTTAGCTAGTATTCGTTCAGAAAATAATAGGACATTGCATGAATTAGAACATGGTGAGCGGGCTTGGCGAGGCGCCATTTCGGCGCTTGATAAACCCACATTTGTTGGCCAATCAGAGGCCGATGTTAACATTCACTGCGGAGTCCAAGATGGCCACCCTGTCCTTCCGGAAAACCGGGGAACCGCTTCTAACAATGCTTTAAGGCCTAATTCTACTAAAGAGCACGAAAATTAGTGAACACCACCTAGATTTATACTTGTAACACATTTTCTAAAAAATTATAATTAGGGACCACAAATTTTTATTGTGTAACAGACCCCAGGCCACGGTTTGCCCTGTATATGGGGTAACATATTGAAACAGTACTGAACTTCTTAAAATTGACCTCTGACTCTATCTTATTGTCATGGGATCAACCTAGGGTGCCCTTACATGTCCGGGTTTGCCTTATAAGTAAGATACTATGATAATGCTCCCATTCTCACACATTTTGATAAACTTAGCCATACATAACCGACATAGTTTTCAAGTCAGGGCTGACTGTTTCCTCTACAAAACTGAAATGCATGTTAGGTAATAAAAAAACTTTTCTAATGGCAAAGTAACCTTTTTGATAATTTTAGATAAAGATGAAAATAATTTATCAATTTATACATCTGTAAAATATAACACAGGTGACTTACTCACAATGCAAATTACATAAACATGATATTGGAATTCTCTATGAATCTATATTTCTTGGAGAACCAGAAAATGTATTTTCTTTGTAAGGCATAAAAATCATAAGTCCTAAAAATAATTGTCGTTTTTAACAACTATATTGTATAATATAACACTGACCATCCACAGTAAAAGCCAGCATGAGTAATCTTCTTGAGAGAATAAGCGAAGATCAAACATTGGACCCCAATGGTGAGTTAGCAGTCTGGCAATAAAGTTTCCTTTTCAGTGGTGGGTTTAATAGTGGGTAATATTTAGCGGTCTCGGAATATTAAGGTATACAATCCAAAGTTTTGTGTATTTATAGTTATTTAGTAAACTGTAGGTAGGTGACCATCATAACATCAGAATAACTACCCATCTTGACCTTATTGTTGCATATTTCTAAACAAGAGCTATTACACTTGATTTCCTTTCTTCTTTTGAAGTATTTTTTTGTACCAGAAAATTGGAATATAGCTCACAAAAAAAGACACCCTTTACTAAGACAAGCAGTTGCTATGTAAAACCTCGCTTCACCTTATGAGCAGATTACCCTGTATAGTCATTAATATCATTGTTACCTTGACATTTTAGAGGGAGAAGAGGAGGAATTTGAACTAGAAGACCCACTGCTAGCAAAGAGAGAAGACCAGTTGATTAGGTCTGGTAGTGGTTGTAGGTCCAGTCGCAGGAGGATCCCATATGGCCGGCAACAGAGTGAAGTCTCTGTGAAGAGTGTAAGACATGCTCGGAGCAACTCACAAAGATCCAGGAAGGAGAGTGTACTCACCGATACAGATGTTTGGTCTGAGAAAGATGAGGTATGAAGTTAAGTTTTAGTAACATACACAAGCATTTATGTTTAAAGTAACATATGTGGCCAGGTGAGGGAAAACATGCCTCCTTGGGGAAAATGGCTTTTTAAGGTTTAACTCATGGGATCTAAAATGAGATATCGTGAGCTAAAATATTCCCAGTAGTTTTGCTGTAATTGCTTGTGAAACATAGGTTGGTGTGTACAACTGAAAATGGGAAATAAGCTCTAAATGCACTATTATCCTATCATAAACACAAATAATGCAAAAAATACAGTTTTGTAGAAAAATAAACAAAGGAATGTGATGTTTTTGTCATAAAATTGGTTCTATATGAAATTTGTAAGCTCTGTTTTCAGTTCTGGGTTCCTGAAGAAATTTTTTAAAAAAAGAAATTAAAGCAAAAATTCCTAATTGGAATAGGGAAGTGGTTTCCCTGGCAACCAGAATTTGCCTTATCTACCACTTTTCTATGTTGGAACATTTTTAGGGGAGATGGAATGATTTTAAGCATACCACTGGATTCCTTATAAAAAATTGGCCTAAAGATTCTTTTTAGCATTGTCAGTGTTTTACCCATATACTGTGCTCTGGTGGCCAAAACCAGTACTAAAAATCCCCCATTGCGTTCTCCCCCATTGGACCATTTTACATTTGCATATTCATTTTCATAATTAGACATAGACTTTGTATTTCAAGTACAACATATTTCCTGAAGATGATTTTGGTATTAGTATAAAATAATAGGGGGAACTCCTCTGAGTAATGTTGTTAGTCTGAAGCCGTGACAATGGAATACCATTTTAAACTAAGTACTTCACATTGAATCTGTAGGCTGCTCTAGTTGAGAAGCTACCTCCAGCTCCCGTTAGGAGGATTATGATGATGAATGCACCTGAGTGGCACTACATTGTAATTGGCTGCATCTCTGCTCTCTTCACCGGTGCTGTTCATCCATGCTTCTCTATTCTCTTCAGCGAAATCTTAGGAGTAAGTCGAACATTTCTTAATTCATCAGCTAGTTTTCCTCAATTCTGGTTCTTAACTCCAATAACAAATGGATTTCAATTGATGAAAATTCAAATAAATTTCATTTAGGACAAATTTTGATATTATGAAATAACACAGGCAAGAATATCTCTACAAATTTAACTTGTTTATGACATCTTCCTTGATAAGTAGGGAAGGAAAATAGGTATGCTATAATTCTTTGGTGCGGTATGCTATAATTCAGTGGTGAGGAAATCCACACTCACATCAAAATAAAGATTAGGTATAATCATCTATTTCAGAACTTTGCTACATTAGACCCTGCTGAAGCAGCAGCTAAAACTGCCATGTTCGCTGGTTTGATTGCCGCTCTTGGATTCGTCGTTGCCATAGCCAACACAACACAGGTACATACAAGCTCAATACAATGTTTCCACTGCACAAAAACCTATGTTGTCTCATAGAGACGTTCATTTCAATCAAGGATGATTGTTTAATCAGAGGGTATCGTTCTTGGAAGATAATTGAAAGTGATTTTCCTGCAACATTCAAGTAAATATAACCTTTCCAAATGCATAGAAATACAATCTGACCCTTAAGGTCTTATCTAAATTGCTTACTTTTTTCTTCAGTCTTACTTCTTTGCAAAATCTGGTGAGAACCTGACTCTTCGTCTTCGTGAAATGGCCTTCAGGAGTATGCTCCGACAGGTGAGGATGATTTTACGATTACAAAAAACTGAAATGATTTTGGTCTCAAGGACAAACACTACTACACCGAAAATGAATAAGCATTAAAAGATGCGAGACCCTGCAACTAGAATATTTGGTGTGACCCTTGCATATATTTCATCAATCTCATAGGAGCCTTGCCTCTGAGTTTCAAACATATCAAAAGTTTGCACTTGTATTTCTAATTAATACAATGTAGACCAAATCTTAAAGGAATAGGGAAGTTTATTAGACACTCATTAAATAGGTATCTGAGATATGACATGATAATTTATCGCCCAAATTCTCACACATTTATAATGCCGTTTTCAACTTTGCTTTATGAAACAGGATATAGCCTGGTTTGATGACCGCTCAAATCAGCTAGGTGCTCTCACTGCTCGTCTGGCCTCAGATGCCTCTGCAGTACGAGGGGTAGGTAAAATCATCCTCCTAGGTATGATTGAGTTATACTATGCATTCTTGATTTTTCATATTGGTTTATAGCTGAATATGATATGTTAAGTCTTCTGTTGAAACATATGCCCAAATTTTGATCAGGAGGAAGGCAACTAGGAAAGTGACTTACCCAGCACTTTGAGGGACGGAGGATGTAGTTTAACCAAGTTCACTTTACATCTATAATACTGCCATCAAGTTTCATGAATTTACCCCTACACATGTCATTTGGACTCCACAAGACATACAGATTTCCATAGGGTTAACATGTTGATTCTTCTATTTTACAAGGTTCCCATTGTTGTTCATTGCATAAAATGTTTAACATTAAAAAAATATGTAATTTTATCAACAGGCTGCTGGACAGCAGATGGGTGTTATTGTACAATCTATGGTCAACATGGGTACAGCTATAATCATCGCCTTTGTCTTTGGTCCCAAACTGGCCTGCGTCGTTATCGCCTTCCTCCCCTTCCTTGTATTCTCCGGTCTGGCACAGGGCAAACTCATGCAGGGCTTCAGTAAAGGGGACAAGACCCTAAGTGAGGAGGGAGGGAAGGTAAGTGCTTAATTATATACCAATCATTGACTACCATGGTCCTCTGTGTATTAAGCTCACCTACCATATAAGGCACATCAACATCAATGGTCAGAGTCTGGTCATTCTAGTCCTGTTCTTTAGTCTAAAATAGTTTGATTGGTGCTTTAAGGTGATAATGTACAAACTGTGACTTACAAATATGTTGGAGTTTTATATAGTCTATTCAGGCTCAATATTTTAATTTCGACTCCAGTTTTGTAAGAAAAGTTTGAGAGGAAATTTTGAAAAAAAGAGTGATTTCAAACAAGTTTAGTATAGCCTTCCATTCACACATATAAAAAGGGCATTAAAATAGAATTTCAATTTGATCTCCCATATGCAATGGATGTAAAGTGCACATGACCTATGCATGAGATCAGAAGACCCAGAGCTTTAGTAGGGCCGGTGCCATATTTGTGGCCTGTGAACCACTTTGAGAAGATTGCTTTTCATGATTTTGAAAGATAAATCTTACATGTTGCTTATCAACTCAAGAACCAATATCAATTGTTTTTAATTTAACTTTTTTAACTTTTTTTCAGATTGCAGTAGAGGCAATAGATAATATCAGGACAGTGGCTGCATTGACATTAGAACCAACTATCAAGGACAACTTCAATTCCCACTTTAAAAAAATGTACCAGTAAGTAACTGATCATTTAGATCAATTAGATCTTTGAATTCACTGAATCTTTGTATTACATGGCTGTTCAAGACCTACCTCTGAAGCTGTTAAAAGGGAAATGAAATGTCATACTATGAAAAGCTGTTTCTATATCATCATCCACATAATGGGTCAGGCTTATATCACAGTTCACCTATGGCCTTACGTAAAATGAAGTCATCATCCTCTTTTTGATATTTGCCCTGTGTTGTTGTATAATTAGGTTTTGTTCATATTTATTTCAAAAATCAATTGGATTGAGTCTTCTACCCCCTTGCTATTTTAAATTTCAATTTGACAAGCTATAGACTCAATTCTCAATGTATCTTATCTTCAGAAAAGGTGTTAAGAAGTCCCATGTGTACGGGATCTTCTATTCCCTCAGTCAGGCCACTGGCTTCTTTGCTTATGCTGCAACATTCGCCTACGGATCTCAGCTCATCGATTCTAATGACATGATCTACAGAGATGTCTTCAGGTCCATATTCATTATCAATCATATTGATTACCAGGTTCTTTTACTGAACACTTTAGGATTACTTAGACACCAATTAGCGCATTATCTGCTAGTGCTAATTTGGTGCATAATGCAAACTCCTGGAAGATGGTATCATAGGGTTTGCATAATGTGTAAATGAAGCCTAGACAGTTTACTTGCCACGGCTGAAGTCAAACATAAAAAAGTTAGATGATTTATCGATACATCTAAATGAAAACTATAAGTGTCATGCTTATTTGTCATCAGGATGCATCACTGGGCAGCAACCCATTACCACTGATGGAAATGAAAAGAACTAGCCTTATTTCATTGAGCTACTATGCAGCCCTTAAGTCCATGTACCCGCTTGTATCCTAATTGAAATCTGATTCAGGCTACTTAAAATTATTCACACAAATCCTTAAATACCATTATGGCAACTGGGATAGGAAATGCAAAGGCCTACCCTGTGTTTTGATTTCTCTTTTTTTCATATTCATGAAAGTAAGAGGCTGTACTTGTCAATAAACATCTGATAATTCTTTGAAACCACACTGAAAGCATGGAAGATCCAAAACTAGTCAGCGGTGACCACTTTAGGTCCTCAAGTTGACGATACCTAAAACTACAGCTTTAGGTTCTCAAAATGACGACTTTAGGTCGTCATCCTGACGACCTGAGTCATCAAGATGACAATACTGACAGTACAGAGTCGTCATATTGATGACTCAGGTCGTCAGAATGACGACTTAAAGTCGTCATTTTGACTACCTAAAGCTGTAGTTTTAGGTATCGTCAACTTGAGGACCTAAAGTGGTCACCGCTGACTAGTTTCAGAACTTCTAGGTTTTCAGTGCAATAGCTATTTATAATCAAATGGTTATACCAATTTTTCAAAATACCCCTTACAGAGTGTTTGCTGCTATTACCTTTGGTGGCCAGGCTATGGGACGAGCAGGATCCTATGCCCCTGACCTGACAAAAGCCAAAATAGCTGCTGCTAAATTGTTCACTCTCTTGGACCAAAAAACCCCCATCGACTCAGCCAGCACAGAGGGTGCCAAACCGGTAAGCCATACTTTAACAATTATGTTTTTACAGTGGTCTGCAAATATTAGTTTTTACAATTCTCATGCAGGTGTTGGCTCTATTTCCCTTTAGTCTTTATATATATTATAATTACAAAAATAATTCACAATTGTTGCTGATCTGCCAATTGTAATTACAACCTCATTCCATCTATGAGTACAGTACAGTAACGGAATTGTTACAATTCTCTGTATATCTTCATGCCTTCTCATTTTTCCTTATTTAATCCGTTCAATATACCAAGGTAAGATAGTAGAGTGAATGATGTACATATATTATGTTATCTTTCAATTTGTTTGTCATGCTTATTTCTTGGCAGGAAAGTTGCACTGGAAAAGTAGACTTTCAAAATGTGCGTTTCCGATACCCCACACGCCCTGACGTGGAAGTTCTGCAGTCTCTTAATTTATCGGTATGTCAGCAGATTTTTAAACTAATTCCTTTTATGAAATAAGAGTAGTATATTCGGAAGATGAGGAGAGTGTATCCATTTTTCATCACATTGGGAAATAACAATAGAACATTTAAGGGAGCGATGGAAAGTATTAATTCCAGCCTTATTTTATTGCATTTCTAATTCATATTACTGGCATTTCAAAGATTGTGAGGATATAGAGATCTTATAAGTGCATGTACAAGAGCTTCAGAAGAATATCAACCCTGTTCAAAATGTACTCATATATAACATTGATATATAACATGTGTTCTTTTACCATTATCAAGGTGGCACCTGGTCAGACACTCGCATTGGTTGGTTCCTCTGGGTGCGGAAAGTCTACAACAGTCCAGCTTATAGAAAGGTTCTATGACACCTTACACAGAGCTGTGGTATGTGTGCCAGTTGCATTCTGATTCATCTTCCATTCCTTAATCTGGAGGGTATCTCAAAAAGATTTGGAATTGATCCTGTCGGAGGTGATAATTCCAAAATTGAACTCACTGACCTTCTGGAGTGGATTCCCTCTTGTATTGTAAAGAGGGAGTCAGTTATAGGAGTGGTATAGGAGGGGTCCAGTCTCTTATTTTGCAACTCGACCTATTTCCGTGCAGTTCACTTGTAGCAGAAGTCAAGCAGGGAAGTCTGTTCTTAGGGTGAGAAATGTAGGAGAACTGCAGGATCAAATAGTTACGGTGAGAACTGGTTTCCCAATCTTTTTGAGATACCCTCCTGGCCCTTTACTCAATGGAAGTAATATCCTTAAATTCACAATCCTTAAAACCATGTAATAACACAATAATTCTTACACAATCCCTAAAGAGGTGGTTGTGTAGGTCTTAAGTAAGTATTGGTGCTCTAATGCCCCTTAATTTCCTGTAATGGTATAACAAATTAATGATAATGTACCCCCTTCATATATTCGCTGTGTTATAAAAAAAACTCTGAAAGTTATAAATCATGTAAATTCTTTTCAGACTGTTGATGGTCATTCAGTAAAGGAGCTAAATGTCAGCTGGCTCCGGTCTCAGCTTGGCATTGTTTCCCAGGAACCAGTGCTGTTCGATGCCAGTATACGCGATAACATAGCATATGGAGATAATAGTCGAGATGTGGAAATGAATGAGATTATAGCTGCAGCCCGTAACGCTAACATACACAGCTTTATTGACAATCTACCTAATGTAAGTCTAGAGGTCATTTTTATATCATCAATAACATAAATCTGTTTAACGTGATCAGTTCTGATTTAAACAAGACTAGTGTTAAAAAACAAGACTAGAACAATAATAAATATCACTTCAGAATTCTTTCAGTATACATTCTTATACACCCTTTTTCATTATCCTTGCCATGGAAAATATGTGAGCAGCTTGGCCTAGATATCTGGTATTCTGTTCCAGAATTTGATGAAAGAGTAGCTAGAACAAGCATTTATTTGGTCTATTTTATCAAATCCATAAGGGGTGTCACTCAGGGTGTCAATCCAACTTTCCCTATAATTTCCTCCAAAGTTTTCCTTTTAGTTGTCTATAGAGCCATTGGTAATATTCAACACAAAATCTGTGTTTCCTTCAGGGTTATGATACTAATGTGGGTGAGAAGGGAACCCAGCTAAGTGGAGGACAGAAACAGAGGGTCGCAATAGCACGTGCACTGGTCAGGAACCCGAAGGTGTTGCTTCTAGATGAGGCTACTTCAGCACTAGACACAGAGAGTGAACATGTAAGTATATATATATAAGCACCTCCTTTACTTTAGGCCTGAGATGGGGTTATCACAGGAGACAGTAGGCATCAACTAGTATAGCTGTTGAATTTCCAGTCACGATATTAAGTTGCAAGCTGGTGCCTAAAATAGCAGACAGATAAAAATCTGATCGGTTTTAATATACTGTTAATGAGATAAATGGCCTTTGTATATTTCTTGGGTACTAGGTCTACATCTACAGTCCCAATAAAAGGTGCAAACACTATCTTATTGATAATCATTGCTTCTTAGAGCCTTCATCTTACTAGAAGTCTGATAGGAATAGCAGAGAAATTTGCAGTGGTATGCCCTGGTGCAATCATATTACCTAAACAAATGACTGTAATTGATGTATTCTTTTCTTTAACAGATTGTACAGGAGGCGTTAGACCATGCCCGGCTGGGCCGCACATGTATCACAATCGCACATCGCTTATCAACCATACAAAACGCTGATGTCATAGCTGTCATACACAATGGTAAAGTAGTAGAACAAGGCTCACACTCAGAACTAATGAAGAAACAGGGTTATTATTACAAACTACAACAAGCACAACACAGACGGAGGGACCAGTGATCATTGCCATTATATTGAATCTCATACATCATATCATCCTGGGGGGTCATTTCATAATCTGTAAATAATTAATTGTTGTTACACTCTCTTGAAGTGTTAAAATATGTAATGTCACTAGCCAGGTTTTCTAGTCATTAATTGATTAATTAACTGCAGCAATTGTGCTTCATTATGTAGACTGGGTACATGTTTTCAGTATTCAGAGCAGTACCTTATCACCAGTGTACATTTTCAACAAACATGAATTGACCAAAGGAGTTTATCAGAATCACTCTGATGACACTATGTTTAAAACTGTGGAGCATGGTATTTTAAAGTATATATTTATTAGTCACTACAAAATCAAAGGTTAAGAAAGAAATGCAGTCGAGCCAGTGTGTGCTGGCAAATAACAGATTTACCAAAGATCAAGTGCAATTTCTAATTGATATGAGGGAATTTCTATTATGTATTGTAATGTATAAATGTGAATGATGGTTATAGACATTAGATAATATATAATGCCTTATGTTATAAGCAGTAAAACGGTATTGTCTGAGTCAAAGTGCCAACTGTGATCAAATGACCCATGTCATAATGACTAAACATATGAATATAATGTCAGGAAATAGCATAATCACAATTGACACTAACCGCTGATCCATTTAAATTCTCCCACACCCTTTTTCTTGTACGTGGAATAGTTGCTGCAAGTGTGACACAGTATTTATCGGTATTTATACAGGTGTTTATATACAGGGGTGCAGAAGCAAAGTTGCACTCTAACTATGCAGGATGTGAAATTGACACTGGGTGAAATTGTTTCTTCATTTTATCATACCACATGTGCACTAACTAGTAGTCTGCTCATTAGGATTCTAAATCAGACTTTACAGTTACATGTCCTTCATCCATTTATGTTAATACTTTTTTAACATATGTACACATGTCTTATATCAGATTGCTAATTGGGTATGAATGATTCATACATGTTGTCTGTACCATAGACTAATTGTTAACGCAGCAGGATTTATGTAGTGCTAATCAGTGATCACCATGTTATCTAATCATTCTGTACTTCATACAGCCAAAATCACTTTCTTACTTTTTCAATGAGAGTAAATTCTGATAGAGAACAGTTCACTCAATGGGCACAGAATATTGAGTCAAGGTTGATATCTCCAAATCAGCAATCTAGCTTGTCCATGCTTGGCCCTATATAGGCCAACATTGGCCCAATGTATCCTTGCTACATGGGTGATGATAGTTTTCATCAATCTGTGTTCCACATTTTCTTTCAATAATTTCATTTCAATTTTGTCACCATCACCATTTCAACATCAGGTCAACAGTAAATATATCGACATTGAAAAAGTGTTGTTCTTATTTTAACTTTGTCCACCACATATAAGACATATACTGGGAGATGCACTGCAAGTTTAAAGTATTTCCTTCACTGTGCTTATGCTTTATGAACTGCCTTTCACATGCATTATACATATGAATGAAATGGATCAATTTATGACGTTCCCTACATTTGTTATGTATAGTCAGTTCATCTTTCATACTATATCAAATGTTTCACTCTACATATTGTTATGAAGACATAGAATAAATTAACACCTTAATGACTTGTATACAGTTTCTACACTTCATTAGAAGTGGTATAACAATGTTTATGGAGGGGCTAAAGACAAACTTGGTCTCTGTTCGGGTAGGTAACCAGGTTGTTTATAGCCGACAAATCAGACACATCATATTTGAGATATACCCCCTGGAGCCGAAAGGCAGTGATTATCACTCACAGGAGCCAAGGGCAAAGCCTGTGGTTCCTATACATGTGTAGGGTTATGATAAAATGATGTTTGTGATTACACTTGTTTATCGTTTGCCTGTGAGACTCAGGCCAGGAACTCTAGGTGTCATTGAGGGATTTGAATGCAGGTGGCATCACCTGTAATTGGGTTTGTATTTTTCACACCAGTGGGCCTTCTACTACTCTGTCACATGTTACATTGACAGATTATAGAGTTTTTCACTAGAAATAAGGTGAACATTGCATTATCCAACTAGCAGTGGTAGAGACTGTACTGCTCACACAGATCGTTACCTAATCCATGTTACCAAGGCATATCCAAAAGCATGTAAACCTTTGGTGCAAGTGATGTTCAGATTGAATATAAAATAAAGACTCAGATGCCTGCCAGCATCCATATCTCTTCTTGTTATGACTAAACCTAACAATAAGGCGAACCTGTGCACTGGTGTCATGACCAGTTCTGGTTTTCAGTTTGGCTCACTCATTTAACTATTAGTGAGCTGAGTCTAGGGACACTAACAGGGAGCCCTGTGTTATGATATTATACACTGTTGTAAAGAGAAATTCCCATTATGATAACCTGGAGGAGATAGATGACTCCATATTTAAGCCAGAATCATAGGGAGGCCATTTAACCCTTTAATGGCAGAGCAAAAATGGTTGCCCTGGCCATGAGGACAGCCTCTAAAAAGTATAGTTTCTAGAGCACGAGCCTATTTTCAATCCCTATACAAATCCTATATAATGGGCGTTGATTAATAGTCAATGCTAGGCCTACCATGGTGTCGACTATAGTCAATGCTAGCCCTCAATGGGTTAATAGGTCGAAGAACATAATAAATCTTCTAGGTTGGAGTTGGACAAAACCAAACTAGAACTGGGTTCACCCGATCTGATTCTAGCAAATATCATTAAGATATGAAACGCATTCAGACCAAGCATGATAACACTAAGGAGACATATGAGTATCATTATTTTGGGCTCATAAATAGTCAAAGCTAATGACTGATTATACAAAACTGGAGACACAAGTAGTTAGGATGTTTGACTATAGTTACCCAGACCGGTAGAGCTATCAGATCATTGGACCCAAACTTTATTTTGACTGATGTAGAATTGCATCTCATCAATTCAGGCTGGGGTGTCATTTCAAAACATCCAAACTAGACCTAATGAGCCCTAGCAGTAAAGGTAGGCCCTAATTTCAACAAATAATAATGATTTGGGGATAAATATACAGCAGGAGTAGCCTTAAAGAGTATGGGGCTTCCTGGCCAAATTAAATGGCATTACCAAGCTGCTATGGCCAGTCTATGGCTTGGGACTTTCAATCAGAGGGAAATATAACCCAAAATACAACATTTCCATGCAATCTAAGATAATTGCAGACCCTAACATATATAACACACACTTTTTCATGAGAATTTGATTGAAATTCCTTACCTTTATGAGAAATTTCAGTGTAAATGGAGCTGCAAAATCACAGTAGACTGTGAGCTTAGCTAATTTGAGATCCTCTGAGAGACTTCTAGTTGTGGGTCATTTCTGCCAGGGCAACTCAAAACATTTCCTTTCTCCTCCACATATTTTCGTTATGTATGTGAGGATTTCCACACCGATACCAAAAGACCCTTTCTGTGGCCTTACTATGCAGACTTGAGCCATGATTTGTGTTTCAATCATTCAATTTATATACATACTACACTTGAATAGACTAGAAATAAAGAATCATTCATTTAAATAGCCTACAGACATCTAAAAGTGTACCTCACATACGTAACATTTTGGGGAGTTGAATTTTTGTTTATAAGACCTAGCTCGTATCTGCAGCAAACCAGCACTTTCGTTTATTTACCATCAAAACCCCCCTAGGGACCCTGCTCAACACAGGTAATAAGAACAGTGAGGATACTTTTTTAGCATGGAAGTTTAAGGTGTAAAAAAAGTGTTACGTATTTGAGGAAGCTCACAGTTCAATATTATAACACATATGTGAAAGACAGTTGAGGAAGGGACATGGCCAAAGTATTTTTTATAGATAGCTATGACCTCTCACCAATGGCAAAATAGGTTTATCACACTCTAATACTGCCTAGCTTAACAATAAATAGGTGGGAATGATGGAAAATTAGACAAAAAAGGGCATTTTTGGTGTATTGTCCAACTTCGAGCCTCCGTAACTCGTCAAATTATAGGCCGATATACATAAATTTGTCCTCTACTTAAAGCTCAAGATGTTTTCTATCAGATGTGACTAAGATAATGACCAATAGTGGTCTACATTTTTTACTGTAGCTCATTAGAACTAAAATCCTCTCAAAATAGGCCCGAAAATTGCTCAGTGGATCTGCCCATATACAGAGGTAAATTCCCTTACATAAATTAGTTAATATTTGTCCTGGAGCCTGTTTTTCCCTATCATGCGGACGTCCGTATATCACATAGGGACGTCCGTATGTGCTTAAAAGAAAAATTCTGTATTTCCCTATGTATACGGACTTTTAGCCCCTACATGCGGACCTCCGTATTCCTATGTGGGAAAAACTCTGTTTTTCCTTATCTTACGGACTTTCAGAAAACCACTGAAATGCCGTATGTAGGGCCTCAAATACCTACAGGGGGTACCCCCCTTGTATGTTAAAAAAACGCTTACGGACCACCGTATGTTACATGGACCCCCGCATAGGTCCGTATGTTTCCGCGTCTTGTTTGTTCAGCCGTATGTGGGGTCATGACATATGACCTTGACCCGGAAGTTTTTATTTCTTTGTTTTGGCTGTTCATTCTAACTTGCTCAGTGGTGCTCGCTCTCACCAAGATTGCTCAGTGGTGCTTGCTCTCACCAAGATGAGGATAGGATGGATCCAGAGAAGCAAGAGAGAATACTTCAAGCGTGTTGACCCCCTCTCCTTTTTCACGGACAAGAAGTTTGTCCAGAGGTATCGTCTTGCTAAACCAGTGGTCAGGATTTTGATAGACAGGTTCGTCGACACAAGAGAAATCAAAGTCCTAAAGGGCAAGCATGCTGTACCCTACAGGATCAGAGTAAGTCTCCTTATCCCCGAGCAAAAATTACACCTTGTCTCTTTTCCCTTCCCTCTTTAAGTTAAGACAACCCCTTTCCCTGTCCCCACCCCTCCCCCAAAGAAAAAAAATAATATGGTCTTCATTAAAGGGCCTTCTTCACTTACCTTTGAAATAAAGACTATAATTCTCCTATACATCTATTTATACAAATGGCATTGCACACACCTGTTCTAAAGAGGTTGTTCTGCCTATCTGCAGTCTATTTTTTCCTTTCTTAGGCCCATCTTGGGTCTACCATATCCCCCTTTCATTCTATGTTCCGCAGAACCATACTGATAGCAAAATCCATTGAAAATAATTTGACTTTAGCTAATTTTACTTTATTTGTTTTTACTTCATAGTTCTGTGTGGCTTTGAGGTACTTCGCCACAGGAGCAACCTACCAGACTATCGGGGACTGTCACGGGGTCAGCAAGAGCGTGGTGAGCAAGTCTGTGGTAGACGTGGCTGAATACTTCAGGACACACATCACAGAGTATGTGGAATGGCCAGACTCTTTTGATGAGAAAAATGCCAAGGCCACTGCCTTCTACAAGAAAACAAAGAAACCAAAGTGCTTCGGTCTGGTGGATGGAACCCACGTTCCCATTATGTGCCCCAAAGGTGTGATAAACGATGAGAATCAGTACTATTGCTATAAGGGGTACTACAGTATCAACGTTATGGTAAGTTAAACATATTTCTTTCTTCTCTTCCTTTTCATTTGGTTTCTTTCTATGAAAGTTCCATTCATAAAGAAAAAGAAATAAAGTTTATCTTCTTTTCTACCTTTTTTTCTCTCCTGTTATTTGACTTAAATGTCTTAAGTCCAAACTTTTTTTCTTCTCTTCTTTACATGTTGTCCCTTTTTTTTCTAGATCATCGCAGACTATGACGGGATCATATTTCACGTGAATGCAGTGAACCCGGGCAGCTCCAATGACATATATGTAATGAATGGGTCGCAGGTTAAATTCCTAGGAGAGAGGGGGGACTTCCAAGGATATTATCTACTGGGGGACTCTGGGTAAGTAGTGATTTCAGAACAATTCTCTCTCTCTCTTGGTTTTTCTAAAATAAAATAGAAACAGGTTTTTCCTTTATTTCAAAAATATAAATGTGATATTCCTCTTGAATACAACAAATTATCCGATAACTTTATTTATGAAAGTCATTCACCTCTTTCTTCCTTTAAACATATAATGATTTCTTTAAGGTACGTCCTGACAGACTATGTCCTCACCCCTATTAAGTATGAGAGAACGCAAGCAGACATAGACTTCAACAAATGGCACAGGAAGACTCGTTCTTCAGTCGAGAGAACCATCGGTATGCTAAAACAGCGCTGGAGGTAAGGCTTAAAATATTTTTGCTTCTTATATATATCCATAAACCATATGTAATTTCTACCGTAACATTTAAAGCCCCCTCATGTTCACCTTTTGAATAAGATGTGTTATATTTTTTTAACCAGGTGTCTAGACAGCAGTGGGGGCTACTTGTTCCATTGCCCTCCCACAGCTGCGGCTATAATAGAGTCATGTGTTGCCCTGCACAACTGCGCCAAAGCGGCAAAGGTTCCTCTTCTCCCAGACTCCTTAGACAGAGACAGGTTCAAGAGGATAAGGCCCCCTGTTCCTCAACCTGAGCAAAGGACTCCGGCTGAGCGTATAGCCTTCAAGAACCTGCGGTCTTCTTTCGTCCAGAAACACTTCAGCTCAGAAGACAAAGAGACTGAAAATGTGCCACAGGTGGGAGAGAATCCCAAGGTTCAAGACCAGAGAGAAGACACAGGTGACCCCAGCCAGTTCAACAGTTATCCAGATCTTCCTTTCCTTATTCAACAGGTGAACAGAGTCATGGAGCAATTCTTTCAGGATCAGAATCGGTTATAAGTCTTAAGATGTATAAGGACACATCTATTTTATGTTATTTTACATATGTATAGAGTAAATATTGTGTATTTATAAGCCGACAAAGAAGGTCTCAGTGTGAATTAAAATAATTAAATTCTTTGTATATCCATAACAATAAAATTCAAACCTTGTAATCATGTAAGAAGGCACTTATTTTGCTTTACTTGAACATTTGAAACCACTAAGTCAAGACATAACTTGATCTCTATGTAAGTAGGAAGCATCCTTCCTTGTGGTTCTGATGGTTTTATTTCACGGATGTACCTTTTAGATTTAATTTTAAGTCCCTATGTTATCTACTTCTTAGATACAGACTTCCATATGTTCGTGTGTATATATAAGTATTAAGTACTTATTTCTTTTGAAGATCTCCACTGTTCTTCAGTTTTCTTTTAATTTCTTGGATATAAGTGAAACACTCTCATGTTCGGCACATACGGACATATACCACGTGAACTATGAATCATTTCTGTCATCCTATTGTCAGAACAATCAACAGCATGGAAACAGCAAAGTCTTAAACCTTCTATTCATTACTTTCCTTAATATTCTTTAACAAAGGGCCTTGTACATTCTTTTTCTAATTATTACAGAAACAAGTTTTCCAACTGAACCTGTTTTTTTTCTATTACATGTTAGATATTTAACTCGATGCTTAACAAGTCTAAGAGAATTTGTCTTTAGTTCTGCAGTCTTAAAAGTAACTAGACACAAACAATTCTCCTCACTTTATGTATTAAAAGACAGTACTGTATGTGTCTGGAAAACATTAATCTTTGGTGTATTTGTCTTCTTGATTCCAGAATGACACATGTTCATTAAGACTTATATATTATCCCGGTATTTCGGTGTTGCTTTACATGCCCTGGAAGACCTTTTCAGAGGGACACCTTTCTTTTTATCTTCTCCATAGTCCTTCTCTGAAGCCAACGCTGAAGCTTCTGTGTCTGCTTCAGACTGGGTGTCGATGTCCTTGGGGATGACAACATTTTTTGCCGCATCTTGATGATCTTCCTGTACGTCTGTAGCCACTATAACAAAATCGTCGCTTTTTAAGACACTAAACTGAGGAAGCCCTTTGTCTTGAGGACTTATACAGTTGATAGCTGCATATGAAACGAAATATAATTCTTCAGTATATTTTTTTCCTACTAAATATTTCAATTTTATTCTCAACCTCATAGGATTTATTTATTTTGGTCTATCTGAAATAAGATACTTTATTTGTTATCTTTTTTTAGGATCTCCTTACCTTCACCAGGTATAGCCAACTTCATCTTAGACGTTTCCTCTTCGAAGAAAAAACCAGGGTTTATGTGGCTCTAGGTCTGATATGTGGGCGGTTTCCTGTCTTATAAAGGAAAATAAAAAAAAAAAAAATTAGAATAAAAGAGAGTGAATGAAATCTTACATACATGTTTCTATGTAAAAATGTTTACCCATCTGAAAAATATGCAAATCCCCAACAATATTTTGCATTCTTTTCCTCTTAGGACTGGATGAACGTGTACAGTTATCTGAACTTACCAGTGGGAGGTTGTGGATGGGTAAGGAAAGCAGATAAACCGGAAGGGTCTACCTCTGAGGGATGTATCTGATTCCCTAATGTGTGCATACAATAAAAGTGAGAGTCTGCTGTCAAACACCTAGGCGATAGTTATCATATCAGTTTGGCTTTTCACAGGCTCTATGTCAATCTTTTTTCTTTCCTTTAAATGCCTTTAGACTTAACATGTTCAAAGAAAAGTGGAACTCTCAGTTATTTTAGACAGAGGGTCCACCTTGATACTGCCTTCAGGAAACTCAGTTATTAGAGGAAAATAGGATACATTAAAATTATGTGCAATAATAAAATACAACATCAAAGAAAGATTTGAGTCTATTTTCTGTACCTTGTGTCTTTTCTGTCTGTAGAGAAGCCTGAGTGTCAGGCTCTTGGGACGCACTGCCCCCCCCCCTGTGGCTCCGTTGCTGCATCATCTACTTCTACAGCAGGAAAATTAACCATAGTTTCTTTTGTTTCTTGCCCTGAGGACTGCTCCGGTAAGTGTGGAATGCGAGGAGAGGGTACAGGAAATTCTATAACATCTCGTGGGGAAGATTCGTCCGGACCTTCAGCGACTGCTTGAGGAGGGGACGCTACAGGAGATTCTGTCTCTTCTTCAGGGTCCTGACGGATCATGTTTCCATGCGTTTTAACGACGGGACGACCGACTGAGTAAAGACATGAAAAATAAATTTCCTTCTTTATTTTTAAGCAGTACGTTATAAGAACATACCCATACCAATTGCCTGTATGTTAAGGTTATGTGTCCCTTTTTTATACACATATTCACATCAATAAAAAATTTAATTCTTCCTGTCGTCTTACGCATGTGTTATTTAATGAAAAAATGATATCAATGAAAGCTATACTGAAACTAATATATTTATTAGTTCATTTATACTCACGTTCTATTAAAGTCCTGGCTATAGTTTCCCTATTGAGCTTCTCCTGAAGGTCAGCCAGCTTCTCGAGGTTGGCCACTACCCTGTCTAGAAATCTCTCTGTGTTGTCAACCAGCTGCAAAGAAGTATTATTACAAAGATTAAGGCCCTTTTGAGTAGAAGCCAATTGCTTCATACTTTCAGACACCCGGGCAAAGCTGTCTGCTACAGAAACAATACCAAGTGATATTTTACTCTGAGCTTCTTGTACAGCTTTTGTGTGGTTCCCTAAGGACTCAGTCATGGCATTCACACTTTGCACTATTTTCACTTGCTTGGAGAGTAAATTGTCTATCAGTTTATCGTTTATAACCTCTACTCCTTCGACTGTCTCCTTTTGGTTATGCAGGAAAGCAGCGGACATTTCTTTTAATGTATCAGAAGACACTTTAGAAGTCCCCTCAAGTTTTTCGATAAATAAATTTGTATTTGTCGTGATATTTCCCGCTGACTCTACAGCCTTCTGAGAGAAATTGTCATAAGATGAAGTCATCTTTTTGTTGGAAATAACCAGTTCCTGCGTTGCATATCTCATATCCTCAGAGGGCTTAGGAACTGTCCCTGAGGTAGAGGGCTTAGGATGTGTCCCTGAGGTAGAGGGCTTAGGATGTGTCCCTGAGGTAGAGGGCTTAGGATGTGTCCCTGAGGTAGAGGGCTTAGCATGTGTCCCTGAGGTAGAGGGCTTAGGATGTGTCCCGGAGGTAGAGGGCTTAGGATGTGTCCCGGAGGTAGAGGGCTTTGGACCTGAGCTAGAAGTAGATGGACTAACAAAGTTCTTTTCATGACAGGCTTTACTTAGGTTCCTTTCTTTGATCTCATTAACCTTCTTCAGAAGGGTATCCCTGTCTTGATCCTTTTTCTCATCCAGTAACTGTCGGGTACTTTTTTGATATTTCGGGACACTGGGAGTCCCCTTCCTCTCCTTTTCTAAGGTAAGCTTTCTGTTAAAACAGTTGCATATTTTCAACATATGAGAAGTGGATACCCGGGGCTGTAAAGTAGTAGCACGGGCAGGGGCAGGGTGATGAGAAACCGGTTCCCTCTCAAAGTTCTGTGTGAGGTCAGTGGAAGCTTCAGCTTCTTCAGCATGGTCCACCTCCACTTCACTCTCTGTTTCTCCTCCCCGAGTGCTACATGTTTCCTCTGTGTCCACACAAGAAGCATTTTCAATTTCACCTTCCTCGAGCACCTGAACTGAAAACATAAAAGAAATTCAATGTTAATAATCAGGTAAATTAATATGTGGTATGTCAGGTCCGCATGTGTAGTATAAAGTAAATAATGTAAAAAGTAAGGTTTCTTTCTCTTTAAATAAAATAAGTACATAGGTCAGAATATAATAAGGTTCTAGCTTTCTTCATGGTGTAAGGGTTTGTGGCCTTACGGACCTGGGGGGTTCAGGTCTTACGATTCGGAAAGAAAGAGTAAGACAGTATTCCAAGTGTATGCCAACGGTTAGGTTTATTACTTAATGCACACTCACGGCTGCCGAATGATATCAAAGAGGCAGCTAATATTAAAAGACAGTGGTTTACATAGTGTGGAGGCCAGAAGGGCCTCTGACGTAGCGGCTGAGCCCTGGGCTTTATATACGGACCCAGGTGTTCGTCGTCAGATGTCCCCACAGACCCGGATCGGTGCTGCCACCTATCCGGAACCTGAGGAACGTCCGACGACTCGACTCACCCGCCACGTCAGACGGTACCCAACTCCTATGGTTTAGTAAAGTGTACCTCTACACCACTCCCCCAGACATTTAGGAGGGTGTTATACATATAATATTACTAGGATAACATTTCTACATGTCTAAACCTTTAGTAATAGAGGTACAACCATAGGTATAACATTAACACTAAATAAATTGTGAACCAGATGTCATATATATATATTCGATAGTGAAATTTAGTTACATATAACGATTAGGATGTTGAAATATTATACGAATTACTTGAAGAAGAGACAGTTATGTGAAACGGAACTGTCTATTTAATTATTATACCACATAATATTGTATTATATTTCAGGTATAATTAATAAGACAAGTAATATGAATCGTATACATGTGATGATGACAGCTATATGTAACGGAACTGTCGATAATAAAACATATCACAAAATAACATCCGTATGTGTGTTTGTAGTCATTGACAACACATTTGAATATGTAGTCTTAAAGAAGACTGTTATAGTAACATCACTATCTAATGACATGTCGTATATTAATATTATACGAATCCGTTAAGGATTCCGTGAGTAGTACGAATATGATTATTTATAACATACACTTGAAAAAAAGAAAAAAATATCACGGTGTGGTAATGAATATAATAATATATTATCACCGTGTACCTAATAACCTTTATAGCACCAGATCATTATACTTATTATATATTTTGTCTCGCAGGACAATAATATGTGTTATCTGGTGAAGTTTAACGGATCTTATAATATAAATACTAATAGTGATTAGAGATCCGTATCAGGAAATGTCTATGTACCCGTATTATAATATGTATCTAGTGGATATGTACATACATATAATATTATAGAAAAATAGAAATATGACATTATATACAATATACAGGAATTATAAGTGCTGCTGGAGTCTTCTGCTGTATCTTCCGGGTACTAGTAGGTAGGTGTGGTCAGCTAACCACGGGATGGACGTGCTAAAGTTTATAGTTTCCTTATATTGAGTGAACACGGTAGTTGATTTGGGGCAGCTACCCACAATCCTCTAGTAGTGCTAAAGTTTATAGTATATCCGAATGGTGTAGATTTGTAGAATATTAGTCCGGATGTGTCAACTGTGTAGAGAACGTAATCCTTTTTAAGTTTTAGTTGACATAAGTAAAATAATAGTCCGATATAGGTTGATCCGGAAGTAATAGTAGTAGAGATATAAGTCCATTCGGGAGTATAGATGAGTTGTAGAGGTAAATCGTAAAGTCCATCCTAGTAATTGGTTAGCACGGGTAACAGCAGGAGTCTGGAACTGGCATCTGGATACGTCTCACAGCAGCAAGTCTACTATCGGATTGTTCATGGATGAAATTATAAATCCGAATAGGCTATTCAGGGTGTAGTAAATGTTATACAACCTGAATAATAGACTGGTCAAAGGAACCCGGAACACATAGCATAGGTGTTCATGCACTAGTAAAAGCATTCGCAGACCTTTAGGGTTCCGCAAAGACTATATCTGGTCATTTGGTGTTGGAAAAAAATTATGGAAGAAATAACCCTAGCATGCTTTAAACGGATTTCTTAGCATGCTTCTTCTTCAGAAGAGCTAAAGCCGACTCTGGAGTGCCGTCCCACTCGTCCAAGTCGACTCCGAACACCCTCATGAACTTAGTGTTCAGGTTGGTGTTCCGAGTGATCTCCTCCTTTACACGCTTTTCCAACACGTGTACATCCATAGCTGCTTTTTCTTGAGCAGCTGAGGCAGCCTCCTCCTGGGCCTTTACATCGTCCCGGATGAGAGTCTCGAGACGTTGCTTTTCAGCGTCGCCCACCTGTTTCATACACAACAGAGTTTCGTTTAGGAGACCCTGATGAAACTCGGTCGCTTTCTCACGAACGGTCTTCTCCCAATGGGTGTAGATGGCCTTCTGGACATCTGCCTCCCCTTGGCGAGACTTCTCAAACCAAACTTCCGCATTACCAGTTTTAATGGTAATGGCGTCCTTTGGTTTCTCAGGTGCCGCGACAGCCTTGGGAGGAGTCGAGGCGGCCTGTGGACCACTTCCGGGTTTAGGACTCCCGGACACACCTGTCGTTGGTACACAGAAGGCAGGTGGTACATTCTGCTTCAGTCCCATTTGCAGGTACATGTTTAACTGCTCCTGGGTAAAGGTAACTGGTGGGGCGGCTGGAGCGGATGCAGATCCGGCGGCAGCAGATCCGGTGGTCTTCTTTGGCATAAGGCGACCATCCTTTCCTACCACCAAGGTCTGGCTCTCAGGTCCAGGTCCCTGGTTTAAGGACGGAAAGTTTCGAGAACTCACTTTCCCAGGTTTAGATACGGCTCCAGCGTATCCGGCAGGTTCAGGCTTCTTGAACACCGGAGTGCCCTGAGCCTGTTCTGCGGGGTGCCTTGTCAGAGGGGACCTGGAACGGTCCTCTGCTCTGACCTTTGGTTTTGTCGTGCTCTGACCATTACCGTTGCCGCCACGGTTCTGGTCTCTCCTGCTCCTTTCACGAGCTCTCTTTGCATCCTTTCCGGATTCCTCGCATTTCTGCCAGAGAGACTCGTGCATGTCCAGTTTACCCTTTCCAGGAGTCAGGACTATCTTTGCTCGGAGTTTCGAATCCTTGGTCTTCGGAACTTCGCAGAGGACTTGGTCCCCTGGTCGGATCTTAGACCAAGCATCCTCGCTCAGGCTATCGAACTCCTTCATGAGTTCCTGATGAAGCTCCATGATGCGCTTCCGGGCCCCGTCCAAACCTTCTGCGTGGCATTTCTTCTGGTGTCTAGCCAGATCACTACGTCGGTTGTATTGCACCTTCGTAGTACACTTCTTGCCCTTCTTACCATAACTCGGATCACAAATGTAAACCGGGTGATGGTGGAAGTGGGCCTCTACCAGATGCCTTTGGAACCGGGCTGGAGTACTCCAGGTCCGGATCGAGACATCACTCGCATCCTGGCAGATAGAGAAGGGACAGGACTTTTGATCGTCACCGTACCACTTCTCTAAAGCCCAACGCAGCTTCCTCCTCTGGGTATAAGTATAATACCCTTCGGTGTGGTTTAGCATAAGCCACATCTTTCGATAGGCTTTGCTCGGATTGGGGTCCTCGTCCGAAAGGCGCATCCAATCTTCATCATCCGACTCATCGTTCTTATTGATTGAGTCTGGACAGGCATAGAGGGTAGAGCCGTCCTTCTTAACTCCGTACGCACAGTCGGAGAAACACGTCGGGATCCGGCTTTTGAATCCGGATTTGGCGTTAGCCCAACGTTCGGCCTCGGTTTGAGTTGATGGAGTGGCCTTCTCATCATACTCAACCGAGGATTCGTGCACCGACTCCTCGTCAGACGACTCAACCTCCATGGCAGTACTACCAGTGGTTGAGGTGCTGGGTTTCGGCTCGGCTCTCGCAGAATCCGGGAGATTCTTGAGCTTCCGAGCAGCGGATCGTCGGTTCTTCCTCCGGTTCCTGGGTTCCGGATGTGCTGGAGGTCGTGGCTTCTACTGGAGTAGTAGTGCTGCCGGCAGCTGATGTAGCACTGGCGGAGCTTCTGGTGGCAAGCTTCAGGTCGGGGATAGGAGGTGCGGGTGCTTCCGCGGCCCTCTTAGCCTCTTCCTGTGCCTCCTGTTCGGCAGTCATGCGGCGGACAATAACCGTCCGAAGGGCTGCAGCTCGGTCCAATCCGATTAGTGAATTGTTCTGGACATCCACCAATTCCTGTTCGGTTATGTAGTAACCGTCGTCCCACTGCTCGAAGTTAGCAGCGGCCTCCCGGAATTCCTTAGTGGTCCGGCACGGCGTCCGGATAGCACTAGGGCGTGGGTAGGTCTGGCCATCGGTATCCCAGACACAGCCTACCCAGTTAATGTTCGTAGCCTTGACGTTCCACAGGGACTTGTCAGGCTTCGGATACGCTCCGAGCTCGAAGGCTCGGTTAGCTGCGTACACGGTTTCACGGAAACCGGCGTCCACCATAAGTCCCCGTTGGAACCACGGCCAGTCTCGAAGCCACTCGGGAGGCATCCTGGTCAGCTGTTCGGGAGCCATGACGCCCTCGATAGCTATCCTGACTTTCGGGTCCATCCTGACTGGTGTCCCGTCCGCGTAGGTCACTTGTGCCTGCAGTTCCGGGTGGACATACAGGTAGCGACCATCATAACTAGCTGGAAAAGGCTCCGCCACTGCTGGCTTCCACTCATCCTTCTGTCCGTCAACTTGGGTAGTTTCGGACTCTGTCGCTGCGGGTTCAGCACTCGCAGTCGCTCCGGATCCCTCTGCTGGGAGTGGAGATAGCAGTTTCTCTGGCTCATTGAGTGAGAATGAAGCCAGCTTCTCCTCGAACGAGCGATCCGTGGGTTCCTCCACGTCCATCATCTCGCTCTCTTCCTGTGTAACAGGCGACAAAGCTTCCGGAAAAGCTTCTGCGGACGGAGTCAGCTTATCCGGGTCACCGGATAGCTTGGCTGCAGCTACGGATTCCTCAGCCATGACTGGGGAATCGACCACGGGAGTAAACTACTCCTTTTTCCGGCTTTTACGGCGCCGGGGCCGGCACAAACGGAGTCTGTCTACCAGGAGACAGACTCTGGAGGAGCAGCGGGGGGTTTGCTTAGCCGGTAAAATCCAAGAAGGGAGCGAGCTTGACCGTCTTGGACGTTACCGAAAACAAATATGGCGGCAGGCCAGCTTTCGTGACGTCATTTCCCCGCGGTCCGCGAGGTCACGAGAGGTCAGCCGAGACTGGACACGGTGACGTCATGCGGAAACGCACGTGCTACAGGCGGTACATCAACAAACTGATTGTTTTTAGGTAATTATCGCTCACCCCGATGACTCGACTGGGGATTTAAGTGGAGATTATGGAAAGCTTAAGCAAATCCACCGGATTATCCGTCCACTACCCATTGGTACATCATGCGGGGGCGACAAATAAGCCTTTAGGGTCAGTTGTCATCCGTTCCTCTAAATGTAAACATTACACTCGTTGTGTATACAGGTTAGGTCACTGCAGTCCTCTGGGCAATTCGGGGGCTGCGGCGAACGTATCTCCCCTTCTCGGATAGTTCTTTATCGGACCTGACAGTCTGAAGAGCTTTCTCTAGGTGCTTCTTAGCCTTAGAAACACCTTTCCTCTTCTTTTTGTCTTCACCTGCCGAGACTTTTTTAACTCCCCCACGCTTAATCGGTGTTGGCGTGGGTGTCACTGATTCTGAACACTTTTTGGGTCTATCCTGACCACGCTTCACTGTAGTGTTCTTTACCTGGTCTATTATGCGATTCTGATTCAGGATCCTTTCGGAACCTTCACCATACATTTCTGTGGAGGTCTCCCTCCCAGACCATCTCCTTAATCTAGCCACATTTGACTTATAGAGTCGACCAAGGTCAGATTTAATAATTACGGTACAATCACTGATAATTTGTGTTATAGTAAAGGGACCGTCCCAATTAGACGCTAATTTTATGTGTCTAAGTGGTTCATGTAATCTAAGGACTCTGTCTCCGGATTGGAATTTCCGATGTTTTAGATCGGTATCGTATCCTACTTTCTGCCATTTGGCACTTTTCTCCAAATCAATTCGGACAGACTCATATGCTTTTCTAAATCTGTCTCTTAAACATTCCACAAAAACTACATGGCAAGGTAGTTCAGGGTCCATTCCTACGACTCCAAAAACTAGGTCAGCAGGCATTATCAAATCCTCTCCGAATACTAAAAGGTTCGGAGAACAATTTGTACTTGAATGTACTGTACTATTATAAGCATGTGTCACAAAATGACATTGCTCATCCCAGTCATCCATATGTTCATTAACGAGTGACTTTAGGACTTGGATGAGGGTTCTATTGAACCTTTCCACCAATCCGTCGCTTTGTGGTCTATACGGATTGGTTCTAGTCTTGCAAATAGCCAAGTACTCGCACATACCCTGCCAGAGATTTGATTCGAATTCTCTGCCTTGGTCACTGTGTAACATTAATGGTACACCGAAGCTTAGTACCCAACCTTTTACAAAAGCTTCGGCACAAGTAATTGCTTTGTGGTCCGGTAGTGGAAATACTTTAGTGTATTTCGTATAATAATCACACACTACCATCATACAGGTATTATCATTAGCGGTTGTATTAAATCCACTAATAATATCTACCCCGATTCTTGCGAATCTAACTCCGAAAAGTTCTTGGGATAGGGGAAGTTTGCCCATCCCGGGTCCGGGTTTGTTTTTACAACAATCCGGACAGGTGGTTACCCATCTTTGCAAGTCCCGTGTCATGCCAGGCCAATAGTATTTCTTGGAAAGTCGTGCTAGCGAGCGTTTCCTTCCGAAATGACCACTGGTCCGATGTCCATGACAGAAGTACATAATGTCATGTCTCATGGCATGTGGTATCACCACTTGCATGATTCTATCACCATTATTACATGGCTTCCAACGGTATAACACGCCTTTCCGGACTTCAAGCTCGGTCCATTGAGCAAGAAACCTTCTCATTTCTCGATTTTCCAGAGAGACCTCTGGTCTAACTGGACATATACCCTTTGGTACTAATTGCAGTAGCTGTGCAGTTATCGAGTCAGCTTCCTGGAAATGTTGTATGTGATCCATAGACCAATCCAGTATACTGGCAACTAGGGGTACGAATGGTCTTCGAATCCCTGCTAACACTGCCTTATGAGCTCCACAATCAGTACAATCCGGATTATCACATTTCCGGATTGGTATTCGAGACAAAGCATCAGCATTTAAATGCTTAACTCCGGGTCTATGCTGAATCTGTTGATGTTCAAGCCCATATTCGGATAAATGGGCTAGCCATCGGCCTAACATGCCTTCAGCATCTCGGAAGTTCAGTAGCCACCTTAAAGAGGAATGATCCGTACGCAAAGTAAAGTTCGTTCCCCATAGAAAATGTTTGAACTTCTTGGTATATACGACTACTGCTAACAACTCTCTTTTGGTTGTGCAGTAATTGCGCTGGGTCTTGCTCAGTGTATTGCTGGCAAAGGCAATTGGCACTTCTCTCCCATTTTGGACTTGCGAGAGAGCTGCACCAATGCTATCATTACTAGCATCAGTATCCAGTATGAAATGATCCGTCTCATTCGGATATTGCAATACGGGAGTACTCGTGAACAGGTCTTTTAGCTTTTGGAAAGCGGTTTCCTGTTCATGCGTCCAAGGAAATTTTTCCTTGGTACTTCCTGGAGTCCAGTTAGCTATTGCTTGTAATGGGTAACTGACTCTAGAATAATTCGGAATAAATTCCCTGTAATAGGAACAGAATCCTAAAAAGGACCTCACTTCTTTGGGTGTTTTAGGTCTATTCCAATTCGTAACTGATTCGATTTTTTCCGGATCAGCCTTTATTCCTTCATCACTGATGATGCGGCCCAAATAATTTATGGACTTTCTAAACATGTGGCATTTCTTAGGTTTCAATTTGAGACCATTTGAAATAATACGTTCTAGTACCATTTTTAGGTTATTAGAACATTCTTCGAATGTTTTTCCGAAGACAATGACATCGTCTAGATATACAAGACATCTTTTCCACAATAAATCACTTAGAATTGTTTCCATCATTGCTTCAAATGTTGCAGGTGCATTGCACAATCCAAACGGCATTACATTATATTGGAATAATCCAATATGACTTGAAAATGCAGTTTTCTCCATATCTGAAGGGTTCATTCCCACTTGCCAATAGCCTGATTGCAAGTCTAGGGTACAAAACCAACTGTTTCCTCCTAAGGAGTCAATGGTTTCATCTATTCTCGGTAATGGATACGAATTCTTTTTCGTTATTCCATTCAACTTCCTGTAGTCTATGCAGAAACGGATAGTACCGTCTTTTTTTGTTACCATACACACAGGACTACTCCATGGACTATTGGAAGGGACTATTACATCCTGTTCCAACATCTTGTTTATTTCATCCTCAGCTACTCTCTTTTTTGCTAAGGGTAACCGTCTATACGGTATCTTAAAGGGTTCGGCATCCCCAGTATCTATTTTATGTAATACCTTATTTGTCGTACCTAGTTTTTCACCAGGTTTGGCAAAGGCAGTATGATACTGACAGAGCATATCATAGAACTCTTTCCGGTGTTCCGGATCTTCTAATGAAGTTTCTTCATACAACTTAAGTAAGTCTTCCGAAATTTCATCATCTCCTGTTACCTTCTGTAAGCTTAGCTTACTATCCGTTACAGTTTCCGAAAGGGTCACGTTTCCAAAAACTTGTCCCTTTTTCAAGTAGATAGTAGTGTTTCCAGTATTGGAGACAGGTACTACCGACCAGGATGCATTTGCTACTATCGTGTCTACAGAATTTAATCCAATACCTGACAAAGTAACTACATCCGGTTCTATCACTGCAGGTTTGTTACGCATTGCAGGATCACTTCTTACAAGCACATCACAGGCTACTCCCGGAGGGATTCGCACAGTGTGTGCCACACTAGCCATACTGCTCACTTGTCTCAGTGCACATCTAACCTTCACGGGATACGGGTATCTCACACTCAACACTCCTGTTTGGGGTTCCAATACAGCACCATACAGGGATGTGAAATCCAACCCGAGTATCCCCTCATCTGCTATATCCGCAACGGTGGCGCTCATGACATAGTCATGTATACCATCTAACTGTAGTCTCACACAAGTTCTACCATACGTTTGCAAGGTACTGCCGTCGGCCGTCTGAGCACTTCCTCCCGATTTGAGAGTATCATGTTCATCCGGTATAAGGTCGTAGAACCCCCTGGAGATACAAGAGTGGCTAGCTCCCGTATCCACGAGGAATTCGGCAGACCTTCCGTTAACAGTAAGGCAAACATACCAACGCCTTCCGTTTAGAACAGAGGGCATGTCCGTGACAATCGGAACGTCATTTTTCACACCAGGAGTCAATCCACATCCTTTTAAGAATTCCAGACAAGGATGACCCGGGGGCAGGTGGGCACCACAGACCTTGGCTAACGAATAGCCACCTGCCTCGTTACTGATATTGGGTTTCCCCTGTGCTCCCATAGCACCTGTTATATCAGCTTCCCTAACCTTCCGGGTGTCTACAACCACCTCGGTGTTAGGCGATCTTGTTACTTCATGTGAACTATCATCACGGATGGTGATATCATGGCAAGATTTGTCACTGGGATCCCCTTCTTTGCCCCTCGGGAGACCCCTCCTTAGTTTTCCTCTGTATTTACTCCAGAGACACTCTCCTGTCTACGAGGGACAGGTTTTTCAGCCATACATTCTGGAGCATAATGCCCCAGTTTCTGGCATCTGAAACATCTCCTCTGAGATTTGTCAACTCTCGGTCTCTTTAGAGCTTCTGTTAATCCGGCTAATAATGTTTCCATCATGTTAGTCGGAGCAACAGTGGCTGCTGCAGTTGGGTTCGCCGTAGAGGCTACACTGCCAGGTTGAGTTGATCCGGAAGCTGTTTTACCAGCAACTGATCCTCCTCTCCCTCTCGAATGTACTTTCCTATACCGCTTTTGTCGGTAATACTTTCCAGCTACATGCACTGAACCAATATAATCTCCGTTTTCATCGGAGACATATTCATCTTGCTCATCAACTTCATTCGATTCAACCGGAGCTAATTGGGAAGTATCGTATACCGGAGCAGGTGTACCTCCGTATTGGAATGGAGCTGCTCTTATTGGATTAGGTCCGAGACCTACCAGACGTTTCTTCATGTCATGTCCATCGATTGCTATGAACAGATCACTGAAGGAAGTGTCATCTTTCCAAGAGTCCCAGACCACTTGCTTGTGATCCGGATCACGCAATCCACTGTAGAATTGTATAAACAATTCTTGTAGATAACAATCATCATCATGAGCCCAATTTGGACGTGCTTTTGAAAGCAAGTCCTGTAGCTCCAAACCAAAGACTTTGTGTGATTCTTTAGGTTTTTGTGTCCTCTTCTTAAAGCTTACCCACGGATCTTCCCTAACGATTGATCCGAAAAGGTATGCGGCACATTCGACCAATTGATCATAGGTACCATATATTCCGTAAGCTGCTCTCCATTGGTTGAGAGCTACTTTTCCGCCTTTATTTAACCAACAAATCAAATATGGCAGAGCTTCTTCTTTTGTCCAGCCACTACAATTGACTTCGTCAACAAAAGCTTGATACCTGTCCTTCCATGGATCATTAGAATCACATGGAGGGGGTATCCGTGCCTGCCTACGTGCCGGATTATTACATCCGCGTAGTCTATCTGCTTCTCGCATGCTCCAGTTCATGACTTCCATGCCGTCTGCTCCCTTTCGGTAGCAGTCGATGCCAAGGTTTTGTATACATTGGCTTCTATCAAAGATGGTTTGCATCCCTGCAGGCATAGAAGTTCTCCTGTTAGGTTTCCTGCCATCTCCTCCTGATCCTGATCCTCCGAATCCGGATCCTCCTGGGCCGCCTGGAGGGTTTCCTCCTGGTGGACCATTATTATTATAGCCTCCAGATGAACCACCAGGCCATCCACTATTGTGACCGGTGTTTCCAGAAGAAGCGTGTCTAGGGTAAGAATCATTTTGGTTCCATCCCTGGTTATAGCTATTACCATTCTGATAATTGCCACTTCCCGATGGATTATAATTATTTCTATATCCATAGGAAGATGTTCTCGGTTGGTACGTACCGCCGTTGATATTGTTTTGTGGCGGATTTGGTCTCGGAAAACGTCCATCAGTAGGACCATTACCAGAACCTGGGGGTGGATTCGGTAATCTTGGTACTGCTGGTGTACTGTGGCCGGGTTGGGGGAAATATGAAGGTGGTGTCAACATATGTCTCATTGGTCCGGGTGCTCTTGGTTGTGCCACGGGTGAATTATTATTATTCCCTGTAGCACCATCGTGAGTCGCTTTGATTTTGTGACTCAAATCTGGTATGGGTGGTGCTGGTCCTATCGTATCCAGCATTGAAACTACTGGTTTAGATGCGGTTCCATTTACTGCAGCATTATCCGGTTTCTTATAGATTCCGGATACCACATTCTTGTCAGCCCCATCATCAACGAATGGGCTGTATCTAATTGGGGTTGCATCTTTAGATGTCTTTCCCAACATTGTAGATACCACAGCTGGGTCTATATTACCTATAGTTAACTGGGCTGCTTCTACATATTTATCTAGAGTTATTGCAGTGGCCTGCAATTCCTGAAGCTCATTCGTGAGTTTCTGTCTATCCTCCTCCAGTTGTTTGTTGTAAGCTATGATGCCTACCCGGATGGTTTCATTGTCTTCAGCTTGTTTACTGCACTGAAGTTTCAATTTATCCAACTCATCCTGATAATGGCGAATTTCGGATTCGAATTTTGTCTTATCAAGGTTTAGTTGGTCGTTCGTATCTATGTATGTTTGGATACGAATGTGCCTATTATCATATTCTTTATTGAATGATTCTCTCATAGATTGAAGTTTTAGTTCTTCAGTCTCGAGTTCTTTCATGTACTCGCTCCTTCTGGCTTCGAATTCCTTTCGCATGCCAGTTAGGTCCTCTTCCATTTGAAGTTTTTCATGCAATACTTCATCCTTAGCTTTGACCAAGGTATTTAAATTCTCGTTCAAAGTTACATAAGTTTCATTCAACAACAGGACATCCGGTCGTTTTAATTCTTCACCTTCCGGTACCGCATAGGTTAAGTCGCCATCTATAGCGCTATAATCTAATATTGGTAATTCGGGCCTGGGTAACCTATAAGGTAGTTCCCCGAATGTTACCCTTTTTCGCATTGGTGCCGGATGTTCTGGGTTAGTACTACCACCGACTTCGAACATCGAATCACATAATTCGTCAACAATTGAATGCTGGCCTATTAAGTTACTATGTCTCTGTATGGACTGTTCGCGTCGTACAGAGTCTGGCAGATTCTCTTCACTATCATTATAGTGGGGTCCGGGATCTCTCCAAGATGCTGATTCTGCATCTTGTGAGTCCGAATGGGCTTGGAGCATTAGCGTTCCATTTCCATTCTCTTGGGCAAGTGATTGCCCTGCTGGGTTAGCTTCCCTGAGGGTGTCTAACCCATGTACTAGCCGTTCGGACGTTATAACGTCCGGGCTATACACCAGAATTAACTGGTCACGGCACCAGTGTAAGGGTTTGTGGCCTTACGGACCTGGGGGGTTCGGGTCTTACGATTCGGAAAGAAAGAGTAAGACAGTATTCCAAGTGTATGCCAACGGTTAGGTTTATTACTTAATGCACACTCACGGCTGCCGAATGATATCAAAGAGGCAGCTAATATTAAAAGACAGTGGTTTACATAGTGTGGAGGCCAGAAGGGCCTCTGACGTAGCGGCTGAGCCCTGGGCTTTATATACGGACCCAGGTGTTCGTCGTCAGATGTCCCCACAGACCCGGATCGGTGCTGCCACCTATCCGGAACCTGAGGAACGTCCGACGACTCGACTCACCCGCCACGTCAGACGGTACCCAACTCCTATGGTTTAGTAAAGTGTACCTCTACAATGGGAAGAAGCTGTAAGATACCCACCTCCGTCTATGCTCTGGAGCATCTGGCCCTGCACTGTTGCCGCAAGGGAATCGGATGGCATTTTCATGCTCTCATAGTCCACACGTGTAGATCTATATGGGTCATAACATGACCACTCTATATCTTTCTGCGATGGGTCTCCGCTCTTCAGATCTGGAGGCTGCATTCCTTTGATTCCTAAGAATATATTATTTAATAATCCAATAAAAAATACATCAAAAAAAGTAAATTGGACAGTAGATATGAAAACATATCCATATATTCACTTGAAATGTGTTAAAGTTGGACCAACATATACAACTTACATAAGAGACAGGAGACATGATATATTATTACATTTTTCCACCTACTGTCCGAGTCCAATTTACTAACAAAATAATACTGTAAGATGACATATATTTTTATTTGTGACAGTGAATAAGAATATTACAACCAAGAGATACTCACCTAGTATTACCTCTGTGCAACAGAAGTCACATGCTGCCTGCTCAAGGTCAGTCAGGAAATGTTTGTCATCCTTCTGGCCACTCCCCGTCTTATATATCAAGTCTATGTTCTGACGCTGCAATGAAAAAAAAAATAGATAAGAGACTAAATAATTATGTCTTACAGGAAAATTAACAAAAAGCATTAAAAGATAGGTCACAAAATTTATTAGAAGATGAATTATACACATGTCCGCATATAAAATAAATAAAAAGTAAAAATATATGTACCTTGCGCTTGGCGTCTTGACAGAAGTATGTTACTTTAGATTTACACCCATCCCCATCTCTGTCCTGGCCCCCGTTGGCATTCACGTAAAAGGATGGGAAAAGTTATATTTTAATTTGAAGATGCATGAAAAACACAAGTAGAATACAGCTTTGGGTCTAAATGAGGACGTTTTTTTTAGTCTATTGGATAACTTGTAGAATAATTCTATGTGACACATATAGGTAACATGCACATGTCGGAGGTAGGTATAAGATTTCTATGTCTTCATGTGATAAGTGTCTACATGTATTTAAGCAAAGAAAAAAAATTATTTTACCTGCGAGTTCCTCCCAAGCCAGTTTCTTGAGGGTTATTCCATTGGCATAGCATTTGAATTTCCCTTTTAACACAGGTTTAAGATGGTTTGCCCCGTGTATCAGAGCCCGGGTCTCGTCGTTCTGCCAGTGAAGAGACTTCTTGCGTGGAGATTTCCCGGTTTTGGTTCTGCTCCCCTGGGAAGACGTGTAAGAGGGAGCTTCTTCTTGCTCTCCTTCCTGTTTGGTAGAACTACTGTCAACAGAGGTTGAAAGGCCTATATCACTGCTGCCTTCTGAGAGAGCACTTAAAAAAGAGGCGGCCAAAGAGGTGAAATCAGTTTTTCCGGTAACTTTTCCTCTGCCTCGGCCCCTCCCCCTTCCCCTTCCTCTGGAGCCTCCTCTGGATCCTCTGCCAGGAGGAACATAGGTAGGGTCCTTGATCTTTTCTTTCTTAGGGTCAACAGAGGGTCTTAGAGAAGAAGCAGGAGACACTGGAGGAAAGTGAGAGGGATGCTCGGAACTTGGGGCCTTCCCTTTTTGTCTTTTGGAGGAAAGGTCTGTTTTATTCTGAAGGTTCACAGCTTTCATCAGACATGCTGTCATGTAGGAAATAGCTTGCTGTCCTGCATCCCCAGGAAACATTTCAGGCGAGATAAAGTCAGTATCGTCTTCCTCTTTTCCCTAGAAAAATTAATTCAGTTTAAATGAGTGTTACTTTTAATCACTAAATAAATTAACTTTAAATCAGTGTCGACTTAAGAAAGTGCTACTATCCAAATACAGAACTGGGCACACAAACGACCCCCATGGATGCCGCCATGTCCCCCATTGTCTGGGTCGGTTTGGCATGTTCCAACCTTCATATCTCGGTCGTTTACGCAGCTACAGCCTTCATATTGCACATGCGCTGAGGCTGAGTTGAATATGTCAAGTTACCACTGCCCGCTTCCCGGGCGCTTTAATTGCGCTGGTTTGTCTGTAGTGCATTCGGAGGTTGAAACCGTCCCGGTTGCATAACTTCCCTAATAATGGGAGTACGGCCTTGATCTTGGGCTCATGTTGACCATCTAATTATGGCCATTACATGAATGCTTTCATATTTGACCTAAGTTGCTCAGGAGCGATGCTAGGGCGACCGGAAGGTAATGGCTTCGTTACTTATGTAACCTATTGTTCAGTTTTGGGGGTGCTCAGACACCCATGACGGCGTCAGCGGTGCCCAGGCACCCATGACGGCCGGTTGCATTCACTTACAAGTTATTATATTGTGCACTGGACCATGAGGTCGGTCTCTTAGACTCTTAAAAGCATTATATTGTGCACTGCACCATGAGGTCGGACTCTTTGATGTTGTAACCTATGTGTCTTTGCCCTAGCTGGTGTGCAGTGGGGCATGAACGCTCACATGGAAGTACAGTGTATTGATTTCTTATATATTCTTTGATTAATACAATAATATGTTAAGATAATTGGAATAATATAATGGTATATGATAGAATAAGAAATTAATACATTGTACTTCCATGTGAGCATTCATGCCCCACTGCACACCAGCTAGGGCATGAACGTTCACATGGAAGTACAATGTATTAATTTCTTATATATTCTTTGATTAATACAATAATATGTTAAGATAATTGGAATAATAAAATGGTATATGATAATTATGTTATTCCTGTTAAAGAAAAAATGTTGATACAAACTGACCTAATTCTTGGTATACCTTCAGGATGCTATGGTCGCATAGCACCGAAATCAGGTCTTGCTCTTAACCATTCTATTGATGTCGGTGCAGGGGTAATAGACAAAGACTATAGAGGAAAAATCGGTGTTTTGCTTTTTAATTTTGGAAATCAAAACTTTGAAATAAAACATGGAGATCAAATAGCGCAAATAATATTAGAACAAATTCTCATCCCTGTCCTTGAAGAAGCTTCTGAACTTGGTGAAACCGAAAGAAATGATCAAGCAAAGAAATATCTACCTCATCAAAAAAAGAGAAGGACGACTCAAGTGAAGAGAGGGATGTCACAAGTGAAGAAGAGTCATCTGATGAAAAAGAATCATCTGAAGAAGAAGAAGAATCATCTGAAGAAGAACTATTTTATTCAGCTTCTTCTTCTATTAACGAAGAAGATGAAAAAGGATCTAATAAAATCGAAGAAGGATCTAATGAAATCAAATCAACCAATGAAGAACCAACTCCTGAAAAGGGATCCAATGAAACTGACTCAACTGAAAATAAAGCAGCAAATAAAGAAATGTCTTTAGACCAACTGATAAAATTACTTCTACATACTGACAAATTTATCCATGAAATTGATTCAATAAATCAAATCATTCATATACCATAAAAGTGCCCCTCTCTCAATGTAAAATTACTCTAATAAAAAAATAAAAATGAAGTTTTATGTTTTAAAAAGTATATTAAAAAACAAATACCTCTATGATAAAGTTAAAGAACAAAATACCTCTGTGATAAACTAAAAAGTTACTGAAATGATAAAAAAAACACCAATGAATAACGATACAACAAAAGTGCTACTCAGCATCTTACAAGATTCCAATTACAGTGTTCAAAATTCTGATAATAATAATCTTATACTACAAAATATTTTTCCATATAAAAATACTAAAGTAATTACTTTTACATTAAAAAATGATACTGCAGAAACATTTTTAAACAAATGGAAAAACAATAATGAAAAGGATTATATTGAAACTTCTTCTTTTCTAAATGAAGTATTAGAAAGTTTAAGAAAGTTCATTGATTCAATGTACTTTGTAGACCACTTTGGAATTAAATGGCAAGTTCGAGCAAATTCAAGATACAGCAAGATATCTATAGTATTTCATGGAGATAATCCTATCAATGAAACAACTATACTGAATCCTATCAAAGAAACAACTACAGTGCTTGAGTCTAAAGTATATAAAGATTTCATCACGTCATTAAAATGTCAATGGACTATTCTGGGTATTTTTCATTATTTTACACATTTATTAAATTCTTCGCCACACACGCTCAGGCCCTGCTCACAAACTTACAGCTCATTCCCCCCAGTGTGTACAGTGATCTGCTCTTACATCACCCATAACAGGATGTTATGGAGCCGGACCCATTCCATTTCTGGGCACTGACTCACTGGGAGTATCACAACATACCAACATACCTAGGTATATAAGACCCGGTGAGCAGCTCCTAGTCATCTATTCTACTTCCTTTATTCTACACACAACCTCCCTAGTATCTAGAACCTTCGACAGGTTGAGCTATAAGCTTAGGGGCAGTGCCTGCATGCTGGCGAGTGTATCATTGTTACCACCTACATGTACACTCTGTCATTATGCAATAAACAAGGATCAAAGAACTTCCCTGGATTCAGTGTTCATTACAACATCAACTTGTAACGGTTCGTTGACAAAAATCTGCAAAATTTCAATATTTCGATCATCAAACAATTACATTCAAAAGTGAATTTCAAAGTCTATGAAAAAATATGTGTAACTCATTCACCGCCTCACTATTCATCAATGATGAACCAATTACTTGTTTTCCTGGCTGGAAACATATAACTGAAATGATACCACCAAAAAGGAATAAATTAGATTATCTTTGGGATCGTCTCACTGTATAATGTCTTTCAAAAGGAACAATAAAAAAACTATAAATATTATGACTTCTTGTTTTACTTATAAAGTATAATAACATGTCTCACAATCTACATTTTCTCGAGAAATAAAGGTCTTTTCTGGATATTCCTAAAATAAGGTCTTCTCCGAATATCTTAAAAGATAGGTCTTCTCTGAATAATCCTTAAAACATAGGTCTTCTCTGAATAATCTGAATAATTGGTCTTTTCTGGAAAATATCCAGAAAAAAAAACTATTATACTACTACTCTCGGTTGCCAGCTGATCGCCGACACCTCACTCATGCTGGAGACCCTTCCCCAGTGTTCCCCTGTCTCTGCAGATGCACCTCCCTGTTCCTTACGGAGGGCAGTGGACTCTCTGTTCAGCTGTTTTTAACGCTCTCATTTATCCGTCCCTTTTACCGGACAGTGTTGCTGAAAAAAGAAAGCTCTGTTAAACTAACATAACTCTTTACTGGAGCTTCATGCTGACCCTCCGAGGGAGTACCTATCATATTCATTCTAACAAGTGCACCTGCTCTGATAAGCACACTCCCCTCTTTTTGGACCCAACCATGGTGTCAAATCAGTGAAATGAAGTGTAAATATTAGGATTTTTAGGGAAAAAACAATGATTCTAGGCTTTTGGGGTGCGCTTTTTAGAATTAATACTCCAAAAAAGGTTTTGAGCATCTAACAATTAATTTTCCACACATGTGCACTTATTAGAATGAATATGGTATATATTGACACTATAGGGTCAGCATATTGGGTGAATGCAGCCGTGGGGAGTAACTTAGTTTTGGAATTCACCTCTCTTTTTAAGGCCAGTCAGAAACCTTCTGGTCAGAAAACCTTCAAACTCAGAATTACACCACACTGCTGACATATTAGGCCTAAAAGAAATTGTCACGTTCAGGTAAAGCTACCTACCCTAGTATATATTGGCCCTACCCTACCTTTTTTATGATGGTTTTAGGGCAAAGTAAGATATTTTGGCTCTTATCAAGAGATGGAAGATTCAAATTCGCCTGAAAATATTATTTTGACCCCCTTACGTGAACACAACAATTTTTTTAGGCATTATAAGTCAAGAACTAAACTTTTCATAGAAACAGAAGTCTAACCTGTGCTCTCTCCCTGTACTGTTGTCTTTTGGCCACCGCTTTTTCTTTGTCAGCATCTGGAACTCCTTGTTTATAAGTCTTGCGACTGTTGAGGGAACTGCGGGCCCTTTGGTACACCCTGTCATCTTCCTTATTCATAAGGTGCAGATATGGGGCCCACAGCTTGACTAAACTATTGAGCTCAGGGAATGGCATCCAAGGCCTCAGACTCACCAAAGGGACAGGAAAAGGGAACAGGCTCTGATAAGCTTCCTGCTCTGCCATCACGTACCTAGTGAAAATAAAAAAAAAATACCTGTATATTGAGCGAGAGAGATAAGAGACAGTATTCAGCAACAGAAGACACTGTAATTGATATAGGGCATGGGGAAAAAAAGATTTCCTGCACATAAGGGAGTGTTCAGGGGGGTTGGGGGGGCATACAAATTTGAGGCACTTCCCGAGGATGTGTGAAAATATGTATCCCCCCCACCTACAACCAAGCTCCCTTAACCAAATGTAACAAAACACAGAGGACTACCATCACGTATGAGAAGGGAACACTGCTCGGTCAGAAACCTCAAGTGTCAGGAGACTGCTACTACATTTGGCTTTCCCTTAAAACAAAGAAGAGAGGGCAAGGAAGAGAGGAAAAACACCAGGGAAACAAAGGTGTTCATGTAAGGGAAAGGGGGGAAGAGCCTCAGGGTCAAGATACGTTCCACACTGGCCCTGTGTTCTTTGTCAAGACATCGATCAGAAAGCTTCGAGCAGAAACCTCTCAGCTAGGTTTCTGACTGGGCGAAAATACGAGAGGAGGAAGGGGAACGCTGAGTTTAAAACAACTAAGAAAACTTTCCGAAGCAAGGATAACCCTAATTCTACATGGACCCCCTACCTCTTTTTGAGCCAGTTACAGCCTTAAGTTAGAGGAAATTTGGCTTCGTCGAGCAGAAAAGATGAGAAACACAACATAACTTACCGCCAAAAGTCAAACCAAACTACCGCAACAGGTTAGGCCTGGAGCGCGTGACCGGTGTGTGGGGAGGTAGCTCGAAAAAGAGACTGTAGGGGCGGTTTCGCGCGCTTTCTGCCTGAGCAGAAACCTCGTTGGAAATGGAGTCATGGTAGAAAGGGGGAGCCAGGGGGAACGGAGGAAGGCAGAAAAATAAGCACTTCAGGTAGAAGGAAGGGGAAAAAATGGACTTACTACAGGACCCCTGCAACAGAGTTAAATACTGCAATTGAAGAGGCAATGGGAAGGAGAAGGAGGGAATTTGGACCCGGTCAGAAACCTCTTTGGGAGATTAGGTGTTCTAGAAAATTTTCCTTCTCAGTCACTTCCTTAGTCTGGAAAGGAACAAAAAGCAGAGGGAACAGAAGCCAAAAGATGGGCCCATGTGTTCTGGGTTGAAACCAGTGAAAGAGGGAAAAGGAGAGCCCAGGGAAACATCATGGAGATGACTGGTCAGAAACCTTGATGCCATAAAGAAGGGGAAAAAGGGGGGAAAAGGGAGGAAAAGGGGGAGGGGAGGATTGAGAAATGGGACAGACGTGAGGAGACACATTTTCTCTCTATCAGCTGCAGGAAAAGAACATTGAAAATGCAAGGGTACACTGCTAGGACTGTCAAGAGAGGAGAGACCTGTTCCATGAGAAAAGGACAAAAAAAGAGGATGCCCTGTGCTGCCAGTTCAACACCGACCCAACTAAAGATGGACAGGACAAGTACCCATGGACCATGAGGAAGATGGAGGAAGAGAAAAAATAGTACCTTTCTGTGACCAAATTTAAACTAGAGGCTCAAATAACATTCCGTAACGGTTGGTCAGAAACCTCAGTCAGAAACCTCCCTGACGGAGTTGCATCACATTGGTGAGAACGATGCACAGATTATGGGAGACATTAAATATCAGTATTTCCTCCAACAAAAAACATTCACAAAGAAATTTTTACCATTTCTTTCAAAATTTACCAACCAGTTTGACTTTTCCATCAAACATCAATTATGATCAGGCTTGGAAAATAATCATGAAAGAAACATGGAAGGGCATTAAGTTACAGATCACTCATTCAATTGAACAGGATTTAGCAGAGATAATGGATCTAGATCTCACAGAGCCACTGTTGGGACAATAAAGTAGCCAAGGCAGGTGATGCAACCCATATCTAATTGCAAGGTGATAAGGAGAAAGGCATCTAGACATGAACATGATTCAAAGAGATTAAAACAGACCCTCCTGCTATTCTCTATTGTGATCTATTGGAGACTCCATTGTCATGTTTCCATAATACATTCCCAAGCCCTATTTCACATAATTATCTGAATACCTCCATGACGCTATTTACTGGCGGTGAAGATGAGGATGAAAGTCTCAGACAACATTATACTATAGAGTTTGAATATATGATATAATTGATATAGAATGCCAAGGAAAAGTCCCAGTAAAGGAAATTCCCTCATTATTCACTTATAGGGTTTTCTTCTTTAACTGTAAAAATATACCTAATTTCGATAGATTCAACACAATTCACATCATTTTGTGAATGGCATTTTAAAAACACATACCCTAGGTATGACCTGGATGTGTTATCTCATCTAAATTCACATATGTCTGGTCAGTAGAAGAATTGCAACAATGCAAATATGGAATAATATGCTATTTTCTATGTTTGACCTTGTAGAATATGACCTTGACCTCAAACAACTCAAACTCAAGTTTTCCAATTTGTGATTTGTATACAGAAGAATCATTATCTCACATAGCAAAGAGCTGGCTACAGAATTTATGGATTCATTCAAAAATGTTTGTGACCAAAATTTATAACAATTCTCGACCCGTGACCTTGGGTCTTACCCTCTGGCCCTTGATGGATTTTGTTTGATAGTTAGTATGATGTTGTAGGCATATCAGTGGGAAGAAAGAGTACAGTCTAGACAAATTTGCAGTTACTCCTGTGTATAAGCCCTTTTGGTGCCCAGTTGGACTGGACTATTAGGGTGGTTGGGGTCTGTCGGTCTCCCTATATGACAGGGTTTAAAAGTTTATCATGGAAATAGCTGAATTAGTGCCTTCTCATGTTTAGCAATCATAAAATGTTTAGCAATCATTATATCATTTTATCAACTACTAGTCCTTGAGCCCGAATGGGCTTTTATTGTGTCTGAGGGCCAATCTTCCACAGTAAACTTAACCAATACTTTTGTGATTGGTACATGTCTAGGTAACGCAAATTGGCTAGGCATCTGGTCTTCCCAGCTTAAGAGAGGACATGTTGTAGACTAAAGTTGTTGTTTTTTTCTCATGATGATATGTTTAAACTGAGAGAGAGATATCTCTGTGTGATGCTGCTACCTGATATCGCATATCGAAAATATTATTTTCCCTATCATATAAATGTCTGATTCTGCCCCACATCTCGTGGGCATGGTGGGATTCTAAATCAAAGCTGGTCAACCCAGATAGCTACCAACGTGATTTGGTGTCCTCAGATATATTTATAGCAATAGAAAAAGCATTACCAAGATTACTGCACAAATTTGACACTCAGCTACCTCTGGGCTCATGGAATGGATTAGAAGCCGCTACTGCAAGGCCAAGAACTTGAATCCCCAATTAAAGTGGCATCTAAGGAATATTTTTCAGAGTAATGAGTAGATTTTAAATAATCCCTGTGGATCAGCACCATGCTATCAGTGTAGGTCTTATCTCTGTGGGGACACACTTGTTGACATACATGTGTTTATGCATCTGGGCCTATGGCAAATATGATGTCCCTATCTTCAGCTTATCCAGATAGTATAGCTCTAATCGGTGGGTAAGGGAGTGCTCATCTTTTTTACTAGAGTAGGTCTTTACTATTTTGTACAGGTATTGACAGCACCTGTTTCTGCATTTTCACCTAAGTGGCATCTCGTATTCTTCTATTTCTAGATGTTTTGACAGCTTCAGTCTTCTGAGGTCAGTACTTCAGTTGCTACCCAACAACAATAGACTAAACACCCCTCCCATACAAACACTAGCTGATTGGAGAAGATTATTTTTATTGACCCCATCCTCTCCATCCCTCAACCTTTGATTAAGTGTGAGTTCTAAGTCTGGGCTATATACCAATGCATAGTACTCATCTCTAGTGGTTGAGTGTGAGACATTCAGCCTAGACCGATATATTATGTACATATCTTTATCATTTTCCCCTAAAGCCCCACGTATAAGTTGTAGCTTAAGGATTATTTCATGCAGCATACTATGCCTTATAACTTTGTCCTCACCTTGGTGGCAGCGTATACTTGGGGGTTTGTAGGTATAATCATAAGCGAAGAAATGCTTAATACTGTGTATTCAGACACTAGGTGAAGTTTATGGCCTTTTTCCTAAATCCATGGTGAGTTGTGTAAGCAAGGTTTTACGGTAGTTGGTTTGCACATAGATATATGGATAATCAAACAGTGTAAATGTACCTGTCCTATCAGACGCCGGCATCCATATTGTCCCATCCCGGGGGACCTAAGGTTACCTGACTGAGCTGGAAAACATCCACAAGAGCTGGGGAAGAATATTTGCGAAAAGTGACTGATAAGGACTTTTCCTAGCCTTCATTATAGCCAACTATAGTTGCCTACTAGTACTATAGTGAATGTGGTGTTGCTAAAACATTTGATATTTACAGTTCATCATAGCACGTTGTGCACATGTATGTATGTATGTATGTATGACCAGGTGAATATATGGATACATGAGTAAGGAGTCACAAATAATGTAGTGCATGGAAGATACATAGGAGTAATGCTGGCTACTTAATTCTCAGAGTATCCTCCAACTACCACCTAACATAAATCAGGATGTATCCACTCTGACATTCTCTCATTGAAAGAAATGTATGCAATAATTGAAAAGACTCTGATCTTTCTTCCAGACTAGCTATTTGAACTAGTCGTCTCAAGGAGAGCCACCATCCCAGAGAGTACATATTGCCTATTTGACATCCTCTAGGGTAGATTAACGTTGAGCCGGACACACACCTTGAGTTGGACACTTGAACATAAAAAGAAGTATTTGTACACTCTTTGGTTCAATAGAGCTATTTATTTCAAGGAACTAAAGCTCACCTATAGAGGACTGAGGACATATCACTGACCACCAACAAAGATGACAAGCAAGGTGGAAATATGTCTTGAAGATCTCAATCCAGAGGTAGGCAGCATTTCTGTATTTGAGCTCTTTTCTCTTTTTTTCCAGATTTTATTCCAAATGAATTTAAGAGAATCTAATACTTTGCAAGCTTCGGTTGTGTGGCAAATAGTCATGGAAATCTTTCAAACCTATAGTTTAATTCACGAGTTGGAAGTACATAGAATCCTACTATGTTCAATGAGGGTGATAATAGCCATGGAAAGCAAGCTTCAAACTATAAGCATGTCGTGCCTTTTAGCAAAACAGTGAGTCAAGGCCAAACTTCAATAAACATACTGCATAAAACATCCTCTCTTTGTCTCTCTTTTAGGATGGACTCCTTGAGGTCAGGGTCACACAAGACACAGGAGACGAGACCCCTGAGACACCAAGTCGACCCGTTACAGAACTCCAGTTCTCTATAGACGATGTACCACCATGGTATCTGTGTATCATTCTGGGCTTCCAGGTACTGAAGTATGGCATTAAATAAGATCAAAATTTGACTTTCTTGCCTGAACAAATTACACATTGAATGTGCACAGGCAAGCAGAAAAGCAGGTTGTTCTTCTTTCCGGCAGGTTTGTTTGTTCATAGGTTCAAAGGGCCAAGTAGATAATTTCATAAAGACCAAAAAATTGGAGAAATGAAATATTTTGTCCATAGATGTAACTTTAATATTATACAACATTAGTGCTGTAGAAACCTATTATTAAAGGAATGTCACTGGAACAACAATTGAAATCTTTAAAATGTATTTATATCTCACACCATTGATATAACGTATCGATTGAAACTATGAATGAGATAGTGATTCTTATATACTATATCTCAGCCATATAATAATTCAATCATTATTCACTAGATGGCACCTCTCTTACATACCAGCCACCGCAGGACGCAACTTCTTGACCTGGACTATGCCCCCGGGGCCTACAGACTGCCGCGTGGGAGTGACGCGAAAATTACGCGGACAGCAGTGGCTGAGGCGTGCCCTTTCCCACACTCCCCATGGCAAGTCTGGGAAAATGCCCCCAGGGCATCCATGGTAAGGATGATGCTCCCAGGACATGTAGGCCTATATAGGGTATTGGACTATGCCCTGGGGGCATCGTTTAGTACATGGATGCCCCCAGGGCATCGTCAATTTTTTTTATGCATGTATGATTATCCTTACTATGAATGCCCTGAGGGCATTGTCCCCCATTGTTCTCTGTACCATGCCCCTGGGGCATCCATAATATGGATGATGTGTGATGATGCCCCCAGGGCATAGCATCTACTTCTATATTATAGACTGAATACTATTATGTCCCGGGGGCATCATACACACCACAAATGCCCCTGGGGCATAGCCTTTCTTCTATAATCTGAAATCTACAATGGCATGCCCTGGGGGCATCAGCAATTCCATCAATGCCCCCAGGGCATTTTCGTTACTCCTACACAAGAAACGACTAAAGTATGCCCCAGGGGCATCACTGGCCCGAGAATGACCCCGGGGCCTTTCCTTATAAACTCACACCAGAGTCACAATCTGACACAGCACAGCACAGCAGGGACTGCTGTCACGCGTAGAGCAGCGCGTGAATGCCCCGGGGGCATAGTCCGGGTCGAGAAGTTGCGTCCTGCCCAGCCACCACCATCGAGGAGCACATCAAACTAGGCATAGGTCATTGCATTAACTATGATCATCTGGTTGTCAGTATTATCCTAGTTCTGTGCCTCCTGAGATCTGACAATTACATTTTAAACATTTTCACAATTGCAGCATTACCTGACCATGTTTGGTGGGACCCTGGCCATTCCACTCATCCTCACTCCTGCCATCTGTATTGGAGAGGATGGAGTGGGGAAAAGTGAAATCATCAGCACTATCTTCTTTGTCTCTGGTCTAGTCACCATATTACAGGTTACCCTAGGGAACAGGTAATCTTTGTTACATCTTGTGCTGCCATGCTATGTAGCTGTGGGTAGGGAAAGCAGTTCCTTAGAGTGATCATGTTTACAGATAAGTGATAAGAGCAGGATTGTCTTTCCAAAGTTATCCATAGTTGTCAGTGCTTCTTGCTAGCTAATCCATGGATGATTTGATATTGGTCAAGTGAAGTAGGCACGATTATCAAACTTGAAGCCCTACAGATCATGCTAGTTATCTAAATCTTTGCTGTAGTAGAGTTGAAATGTTTCTCATTATATTTGATTTTTATCCCGCACAATAGCATTGAGAATTAAAAGTTCATAAATAATTTAGCAGAAATTGTGCTACTAAGCTAGCTAGTTTATTGATGATTGTTGTTATTCCATTGTATTTACAGGTTACCAATTGTTCAGGGTGGTACCTTTGCCTTCCTCACGCCAGTCTTTGCCATCCTTAGTCTGGAGAAATGGAAATGTCCTTCAGGACCTCCAATAGGTAAGAGAAATGAGCATATTCCTTCCAAATCAGATTGTCAATTTTCTTTTGTCACCAAAACTAACCCCCATACAAAAACTGTTTTCAGAACCTCTTCATTGTTTCTTCAAACAAATCCTATGTGTACATTTTCTAAAACTATCATATCTTATTAGCATATTTGAAACTTTGAAATTTGAGATATGATTAACCAAACACCAGGATATTGGCATACAATTGTATTTCCTATCTAAAAAAGTCATTGCTGTGAATGCTTTTAGCTCTTTTCTATTCAGCTAGCTTCAGGCTTCAAGGTGAATTTTACATGAAAGTTTCTCTCAAAATGTATGTTTTACTATCATTATTACAGGGGGCTCAGTGAATGGCACCAACCTGACTGACCTATTCATAAACAGTACAGCAGAGCCATTTGACACATTAACATGGAGACGGGAAGTGTGGCAAACAAGGATGAGAGAGGTCAGTGGTTTTGGGGTCTGATGCTGATAAAGGAACAATTACCCATAAAGGCAGTCCAATTTAAAGTCATTTCAATATTCTTGGAGACACTCATATTCTAACTGCTGTTGCTGGGTAATGTAAAATCAATATTTTCCCATGGACATAGATCACATTTAAAAGCTTTGAGGAGGAAAAAGGATTTGGCTCAGCTTAAATGCTACCTCAATGCTGAACCTCTGAATAGCTTACATCTCAACTTTTGATAAAACAATTCAATGTTTGCCTTAGACTCTTGATCATGTAAATTATATTATTGGTGAATTGTATCAATGTCTTGATTTTAATGAAAAAATCTTTTTGTAACATTTATCTTTGATATACTTTAGATTCAAGGTGCAATCATTGTGGCCTCCCTCTTCCAAGTTGTAATCGGCCTGTCAGGGGCTATTGGTGTTGTCTTGCGGTTTATCGGACCTCTTGCTATCTGCCCAACTATTGCACTCATTGGCCTTTCATTGTTCGAGGCTGCCTCTACATTCTGTGCACAACAGTGGGGAGTGGCTATCATGTAAGTTGTGAAAATCATATGAATAGTTATGAAAATATTTAATTGGAAAGGATCAGACTATTGGACAAGTCTTTTCAACAGAGTGTCGAAATAAAAATTTCATATGATTGTTGACCTCAGAATATTCATATAAGATCTTTACGTTCTCCATTACAGGACCATTGCACTTATTGTGCTCTTCTCGCAGTACTTGCGGAACATTGATGTTCCCTGTTTCTCTAGGAAGTCCGGGGGAGGATGTACCCGCAAAGGATACCCAGTGTTCAAACTATTCCCTGTATGTGTCTCCTAATGTATCACTATGTATATGACATTTCAAATTGTGCTGTATATTTTGTTTTTCTTGCCTGCTTGCCTGACCTTTTTCTGCCTGCCTTTTGACTGTCTGCAAATGCCTTTTGCAAGTTATAATCATATATGATATATTGTCGGTGTTTGATACTTAAGAACTTCAAACTGGTATTTGCTCATTGCAATGGCAAAGCTCTAGAGGCTGCCTCTACTACCATGAGTCTGTACACACTGATGAATCTCTTTCCCCTACAGGTGATCATGGCGGTGGTGCTGGCCTGGGTGATCTGTATCATACTTACCTACAGTGGGGCTCTGTCCAATGTACCTGGTGCGAGGGGGTATGGAGCAAGGACCGACACTCGTCTCGCCGTACTCAATGAGGCTAACTGGTTCAGCATCCCATACCCAGGTAAAAAGGATTAGCTAGCAGTAATAATCATTTATTCACAATTATTTTGTCATGAAATAAAAGTGCATTTAGTTGGTATCATCATATAATCATTATTACTCCACCCAGGAAATTGTTGTGACTCCTCGTCAACCTGTGTGAAGTGGCTCACACATGTCGCTAGATGGAACACGACGTCGCTATAGCTAAAGATCACCAGGAATAGCAATGGTGGTGATCACATGGCCTCACCTCAGATGGTGATCACTCATCCCCACCAGGGATAGTGACGTGAGTGATCACTCACTTCGCTAGATGAGATGCACACCATGTCATAACACACGTTCACCAGGGATGGCCCACTCACACTCACGGGGGATGGTCACTCGGGTGATCACTCACCTCGCTAGATGAAACGCGTACCTCGTGATAGCACAGGTTCACCACAGATGGTGAGGATCTTGATCACCCACACTCACCAGGGATGGCGACACGAGTGATCACTCACCTCGCTAGATGAAACGCACACCATGCCGTAGCGCACGTTCACCTCGGTTGGCAAGAATCGTGATGACTCACACTCACCAGGGATGGCAAGGTGGTTGATCACTCACCTCGCTAGATGAAACGCGCACCACATCATAGCGCAGGTTCACCATGGATGGCAAGAGTGGTGATCACTCAGACTCACCAGTCATGGCGACGCTGGTGATCACTCACCTTGTTAGATGAAAAGCTCATGATCATCGACATTGGTAATCATGCAGTCTCACATCTGCCAGATCAAAGTATGTTTTGCCAGAGAAGGTATTGCCATATGTATCTTCCCTCTAACCACAGACAAGGTGTTCATGTAGATATTTCCCTATGTACTTTTCCTGTAACCAGAGAAAAGGTGTTTATGGATAGTTGCTTTCATTTTAGAGATACCTCTATCTAGATTCAATTGATATTCTCTCTATATAATCTTGTTTGATTCAACTCTGATGTATTACATGGAAATCAGTGTGAAACAAAGTACATTTGATACTTATGGGACTTATACTTCATGCCCATACTTCCTAGATAGGCTACATGTTGAACAGTGGTGCTGTCTCAACAACTTTGGCAATGGTGATGATAAGTTGCCACTGTGAGTGAGAGTGAGTGACAGATGATGCAATCCTCAGAGAGCATTGACTTGGAGTGACACAAATTTATGCATTGAGTGAGACCAATGTTGGCAATGGTAGTGATAAGTCGCCAATTTGTGTGAGAGTTGATGACAGTGGCACACACTCACACAGTGAGTGACATCCATGTCAGCGATGGTGGTGATAAGTCGCCATTTTGAGAGAAGATTAACTAGGAGTGACACAAACTCACGCAGTGAGTGAGAGCCATGTGGCAATGCAGGTGAAAAGTCGCCATTCTGAGTGAGAGTTGACAGACAGTGGCACATATCGACGGAGTGAGTGAGATCCATGTTGGCGATGGTGGTGATAAGTCGCCATTCTGAGTGAGAACTGACTGGGAGTGGCACATACTCACATAGTGAGTCAGATCCATGTTGGCGATGGTTGTGATAAGCCGCCATTCTGAGTGAGATTTGACAGGCAGTGGCACATACTCACACATTGAGTTAGATCCATGTTGGCGATGATGGTGATAAGTCACCATGCTTTGTTAGGGATGACAAGGGGTGGCACATACTCATGCAGTGAGTGAAATCATTTTGGCGACTGTTGTGATAAATCGCCATGCCATGTGAGACTGACACACAGTGGCAAAAGATGACGCAGTGAGTTATCACCCAAAAAGGAGTCACCATTGATGACCAATCATGGTGACAGATAATGACAATTTGCTGGGCATTGTCCATTTTTTTCTTTATACATGTGGTCTTTGTTGACATGGCTAAATGGTTTCATATTTTGAAGTTAAAGGAAGAAAGGTTAATTTGAGCTGAATTTCCAATTTTCATTTTCTAGGTCAATGGGGTCTTCCCACAGTGTCAGTGTCAGGTGTTTTTGGAATGCTGGCTGGCGTGTTGGCAGGGATGTTGGAGTCAATTGGAGACTACTATGCATGTGCAAGGCTAGCTGGAGCTCCACCCCCACCTGTCCATGCTATCAACAGAGGTTTAGATTTTTTTAACATATTTATTTAGTGATAATGAAATAAATATCACTATAGAACCCTTATATATATTTATGTATAAGCAAGTATAGGAAATTGTTATATTGCTCATGAAACTCTCACTTTATAAAAGAACCATCAAGAAAAGCAACCCGGTATAATTTATTTTGGCATGGAGAGGTCTTATGCAATGCTATGATCGTTTCTGATTTACTATGTTCATGTTTTCTTGGTTTTTATTTCTTGTAGGTTTCTTGCCATAGTAATACAAGGGAAACAAACCTGTCTCAATGAAGCAATATCTATCTCATAAACTGAGGTGATATTGAAAATACGGAACACATTAGAAAAACAGCACCAATTGCCAAGCGTTGATATCAAAATAGTCATCTAAGGAACTTCCTAAAGCTCTGAGCATTTCCACTTTCTAGGTATTGCTATGGAGGGGCTGGGTTGTGTGATGGCAGGATTGTGGGGTACAGGGTCAGGTACCACCTCATACAGTGAGAACATTGGAGCTATAGGTATCACACAGGTAAATCTACAGCTATGTTGAATGTAACTTTATGCTGCTCTCTGCCTTGATTTACAGTGTAAGCTACAGAGATAGATTGAGTTCAGAGACCAATGACATAATATATTACTTTACTTAACACCAACATAATATCTGACATGCTTCATGCTATCTGTCCTTGAAGCTGAGATTGCCAGTTAAGGCTACAATCAGAATAGTCATAAAGCATTTCAAAATATTCTTTGGTAACACAAAATCATTACATAAACTTAATTAGAAAGCATTTTTGTTATCCTCCCACATTACTCATTGTGTATCAATTTAGTCTTAAATACCTTAAATTATCTACAGGTTGCCAGTCGGAGGGTAATACAGACAGGTGGCATCATTATGATAATCCTTGGCATGCTTGGGAAGTTTGGGGCACTGTTTGTAACCATACCAGACCCCATTATTGGCGGTGTCTTCATGGTCATGTTTGGTGAGAAACTGATTTTCATTGTGTCTGAAACAAATTATAATCTTAAAAGCTCATATACCTCAGATGTGTATAAATTGGAGGACACTGCAGACCTGTCTCACAATATGTATCACAGAATATGCATCATCACTCTTTGATTTGCTCTAAAATTTATCTGACTCTTCATATGAATGTATCTAATTTCTAAAACTTTCATCCATGATTAACCTGGTATATGTTCAATTCAACAACTAATCCTATTTGGCTATTCCTACAGGAATGATATCAGCAGTGGGAATCTCCAATCTGCAATACGTAGACCTAAATTCATCCAGAAATCTCTTTGTGTTCGGCTTTTCAATTTTCTTTGGTCTTTCTCTACCGAATTGGATTGCCAAGAATCCAGGAGTAATCTCAACTAGTGAGTACATTTTCCAGTATTATGTAAGATACAATTATTATCAAATATGGCCATTAAATCCAGCTTTCTAATAATTCATTAACATCAGTTATTCTTTAAATGCTTACATAAACACCATTCTTCTGATGTATGTCTTCTTGGTCTATTAATTTAGCCTTAAAATCTTTAGAAAATGATTGTTGGTATTGCACATAAAAATGTACTAGATAACACAATACCAGGTAAGACATGCACACCTTTTCTTCTTTTAACAAGAGAATTATTTCTTATGAGTCATGTTCATCTTACTTTGGCATTTTGATGTACAAATACAATATTCATGAGTTTATGACAATGTAAAGGTACACCATTCTAACTATCTCGGTTTGTATTCAACTCTGGAGGCTATTTCTTAAGGTACTACAATCACGCCTAGCCCTTCAACTGCAAATTCTTGTATTATTCCTATGGGCTTTTTTTATATGACTTGAAGGTCGCAGCTGTAGTAGGTTAAGATATGACCTCCGATAGCCATCTGCATATTAAAACTACTATGGATCCAACTAGGTATGTACTTCTAGGGCCTATACATCCTCAAGTAGTGCTTAATTTCTATATAGTGAACTATATTTTTCATAATGAAAAGTTACAGTAATTGTGAGTTACATCATCCTCGCCCTACTGGAGGTCATATCTTAACCTACTACAGATGTTCCTAATCATGAACATCGAGGTAAACAGGTAATTCTCAAAACTTTTTCAACTTCTCTCCAATTTAGGTACACCTGAGGAGCGTGGTCTCACTGTGTGGCAGAAACAAATAAGTAAAGATGAAATCACAGGAAAACCTGACCCGGCATTAGCCACATATGATTTCCCCATTGGTATGAAATTCATTCGCCAATGGAATTGGACAAAATATATCCCTATCTGTCCTATGTTTACATTCCAGAGTATGGACTGTTACAAGAAAAAGAAGGCTGCACCTACAGAAGTTCAGTATAGTGCATAGAGGGAATATTTGGCCTTTAAATATTGCATTTTTTATCCCACAGCATGGATGACAATGTTACTTTTGCATTGGCCCTTTGCTTAATCGATCTATTCAGCAAACAGATGGACCATAGAGCACCATTATGTCTTAGTGGTTGATTTAGAGGAGAACACTAAAATATCCGTTTTGATGGGTTACTGAAGAAATTAGTAGAAACTTACTTAGAACTCTACGAATTCTCACCTTCTATACACGAGACAACGGTATCTATGTAAACTCTAACAGACGAAGACAAAGAACTAAATGGGGAAAAATCTAAACATATGCCTATTACAACTGAATAATTCTTGAGAGGCATGCAATTCAATAAAGATCTTTTTTGTTAGAAAGGAATGTCTTTTATTATTTTTTAGTCATTAGCCTCTCTAACTGGAGGCCATTTCGCACTGTACTGCGATTGCATACACTACTATGACTGCAATACCAATGTTACTATTCCTATAATAACTTGTATATGATTTGAAGGGTGTAGTAGTAGCCTGTTATGATTTTAGAATGATATAGTCTAGTCTAGGCATGCGGCACCTAGTGGCCAAAAGGCACCAATATGCTTTGGACCTAGTCCTATTTTTATCTCCATCCACTGTCTGAAGTTATCATTGCTGTATAATTACTGCTGCCTTCTGCATAGTGCATTCTAGTTTCCCAATAGATCTACCAGAAATATTTCATGTCAACTCTAATTGTCGAAATGCTAAAGAAACAATTATAATTTTGAATTTAAGATATTCCTATCAATCTATAAATGGGCTTTGGATTGAGTTAATTGTTGCAGTCTTGACGATGGTGATATTCTCCCAATTAGCATTTTAGCACAAGAAGAAATGACAACATACATGTATATACATTTTGAAAACGGCCTATTAATGTCATGTATGAAAGCACAGATAAGTATTAACTATTGTCCCACTATTTTCCACATATGGTGTAAAGTGGATTTTCTTTCGGCATTCGGCCATTTATATATACTTTAGTTCACAATTTTAACACAAGGTGGCAGGTCAATGCCCGATACATGTATAAGATGGTTAGAAGCATGGTTAGAAGGTGCAGGCCAACTGTAGTGACATACGAATGTTATCCACCTATCCACCTGTTCACAGGTGACGCTGCGTTAGGATCTCAGATTGTACATAGTCATGCATGATGTCCTACTCTAGTTTGATAGCTCACATACTAATTCAAAAACATTGAAAATAAAGTTAATTATTCGGACGTTGCGCATATCCCATAATGCCCTGCGCGAGGAGGGTGCGCGCCGTCATGATGGCACGTGCCGAACAACAACAAACCGGCTCACGTTAGACCTGACCCGGGGACCGGCCATGAGCTTTCCGACTGGTGCTGCGACCGGTGTCTAGACCATGAACTAACGGCAAGGGGGGGCACTCACCAACTAAAAGATGCATGCTACGGCCACCTATGGAAGGCCATTCCCGCCATTAAACAACCATACAACCAACCGTATGACAATTAAACTAGGACAAATTGCATCCCTCCTCCAATCATCTCTCTCCCTTCCTACCCACAATTTGTGGCATGCAAATACGTCCACCACACTTTTACGCCCCCCCTTGACGGCAGTAAAAGATCTTTGCGCCCCCCCGCGCCTCAGAGAGTTTTCGTGCCCCCTCTTTGATCGATAGTAGCGCTCAGGCTTTTTTGCTAAAAAGAGGGTAAATTTTTTTAGCCACCCCTCAAGAGGGGTCAAAATTTTTTTAGCTCCCCCCTCGAGAGGGGTCAGAATTTTTTACGCTCCCCCCTCAAACCCACCCCCCCCCCTGTTGATAATAAATGACCACTCCCTAAGGGCTAGATCTACCATACATCATTTTTTACAGAAATTTAATGAATCATTCTAGCTCTAGATCTATTCCACGTTAGCTTTTGTAGGCCTACGGGCATGCGGTCTCCCTAGTCCCAGGAGCATCGGCGGCCAAGAGACTGCGTTTTTGTTTCCTCTGGCCATAGATTTGGGCACTTTTGCTGTCAAAGTGTTTACCAGATTCTAACCCAAACATCCAACAAACACTCCCTACCTAACCCGAACATCCAACGAACACTCCCCGCCTAACCCGAACATCCACCCAACACTCCCCGCCTAACCCACACATCCACCCAAAACTCCCCACTTAACCCGAACATCCACCCAACACTCCCCGCCTAACCCGAACATCCACCCAACACTCAAGGACTGGATCAGGCTGATGGGGGTCTAAAAAAATTTGGAGCTTCTAAGGGAGCGATCATTATCTAACAACTTAGTGACGAAAATCGCACGCAAACGTGCCCTTTTGAAAGTAAATGCGCAAGGGTTAAAAAAAACTATATGGGGGGGCTGGTGGGTTTGAGGGGGACGTTAAAATTCAGACCCCTCCCGAGGGGGGCTAAAAAAGATTTGACCACCTTTGAGGGGGGGGGACTAAAAAGATATACCCTCTTTTTACCAAAAAAAACCATCGCGCAACTATAGATCAAAGAGGGGCGTGAAAATTCTCTGCGCCTCTGGTGCAGGGGGGGCGCAAAAAATTTTGACTGCCATCGAGGGGGGGTGTAAAAAATTTCCGTGCAAAAACCCAGCGCCCCCCCCTGTTGATAAATAATGACCACTCCCTTAAGGTGTCACCACCCCAAAAGCCTTGTGGCCATCCAAAAATCACATGTCTTCCACCTTTGACCAATTGACCTAATATTAAAAATACTTAAAACTCTCACAGTGCTTAGCAACCTACACCATATTTTAGCTTATGAGATGGAGAAAAAAATAACATAGGTCCACATAAACATAGTCAGGCTAGATTTTGTGCAAATTGCCATGGTAACCAGGTAGTACATGTCCAGTACTTGGAGCCACAGGGCGACCTGAACCTAACCCTGCTAGCACAACTCATCCAAATGATGTCTTTTTTACGTAAATTACATGAGTTTTCACGTAAGAATGACGTAAATTGCACGAGTTGTGCTAGCTGGGTAAGGTTCCTCAAATGCCTTAACCCATTTCAAGGCTAGATGGTTGGTCCTTATCTGCACATGCCTACCGAGTAAATAGTGCCAGAAGTGCTTCAATACGAAGATGATGGCCGGGAGGTCCCACCAGGTGACATAATATTTGCATTCCAGTTTGGTGAGGGTTATGCTGGCTTACGGCAGCACCACTTCCCTCTCGCCTTCCCTCTCGCCTTCCTAGGATGCTCGCACACTGTCGCCGTAGCCCCTAGATCACTGGCAACCTCTCACCAGACCCCCTAGATCACTCACACATTGCCGCCGAAACCCCTGGATCACTCGCATACTCCCACCAAACACCCTAGGCCACTCGCAACCTCCCACTGGACCCCCTAGGATGCTGGACATCTACTACTACAGAATAGGGCACCAACCGCCTCTCACGAATACCCCATGGGCAGTGTGGAAGGACTGATGTTGGAAGAGTTGGCAGGGGTTAGATGTTGGATGTAGGGGTTAGACGGGGAGGGTCGGATGGATGTACGGGTAAGATGGGATTATATTGATGCAAAATATAAATAGAAGTACCGGTAAACACTTTGACATCAATACTGCCAAAGCTATGGTCAGAGGAAACAAAAACGCATTTCCGTGAGTTTTTGACAGCATTCTATGCCCTAAAACCAACTTAGTCACTAGATCGATGGTACTTTAGGCCTAGTGGTATTCGCCCGGTCATTTGGCAGCCGATGCTCCAGGGACTAGGGAGACCGCATGCCCGTAGGCCTACAAAAGCTAACGTGGAATAGATCTAGAATGATTCATCAAATTTCTGTAAAAAATGATGTAGATATAGCCCTTAGACTCAACAAAACGAAGCACAGAGTCAAATGTGGCGCCCTGGCAGGTGTATGAGAGGAGGTGTATGATAGACAAATTGTGGGAAGGAAGGGAGAGAGATGATTGGAGAAGGATGCAATTTGTCCCAGTTTAATTGTCATATGGTTGGTTGTTAAATGGCGGGGATGGCCTTCCATACTATGCAAACTTTTGACAGATCATCTGCCACGGTAGTGATCTCCAAGCTGATTACAGTCTAATATAGCCATATCTGCTGTGAGAGTGAGCGCCGTGCCCAGGTAGCACAGAGACATTGGCATAACGTTGGGCCGACGTTGGCCCAACCATTGGCTTTACATAGGCTGCCCATCCTGCCTACATAGGCCCGACGGTGCCAACCAAATGCCAACATAGGCCCAACGTTGGCTTTTGGTTGGCAAACATTAGCAGGGGCCTACCATTTGCAGATGTCCTGCCAATGTTGGCATTTGGTTGGCAAATGCCACTGGTCGGGCCTACATAGGCCCGATGGGCACCCAACGTTGGCCCAATGTTGGTCCGATGCGTTTTTTGTGTGCTACCTGGGTGGGCGGTGCTTAGCGTGTGACGTAAGGAAAGTAGTCCGGTAGGTTCGGGCCCCATGTGCTTACAAAAACTAGAGGGAAAGGGGTACTTTTTTGGGTTTGGAAGCGGATCCTGCAATATCCTTTGAAAGGGGTACATTTGTGGTGGTCCCGCGTCGTCTTCGAGGTACCTTCGTGGTCCTCGTGGGCGACGTCAAGAGCACCTCTATTACCCGACGCCTGAGGGCGCTGGAGTCCAGCACCACGTCACCACTTGGTCACGTGGCCCTCGACTCCGGTGTATATAAGGCCGTTGTATGGCCTTCCTCTGGGTCAGTCCAGCCCCGACTGACCATCGTGAGCGATAGTTGGCGGCTGCCCGGCTACCATGTTCTGATACTTCTCTGTGCTGCTGCACAGAGAAGGTACATGTAGAATATAAACTGCAGACACTAGAAGGCCTAGTGTCGAACGTGCTATAGAGTTCAAACTCTGCCACCTGTAACTGTGATCGAGAATGGCTGATGCCTATGCGTTATTAGACAATTAAGTTTTAACTGGAACCTGAATAGTTGTTCTTCGTTGTTTATCGAAAGATTCGATTGAACATCGAGTGGTAGAACACTACACATTTTTGCATTTTTTGGGCAAATAGGGGTAGGTTTTTAGGCCCAAAATGGAAACCAATCTGTCCAAAACTTTAAGTGAAAAGGGGGTATATTTTGGTCCTTTTCCCCAGCTTCTCTCCATCTTTTCCCCAAATTTTTTCAGCCCTAACATGCCGAAAGGGGTACCGATTTTGTTACTTAGAGGGTGTCCTGACAAAAGAGGTAGGATTTCTTGCAATTTTCGGGAGGTAAACCCACCCAAAGGGGGGTGCTTTTGAGAAATTATCCCAGGGGGGGGCACTTGACTTTGTACTGACACGGGTGTGCGGCTGGCCCCGTGACGACCCTTACCCTTGGTGAGAGGAATTTTTGCCAAAAATGACCCTTACTGAGAGGGATTGTCATCCAAAGTGACCATTATTCATGGATTTTCTTGTGAAAATTTCGAAAATTGGCACTAATATTGCTGCGTCACATTGGATTTTCAGAAAAGTGACCCTTGGTGAGAGGGATTTTGGCAAAATGTGACCCTTGGTGAGAGGGATTTTGGCAAAATGTGACCCTTGGTGAGAGGGATTTTGGCAAAAAACAGAGCCTTGGTCAGGGATTTTGGCAAAAAAAAAGTGGCTTTGCCAGCCGCACACCCGTGTCTCCAACACATGGTAAGTGCACCCCCCCCGGGGGAAATTATTCCACAACTTAACCAATACGGCAGGCGAGCGATTTGTCGGCGACGATGTAGGATGTTCTGTAGTTGGCTATGTGCTCTTATGACAAAAAACAGTGTGGAACCAGCGAAACACACCCAGGCCAAACTGCAACATCATGCAAGTGCTGTCGCAGAACGCAATGCCTAACTGATAGCTGTAAGAAAATGCAATATTGCACAGGGTGGGGGAGGGTGTGCTCATGATACGCAGGGTGGGGGAGTGTGTGCTCATGATACCGGGTAGGCAGTGTGGGGGAGGGTGTGCGCAAGATACGCAGGGTTGGGGAGGGTGTGTGCATGATATGCAGTGTGGGGGCAGGGTATATGCATGATACGCAGGGTAGGGGAGGGTGTGTGCAAGTCTGGGAGAAGGGGTATGAAGGGAGGGTGTGCAAAAGATAAGCAGGGTGGGGGAGGGTGTGCGCATGACACACAGGATGGGCGGAGGGTGTGCGCAAGATACGCATGGTGGGGGAGGGTTTGCGCATGATACGCAGGGTGGGGGGGTGTGCACATGATACGCAGGGTGGGGTGAGGGTGTGCGCATGATTCGCAGGATGGGGGCAGGGTATATGCATGATACGCAGGGTAGGGGAGGGTGTGTCCAAGTCTGGGAGAGGGGGTATGAAGGGAGGGTGTGCACAAGATAAGCAGGGTGGGGAAGGGTGTGCGCATTACACGCAGGATGGGCGGAGGGTGTGCGCAAGATACGCAGGGTGGGGGAGGGTTTGCGCATGATACGCAGGGTGGGGGGAGGGTGTGCCCATGATACGCAGGATGGGGGGAGGGTGTGCACAAGATATATGCAGGGTGGGGGAGGGTGTGCTCATGATACGCAGGAGGGGGGAGGGTGTGCGCAGGGTAGGGGAGCGTGTGCGCAAGATACGTGGGGTGGGGGAGGGTGTGCTCATGATACGCAGGATGGGGGAAGGTGTGTGCAAGATATGCAGGGTGGGGGGAGGGTGTGCACATGATATGCAGGATGGGGGAGGGTGTGCGCAAGATACGCAGGGTGGAGGGAGGGTCCCTAACATTTATACATGGGCCGTTTACACTATCCTAAAAGGTACTCCCTAAAAGGGGTACCAGAGCCAAGGTGATGTACGCCCGATGTACACACATGGTATCCATAGATTAGAGAGTGCCCCCCCCCCCCCCGGGGTTCGGGCAGAGAGCAGAGACGAGGTTAGGAGTCGCTGCCCAGGAGAGTGACCACTGACGCGCTACCGTAACCGCACCCTCCCCGTCTACCCTCCTGAGCGCGGGCGATAATAGGGGCTCCGCGGGATGCGCAATTTCCGAATAGCACATAAATTTAAAGGGATAAAAAGAAATAAATCATTCTACTTCGCCATCAAATAATATAGGATTTGACAGCATTTATAAACTAACCTATTACTTTGATAATAGTGCTCAATTCCTATGTATTTGCCTTCCCTTATGTTAAAACTATTGTAAAGGTTGATACTCTTGTCTGGCTCTCCCAGTTCTGGCCATATTCACAAGAAAAAGAACAAAATGGGCACCGTATGCAATATTATTCATAACAGGCTCTTAGATAAATACATAGAGAGAACTAAACAACCGTGGTGTACGAGGTGGCCGATCCACCATGAGGGAGTCGTCTCCCGAGGGGTGGATCGGCCACTGAGGACAACAGGGGAGTTTATTTCTCTATTTATTTTATGTTTTCAGAGGCTTTAAATAAGGAAAAATCAACAAAATCAGTTACCGTAGTTCCCCGTACGAGCGCCAGTCCACCATTTTGAATGTTTACCTGCATCCGGAACTAGGCTGCAGTATGGCCGCTGTGGTGGATTGGCACACGTTACGCCACTGGGGGTGTGGCGATCGGCCGCACAATGCTATCTCTACGGGAAGAAGTTATTCACATAAAATAAAGCATGTAGTGGCTACACTGACTGCGTAACAAGGTCTTTATCTAGACTCATGCCACAAGATTCTGTTTATCTCAATGCCTGCTGTGGTATAACTATGTGTACTCTAAGTGATAATTGTAACATTTAAGCCAAACTAATTAGAATATTCCTAGGCTCTGTCTATGACCAACCTTTTTCAGTCTTTCCATTTAACTTTGGCCAGCGTGGCTAGCATAACCCTCTATAGGAACCATGTATGTATGTTATAGCAAACAGGACCTGTTACCCCCTCCACGAACAAAGGCACCTGTGCCGATCCCCTCGTCTTGGTGTCAATACACACACACACACACATATATAAATATATATATATATATATATATGACCAATAATCATGAATCGTCGTTATCTGGGCTGCCAGGGGGGTCTCAAAAATATTTTGGACCAGCCTAAAAGGTTTTAGGGTACATATAGTACAGGTGTTGGGGCTTACAGTCCATATATGCGGGTAGCTTAAATATAATTTTTAAATCCACAGCATGGGACCAAAGTTGAGGGTCTCTCTAGGGTCTAATGGCTAGTGATTGTACCATAGATTTAAGCCTTAATAGAGTAAGATGTTGATATTAACAGGCTAAGTTACTATCATAAAGGTCTATTGTCATATAAGATATTATAGTTAGATATGTTATACACTGGTGGCAGTCTCTATGGGCTCTCTAGGGTCTAGGGTCTCTCTCGGGTCTAGGGTCTCTCTAGGGTCCAATTGTTAGTGATTGTACTGTAACTCTAAGCCTTAATGCAGTAAGATGTTGATATTAACAGACTAGGTTACCCTCATAAAAGTCCATTGTCATATAAGATATAATAGTTAGATATATTATACACTGGTGACAGACTATAGGGCCTCTCTCAGGTCTAGGGTCTCTCTCGGGTCTAGGGTCTCTCTAGGGTCCAATTGCTAGTGATTGTACTAAAGCTCTAAGCCTTAATGGAGTAGGGGGTTGATACTAACAGGCCAAGATACTTTGATATAAAGGTCAATTAACATGTAAGAGATTATAGTTAAATATATTATACACTGGGGCCAGACTGACATAAATGGTGATTAAGGGTCTCTCTAGGGTCTAACACAAAACTACCCCAACTCTGTCACCCAAACCCCAGGCCAAGATATAGGAGCTAGACTTCCAATTTTTTTTTTTCATGCATATAGGGACATGTTAAGGCTCTGCATGGTATATCTATTTCATCTCTGTGCTATTGGAATAATAGAACATGGTTGCTATGTTAGGGTCTCTCTAGGGTCTAGTGTAGAACTGCCCATGTACCTTCAGTGAGCTGGCATAAAAAGTACAGTGGCCACATATTCCTATTTGGTCTTAAAATTTTCCCTGTGCTCTAGGGGAAATACCAAAACCAAAAAAGGAGCCTATGCCCCAGCATTTTTTATTATTTGCAAGTTGCACTTGAGATTATTGTGTTTTTGTTCGAGAAAACCCTCATTTTGGCCAGTTTTAGCCCTCTAGCTCCCTAAATATGCCTCGTAGATAGGCAAAACCCATATACCCATTGTAGCTCTATCCCATCCCGACCAGAATAAATGATAAAGACACTTATATTACTTTATTTCAAGTTTTTGTTGAAGGGAGAACAAGAACAGGCCAATTAACGACGATTCGTGATTATCAGTCATATATATGTATATATATATATATATATATATATATATATATATATATATATAGGGAGTGGCAATCCTCATAATCCCATTGTGTCAACTATATAGGACCTACACGGACCTATATACTTCCTGTACTTTCCTATACTTGGTACACAAATGTTAGACTTGCTTAAGCCCATTGACTTACAAAAAAAGGAAACTGAAAAGCGTAAAGTTGAACAAAAAGTTATGAGTTCAGGTGACCACTCCCTTCTGCTCTGACTCATTTTCTGACACGTGCGTCTAGGCTTAGCATTTGATTATAAAAAATGTCCAATGACAGAGTATATTCCATGAGAGTTCACTGCCCTACTAAAGTCAAGTGCATAGAAATGGTGTAGATATATTTGCTCTTTCAGGACCATATTGCAGATAAACATGTATGAACATCTTATCGTGCTTAACACTCAGATCTTATATAGCACCAGTTTTTGATAAGCATCTGGAGTAACGGGGCACTGAAACCAAACTTAAGCACCATAGAATATAGCAAATCTTGAATAAGCACAGGTAGACAGAGCAGGCAGATCTGTCATGGCTAAAGACCGGGAGTAATGGCCTCTCTGAATCTACATTAGCGTCAGGGGCTTATTCACAACGATACGGTGTACCACTTGGTTTGTTGTTTGAGTACTTAGATACAGAGTAATGCCTGGTTTGATTACTTTATTACATGTATGTACATAGAGAGTAAATTCACTGAAGGTTAAACACCTTAATATTATCCAACTTGCACTCCTTAACCCAATAAGGAAAGTGTAATTCTTTGTTGTGCACATGCTATGTATACTTCTAGAATCATAAAGATACCATTTATATCTCTGGAGGTCATTTCTTAATGCACTACGATCACACACAGCACTACGACTTGAAATTTCAATGCTATTCCTATGGGGATTTTGGTACGACTTGGAGGGGGTAGCCGAAGTATGTTAAGAAATGGTCTCCTGGTACTTTTAATCATATTGTATTCTATAAACCTTCTTGTTTGCCTACTGTGTTTCATATTATATATTGATGGTGGCTCAACAATTCTAAACATCTGTGAGAGTTCAGTGTCACTTTGATCCGCTACAAATGTATTTGCTATACATGTATCGGTAAGAGAGTATAAGTTATATCTTACAAAGAAAGTCGATTGAAGAACACTAAGACCGATTGTATCTTTCTGTAGTGATTTATTGAACTTAAAGGCAAATAAAGTAAATTCAATCAAATAAAACACACACATAAAAGTTGTAGAGTCCCTTGGGTCCTCTAACTGAACAGCAAAGAAAAATAAACGAGTCAACACCTGTCAAATTCAACTTGTTAGGCTCTTCATCTTGAAGACTTCAGATGGTCCAGATACATGTCCCTATCTGACAACCCTAGAGTGAGAGACCGTGTAGTTGTCAACCCAGGCACAAAGGTTGTCAAAATGAGGAGTCTGTGCCATGTTTGAAAACTTAAATCTGACAGAATTTAGACCCACTTATTTTGAAGACCGCTTTTTTCAGTGCAGCCAAGAAAAATGGAGGGCAGCTTATCTCTGCTGCAATCACATATCATGAAGCCAATTATAAAGTTGTTACATTTCAAGCAGGTCACCGTCCATAAATATAACTGGATGCCTTCAAATTAGAGATGGTTCATCGAAATAACAAATGTTCCTCAGGAAGGCATTTCTTAAGATGGTGCAATTGCACACAGCCACTACGATTTGAAACTCTCAAAGTACAGTGGGTGATCATCTGTCGGTAATGCAATATGACTGCAGGCCAGGCCAGCCGTACCAGTGTAATTATAAGGGAACAATAGATCTGTAGATGTAGGGCTGGGGTCAATTTCAGTAAAGACCACGATTCCCCTGCCCCCACTTGGCATCTTGAAGGATCACGCTTTGTACAACTGATCAAGACATATTATGTTACCAATTTGATGATATTTAATTGTTAAAATGCACGAAAAAGATTCTTCATCTCTTCAAAAATATGGTAGAAATAGAACAACTGTACAAACTCTACTCAATCAAACCCTGAAGAATGTTGTAAGTATTAGGAGAAAAATCCTACGATGTAGTCAGATTCTGTGATCATAGTGGTATTTTGGTGATTGTGAGCTATTTTGGTGAAAGAATGTTGTTTTGAAACAGGCCCCTGTAATAACATCCGAGTGAGGGATTCCACTATGATTTAAGGGAATCTAGTCGTAACATCTATTGAAATGCCTTCCAGCAATGTGACATGCATAATAGAGAGCATGTTAAGGGGGTGGGGGGGGGGTTGGAAGGTAGGTGCAGGACATGGGCTAAAGCACCACAGTCACACTCTCAGATAGTCCTCTTACCTGAAGCAGGACATGCATATATGTATGTATTCCTACTACCTTCCACATACTCCAGTGTGGCAGTGTAGTCGGTAGGGTCATGTATCTAGGGAGGACCCTGAACATTATAGTAATAATAGTAATAATACCACTAGGAAAAGTACCATTGAAAAGTTACTGAGGTTACGTATACACCTAATGGGATCACGAAGATACCTATTACAGGATGCTCTGAGGAATACACATTTCAGGACTTTATCATGATTTGTTAAGCATTATTAATACGTTGTTGAATATCTACATTAGATGCCCTATACCTTGGATAATTGTAAATAGATCCAGGCAAATTCAGACATTTTTTCCATTGCAACTTTCAGACAGGGACTATATCAAGAAGCTGGAATTACTGATCTGGCTCATTTCCTTAAAAAGAGGACTTCATCTACAAGTAAGAGGAAACTCTTAGATAATTGCGCAGCCTCGCATGACGTGACGTCAGAAAAGGGATTACTTGATTATTGTAGAGTGTTTATAATATTGTCTACTCAGAAGACCATGTGCCCAGTCTGAAAAGGTCTGAGACGTAGGTTTAAGTGTGACTCTAGGAAGGTGACTTTCTGACCTGATAAGGTCTCATTCACAAGGTGATAGAATTATAACTGCCCCGATCCCAACCAGAGGAGCTTATTCTCTACCTGCAGTGGACTATCACCCTATCTATACGTAATGGCGGGTTTAGTGAAACCTATAAGTTACAAGGTTACCACAGAGGAGATGTCAGACATGGCAGATATTGAGAATGGAGTCAGTTCAGGTCAACCTGAAGATGTCCCAGAGAAACATCAGGTATGCTATCTGAAACCCACTTATTTCTTTTTCATCTATTTTCAGTTTCTAATGTCGCCTTAGATTATCCCATGAATGGTTCAATTTTGGAAGCATTTGTGATTTAATTTGGGAAACGGAGGTCGAAGCATGGTTTTTTCTTTTCTATTATCACATTTGTTTGCATCTGCAGAGACTTGTTAACTAACCTTTATTTAGCATATGGCATCAATTACCTCCAACCAACTAAACCTGAACCAATCCTAAGGCCTAGTTGAACTGTGACAATTGTTACCAAGTGGACCATATCTAATTGCTAAAGGATGATGATGAAGTTTTGAAGCCTGCATCAGGCGAACAGGCCCTATATACCGGAACGGGGTTGGTATTGTTAAAAATCATAGAAAAGACTCTTGCGCTATCTTAAAATACAGTTGGACAAACCTGTCCATAAATAGGAACAAGAGAGGAATTTTAGAATCCATCTAATAATTCCGATGTCAGAATATCTGTTTGGCCATGCAAGCCATGGTCCAAATCAGTTTTTCTTTTAGTTTTAAGTTACCTAGACGCTGAGAAAATCAAATTGGAAATATTGGATATGGCTGTTTTGGGAACACTAGTTTGTAGTGTGAATGGTGTCAGAAGCTGTGATCTGGGAGTTGGTGGCTGCAAGCAGTCTGACAAGGCCAGTTCAGGCTGAGTAATAACTGGGCCTGCACACCCCAGCTAAGACACATGTTTGAGTTTGCCTGTACCAAAATAAACCCTAGAAGGGGACCCCCGGAAGGCCCCTCACAGAGGTCCCTTTTCCTGTGTTGATCCACATATGCACATTAAATCCTCATTAGCTTGTAGGGGCTTCCATCAAATAACTTCTCCATAAGATATGTGTTGTAGGTCACACTTAGGTACACCCCTGTTATGCGAGTAATATTGGATGGTGAATATTGGGTTCAGTATGCACCATGAAAGGTAAACAAATTGATAAATCACATTCAATAGACTAGATAGCTCATCTTGATCTTTTTACAGATGGTTTGTTTTTGGCATCCAGTTCATTGTCCTTCAAATAAGCCAGATAACAATCTATAATCTAATAAGTTAAGGTCACTGTTAGACCAAATTCAGGGGGTGTGTGGGAACTCCTCTGTGCACAAAATATAGAGGCCTTACCTGTTAGCCTGCCACCTAGTGCCCTCTCCTGTACTTACCTTAAACCCTGTACCATGCAGTCTCGCTCATCCAGGCCCATATTTAGGGCATGGTCCAGTGTTTACTTGTGGCTTGTCACAATATAAAATGGGTAGCCTTGGATGCCCATTTTCAACAGAGGCAGGCCAAGGGCAAAGTGAGGGTGATTGGGTTCTTGGGCACCCCCTTGGCAATGAACAACTCCCATGTACACCATCTCGGACATGCCCAGACTGTACCATATACAGTTTGGGATATTGGTATAGATCGACTGACATTTCAACAGGTTATAGCGGGTGTTAAAACTGGCCTATTCCAAACTAGCAGGATACATTTTTGACCAATCAGAAAATTCTACTCATTCAGTACAGACTTTTTAGGTACCTATCAGGCTGGCTGTTATCAGTCCTTATCTCTCAGGATACCAGGTTCAGTAAGGGTCACCCCATGAAGGACCCAGCTAACCAGGAATACTGTATCCTAACCCCAGCAAACACATATTATTCCTATATGGATATTGAGGACAGGCATATCTATATAGACTTTAGGTGACTTTTCTTTGGTATGTGGACATTCAAGTATTTAGTTATTACTATAGCAAATATCTACTTTTAGGATATATACATGAGAAATTCCTTGGCTGCTGGCAAACTGATTGCCTGGTTAGCTCAGTCGAGAGAGCAGAGGTTTTCAAATGCAGGGGGCATGGTTGCAGTTCCATTGGGCCTACTGGTTCTAGTAATGAACTAGCAACAGATGAAGTCACAGGGGAACAAGCTCCTTTCATAAATTCATTAGCACATGGAGGAATGCACCAGTCAGTAGGGCCACTATCTTATGAGAAAGTGATCCAGTATCCTGGATCATTTTAAAGAAGGCACTGTAGTACTTTAATAAGAAAAGGTGACACTTGTGAAATGTTGGTACAGATAATGATGATAACAAAAGTATCTACTACTACTTCCTGCAGGTATCAAAGCAAAGGTGTACATAAGCATCCCGATAAGTATCACAGTGACATGATAATTATTGCCTTTGGTGGTGTGCCTTGACAGCCCCTTTGGTTTGGCTCTTGGAGTAATGTGCACCCAGCAGTGACTAGACCCATTACTGCATGGCAGAGGTAGCTAGCAGTGGGGGCATGGTGATCAAAATTACAGGGCCGGCCCAGGCGGTATATTCCAATCCGCCTGGGGGTAAGAGGTTGTGTACCATGGTGTAAATATTAGGAGATAGATCCTACAAATAAGTCAGATTCCGTGACCGTAGTGGTATTTTGGTGATCATAGAGCTACCATTGTTGTTGTTGTTGTTGTTGTAATTTATTTATTTCAACTGAATAATAATACACCGAGGTGTGTCTTGCTTATCATACAGCGCTAGCAAGGCTAACAGCTTCATCTAAGTTTACCATAAAAGTCTTATAGACTGTCATACTAGTAATTGTGCATGATCAAGTTGTCATATGAGAAATATCATATGACTAGTGGTATATAGAGAGTAAGAATATCAAGCTCTTATTGGTGTTATTCCAGTTATCACTGGTTTATTCAGCTTAGGCAGAACATGTTATGTATCAGCAATACAAATGTTAATATGCAGGTAATTTCCACACACAGTAATTATACAGTTGGTTATAAAGTATAATGTTATGTTCCACTCCACCTGTGTAATAATAATAATAATAATAATAATAATAATAATAATAATAATAATAATAATAATAATAATAATAATAATAATAATAATAATAATAATACACTGTCCAGTATGGTCCTGGGTGGGTTGCCACACCTGACCTGCTGCTTACAGGGATAATATAAATGTGTAACTTTACCCTCTGGTAGTTAACTGGCCACTAGAGGGGTGTAGTCCTATGCCTGTCTGGCATAGTCTAACCCAGCATTGTGCAGAGCTATAGCAGGTATCAGGAGAGCTGGACTGGAGATGTTTCTTCAGTGGTGGTTCTGGAGATTCTGATTTCTAGAGGTGCCTGCCAGGTGTATAAGTACCCCCCTGGCTTGGCCCCTCAGACTGATTGGAGCCAGTGGCATCTGCCCTAGTCTCTGGTTGTTAGAGGGGAGTTTTTCATGTCTCAGTGGGTGCACAAAAGACCCCCATGAACGCCGCTGCGTCCCCCATTGTCTCGGTCGGTTTGGCATGTTCAGACCCTCATGACTCAGTCGTTTCTGCATTTACAACCTTTATATTGCGCATGCACAGAGTTGAATATGTCAAATTTCCACTCCCTGCTTTCCGGGCACGTAACTTGCGCCGGTTTGTCTCTGGCGCATTCGGAGGTTGAAACAGTCCTGGTTGCATAACTTCCGTAATAATGAAAGTTGGGTCTTGATCTTGGGCTCATTTTGACCAACTTATTATGGCAGTTACATAACTGCTTTCATATTTGACCTGGGTTGCTCTGGAGCAACACTAGAGCGACTGGTAGGTTATGGCATTGTTACTTATGTAACCTATTGTTCAGTCTTTGGTGCTCAGACACCCGTGACGGCGTCAGCGGTGCTCAGCCACCCATGATAGTCAGTTGCATTCACTTTAGAACATTATATACACTATTGTTTGTGTTCAGTGAACCATTAGGTCGGTCTGCTTTGACCATTAAATCATTATATTGTGCAGTGGACCATGAGGTCAGTTCCTTTGGTCTTATAACTTATGTATATTCACCTAGCTGGTGTTCAGTGGACCGTGGACGCTCATGTGGACATACAATGTATTAATTTCTTATATATTCTTTGATTAATACAGTAATATGTTAAGATTATTGGAATAATAAAATGGTATATGATAATACTAATAGAGTTCACCCTGGATATGGGCATAGCCCATATATCAACTTTCAAATGGAGCCCAGGATGGAAGTCCTGGGTACCCTACATTTCTATTGCTGTTAATGACTGATGGTATTGTCCAGGGCTGATGTTGCCCAAACATGAATGATGTTTTATCATGCCGAGTGTCATGGTAATATAGTGGAGTAGAGTGTGTGAAGGGGGACAGGATCAATAGCCCGCAATTAAGGTCTGCAATTTCTCTTTAATTAGCTTAAAGGCTTGTAGACAGGTAGATCTATACATGTGCCTAACACTTGAACAAATGTTGTCAAATATGAAGACTCAATATCAAAAGAAAACTAACAGGAGGTGGGGGTGGTATCCAAGCTATGGGGCATATTTCAAAACAACCTACAATCACCAAATATCTCGATCACCACTCCAAATGGGGAGCGAATCATTGTCAGTTCAGAAAAAGACCCCAAATGGCCAGGGCATTTTAGACAAGTATACATGAGTTAAAAGCAAATACCTCAACGCTTGAAAAGTCTCTTGTCAAACAGGAAATCAATGTCAAAAGAAAAACAACATGAGGCGGTGGTATTCAACCTCTAATGGCAGGGCAATTCATACAGTCATACCAAAACTCAGTATGCATATAACTTGGATTATCATAACAACACTGAAACAACAACACTACACAAGAGTATGCCAATACTGCATATAGCCCTGAATACACCCCCCTCTTTACCAAATGTAAGCATTGCTATATTCCATGGTGTTAATGTACCTATGTATATCACTACAGCGAGAATATTTTAGGCCAGGTTTTTTTACAAACCTCTAAAAGGCTAGTATGATTTCTTTAAGTCCACACTGTAAAAAAATAACTGTTGAATCTACCAGGGATCAATGTAATACTGAAAGTGCACCACAGTAATCACATAGCAAGGTACCTGTGTACTTTTTACAAGAAGTCCCATGTGGTAGTACGGTGGTACAAAGAATCTTCATGAAAATAATGACATCTCTGTGAAAATAACAATGGATCTCTGGCAACTTAGGGACAAAGATTCCTTCGGTATCTTGAATATAATATACACTTTTGATAGTGCATGCTAACTTTGCATCATGATCAATCAAATGCGGTGCTGGGCATTTAGCTTCAATCAACTAAATGGAATCTCTGTTTTCTTCCTTTCCTTTTCACTGTCCAATGCTAAGACCCTATAAAGTGGAGTACACAAGACAGTAGTATAGATTAGTAACTCAGTCACAAGATTCGGTTGTGTGGTGTAAATACCAATATCACCATTGTATTTGTGCCAGAGAATAGAGTGAGTGGTTTCAAATTTACCCAAGCCTGTCATGTGTGGCTTGGTCATGCACCATCAATGGTTTGATTTGTATGTCTTGTGAGAAGGTTACTTGTGTTGAACATGAAATGGGGATTATCCTTAATCCCAATGATGGCAAAGTTAATATCTTTGATACAGTTAATTCACACGAGCCACTACCACATTTCTTAAGTTGCCCTCTAACATAGATTTCATCTCCTGTTAATATCTTACATCATTCAATGTCTCAAAGTAAAAAAATCCAAAGCCCAAGATATTCATGGATGTATTCAGATGGACCATAGTGGCCCATCAAGGCGTCCTTGATTAATTTCAATCCCCTTGTACCCCTGAATCTCTGAAATTAAACACGCCTTGTTAACATGGACAAGTCACTATGCCCTAAGCACTGCATATCGTTAGACTCTATTATGTCATTGAATATATCATAATGTTAAGGGCTTCGGATTTGTATGTATGAACACTAGGGGTTAGGGTGAGTTGAAGTAGATTTACCCACATATTTGAAATGAATGTTTGAACAGTGCAAGTTTTGTGGCCAGGTTTTGTAGTCATGCCCCTAAATGTCTAATAACAGCACTATCGTGTTAAGGTGTTGCAATATGGTAATCAGTGTTTACCAGAAGTATCCAACTCTATGGTTGAATATTTGGTTTATTAGGCAAACACGAATCAAAATAAAGAGGAAAATATATTGGAGTTTTACAGAGGTAATTTTCAATTAAATGAAATAATACTGATTTTCTTTCTGAAACATGGCAGCCTGTATACCGCAAGATAGGTCATAACTACAACCTGGTGCCCAAATTAATGTAGATCAAATGCTCCACTGACTGCATCTACCTTTATTTCCAGCTCTTGCCTCCCCTTCAGCATACACAGAGATCTACCTAGGGTGAATCTAGATAGTGAACTAAAGATCGACTCCTTTCTAAAGGCCACCGAGAGCAAAGCCAGACAAAAAAAATTTCAAACTAAGAAAGCTTACGTACCTGTCAGACAAGCAAACATCCATCCTAGTTTATAAATAGACAATTTTTTGGAACAAATCCAACTTTATTGGTCCGTAATATGCATACAGAAAGTACATAAAGCCATAAACCTGATACATACATAGATGTGTCAAAAATATTTAGATGTTGAACCAACAAAGTCATGGGTTGCCCGTATCTAACGATAATTGTTATGGCACACCCTATATTAAGCTTGGACACCAAATACATATGCATTTGAATAACTAGTATGATAGTTTATACATGAGGGAACATGTTTATGCGGCAATCACTCTCAGAATATTACCATACTTTGACTATTGTGCCTCCCTGGTAGATGGGGCGAATAAAAGTAGGATAGATCAACTGCAAACCCTACTAAATAGGGCACTTAGGATTTGCACAAAGAAGTATATGACATTAGTTTTAGGACTAACAACATACACACTGAGTGTGAAGTAGAGAAGCTGGGCCCCAGACATGACAGGCAGCTGGCTACCATCATGTTCAAAAGGACTCACACTGTTAGCCTTCGCCCAAAGAAGGAAGTGAGAACGAGAGGCGACCGGAAGGTCTAATTCCCAAGCCATAAAAGGCATAAGCAAAAATATAAAAAGTCTCCCTTATACAGAGGAGTCAAGCTATGGGACAGTCAAGATCACAACACCCAAACGTCTAACACAACAGCAGTCTTGGCTGTTTGTTAGCGAATGAGTGAGTGAGTAATAGATGTTTAACGCCATTTCCACAGCTAAGGTCATATTCATGGCGAGAACGACATTACACAATATCACAGAGGAATGTGTCAGTGCCCGCGCATATGTGCACCACACACATCCCGAGGGGATAGGAAAGATGAGAAGTAGACCCTTTTAAGTGGGCTAGGGAAGCCTGCTGTTTGTTAGCCAAAAAAAAAGGTGAGGGGTAAAGGTGAATAGTATTAATATCAGCTATGCTGATCATCTGATAGTGCATGTGGCCTAAGTTGCTTATTAGCATTAGATACCTCAGCCGGTACGGTAACCCCGTGCAGTAAACCAGATTCTCCTCAAAAACCCCACCGACCTGACTTGCACGACTGACAGTATACCCTTATATTGTACACAAATCATACGTCTCATCTGCTTCATCATCAAGCCAAATCACCCTTCAGGTTGACCATTAGACATGCCTTAGGCACCATAGGCGATCTTCTGGAGAATGTGAAGTTATTTCCTCCTGGTATTCATAGCCTGTTAAAACCAGTCCATTTGGCTCAGGGATTTTCCAAACCTATGTGATGCTATTTATAGTGGGCACTGAAGTTTATTTATACATACAGTCGGGCTATAAGAAAGTTTTTGGATATTTTGTACCCAAATTTGTCAATGTCAGAATGTTCAACGGACAACAATTTCAATCCTAGTTTGCAATACTATTCATCTTTCCCTCATAAGTGTGGGTCACATGCCTCACGATCATCTAAATTCTGTTCGTTCCTTATGAATGAAAAGGGACCCTAAGATAATCCTTAGCCCAGTGGTCCATGAATGTGGGATGTGTATTTCTAGTTGCCATAAAATCAATTCAATACTTCATATCTATCACGATGCGAATAAGGACTATTTCGTTAAAAATGTATGATTCAAATACAAATCATCTACTATTTGCTGTCTCTCATATGACTATATGAGTTTTTCCCAGTGAGAAACCTGCTGTGTGTCCTTAGACCTACTGGAGTTTGTGAAGTCTTGGACCACCAACACTACAAATAGTAGGGTCTGGTGGAGTCTATACATGGCATAAGGACATTTCAAAATCATAACAATTCAATTATTTTTGAATGCCCTCCTGACTCCTGTATATCTCAATAGATGTCACAATTTCAAAAACACGACTTACCGATGATTGGGCTGTCTTACAGGAAAAGCATGCTGCTGACGTGAGCGCATTTCAATATCCCAAGCAACAATGACAACGACATAGGGACGATAATAAGTCTATGAGGCATATTTTGTTGTCGAGGATATTGAAATTCTACCCTAAAGATTGTCCCAATGATTTTAATCATGCAAGTTTGCTTTGGTAGAACAGTGGTAGTAACCTAGCAATATAAGCACTGGTGGATGAATGACCAAGTGGGATGCACACACACCACCTGACCAAATCCAGGCCAGTTATATTCGGCTAGCTGACTCTTTTTATTATATAATCCAGCTCCTCAAATAATTTCCTACAAAGGTAGCATGATGTAGATATAAAATGTTCCAGTCCCATCAGGGGGCTGGTAGATCGAGGCTGGGGTTTTCACTATGGACAAAAAGATCAGGTGACCATTTATGTATTCAGTACGTATCAATTACTCTGGTCCTGACATTTATAGAGGCTCCTCTCAGTCTGCTGGTGTTTGTATAGGAACAAGCACTATTTATTATAGCCACAATAGATTCCTATGAGGTAGTTTACATTTCTTGAATTGTAGGGAGACCTACTTTATTTGATGCAGGTAATTCAAGAGTCTCTGGGGTACACATGTAGCTGGAGGAAATATTAAAGTTGATTAGTAAAATTAGTAGCCATTCTATTAGAGAAATTGCTTTAAAATAAACTGATGCAAACATAAACTGAGATCAAATATATATACGCTATGAATAACCTTGGCCTAAATAAAATAGGACAGCCCTCAGCCATTCCTATAAAACAGCACGCTTAGTTCAACATTACCGTAATACCCCACGTATAAGGCGCGTGTTTTATTCAAGGATTGACCCGGTGCGCCTTATAGCAGCAAAAGAATTAATGGAAGGTTTTTCCCCTAAAATGTCCCTAATACTCCTGTTTTCCTTTACAGTGGTGAAAGGGGGTTTTGTCCAAAGGTTTTGCATTTTGAAAATCCATTGATTAGAACATAAGACTAAGTCAAAACATTTTTTTTAAATGTGTCTCTCACATCTACAAAGTCTGTGTGCTCCTTATACGTGGGGTGTACCTTATACACAGAGTGCTACGGTAATAAGCCAAGCATAATACATACCAGTGTGACCTATGTGTAATTCAGGTTCCTGGTTAGGCTTTTACTCTGTGTGTATGGGTCCGTGTGTGTTCTAGATAATTATTCGCCTTCTTCACACCACTAGGTGTGGTCTAGGTATTTAATTCCCATCACTTCGTCACCAAATACTAAGTAAACATTTGCACAACTTTTCTATGAAAACACACCTATGAATATATCTGAGAGGCATGTAGATGTGAAGTAGTGTCCCTTAGCTCTTTAAAGATGGGTTTAGTTCATGACACCACCAAGCTGTATTCTTTTCTGAGTATGCTACATGAATGCTGGAATTGTGAGTATAACTACTAGAAGTTAGCTATAAAGAAGGGGGGGTTATCCACTAGGACTCAAGTGAGATCCGCCAGCAAAGCTTTAGCGCATCATGGTCATTACGATGCCCTATCACTCAGTGCTTTAACTGTGAAAATAATGAGAAGTTCTCCTGCCAGGGCTGCATTTATGCATACTGCCAAACCTAAAGGATGAAGACACTCCAAATGGTTTGCCATAATGTAAAATGAATTACCAGTAGATAAAGCTGCCAACCCTTTATTGATGAAGCATCATGCTGACAAAGGAAAAGTAGCTTTGTGGTGTTATACGCTGTCCCTTATAAAGGGTAATCTAGATCCTGTACAATGACCCATCCTATACAGTGTCATTGTCAATACGATGTCATGGACTCACATCCTACACACATAGATATGACTGACATTCATGAGAAAGACGAAATGGGGCTTGTGGGTGGGGCCAGGACATTGAAAGTGACTGACAAAGTAAGGTGAAAAGTTCATTGAGTTTCAATGTTAAATGCAGCTAATTTGAGCGGTCATGAAATTGAAGAAATGGATAGATTGTGGTAACATTGTGAGACGTTTATATGACATAGCGACTGGACTGGACGCCATTGCAAAAAGATTGTGCTATTCCCACAACAGAATTGACTGATCTCAGGCAATCCATTCTGTGTTGGGTTGCCAAAAGCCTGGTCTATCCCATAGCTAGATACCAAAATTAGCAAGTGAGAATATAAATGATTATTCCACACTACAAAGCAATAGGAATATTGTTAATCTTGGTATCTTTCATACCTTTGTTAAAACCTAATAAGGGTTTGTTTGTTTCCCTCTAGATAATAGAGGTGATGAAATACATTACTAGAGAAGGACTCCCTTACATACAAAATATTTTTATCATATTTCATAAAACATCCCTTAGAAGCCAACCCCCTAACCTGAGGGAATTAAATGAGCTGAATTTTGACCAAATCAAACCCACTTTTAACTAAAAGCAATGCAATTGAAACCTTCCTCAAAAGGCTACCCCCAATTTACAAGAAATTCTGAATTTTGGGTGGCTACTGAGGGACCTTTATGGTGATATTTACATCATTTCTCCAATGCGATGTGTGGGGGGAGGAGAATTAATTTTAATTGATGCTACATGTTACATAGCAGGTACAGAGAGTTGGCTGTCAGTAGGTCATGTACCTAGTACACACTCTATGAGACAGTATGGTATTTGCTTGATTATTGTTGACTTTCATTTTCATGTGCCCTCAATAATGTGAGACTTACTGGTGATATGTACACAGAAGGGTATATCCAGCCCTAATAATGACCACTCCCAAGAAATCAGTTGGTAGAATTATATTGGATTTTGCCTGCAAGCTACACAGAACCCTAGCTATATATGGCATGCATGGGTATGTGCCCATGGGTGTCAGTGGGGCAGTCTTTGCAAGTGAGATATGTGCTAAATATATCCACTTGCACATAAAATAGAACTTTGTATTATGGAGCATTATGGTTTCATACAACTTCCTCCCTACAGTCAAAATGTCCTTGTGGGCGAGGCCTCGGAGGTTTTGTGGCAAATCCTCCGGCTGCGCAGAGGTTTTCCATTACCTGTTCTACACCAGATGGTGTAGTGTAGCATCTAGTGTCAATAGGCCAATAGATCACATGTGTGCGATCTATTTGGACCATTCTCATTGATAATTGTTACCAAACTAGAGTCAAGAGCATCCTTGTTTGAGGGTAGACCTAATTATAAATTTATACAAAGTGTGTCATGTGTAACGATCAGAAAATATATGTTATGTTTGTGTTCATAATAAATGAAGGGCAGGGAGGAAATAGAGCATCTGACATTTTTGTTAGGCATTAATACATGACTCTAACCCTCATGGGATGAGGTTCCTCATCTTAAAGTAATGTCACAGAGCATAATGTAAAAAATGAAAACTGATCGATATGCTAAAGTAGCTTTCTGTGGGCTTCAATTCATCCAGCATGAGTAGCCTGAGGCCTGACTAGGATAAGCAAGGAAAGGTTTGCATGTTGAAAACGTTGAGTTGACATTGTAAACAGTTACCTCTTTATCATGAAATAAAGTTGGTTCATTAAAGGATAATTGCATAATCACATATTGGGCCAACACTTGAGCAGTTTATTCAGTGTTATAGCCTTTTGTGGTTCCTCATGCATAAGCTGTAGACAAACATCCCCAAAGCTGTTATATCCATTCATTATTCACCTACTCTCACGGATTAACATGATCTGTGGTGCAGGTATGTTAATGTTAGTTAACCAGTATTTGATTTTCCAGCATGTTGAAAGCCCAGGGTGAGGAGGAAGGCCAATGTTTGGGATGTTCTGTAATCTATATAACAACTGCTATACTCTCTTTCAGCCACACAGTACAATAATATGTCCACACAATAATCATCTATAGAAATCTCTCCCACAAAATGACCGTGGTGGGTGCTACATAATGTCCTCAGAGCACACTTTGACCACAAATAGCCCATGGAATGATAAAGGAATGGCCAATGATGGAATAGCTGACGGCAGTTGATTTAGCCCTTCAATGATTCTTCGGGGCAGATATAGGTCAGATTCTGAGGAATCTAAAAGGGTTGTTTCTTTGATTTGTGGTCCATAAATAGTTAATAAGGATAAACTACACTCTCAGGCGCTATAAATACCCCTGCTGTGCTACAGTAGAATGAAGTTCGGGTCATTGGTGTTATACCAACACCAGGTATAGCTTTCAGATTATACCACGATTTCTGGGTTACACAGTGCTTTTTGGTGACTATTCCCATCTACATATCTGTCAATATTGCACACCCTGTAGGCTGCAACATCAATTTTGTAAGGCGTGCGGTTATCCATGGATAACCTGCAACCAGTGCCGTTATCCATGGATAACCAGCACACCTTACATGTCCTTCCATGTCATATGTTACATGTTAAAACCCACAAAATCTTATGACCTGGGCAGGGCTTGAATCTCCAGTCTCAGATCCCTAATCCAACTCCCTATGCAGTGCGCCACACGGACAACGCTCGGTTCGAACCACGTCTGGATATGATACAAAGGCCGGGCAGGAGACGACTGCGGGCTGACCGCTACCATAACCGCGGGACGCATTCAAACATAGCCAATAATTACTCCACTGTATTAGCCATGTGGCGGGCGGACAGTGTAGTTGTTGTAACACCAGAGTAGGCCATGATAATAGGATACATAAATTGCTGATTTAGCGTTTATTGTATGTTATGGGAACGCACGAGTGGATTTACGATATCTGCGTACGGGTTAATAATCCACGCCCCCTTCGGGGGCATGGATTATTAACCCATAAATCCACGAGTGCGTTCCCATAACATACATTAAAGCGTTTATCGAACATATTTCTCCATTTTGTATCAATTATAATCCAAGATTTAATCCAGGAGAAGACATTTTGTAAGTACATGCAATCGGCTCGCTTTGGCAACCCGCCGTGGCCATGTTGTCACTCTGTCCGACATAGTTCCACCTTTACACTCATTTTTCGGGTATAATCCAAGCATGTCAAGTCCCATACTTCTAGCAGCGCCAAATATACGATCTCTAGTTGGTGTTCGCTTACATTTTGTATCCATTTTCTTCGAAATAAATAAGAATCCATTGATTTTCCATAACGATCCAACGCACACGGCCCGGTACACGGCCATTGCTTCTTGTTGACAGAGCGGGGAGGTGCCCGGATGTAAGAACTAGGTCAGCCACGCGTCGAGCAAGGAATGGCCGGACGGGGCGGGTCACGACTCATATCAATGTGGAAAATCAATGGATTCTTATTTATTTCGAAGAAAATGGAGGAATTTGGCATGGCATGTTCATATAGGATATCTAAGGATGGTTCTCTGTTAATAACTCCACCAGGCTCCATATATTCTAGGCTAACGAGGTGTGTAAACTTCAGGTATGTCGGAAAACTTTTTCAAATCCTCCATGTGCAGTGGTTTCTAGCACCGGTCGGCTTGGTATAGTGGAGAGCGAGTTCGCCTCCTGCCACAGCGGCCGGGGAACGATTCCCTGTTGAAACTAAACGGTTTTAACAGGAAATGTATGGAGGAGTTGACTTTGTATGCTTCTCCAATTTAATAACATGTCTCGATTGAAAACCAGCAGCTTCTTGAAGACGAAGAAAAGGTCTCAGAGTGCGTTATGGCTGGATAAGGAACTGGGGTTATGAGCAAAAAAGCACAGTTGAGGCCCAGATAGTTAGATAATATTGTATAAACCATTTTGTGGCTGCTTACTGTGTATATAGAGAGAATGGCATGAGAGTGGAGTTTTGTTGAAGCTTTGCCTTTGAGGCACCATATCTACCTTTTTTTCATTTTTTTTCCTTTGAAAATACAAATACATATACATTAAGTAAAGTAGTTGTATACCTAGCACGCGCAAGAACTAAGTCAGTAAAATCGCCAAGCTGAGAGCCGGTGTAGAGAGCCCAGTGTGTGACACTAGTCATTTTCCTATTGCTGCCATCTATCAGAACTCTAGTAAATTATTTTCTGCCTTGTCTCATGAATAAAATCTTCCGGTCTCTAAAATATATCAGAAATTTTTATATGCAAGTATTCTGATTTATGGGAATTATTTGTAAGGCTTTCATAATTTTACAGCTTCTGTTTATTCTAAACCAATTTCCAACACTGCACCCTCTGTGGGTGCTGCCTTGAGTTTAATTGACTACTGACAGTGCCTGCCAAGCTAGTGTTGTGGCCCTACACCACTAAAATCGACATGTTGACATCATGGGCGTGGACTGGTTACCAGATTGAGTCTGTGTAGGTGTTATCCATATGCTATAGTAAGGGTGAGAAAGTAAAGGGAACAGTGCTGCCCTCTGGTGCCTTTATTTGCTATGCAGAGACCTTGATTACGGAGGTGAGTGGTTACTTTGGCAAAGTGGGACATGGCTATGCTAGTGACATGTGGCAGAGCCATTTATTTAATTAGACATGTGAAATGGGACTTAGTGACACAAAATAGGGCATATTACTTATTTTATTAGGGGGTATAAAGCAAAGGGGAGGTGTCTTTTTTATATACATAGAGAGGTCACCAAAAGAAGTTTTTGGGGTATATAAGATGAATGCCTGCCTTTATGGTAGCAGATGTATTACAGATTTTGTCAGAATAAGTTTACTCAAAATATAGAGTACTGAATTCATAATGAAAATAGGTATTTCACTGGATAGGGCCATGATCTAGACAAAAAAAGGGAATCCACATCATCATACTGGTACTCTTTTTGGATTAGCTATGCTGATGACACTGGGAATTGCTCTTGATATGGGACATGTGCATTTTTTTAAATCCTATGTATGACATTGGGACCCCCCATCAAGGGCCCCAGTGTAACCTCAGTGGTGAGCTGGCAGCTTGGGACCTATGCAGCTAATTATAGCCATAGCCATGTGCTTTCAGGACCGCAGTCATGTTGACACAGAGGAGTTACTTTTACCCACAGGGGAGAGAGGGTACATGGTTAGTGGCAGACCCTGGACCTATACCATGAACAACACAAAGAATCTGGTAGCAGACTAGTTCTGTGCCCGTGATACCTAGCACCTACACATTGTAGTGCTTACACTAGGACCCCTGTACTACACTTTATTACACAGTTTCTGTGATTCTGAGTGCTTTTTTCTGAATATTCCCATTCTGATACCTGTCGATATTGCAAGCACCATGACATGAAATCTGACTTGGATATCAGGCAATGTTTAGGTGCCAGGGGGAGAGTCAACTGCTACCTGCCACCAGGTGTCAAATTAAAGAACTACCCTATCTATCAAGAGTTAGCCAGTGTGTTACTGGTGAATATACAGCACAGTAGAGACATGGTGTGAGTAATGTGGGAACTAGTTTTCATTGTCCATCTATACCAGATTGACTTCACAGACTCCAAAATAGTGGTTCTTTTAGGAATATCTTTCACCCACAAGACATTGGTCTCTAATGTTCTCTACTGTACTCTCTTGTACATTTCATACTGAAATAGATCTGACCAATGGTCTTTATGTTGGAACTCAACTCAATGATTTATGAAGAATTTACAAATTTGGTCAATTTTCAGAAGAACTCAAAGTAAGCCAGATGAGATAAATGTCTTCCTTCTTACACAATGGCAAGCCCATTAAATGCAGCCAATGCAAAGCCCAAAGTATTTTGAGTTAGATGTATCATTGAATGATTGTCATATTATTAGTATATTTGCATTATGGGATTTTCCTGGCCATGCAGCTGGACCCAGACATGCTGGTATCAGTTTTTGAATTTGCCACCAGATGTCCTCTATATTGCGCTGTTATCCTGGATATCAGCACTGTTTGAGACATGTCATATGTCACATGTTAAAACCAACAAGAAATTCCTTGCCATAGGTAGGAGTCGAACCTTGAAAGTAAGGACTTAGAGTCCCGCGCTCTAACCGCGACAACCTGGGGAGGTCACTCACATATAACTACTATACATTCAGTGTGTGTAAATATCCTGCAGTCTGGGTTGTGACCCCCTCCTTGCGGCCTCTGTGTTAGCTATGGTAGGTCTGACAGCTTGCAGTACTGCGCGCGACTGGCCTGGTTATGGGTCAAGGTGCTGGACGCATTCACACTACCACCAAGCCCTGTGGCCACATGGCTAGCATGTCGCCAAGCCTATGGTTTGGGGCAGACTTTTGCATCCCGGCCTGGTCCACCCTTTTGCCTCTATAGAATATATGGAGCAGTCAGTAGCTCACCGAGTCCCAGCATGGATTTTTTTTTTCAAATTGAATTTATTGATATTCTATTGATTATTTATTGATAATTCATTGATAAATCGTGTAATAAAGCCAGTAAGGTATGGGCTAACAGGCACCTCATTGCTTGTATCGTAGGATATCAAACGAAGGGCCGTAGCCCATACATTACTCCCTTAGTATATGGAACAAGTAATTAATGGATAATTCATGACGCTTATGTGTTAGCAAAGGATAATTACAAGAGGGTGCAGCCCAAGTTTAATTATCCTTTGCTAACACACGCAAGTCATGCATTATCCATTAACTACTTATTTTATTACACGATTAATCAATAGATAATCAATAGAATATCAATACCTCCATACCAGGACCGGGACTCGACATGCTACTGACTGCTCCATATCTTCTATGAAGCCAAAAAGGGGCACCAGGCCAGGACGCGAACGCCTGTGCTTGCAGTTTGCAGCGCGACTCGCTGACCAATACACTATCGGTACACACACCTCCTTCCACCCTTGACCCATAACCAGGCCAGTCTCGCACAGTACTGCAAGCTTTCGGCACCTACCATAGCGGACACAGAGGTAGAGAGGGAGGGGAGGGTCACAACCCAGACTGCAGCATATTTTCACACTTTGAATGTATAGTAGTTATATGTGAGTGACCTCCCCGGGCTTTGTATCATATCAATGACTTATAGAGACCTGGTTCTAACCAAGCATTTCTCGTCAGTCCCTGTGGCGCACTGCATAGGGAGTTGGATTTGGGATCAGTAAAGTGCAGGTTCGACCCCTACCTTGGCAATGAAAATTTTGTAGGTTTTAACATGTAACATATGACATGTAAGGTGTGCATGTTATCCATGGATAACCACACTGGGTACCTGTTATCCTTGGATAACCGCACACCTTACAAAAGTCATGATGCATGCATCATGCCATGCAATATCGACAGGTAAGTCATGTAATTATTATTCATCAAGGCAGTTAGAAAAGAGTACACATTCCATCACAGGGTGTTTAGAGATATCCTAATAGAGATACACATAGTTCTACTCAAGTTTAATGGTGATGGGATGAGATGAATGATATTGAAAGCAGCCCTAACATGTAACAGTGAGATGAAGATACAGGTCAAATAAAGCAGTTATGATAGTCCTTTTTAACACTAGTTTTGAATATGAAAGCATCTTCAATCAAAGTATACGAAGATTTCAATTAGTCCCATCTTATAACATCTCTGTAATGAGCACTTCTTAAGATAATTGGTTTCATACTTCATGGACAGGGATCTCACATTGTCTGCCTGAAGTCAGGGTACAGCTTATAATGGTCAATTCTCATGAAAATGGAGCACATGGCCGAGGAGGAGAAAAAATCTGAACTGCTCAGATGTTTTTTATTTCTTGTGGGCTGAAATGCAGCATATAATCTTAATTACTCACAAAATTGGGAACACTTACTATGAAAATTAAAGATTTTATGACAGTTTTAGGAAGAAAACTGGTGGACCTACGTACGGTGATGAATCTTGCATATGAACAAATTACATAGGTTGCTATAAAACAGAATTATTTGCAAGAAAACTGATATATTTTGTTCATACAGTCATAGCAACATGTTGGCTAGTGGTCTTTATCATTTATATCTATGATAAGAATAGATTATGCTGCAATTAATTATACCCACTTATGGAGCTGGACCTACGTATGGTGATGTACCTACGTACGGTGATGTCTATGCATTGCAGTCATTATCTTCACAAATTTATTGATTTCTGGTATTGTAACTGGTCCATAGTATTCATCCTTAGTCAATTGAAGTATATCAACAGGTTTATAGATAGCATTAGCTATTTCTATCATTCTATGGCATAGGTTTCAATCATGGACCTATGCATGGTGATGTACCTATGTACGGTGATATTTCCATGATTTTTCCCAATAGGTTGCAACGTATTCATCCAGTTATGACAATATTTTGCATGGATATTCCCTGGACCACATATATTAACATGTTATGAAATAATTTACTAAATATTGATTACTCTCCTTTAATCAATGATTCAATGTACCTACGTATGGTGATGCTAAGGGTACACCACATGCTTGTCAGTCCTATATGTCATTGGCATGTGCATGTTAGAAATATTTTATATTAATATTATATTGCCCCCAATTGAGCCATAAAAACTGAGACATCTATATATCCCGAGAGGATTTTCTCCTTGACATTATACTCATTCTAGTGTACCTACGTATGGTGATGCAAATGTTACACAACTACATTTTTCCTTATAAATAACAAGAAAATAATTGAAAATGAGCTCTGATGGCGCAAAATGTGCGTTTTTCAATTCTACAATAGTCAATATAAAAAGTGTTATTATGGACCTTATTGTACCTCAAATAAATCACCTAATGTGTTTTACTTATATTTTTTTAGTTAAAAACCTTTGAAATATCCCCATTTTACCCTGTTATAAGCATAGATTAGGTCCTACATGGGCAAAAGTGGGTACCCATGGTATGATAATGTTAGCAGTAATGTGAATGTATAAACAATATAGCAGTTAGACCCCCTGTTAAGTGTACATGGATGGGGAAAGGTATAGTGAGCCTGTGCTCCATTTTCGTGAGAATTGACCTTATACGTAGGGGTGTTACATCGAAAATTATTTTTAAATCTCACATTCCATTCAAAAAGTAAGTCTGACAGAGAAGACCTGTACTATTACACAGCAAAAAGCAGAATGATGATATATTCAATAGAGAATTATTGAGAGTTGAAAAAATTGAGGTATTTTGTCTCTGCTGCCCTCTATATTATATGGTGAGTGGCACCTGTCTGAGTATAGAGTGGGCCCAGTGGACCATGCAGTACAGGGTGATCACGCTGCCTGCAGCCACAGTACATGATATGAACTAACTCCTTATTTTAGACCCTCCTGTGCTAATAGAAGATGGAAAGGTGTTGATGGAAATAGTGTTCTATATACGGCATTTAGATTGGTATGATTCGCGTTAGCTTCCTACCAATTCATAATTGATATTTAGACCTAGTTTGGGTAAATATGAAGGGATGGTGGAGGCCTACTTTTACCTCCCATATGGGGGAGTTGTGTGCAAGTATAAAATTGGGTATATGTGCCTTATTTTACTAATGATCTATAGATCTGGTTCAAAGGCATAAGTGAACACTTTTTTAGTTATTAGATTTCATATGTTTCATCATTTTTTGGATCTAGAAAATGACACACCAAAGCAACTATTGGTCATAGAAAAAAGTGTTCAACAAAGGCAACATGCGCAAATGTGTGTAAAAAAAAGTCCTACACCTTTCATTTTACTTAGACTCCAATAGGTTCCCCCATACATGGCATTTTCATAGGCCATGTATATTTTCAATACTGCAGATGTTGGTACCACAGGCCACGAACTCACACTCTGCCTAAAGTAACAACTCACTGTGCATTCACACAGCCATAATGCCTAGAAATTTGCAAATAACTCAATAACTGGTAGGGCTATCACATGGGCATAACAAATAGCTTCACATTTATACCTCTCTTTTGTTACTGGGATAAGTAAAGAAAAGATTTAAGGATCACCTAAGGAGACCATGTCTAGATTCTATGAATAATTGGCCTGGTGGACACACTTTTGCGTGACCAGTGTAGTACTACGGAGCCCCATAGGACATACAAAAAAAAAGATTTTTTTCATGCAAAAAATATTCCTGTGGGTACTGGGGGATTCCTGCGGGTACTGGGGGATTCCTGCGGGTGCTGGGGGATTCCTGCGGGTACAGGGAGGATTCCTGCGGGTACTGGGGGATTCTTGCGGGTACTGGGGGATTCTTGCAAGTACTGGATGATTCCTGCGGGTACTGGGAGATTCCTGCGGGTACTGGGGGATTCCTGCAGGTACAGGAGGATTCCTGCAACTACAGGAGGATTTCTGCAGGTAGTAGTCCAGGGATTCATACTATGGAGCCCCTAATAGGACATACCAAGATTTGTTTTCCCCATGAAAATATTCTTGCGGATACTGAACAATCCTGGCGGGTACTGAACAATTCCTGCGGGTACTGAACAATTCTCGCGGGTACTGAACAATTCCTGCGGGTACTGGATAATTCTTACAGCCACTGAACAATTCTTGCAGCTACTGAACAATTCCTAATGGTACAGCAACATTGAGCAACATTCTTGCGGGTACAGAAACTATTTAAGCGGATACAGAAACAATTTTTGCAGGTAAAGAATTATTCTTAGGGGTACATGCGGAGTCCTGGATAGGACGTGTAAAAATATTTTTTACCCATAGAAATTATTCCTACAGATACAGGAACAATTCTTGCGGGTACAAGAACAATTCTGGCTGGCACAAGAAAGATTTTATTGGAGGAAAAAAAGACTTTTTGGTAGGTGAATGCATAATGCTATGACCCACAAGGATAATTCTAGCACCTACAAGAATTCTTTGTGCACCCACAAGACTTTTTTGTGTACCTGCAAAAATGTTCCTGTACCTGCAGGAATCTTCCTGTATCCGCAGGAATATTCCAGTCCCTGCAGGAATATTTTTTTCATGAAAAAAATCTTTTTGGTATTGTTCAGTATCGGCAAGAATTCTTCAGTACCTGCAAGAATTGTTCAGTACCCTCAAGAATTATTTCTGTAACCGCAAGAATTGTTCAGTACCCGCAAGAATATTTTTTCTGGTGAAAAAATTATTTTTGGTAAGTCCTATTAGGGGCTCCGTCAGTCTCGTCCGGTCAGGATTCTGGGAACTCCCTCTCTCGTGTTTGGGGATTGTGGGTCCCCATATTCTGGGGAATATTACTACGCAGTGTACCTGCCTACATATAACCACTACATCAACCAGCACCCAGAACTACTTTTACCCAGAAATGCTGGTCGCCAGAGACGACTCACGCTAGTGGTCGAGCTGGGGCCAGATTGGAGCTCCGTATTACACCCTAATATTATAGGTGAAAAGAACAGTATTAAATTACCAAGATTTGGTTCCAGGTGCGCCTTAAGATTTGGTATGAAATCATGGTGGCATTAATCATGAGGTGTGCCTTATACAGGAGGTGTGCCTTATACATGTGGTGTGCCTTATACATGTGGTGTGCCTTATACATGAGGTGTGCCTTATACATAAGGTGTGCCTTATACATGTGGTGTGCCTTATACATGAGGTGTGCCTTATACATGAGGTGTGCCACATGTGGTGTGCCTTGTACAAGAGGTGTACCTTATACATGTGGTGTGCCTCATACATGTGGTATGCCTTATACATGAGGTGTATAAACATGTGGTGTGATTTATACACGTGGTGTGCCTTATACATGAGGTACCGGTATGTCTTATATATATGGTATTGCTGTAGATCTACTGTATCCCACAAAACTTCTTCTCAGTGGAAAACACCTTTAAGGAGGACATTTCCAAGGTTGCTACAATATCACACAAACCCTACAACTGCTAAAGACTGTGCTAGGCATATAGGGTCTTGGAGAGAATTCATAAAAAACATCACTATCTCAAGCATCAAAATGGATCCTGTTGATTCTGTACCATATATCAATATAAGATAGCCTCTGTTTGACATGCATTTCCTCTTCTTATCATTTTCAGGATGGACTCCATAAGGTCAAGGTCACAGAGGACACCGGGGACATGACCCCGGAGACAGAGGCAGGACCTAAATCAGAACTCCAGTACTCTATAGATGATGTACCACCTTGGTATCTGTGTATCATACTGGGCTTCCAGGTAGAGATACATCACCCTTAAATACACCTTAGATTAGGACATCCACTTTCAAGAGATATAACCCAATAATTCTTTGTTTCTCATATTGAAAAGAGGAATTTCAATATAACTCAATACTATGACAGAATGAGTCAGGTGTTTGACAGAAGTCGACACTGTATATAATATCTTCTGATTCCAAAATAAACAAAAAGATTCTAGTTGATGATATTGACATCCATAACTCCATGTTACACAGAGAGTATATTTTCCTTTAATGCTATGGGTTGTCAATATATATTCTTTTCCAAAGAACGGTGAATGCCATTACCCCCCTAATCCATGTGTATAACCTTGTTAATAGTGCAAGTGATGCCTATCCGTATCAGAGTAGATCTATAGATTAGATAACAATGAATTCAATTCCAGCATTACCTGACCATGTTTGGTGCTACCCTGGCCATTCCACTCATTTTTACACCTGCCATCTGTATTGGAGAAGACGGGGTCGGTAAGAGTGAAATAATTGGCACCATCTTCTTTGTCTCTGGTATAGTCACCGTTTTGCAAGTTACCATTGGCAACAGGTATAGCATTCTACTTATTATGCTGATATTATTTTGTCATGCACTATAAGCAATAGATTAGACTATCACCTGTATAATGTGACCAAGAAGCATGCAATATGTTAATAATACCAGCATGACATGGCTCTTTAAAACTATTGGCAGGTGATTGGAGCAAGCAATCCCACCGATCTGTGAGAAAGACCCTATTCTTTAATCATCCTAGATCTTTCTAACTCTTCAAGATCCTTCTAAAATTATTGACCTAATTCTCAAATATCACAATTGAAGCTAAGCCTAACCTTACCATGCATCACAAAGAGGTGAGAACCCACTCCTCTGGGTCGAGCTGAATCAAACCCTAAAATCCATTCTTATCTTGATCCTTATGTAATAGCTAATTTTGCTTTAGGTAATGATAAAAGAGCAGAAATATCTTAATTTGAATCAATTCTTCAAAAGAATTTATAGCAATGGAATGACAGAATTGCTGAAAGTTTTCTGTTTTCTGATGGTGTTCATAGGTTACCCATTGTTCAAGGTGGTACATTTGCCTTCCTTACACCAGTCTTTGCTATCCTTAGTCTGGAGAAATGGAAATGTCCTTTAGGACCTCCAATAGGTATGTCTCGATGGACGAAACTTTAAATAAAAATATTTCCTTAGTACCTGCAGTCAAAGGAAATCCTGATTGCCCCATAGATGGGTGTGATTCATATGAAGTTCCCTTTACTTAATTTTATCCTTATCTATAGATGCCCAAATTAACGGTAAATTGTGAAATGAAAGATGGCGCATGCAAGATGGCCCTACCAAAGTGCAAAGTTCAACCAAATGGTTTGAGATATATTGGCAGTAAATTATATTCGCTATTATGATACAGCTTTTAAGTTTGAGTTTCCACATTTTTACACTCAGGTATCTCAGTGAATAGCTCATTTAATGACTTGGTGAATGGCTCACTTGACAGCTCATTCAACAGCACCGTGAATGGCACCAACATGACTGACCTATTCATAAACACTACAGCAGAGCCCTTTGACACATTATCATGGAGACGGGAAGTGTGGCAGACAAGGATGAGAGAGGTCAGTAGATTTTATCATAATTAAGATTAAGTGAACAGGATGTTTGGTAGTTTTCAATTCAATTCCCATCCTTTTCTCCATTCTTTGACTTAGAAAATAACTACCTAATACTTTTGAATAATCATCTCTGCCTTATCTTTGACCTTTCTTATTTTAGATTCAAGGTGCTATCATTTTGGCATCAATCTTCCAAGTGATTATCGGTCTGTCAGGAGCAATCGGCATTGTCCTGCGATTCATTGGACCCCTTGCAATATGCCCAACTATTGCACTTATTGGCCTCTCATTGTTTGAGGCTGCCGCAAACTTCTGCTCACAACAATGGGGAGTGGCACTGATGCAAGTTCTTTTGAATAAGTTGAAATTGAATTCATGCGATACCAAGCGCTCTAGTAGGCCTAGTCTTACTGATAATAATTTTATATTCAGTTTCCTTTAATAATCTACTACTCTTGAGGTCTGGATAGGTTCTTATAAATGTCAAATTTACATACCATTGCCCTGTATGATTACTGAAGGTTTCCATTCCTTTGGGATATATTGTGCAGTCACCTGCAGTGATTGTGAAAAGCCAATACCCATTCACACATAGTTTAAAGTGTATTCCTCTCTCACCTAAACATGTCCAGCACTTAATCAAAGTCCCATTGCATAATAAAAATATGGTTTAAGGGTGTCTCCTCTATGAATTATTTACAGGACCATTACACTCATCGTGCTCTTCTCTCAGTACTTACGCAACATCGACATACCCTGTTACTCCAGACAGGGTGGGCAGTGTTCACGCACAAACTACCCAGTCTTCAAACTATTTCCTGTAAGTTTATGATAGTATATTTTATTTTTATCTTGATATCATAAGACTAAAATTTCTCTGTTTATTGAAAATACTAAAACCTCTTTCTATCCTAAGTGATTCATGGTAATGTATGATGATATTATAAATGGTCAGCAGGTCAGCTGTCATCAATGGACAGTGCAGGGTTATACTAGTTCTTTGCAGGTTTATGATTTCGAGAAACTTTTTAAATCGGATATAACTTGAGGGAGTTGGCCTGCATACATATATATATATATACATATATATATATATATATATATATATATATATATATATATATATATATAAACACTCGATTCAGAGAGCAGAGAACTTCTAAATTTCTGAAGCAAGGCAGATTGATACTTATTGATTCCCCCAGGTCTGAATAGAAATTATTCTAATATTCATTATATTAAATCTATACAGGTGATCATGGCAGTAGTACTGGCCTGGATAATCTGTATGATACTCACATACAGTGGTGCCCTTTCTGGAGTTGAGGGGGGCTCTGGGTATGGTGCCAGGACTGACACACGGCTGTCTGTTCTCAATGAGGCTTCCTGGTTCCGCTTCCCATACCCAGGTAACTTATTACATTCTTTATCCATGCAGCATTATAATCAATCCTCCTGGCTGCCATAGCACTGCTGCCACCTGGTTTGTTATTCTAGAAATCAGAGTGGGGTGCACATACATTTCCAAACACTTTTATGGTGAGCAGAATAGTATGCTTCATACAGCAGTTTAAGGGTACATAGAGCACTATGGTATAGACTACACCTTTTCTTTGGTTAAAGAAAATACATGACCAGTTGGGGTATTGATAGCTGCAGACAATATTTGAAATGCCCCTTTGGGTTGGGTCCTTTGTGTGGACCATGCTCCTTGAGTTAGGGGTGCGCCTTATACAAGGGTTTTTCAAATATTGGACTCAGGAGCAGCAAATGGCCTTCTACGTGGATCTGTTTTCCCTGAGTTGGGGGTGCGCCTTCTATGCAGGCTGCGCCTTCTACGCGAGAGATTACAGTATGATAATTCAATTTGCAGGTCAATGGGGTCTTCCCACTGTCTCAGTTTCTGGTGTTTTTGGAATGCTGGCTGGAGTATTGGCAGGGATGCTGGAGTCAATTGGAGACTACTATGCATGTGCAAGACTGGCTGGAGCCCCACCCCCACCCATTCATGCCATCAACAGAGGTGATCACAGTTCAATCATTTCTATTTCCTCGAGTGTTCCTAAGATTTTACTTTTGATTCAATTATGAAAATTAGTGTGCAGCTATTTCATAAGAAATCAAGTATTGGAAGTATGTCATATTAAAGTAGTACTAAACTGGTCAACATCAAGTCCCATCTCCTTCGACCCAGGGTGCAGTTTGAACATGAGGTGTGTCTTCTATGGGAATGCTTTATTAGGAGGATATTGTATGAGATGTTAACAAATATTGCATAGAATTAGTAGAATGTAAAATATGCGTGTTTCTAACATTGCAGGTATTGCCATGGAGGGGCTGGGTTGTGTGATGGCAGGATTGTGGGGTACAGGGTCAGGTACCACTTCATACAGTGAGAACATTGGAGCTATAGGTATCACACAGGTAAACTACCCTGAATTGCAATCTGCATTCAGTGATATAAAGCTCACACCTATGCAACACTTAGCTGCCAAAGAATCCTGCTATACCAAAGGCTTTCTTTATTAGTAATATGGATTCCCCAACCTGCAAGTTATCAAAAGTGTTCAATGCCTGGAGAGTGTGACTAACTTACCTATCGTAGAACCCTATGAAAATTGAGAGTTACAGGATATTTTTATTGAATATCTGCATTGTTTCATTTCGTTTCGTCTTATCTTATATAACAATAATAAATTGTAGGTTGCCAGTCAGAGGGTAATACAGACAGGTGGCCTCATTATGATTATCCTTGGAATGCTCGGGAAGTTTGGGGCACTGTTTGTAACCATACCCGACCCTGTCATTGGTGGTGTCTTCATGGTCATGTTTGGTAAGGCATCAGTTGGAATACTTCAAATAAAATCCTAATTTGTAATCTTTATTGAAAAAATGATAAATTCTTTCATTTTCAAGCTCTTCAAGAGAGTACAAAAGCTTAATATGGTACTTTAATCCCAGACACATGTTGTGTTTTCCCCTAAGGATTCTCTAAAGCAACTGATTATTTTGGAAAATGGCACGAATAAAAACCCTTGAGTGGGTAGAGATTTTGTGGTGTGCATTCTTCTGGGTATAGTTATGTCTATGTACATGTTTTACAATGCATGTTTGATTACAGGTATGATAACTGCAGTTGGAATCTCTAATCTCCAGTATGTAGATCTGAATTCATCCAGAAATCTCTTTGTATTTGGCTTCTCAATTTTCTTTGGGCTTTCACTGCCAAATTGGGTTGCCAAGAATCCAGGAATCATCTCAACTAGTGAGTATAGATTTATGCTTTAAAGCTGGGACAAGATCTGAAATATATAGATTTTCCAATTTCTGCATATTTATCATCACCCCACTTATGAAAGTGTCCTGCCAAAATCTCAATCTATTCGGTGCATTCTAACCATGCCAAGTTCAAGCATATATGTGTGTAGAAATAAAATGCTTCCAGCATTTTATCATGTCAACAAGCAGTCTTGATTGTACCAGCACAGTGGCTCCATCTGAAGCCATAAAGCAGAGTATTCTATTATGGTGCTGAATTCAATTTAGATGCCTGGCAGCAGAGCAGACACCACTCAGTGCTGCTGCCATGAGGCTGTGACCAGAACTAATTAACCAAGTGGTTTCCCTTTCCACCAAAAAGGATAAACCAGTTGAAATTAAATTCCAATGATGCACAAATAATGAGCCATATTGTGCCATAATAAGTGGCACCCTATTACTTGAGAAGGGGTATATAATCCTCTGAAAAACATACCAGACAACATTATATTAGCTTTTATACCAGCTTTAAACCGAATATAACATACTCTTATACTAAAAAAAGGATAGGTCTAACCAACACTGTCATTAAATCAAAGACCACACTTTGTGCATAGATCCTCTTTCCATGAAAAGATTAAACTCCGTTCATGGGAAAAAAGATAAATGAGATTGACCTAGTTGAGATAGAGGTAGATGAGGTTCTAGATTATGTACACTCGCATCCTTGGTAATTGAGAGAGGAATAAAGATGCCGCTGAAAAGAATTATGACTTGTTTCAGATGTTGAGGTGCTAGATCAGATCATCACTGTTCTACTGAGCACCAGTATGTTCGTTGGCGGCTTTGTCGGCTTCTTCTTAGATAACACAATTCCTGGTAAGATTAACTTTTATGATAGCAAAAGTACATTTATCTATATAAGTTATGAAAATTATTGAATTCATGATGACACAAACCTGTATGAGGGTACGGCTTTAAAGTGATCTGATTGATTGGGTCACCATCTGCTTATGAAGAAGAAAGCATGCATGTCCAGTAGATGCCATGATCTTCATGCACTCTACATGGTGAGGTCAGAGGATTGTGGCATCAATCATTCAATTCAGAAGTTAACTTTGTATATTGAACAGAACCTTGATAAATGAATTTCCTTTGTTAATCTCCTTGACATAGGTACACCTGAGGAGCGTGGTCTCACTGTCTGGCAGAAACAGATAAATAAAGATGAAGTCACAGTAAAACCTGACCCAGCATTAGCAACATATGATTTCCCCATTGGTATGACATTTATTCGCCAATGGAATTGGACAAAATACATCCCTATATGCCCTACATTTATTCTCCCAAAGACTTCAGGAGGGTGTTGCAGGAAAAAGGATGTTGCACATGCTGAAAACCAGTACCATGCATAATGGAACTACTATATGAGTGTTCATGGATTCCCAATGTATTGGGCTGTGTGGAAGCAAAATAACAGAACATAGGAAATTGTGAAGGTATCATAACTTTATAGTATGTGGGACAATACATCCTTTGAATCATACACTTTGCGATAACGCTGATTGTGGCCCTTGATGGTTTGATTGCCTTCAAAGCTGGTCTTCATTTTTTCTGGTCTGAAACTCTTGAACACACAGTTATGGTCCATTTGTATATAGTCCCTGCGTAATACTTTGTAAATCATAGTGATAATATCAACACCATCGAAATGTTCACGCCCTTTATTCATTCATTCGAATTTTTATTATCCACAAATATAAAGGGTGGAACAAAAACTGGATGTTTATGTTTAAATCCCTAAATGCATTATTCATCATAATGCATCACAATCACTTCATTTTATGAATTTCTAGTGGGGAAAAATATCTCACAAAGCAGCATTAACATGACAAGTTAGGTGCACATTATATGCAAATGCAAAAAAAATGCACTTCAAATGTTGAATATCACACAAAAAAGACCAAGCACATTTAAATGCATTTATTGGCAATTAATGAACTTAACATAACAAAATATCATGCCGGTATCTTGCAAGTAAGGAAATAAATGTTGAAAAAATAATGTGTTCTTAATTCATTTACTTTTTAAGCATTTAGTTTTAACAGGTTCTTGCCCTCAGTCTAAGATGACTTATTACTATTTCTCTTGAAAAGTAAATGTTTTAGCATTTTATATTGTGTGTGATAAGATGTAAAAAAAACATTCATGATGACATTATCTATAAAGGCAAAATTTGGAAGAAAATCATAATTTATTACTGCATAATTTAGACTGATGTGGTGTGTAGCATCTTAGACATTTTGAAATTCATGGTCTCTTTATAAGCGTCATCAAATTCTGCCTTGGTTGTCTTCTTATCAGTAGAGCCGAAAATCTTTCTAACAAGAACTTCTGCAGCCTGTTCATCCATAGTACACTCCCTCTCTGGTTTAGATATGAATTTCTGATGACCCTTGATTATCACTACAATAAGGACATTGGTCAAGCAAAGATAGAAGCCAACGACAAAGAGTGAGAATGCCCAGTTACCAAGGCCATGGTTCTCTGCCAGGACTTCATTTGTGTCAAAGCATTTGATAATAGCATAGGACAATGAGAAGACTGTCGACATGAAGTCCCGGAAGTGGAAAACCTTGTCAGCTAAAGTCTGCCAGAGTAAGAAGCTAAAAGCAATTACAAAAACAGCAAGGATGGGTACAAAGGTGAATAAGTGAAGTAAAGTGGTCTGGTACATTGCAAGTAATGCCGCAAAACGCTTGCTGAGTCGAAGCAGGAATACAACTTTTAGGGTTATGCAGAAGCATAGCAGTCCAAGAGTGAGTTTGTACAGATCATCGTACAGTGCTGCAACTCGCAGTGGTACGTAATTGGTAGCATCTGCAGCAAGAGCATTATTTAGTTCAGTGGAGCGTAGGAAGAAGAAGGTCGTTGTCACAATCATCATGATCAGGATGGACCAATTGCTGTAGTGTCGTGCCATGGTCCAATATATGCGGCGCATCTTGATCATTCGCTGCACCTCAATCATAATGCTAAGGACAAAGTACACTGCCATGATACCCATACAAAGGTAGGTGAAGATACCACTAACACCTTGTCCATAGGCCTGCAGCACTTGGATATGGGTATAATGACCCACTCCTCCAGTAACTAAGAACTCTGCGGTCAATGTCACAAAACCAAATACATTTGCACCAGGGTTGTATATCGCAAACTCCAGGAACACAGCTCGCGTCTGACGATTCAGCCATAAATACCTCTCTAGTTCTTGCACCGTGAGATCGGCCACATACCTATTCACTTCCAATTTTGAAATGTATCCAGTTTTAGCATAAGGACCCATAAGCCCCATGGTGTATGAGGAATCAAGTGGATGGCCTAGATAATGGGTCCAGGCATTCTTGGTGAAATAGTTGAGACCGAGAAGGTCATTTTGGATGTCGGTCGGTGTGTACTCTGTGTTGTCCTCCATCATCTTCAGGTAGGGTCCATAACAGGTAGTGTTGTCAAATATCTGTGTGACACATTCAGCTGAAAGAATATGCCGATAAAGAAAGGGTCATGTCAAGACAATGCATGGGAACAATGCTCTGTTACAACGTGTTTCTCCAGGGATTAACTCAAATTCTATTTGACGGGCAAAGTCAAGAAAAGACTGTAAAATATTGTAAAACCTTCCATATAAGCTTCGGCTTATAGATTATTTTAGACCCATGGCGCGGCTTATATGCAGGGTTCTAAATATCATAAAGACAATGATAAGGAAAAAAGACAATTTCAGAACCCTGGTGCAGCTTATAGCAAAGCCATGGTGCAGCTTTTACATGGATGTGGCATATGCGTTGGGTTTTGAGGCAACAGTTTGGAGCTATATTTATTAATTGATAATGGGTTCAAGACTATTTTGATGATGCGACGGCTACTGAAGTCACCATTGCCCACTCCCTCCTCACACAATTACAAGTGCAGAGATTTACTCACATGATTTGACTCTCAGTTGGCGCAGGCGCATAGGTCCAAACCGGAAGGACACTAGATCAGAGAGGTACTGCCGGTCACGCCAATGGAGGGCATTTCCATTAACATCTACCTCAGGGTAATAATTCACCAAGAGCGAGGTTTTCATCCAGTTAAAGAAGGTTTCCCTGGATTTCACCTGAGAGGGCAGTAAAAATGGGTGATTTCTAAATTCTTTTTGTGAAAGTATATAATCATATGCAATAGTCCCCAACTAAAAAGCATTGAACGGAGATGTAGACCTGCAGTTCTTCTGTGGGCCAACAGAGCCTGTAGATCTAAAAATTAATTCTTTGGTGTAAAGTTATTGCTTTATAGAACTGTCAGTCTAAAACTTCATAGACGAATTATTTGTATCTGCCTTAAGTTAGATTAAAATGACAGTTAAATCCTCCATCATCTATTTTGAGCACATCATTACCATGTCTCCCTGCTGTATCCTATAAAGCTTACCTGTTCAGTAAAAGGAGTGACAAACTGCCTCTCCAGACTGTTATGGGTTCTGTAGCTGTGAGGACTGAGGGCACCAAACATGACAACCAAACTCAGCAGGATGAGAATCACATGGACTACCGTCTCGCGGATCGTGCTGTACATGCGCACCTCTAACAGTGCATTCTGGCGAGCCTCCTTGGATACCGCTTTGTCCTCTGGTGCTAAAATGTAGAGTAAAGTAAGGCATTACAGTTGGATATTCCCATGCGCACCAACTTGAGTCATTCTCCATGCAAAGGTTATGGAGAGAAGGGTAGGAGAGTTTTAGTCACTGTAGTCCCATGTCTGCTTTGAGCCCAGAGGGTTGCACTGTATCAGCAATGTTCCATGTCTGCTTTGAGCCTACTGTCAAGCAGTCTGTACCAATATGGTGGCCCAAGAGTGACCTACCCTTTTATATATATAGCTTCATTCTACCCTGGTTATATACTTAGATCCAGTGCTGGCCCTGGGATATTCCGCTCGTACTGCTGCAGGATCTATGTGGGGAACTGACACATGAACACCAACTTCAAGTATTGGCAACTTTCTCAGCATTGATAGAGGCGAGAAGATGAGAATAAGCACCTTCAAGGATGGACTGAAGAAGCCCATAAATATTCAGTGTTCATCTTAAGAAGTAAAAATGACTAGACTTAACTTACTTTCATCAAAGAAGTCATCGTAGTCGCTAATCTTGAAACGCCTCCTGTATGAGATAACAGTGACTAACACACACAGCAGCAGCACCTGGTGGAAGAAAGAAGAACTATGATATAAGCACATAGAACAGGGATTCTGCCACTTAAATGTGATCATCCAATATTCAGATATCTGAAACCAGCAGAATCTCCCAAACTTGCCTATATATGTTGAAACTGTCAAAATGTACCATGATATAAAATCTCATTGTATTCAGATTAGCTTTGTAACTATATTCACGTCATATTTAGAACAACCAGTTTAAAGTCGGTGCTGGTATTAATACCTAAGTCCTGGATGCTCAACCAATGCTCAACTTATGGCTTCTTTTACCTTATGCTAAAACTGGATACTTTTCTTAACGCTAAGGATGCTGCTTATGCGCAGGTGCAGTTAATATATGTGGGGATATAAAGTATTGAGTATATAGTAAACATAGTAAAACTCACCTTGAGAGGGTCGAATATGAGGACATCCTGTAGGAAGGAGAGAGAATAGCTCAGGAGCCATTCCACTGACTTCTGCTGGCCCCACTCCAGACTGTAGAGGATGACGAAGAAGGCAGGGATGAAGATTGCGAGTTCTGCTAAGATCCAGCCAGCCAGGAGGATGCTCTGTGTAGAGGATGATATATGTTGTAGGTTAATCTTTGATCTTTTTAGTGTACATCATTTGGAGAAATGTGAGCCAGCAGGCAGAACTTGCCACTAGGGGGCACCACTATGGGCTAAAATAGGAAAAATATGCCTAAAACTTTTATAGGCTACTTTTTTTATGGAGAATGGTTTTGATAAAACATTCTATTTTGGGCGGAAAGGTTCCTAATTTGGCATGTAAAAAGATTTGTTTGGGCCAAATAAGCATTTTTGTTGATTTCTGTTGCCATGGAAACATGATTTTTCATTCTAAATAGGAAAATCAATGAACCTATTTGAAGGAACATTCCACAAGGTTTACTATGGTGAAAACGGAATAAAAATAACATTTCTAGGTCAAAAGTTATGGGCAAAAGAATAAAAATTTATGCTAATTTAGCTAATTAGCATAAATTATGCTAATAAGCATAACTTATGATAATTAGCATAAATTATGATAATTAGCTATATATCTCATGACCAATTAGATGTAGAGCTCACTGACATTCACAAAATGGTCACACATACCCATATTTAGCAAGCCATTCCTCAAAAACTAACAGGAGTATCTTCTCATGCAATATATCACTGTAAAGCTAGTGATTTGAATTTTAAGGTTGACCTAGCATGGAGGACCCTTTCTCCTTCCCTCTATGCAAATACCAGACAAACATTGTTTCATACGGAAAAGAAATATAAGGAAATGTCTGATCCCCTGAACCCATGGGTTCCATCAGAATAACTACAATTTTACATTAACCTAGGAGAGAGGTAATTCTCGTATAATGAGCAGGAGACTAACGGTTTAGTTAGATGGTAGGTAGACACTAAGGATGGGCTAACCAAATAGCCATACTCCTGATAACAACAGAAAACAACTTTTTGTTTTGTCTAGTTGGATTATAGCTTGGAGTGTTATCATCTGGTTCTTCTTTCCCCCCACTTCTATTATGTTTCATGACGGGACACAGCTATTGCTGGCTGACATGGTAACTACATTTGCCCATGGCATAAGTAAGCCACTGTTCTTACAGACAGTATACAAGGGAGTGGAATGTGTCTTCTGAATCAACTGGTTGTTTCAGTGTTTATCAACGATTTGGCAAAGTTGATTAATGAGTAAATCCATTTTTATGACTAATTTGTGGGGTGGACGTCTCAAGGTATTTTTATGTCTCTAGGATTTCCTACCATAACTGCAAATAGCTCAAAGCAATGGTTGTTCCTGACTCAGTAGGCTATTTTGTAACATACTACTTCTTTGGAAAGCTGTAAGCTGCTGAACTAAGACTATGTCCTCATCCTCAACTGGAAGCGCATGCTTAAGTCATGGAAACTAAATTAGCAGAGCAGCCGCCTCTGCTGGAGGATACTCTACACTATACATAAGACCTTCCAAATGTTTTTGAGCTGCAGGGCCCCTGGACCTATTAATGTACCTCTGGATTAATGTACCAATTTCCAGTGCCTAATAACCACTTATATGGTATATTGACTGAGCAAATACAGATAGATCGAGGAGCTATTATTCCAATGCCCAGCACACATACAACATCCAAAAAGCAATAGACACCTAATGATCTCCCACATAGAGTTTAAATACCACTCTGTACTCTGAAGTTGATAACCACATACCTTTCACAAGGGTGTGGCACAATTGGGTGACCACACCCTTGGATGTTTTGTTTCTTTTCTGAGAAACTACCCTTTTTGTTGATACAGTCTTATAAGTGGATTACTGATAAAGGTCCAATTAATGACACATTTTCAGAGATCCATTAGTTGTGACACATGTATACATATAAATAATGCATCCATTAGGCTAACAATGTGAACACCATCTAAGCATACTATACACACACACACATATATATGGGGCATTCCACTGAAAGTGGGCACTTGTCCATGGTAGAGGGTGATTTTTGAAAACTCAAAGTTAGATCATGAAACTTAATTTTATTGATAGGCCTATATCTTGGCTCTTGGGAAAGGTTCATTCAAGTCACTAACTCCCAAGCGGTCAGTTTTTATTGCAAATATTTAAAATTATGAAAATGTAATGGGCGTGAGCAAAATGAATTCTTCTCTAAATCATAGAAATATTTGTCAGAACTACATAATTTTCAGTTAGGATATTTGACAAAAGGTCCCACAGAAACACAATGAAGAAAAAAAAGAAAAAAATATTGATATTGACATTGCATAAAGAAATAATATGAATGTAATGGGCGTGAGCGTAATGGGCATGAGCGAAACAACTTTTCCAGGCTTCAGACAGCCACTCAGTTATATAACCTCAACCAGCATTGATCTAGGCAATAGAAATAATATAAGAATACATATAGGATGCATTTGAAATGCATCAAGCCTGCCAAAATTCTTGCACTGCATTTTACTCACGCCCATTACGCTCATGCCCATTACACTCACGCCCATTACATCTGTCAGTTGACCCCTCTGTTTGGCATAACCAAGGCATGTAGAGAATCCAGTCTTTTTTTAAAATGACTTATTAACAATAGATCTTCATGTTAGGTTGGTTGAAAGAAACAAAACTTTGATAGTATTTGTTCTGGATTCAGAAATATGAATGTAATGGGCGTGAGCAAAATTGACTTGAAAATACTTGAATATGTATTGCAAAGTCATGCCTGCAAGTAGACCCTAAGCTTCTGTACCAGGAAAACCCCTATGATGACCCTAATCTTGGTGGGAAATAAGAAGATTGAGGATAGTGTTTTAGTAGGTCTACCAGTGTACTTTTATTTTGCTCACGCCCATTACATCAACTGTATTTGGTTACAAAAATGAACAGGGGAAAAAGAATGCCAACCAGAGCACCTCTAAACCACATGAAAATGTTAGATAGGATCCCCCACTAAGGAATAGATAAAATTATATTGGTCTGTTGCTGCTTGGCTTGATGGCATAGAGCCTGGAATGAGGTGGAAATTGAAGAAAAAGGCAATTTTTGGCTATTTTTCAACTTTGGCCTACCATATCTAAAAAAATAGCAGGCTGACATATGCGAATTTGCTCTTCTTTTGAAGCCCAAGGTGTTTTCTTTTAAATGAAACCAGAAATAAGAAGAATGGTTAATTACTTTTTATTCTACAGCCCCCTGTATCCAAAAAAGACCAAAAAAGAACCAAGTGCCCACTTTCGGTGGACTGACCCATATATATATATATATATATATATATATATATACATATATGTGTGTGTGTGTGTGTGATATTGGTGTGTGTTTTTAAGTCAACTTATAAGAGGAATCATCTATATACACAACCATTTTAGCAATACACATTTCTATACAACCAACCATGTGTCTGGGGTACATAGCCCAGTACACCATCGTGTGCAACCATAAGTTAATATGGAGCTGGTAAGAAAAGCACTAGTCATACTCATAATCTAGTCATATATAAAAATTGTATCAATCTATACAGATCACAAGGGAGGCTGGGGGAAATACAATTACTCTTCATGATTAGACTCTAAATTATACGCATATATACCTCTAGAGGGCATTTCTCAATAACGTTGATTAGCATTATTAAGAAATACCTTCCTGGTACACTTGAATAGAGCAAACTGTAGCACATATTGATTGAGAAGTGCCATCACGATGACCACAAAATTCTAACCAACCTTCCACCTTTGCCATCCCTTTTCCTCCACTAGAGCTGCTCGTTTCGGTGCCTTCTCCTTGTCAGCCCTGTTCAGTTGATCATCAATCTCTCGGAGCCACATTCGCTCCCATGCATCAAGGTCTTCATTCGGATCATGTTGGCTAAATGTAGAAGAAGATCCCATCCCGGAGTCAGAGTTCTTGTCGGGAGGATGGAGTATTCGCTCCTCGTACCGCTCCTGTATTGAGAAGGTGAACTATGATGAAAGATCTAAGGAGGACACCGGCATGACATTTCAGCAGGATGGCCAGTAGAGATTGCATAAACCTCAAAAGTCTCTAATCTCAATATTTTCGTATGCAACTGATCAGATACAGTTACAACAGCTAGTTGCAGGGGCTTTGTTTTTAGCAATTACCAACTTCTCAATTATATTGCCAAACTGACCCTCACAAAGCAAGATCTACAAATCAAATGCTGCATGAAACTCTAACGTTGCTTATTGTGGGATTTTAGGAGTTTCCAACACATAAGTCTTATGGCCAGAGAAATAAGATCTATTATTACAATTATTGACTTAACTCAAAATACCCATACGTGAACACTATCTAATGTATAACTTGTATGATTTTCAAACAGTGCATTTGACTGCATATTGTGCCTTAATAGCTAGCAAAACTGTACACGTTTTACTTAATCGGACACACATCATCTTAGCTCAGCTATAAGAACAGTCTTTTTTTCATAGATCTATGAGCAACCTTTCAAGAATTTTTGAGGCCTGGAGAGATTGGAGGAACATTTCCCTTGAACCAAAATTCCCTTTTCTGGACATTAGGGGATGGATAGGGCCTATCTAAAATATAACTCTGAGTTCTAATGAATGGAATTGTAATTTTCAAGGACCCTTTCCTTCTTTTTAAGCTCAACAGATGTTTTCAAAATTGCAGAGCTATTAAAAATGTGATTCAGTTTTTTTTGCAAAAAAAAAGCAGGGAAGAGTTGGCAAGACGTGAGATCACAATTTCGACATTAATGTTTTCACTGACTACAGGACTTTGGACCAGCCAATGAGCATTTTCATTCTTACCCTATTAAAATTATATCCAAATAAAATCAATGAACACACACATATATATAGTAATCAACAAGCAGTGACACTGTAATTGAATTTACTTATTTCTATTTGTAACTACTAACGTATCCCTATCACTTAACTAAGACTTATTGCTAGTACAATACCTCACAGGACAGTGGTGCCCAGTCAGGATGTTCCTTGGGAAGCATACTTCTGTACTTTGACTGTTTCACAATCACAATATTACATTATTTCAATTATGGTTGACTATAAATTATTTTGTATGATTCAAGGCCCTGGTTTATGATATGAGCCTTGATACAGTTTTCTCTAAATAAAACCAATATCGAATATATTCTTTTATTATGATGGTATATTTCATGGTAATTTTTCCTGAGCCTCGGTCTGAAGATATTTGTCTAAGCTACTTAAATTTCCTGATACTCTTGATAAATGATATGTTCACCCGATAAATTAAGGACAACGATTGTTATTCAGGCGTAAACTTAGCCTGGCTAGCCTTGGGACTAATGGTCCATTTATTATTCTGATGGAAGGCCCAGTTTTATTGGATTTCCAGGGGCTGAAGGGTTTATGTTAGGAAATGTAGTTTTATTTTTTCTTGGCTCGCTTTATGTAACTAAATGAAGTATGACTTTTCCTGGTCTGCCGATAAGCTGTGGGCTCGGGCAGCCCATGACCTAAACACTTAAAGGATCTCCTCCCTCATACTGAAATAGTTCAAATTGAGACATGAATTCACGAGGAAAAAAAACAGACCTAAACGTTGGATCTTACCCTGAGTTTGAGGTCACTCTCAAGACGTTCACTCATTTCAATAGCTCGCTCATGGTCAGCGGCCTGCTTCCGATTACCATACCGGAACAAGAGGATGATTCCCAAGCAAGGGGGCAAAACTAATAAAAGAGGAAAAGATAATGGATATAAATATGGTTATGAAAATTTTATTTATATTGTTCAATTATGAAAAGACAAAATGGAAGTAGAATTATTGGTTGAATTTTGCAATGAGCAATTAGATAAGTTCTGGAAACCTTTCATTCACAGAGTATAACATAGGGCAGTTCACATTTGGTTATTCAAGCTCAGATTTGAAGTTGTATGTAACTGTTTACATTATGTAAGTTCACATTTTATCTTTTCTTGGGAACCTTTGTTCATTTATATATGTAAAAGCTACAACTATACTTACCTATCAGTAGACTAACTGTACTAGTATAAATTGTCTGTACAGAAACCTTTATCATTCCAAACTCTACTAGGTAGGGTCCTGAGCTGTTGGGTCCACCATAGAACATACACGAGGCAATCATAGTCATATAGAGTAACGCGAAACAGGATGTGACACGCTGCGCCCGAGTAAACTGTGACTTGAAGGGTTTGAGGAAAACCGACACCTGAATCATATAATACACCATATTGAGTTTGAATTTAGACATTTTCTTCTGGCAAAATGATCAAAATCGACACGGGTATTTATCATAATCTGCCAGGAAATGAATGAAATGTTCTGGTCACAATTATAGTGAAGTTTGATGTACAAATGATTTCATGGTATCTTTTGACACACATGTCACATACTTGAGCATGGTGGTAAAAGAATCTACTAGAGGTTACAACCTACTATTTGGATGACTTTTCAGTGCTAGGAGCGATCTTTATCTAATTACAAATAAAGTTTGACAGTATTATACTAAGCAAGCCCCCCCTGCCCTATACTCATAATCAATCATTGAAAAAAAAACATTTGACATACCCAGAGATGGTAGTTGAAGAAGGTAGAACAAGCGTGTTGGTCCCAGTGCCAGGACATCCTCTCCCGGTCCTCCCAAGTTGTAATTCGCAACCGCCGCCTTACCAGACCATCGTCACAGTCGTAGGCTAACCACTTCCGACAAATGTATGTAGATCTAAAGGACGAAGTATAAAATTTGAAGGTTGAAGAGATAATGGTCAGTCTAAGACTAAAACTCATGAGGCCAAGTGCTAAGGTTAAAACTTGCAATTTTTTTTAAGTGTTTTATTGGGTTCATAATACAAATAACAAGTATATGTATATTCAATGCCAGCTTCTGCGTGTTGCAGTTCTTCCACTAGCCCCCCTTACATGCTCTTATTCAACTATATCTGAAAAACTAATAGATTGATGGCATTCGGAAAGTCGACAAATAAAGGTCTGGAATAATGGGTTCTTGAACATGTCCAAAGCTTTGCTTCCAACAATACAATTTGCAATACAACATTTCCAAAACAAAATAATATTTTGATATTGAAAAACTGATTTTTGATAAATATGTGCCAAAATAAAAGAAACTGATGAAATTTTGTAAGTGAAATCTTTATGTTAAAGTTGACTTTGTGTGAAAAATCATTTTAGCTTTTAATTTACAAGTTAGGAATACTTACGTGACACCCTCCTCCTTGTCGCTAACAGAAACACTGTCCAAGTACCAGGAGCCCCCAGTGTTATCATGCCATACCTCCAGGTGGCGCAACGGTCCCAGGAAGAATTGTGTGCGCATCACTAGTGTTATGCAGCTTCCACGGGAGAATGTCTGCCAATTATAGTAACAAATGCTTAGTATATGTGTCAATCATTAATTTCCCAATTTAATTTCTATACTTAATTTCGAATTTCAAGCTCATTTGTAGTATTGGAGTCCTAAGGGCACTTTATGTTGTATCATGATTGATTGGTACTGAGAAACCTCTGGACTCATGGTCTATTAAAATACACGACCATTTCAAGGGGTTGATTTATAACTTGAAAGGCTTATGAATCGGCAGCCTGACCCCCCCTTGTCCTTATATGATATACCATTTTATTATTCCATAAATTCTAACATATTATTGTATTAATCAAAGAATATCTATGAAATTAATACATAGGTTGGTTCTAAGAGCTATAAGAGCGCTCAAACTTTGTATAAGAGCGTTCATGCCCCACTGCACACCAAACCAAGTCAGTTAGACAGAGTTTATGACATCAAAGGGTCCGACCTAATGGTTCACTGCACAATATAATAAGAATAAGGGTCTCAGTGTGCGACCTCATGGTCCAATGCACAAATTAATAACTTGTAAGTGAATGCAACCGGCCGTCACGGGTGCCTGAGCACCGCTGACGCCGTCATGAGTGTCTGAGCACCCTAATGACTGAACAATGGGTTACATAAGCACGACGCCATAACCTTCCGGTCGCTCTAGCGTCGCTCCTGAGCAACCTAGGTCAAATATCAAAGCATTTATGGAAAGCCCATAATTAGACGGTCAGAATGAGCCCAAGATCAAGGCAGAACTCCCATTATTAAGGAAGTTATGCTATGGAGACTGAATGAAGCTCCGAGTTCCCTACAGACAAACCGGCGGGAGTTACGCGCCTATCCAGCAAGCATTATAAACTTGGCATATTCAACTCCGCGCATGCGCAAAATGGCGGTTATAAACGCATAAACGACCGAGTTATGAGGGTCTGAAGATGCAGAACCGACCAAGACAAAGGGGGACACAGCGGCGTCCATGGGGGTCCTTTGTCCCCCTGTGACACATGAAAGACTCCCCTCAAACAATTGTAGAGTTAGGCAGATGCTACTGGCTCCAGTAAGTCTGGAGGTGCTTTTCCAAGATTTGCTACAAATGGCCTGTCTGCACCTCCAGGAAGTCAGATCACCAAGAACCATTCCAGAGGTAACATCTCCAGTCATCTCCTGCTACCTGCTATACCACTGCACTATGGTGAAACTATGCTAGACAGGCATTGGTTTCCATCATTAGTGGCCAGAGGCTATCTTCCTCAAGACATCCACCAGAGGGTAAAGTTATTCATTATTACATTATTCCTCTAAGCAGCAGGCCAGGAGCTAGGTGTGGGAACCCACCTAGAACTATGCTGGACATTGTATTATTATTACCTCACAGGTGGAGTGGAACTGAACATTGTACTTTATAAATTACTGTATGTTTACTGTATGTACAAATTACCTACATACTAACTACTGTATGATTGATATTTCTTACATGTTGCCTAAAGCTGAATAAACCAGTGATAACTGGAAATAACACTATTTATAAGAGCCTTGAGATAATTACACTATATACCACTAGTCTTATGATATTTCTCATATGACAACTTGATCATGCACAATAACTAGTATGACAAAGTGGTGGAGAACATCCTACTAAGATCCCATCTCTCACAGGCTCATAAAAATTAAAGCTGGTAACACAGCTAAGAACAATCATACACACAGTAAAACCCACTCCACCCACCCAGTGACCTTGACCTTGACACCATGCCCACCAAGGTCACCAGTGAGAGCTCCCACATGCCAGTGAGATCTCCCACATACCAGTGAGATCTCCCACACACCAGTGAGATCTCCCACACATCAGTGAGATCTCCCACACATCAATGAGATCTCCCACACATCAGTGAGATCTCCCACACATCAATGAGATCTCCCACACATCAGTGAGATCCCACACACATCAATGAGATCTCCCACACATCAATGAGATCTCTCACACAACAGTAAGATCTCCCATATGTCAGTGAGGTCTCCCAAACATCAGTGAGGTCTCCCACACGTCAGTGAGGTCTCCCACACGTCAGTTAGGTCTCCCACACGTCAGTGAGGTCTCCCACACGTCAGTGAGGTCTCCCACACGTCAGAGAGGTCTCCCACACGTCAGAGAGGTCTCCCACACGTCAGTGAGGTCTCCCACACGTCAGTGAGGTCTCCCACACGTCAGTGAGGTCCACCACACACATCAAGGTCTTATCAGTCAAGCTGGCAGAACAACACACAAAGACCTTACGTAGTCAGGGGCCTGTTGAAGAGGTCTCCCTCCCACCTAGATCTAGGAGGCCCACAGGAGGCAAACCAGCCTCCAATACAACAGACCCACACTCAGTAGACCCCACACCTCCCACCCTGTCTACTCAGGGAACAACCAGTTCTCAGGGATCCAACATTTCCCAGGGATCTCTACAGGACGCTCAACTCACGCTATCTACCTCAGGGGAAGAAGGATCTGCCTCAGGGGGTGGATCCACACCCTCATCTAGATCCTCCACCCCAGCTCCGGCCTTCGACAGCCACTCCTCCAGAGACACCTCCCCCACACCCTCCATCATGGACACCGATGAAGGCCCCCAACCTAATCAGACAGCTGAGAAGATAAGGGCCTATGAGAAGGCCATCCAAGATGCAGTTACTGCCCTAGAGACCAACAAGTCCCAGCAGGAGGAAAGGGAGAGGATCCTCAACCAACAACTAGCAGAGAGGAATGCAGAAATGGATGCCCAACAGAAGGCCATGGAAGATCAGCGGAAGTCCCTAGAGAGACAACAACAACAGATAGCAGACCTCATGAAGATGGTATCATCCCAGACCCCACAGCCTCCCACACCTGCCATCACACCTCTTGTCCCACCATCTGCCTCTGGATCCAAAGATGACATCATAATCTCCATGGTGTCCAACATGACCAAACTCATAGACAGAAAACAACAGGATGACAGAAAGATCAGGCTACATGAGGTAACAAAACCCAAAACTTTCTCACACCCATCACCACTCATGTCAACAGCATTATTTATTGATCACAAATTCCCAGAATATCTGAAGGATAAGTACAAAGTAACAGACAGTGACACCATGGTAACATATTTACCCAAGTACCTTGAAGGACAAGCACTAGCTTGGTTTGAATCCTTCAGGGAAAGTGCCACACCTGATATGTTGACATGGACCAATGTAGTGAATAAATTAAAAGAGTATTTTGCTACGCGAGACAATATAATCTCAAGGACTGCACTCCGTGCACAAAAGGTAGATGAACCTGTCCTAGACTATGCATGCCATCTCAGGAAGGTGTGTAATGCCCAACGCCAAAGCGATGAAATCCTAAGCAAGGCATTCACCCAAGGCATGAGGCCCTGGATCTCTGTGGCTCTTGAGAACAAGAAAATAGACTCTTTTGACCAAGCCCTAGACCTAGCCTTAGAGGTTGAGACCCAAGAAAGATCTAGGAAGGTAAGGGATGCAGAGTCTAACCCACAGCCTACTAAGAAAAAGGTCCAGGAAATCAGCACTAGTGCAGATGAAGATGTTAACCTAATGTCTAGTGCCCATGTAAGGCAACAGGAGGCTAAGGTTGCATCAAGAGACCCTACCGGTAGATATAGAGGAAATAACTATGACCCCAACTACCAATCCAATAGAGGTAGAGGTAGAGGGGGCAACAACAACAACAACCGGGGGGGTCACAACAGTAGGAAAGACAACAGCTCTTCCAACTCCAACAATGGTAACTCTTCATACAGTGATAGGAGAGACAGAACCCCAAGTAATGGCAGATCCTATAATAATCAAGGATCCAACAGTAGGAGCCATAGTCCACATAGGAACTACAACTCGGGATCCTACAACAACTCTGGATCCTACAACAACAGCCAGGGTTCAAACAACTCTGGATCCTATAATCAAGGATCCAACAGTAGGAGCCAGAGTCCACATAGGAACTACAACAGTGGATCCTACAACAACAATGGCGCCTACAACAACCAGAGATCCAACAACTCCGGCCAATACAGCAACTCTGGTCAATATAACCAGGGTTCCAACTCACGCCAGGAGGATTACAAACCTGACACAAGAGGTTACCAGGGGAACCAACAAAGTAACCCCCAAATACCACCTCATGTGATGGATCAAATCTCCAAGCTCCTGGTGGCAAGCATCTCAACCACCCCACAGAACCAGGAAAACTAGGATGTCACAGTGCCGATGGGCCAGTGCACTGTGACACCCCAAATACAAACAATCAATCAGGATTAACAAAGATCCAACCAGAGACAATTGCTAGTGCCAATCTACCATCTAACAGACAGAGACGTCCATCAGTGATACACATCACCCCACCAGATTCATCATCAAAGGATACAGGTGAGAGTACCAAGCTTTCTATTGTACTTCTTCAAAATGGCTGTATCAATGCAAATCTATATGATGTTTCAGATGTACAATGTTTGGTTGATACAGGTGCTACTATCACCTGTGTCAGACAATCATTCCTCATGGACCTCCAAAGGAGATTCCATATCCAACTGAGGAAATCTAAAATCAACATCCATTTGGCGGATGGATGGGTGTGTCATGTTAGACATTCAGCTATGCTGAACTTTAGAATCCAAGGTGTCAGATTCCAATACCAATTTGCTGTAATTCCCAACCTCACACAGCCCGTTGTTCTCGGCACAGATTTCTTAAGCACTACAAAATCTCAAATTGAATTTAATGTTGATCCTGAACAAATTCTCAAACCCATTAGGGCAGTGAGGGATTTTACCACCCCTCCATTCTCTGAACTTGCAGTATTAGGTAAGGTCACATCTACTCAATCACTGCAAGGGAAAACTGGAGTAGTAAAAACCTCCAAATAATAACAATGCCCCATATCTAGTTCAAAGGGCAGCAGTAACCCCCAGGGAAAATAACAAACATCCCCTAGTGTTACTCAACACCAGCAGGCGCCCACATAAAATCAAAAAGGGTGCCATCATAGCTCTATTTCAGGAAGTCAAGGAATCTGATTTAGAAAAACCTCAACAGGTGTCAGACACAACCCCACACACTGATCAATCCATCTCAGCCATACGGCTTGAGGATGTAACTCAATTCAGTGACACAGACTCAGACTGTGAGTCCACATATGCTGACCCTGAACCCAACTCAATCAGACTCTCTGAAATAGCTGCTATACATAGTGAGGCACATGACCTCGAGCCAGAATTGGAAGAGAATGTTCCACCAAAATCTGTGCTCACATCCAAAGATCAGCATGATAGATTAGGATCACTGCTGACCAAGTATGATGATATATTTGTAGGAAAAGATGGAGACATTGGTGCTACACACCTGTATACCCACTCAATACATGTAAAACCTGAAGCAGTGCCATGTCATTTCCTACCATATAGACAAACACCAGAAAAACAGGCCGCAATAGGGGAAGAGTGTGAAAGGCTAGTACAACAGGGCATTCTGAGAGAATGTGCTGAAGGCCCCTGGGCTTCCAGATCCTTTTTAGTACAGAAATCTTCGGGAGGCCATAGGCTCGTCACAGATTTTCGTTATTTGAACCAGAACACGATAAATCAAGCCTTATCTACACCCCGAGCCGATGACACTCTGGACATGATAGGGTCACTCAGACCAAGAGTATTCAGTAAGCTAGATGCCCAACAGGGATTTTTTCAAATTCCTATAAGACAGGAGGACCAGCATAAAACCGCATTCATAGCAAATGACAAAAAATATGTCTATGAAAGGATGCCGATGGGTTTAGCGACGGCACCGGCGGGATTCTGCCATCTAGTCACATTAATTCTGAACAAACTCAAGTACAAATGTGCCCTACCATACCTAGATGACATATTGGTATTATCACCATCAATCGAACAACACTTCCATGACCTGGAAGATGTGTTCAACAGCCTAAGAGTTGGTAAACTCAAACTGAAGAAATCAAAATGTGAATACTTCATAGACAGAATAGACTTCTTGGGAATGAGAGTGACACCCATGGGACTGCAACCATCTCCCACAAAGGTGGAATCAATCAAAACCTTCCCAACACCAAAATCAGTCAAAAATGTCCGATCCTTCACAGGCCTATGCCAATACTTCAAAAAGTTTATCAAAGGTTATGCCCAAATTGCTAGACCATTGTATGATCTACAGACACATCTCAAAGCATTTGTCTGGACAGAAGAGGCAGATAATGCTTTCAAAACATTAAAGCATGCCCTCTGTACCAATGCTCTTCTCAGATATCCAAACTATGAGAAAGAGTTCAGTTTGGCAACTGATGCTTCCAATGTGAGTTTAGGAGCTGTACTCTCACAGAGAGATAATGAAGGTGTGCTCAGACCAGTAGCCTTTGCAGGTAGAACCCTCTCCAAACATGAGAGAAATTACAATACCACAGAGAGAGAACTACTGGGAGTAGTGTATGGAGTATTACACTTCAGACACTATCTAGAGACCAGACACTTCCAATTATACACAGACCATGCAGCCCTAATCCCACTACTAACCAATACAGGACTCACACATAGATGGGCCAGATGGGCTTTAGACATACAACAATTTTCATTCACCATCCAACACGTGAAAGGTGATGATAACACACCACCAGATGCTATGTCTAGAAGAGAATACCCAGATTCTGGACCCATGACTAACCCTCCACCCCCACCAAGGAGAGTTAGAGCAGCCAGTAGAACCAAGTTTGCAAAAGTAACAAAGAAAGTACCATTCAAAAGGGATGATCCACCCAACACCATTGAAAGGCCAGAGACACCCATTAGGGGTATCTTGAAGCAATCTACACACTACGTGTTTTGCCACTGTGAGAGAGAATACTCACAACTCTTTCCAGATAATGACTTCGAGCCTATTGAATTCTCATCACTCAATCAGATGCTGAAGGCAACTCCTAAGGAGCCACCCTTCACCCCACCTGACTCAGATGATGAAGATTCAGAAGACACAATATATGCTATCACTCAAGCAACTTCCAAATCAGTCAGATTCTTTGAACCGATGCAGGGAGAGGAAACATCAAACCATTTGTGTCCTATGACCACACGCTCAAAGACCAGAGAAATGATTCAGGAGGGCACACCAAAACCCCCCACACAATCACAAACTATTCTGAATGAGAAAAAGGTCACAGGAAACAAACCTACCAAAACCCCACCTGCCAGGAAAAATGTCACAAAAGACACTGCATCTACTAAATTAAGGAACTCTGAGACAAGGAAGAATGACAAAAAGCAAATTGTGCCTTTAAAGAAAAAGGTTGCCACTCCCACCAAGGCGAGAATAGGCCCTCCAAAGGAGCCTACACACCAAAAAGAGAGTGACACACCCCAACAAAAGGCACAAGATAGGCCAATAGTCGATGAAAAAGAAAAAGAAAGAGACAGAATAAAACAACATGTGCTAGATATAAATCAACTACTGGATCAGATTCCCGACACATCCATCTCAGGTACGAACCTTGGCTTGGAACAAAGGAAGGACAAGGAACTATTGCCACTCATACAATATCTTGAGGATGGGACCTTGCCTGCACCAAAAGCACAAGGAAATAGAATCATCAACCAAGGCCAGACATACACCTTGGTAAATAGTACATTAGTCCATATATGCCCCATAAATTGGAGAAAAACCAATACTGTACCACTTCAAATTGTTATACCACAGCAATGGGTAACAAGTACACTACAGTATTTCCATGACTCACCTACTGGCGGCCATCTTGGTTCAAGTAGGATGCTGTCAGCACTCCGACCTAGGGTATATTGGAAGTCTATGCTAGCAGACACAACAAAATATGTTTCCACCTGCCACACATGCCTCACAGCAAAAAGGCAAGTACACTCACACAAAACACCAATGACAGTGAGAGAGTACATGACCTCACCAATGAAGTTCCTAAACCTAGACGCGGTGGGGCCACTTCCCACAACTGCCAGGGGAAACAAACATATACAAGTCTGCATAGATTATGCTACCAGATATGCAACAGCTTGGGCTACTACTGACTTAAAAGCTGAAACAACAGCAGCAGAGTTCTACAAGAATATAATTTGTCATCATGGAACACCAGCCACTCTTCAAACAGACAATGGAACATGTTATACAGGTGCAAAGTTCACAAAGTTAACTAAACACCTCAAGATCAAACATAAATTCTCCTCACCATACAGGCCACAATCAAATGGGCTTGTAGAGAGATTCAATGCTAGCATAGGCACAGCACTCAGAGCATTCTGCTCAAAGCACCAAAACAATTGGGATTCATTTATTGAACCCATAACCTTTGCATTAAACAACACTGAATCCCAAACCACAGGATTCACCCCTTTCTTCCTGCTCCATGGAAGAAACCCAGCCACCCCAATGGACTTAGGGCTGGGAATACAGGAAGACATATCCACAGTAGCAGACCATGTAGCTAACATGATAACAAATCAAGATACCTCTAGGAGGAAAGCTATAGAAAGGGTCGCCAAGCTACAAAAGGAAAGGAAGGATAGATATGATAGGAAACTTACACCACAGGAAATCAAGGTCACCGACATGGTGTACCTAAACATACCAAGAATCCTGACCAACACAGAGTGTAAGAAACTCCAACCCCTTTTTATGGGACCATATGTTGTAGTAGATAGACCTAGTTTGACAAGTGCCAAACTCAAAAACTTGGACACCAATCTATTGGTGGCCAGACCAGTGCACATAGACAGACTGATAAAGGTTGTGGCTGTCAGAAACAATGAATTTGCACACAGGCTTATTCCACATGAGGCCAAATACTACAACAAAATTGTAAGGAACAAAAATGATATCACCCTTACAAGAGAAACCACAGGCATAGGCCCTATCAAGCCTAGGCCTGCACACCACATACTAAGAAAAACATCTAGGTGTGGTGCAGTTTCAAGAAACAAATTGAGATACCAAAAGAACATAAGATTTTCAAAATGTATTACAAATTCTCTTCATCCACACATAAGACATGTGTGACTGATAATGAATTACTTATAGGTATATAAAGCCAATCAAATTTGTAAATATATCAGTAGGTTATTGCCTCTGAAAGGGTCAAAGACTGGGACCCCCCAAGTAAAGCAGACATGAAGTCTAAGAAGAGTAAGGGTAACAAAATGGAGTGTCTAAAGCCTAATCCCCACATGAAAAAGCGCGCTATGCCAACACAGCAGTCTATAGAGATCAATTGACCTTATAAGCTACCCTCAGACAACTGTCTAGACGGTCATGAATGGCTGTCCTGGATGACAGGAGGAGCTAATTACCAGTACACAGATTACCCAATAGACCCCCACAGTAGCAGACAGTGGAGATTAGGTGCACCTGCTCCAGAGAAACAATACCAGGCCCACAATGGATGTGGGTAGGGTAGGCTACATAAGAAGCACTGTGGACCATAGCCCACCATCAGTCTTCATCCAGCTGCAGTCTGGAATACAAGTCTACAGGACCCCACTTGGGAATTAGCCAGCCCACTTCTCCATTAGGAGAGACTGCACTAGGATAAAGAACACACCTACTTCACCTTCAACCTGACCTTACCATTTACTGGTCAATCTCTATAGACTCACCGGACATATTGCCAAGACAGCTCAATCTTGCAAAGGTACAGTTTGAACCACTTCATTTAAAGTGTTACACCATACACTTAGACTTTACCAGCACCCAAATCACTACAAATTTGACAAGACTTTAATACAGCAAACTTGCTTTACACAAGCACCATGGGGAGACTGAGAGTTTCACCCATACTGCTAACTATGCTGTTATTATATACTATGGAACCACTTACTGCAGGTTATACACCTGTGGTGAGACAAAACATAGGAGTAGTATTCAAACCTAGCCCTCAACCATTGGTCAATGGACATACAACCACAACACTATTGTTAGCTATCCCCTACAAGATACCTCGGGCACCCGTTACCCAAGGATCCATAAGGGATAGAATACTCCATTTGACCACTCCTACTCTACAAGATCATACCTCTGGCCAAATTATCCAACAAGCTAAGGAGCTAGACACCTTGCTGGAAATTGCAGACAAGGAGATAAATGAAACATTAGCCTCCATCAAATTGTTCTTATCCAACCCTATAAACACATTGGACAAGGCCAAAAGAGAGGCCATACTGGGTTTTCTAGCACCCCTGTTTCGCGGTGTGCTAGGTCTAGCCACAGTAGAAGATGTAAACCAAGTAATGGGACAGCTCAAGAACATAGATGAAATACTAAGAAAATTTGCTAAACAAGATCAGGAAGCAGCTAATCTCATTGAAAAGATCACAGACAGACAAGATAAGTTTGTTAAAGCATACATCCAAGATAAGAAGGTACTAGACAGCACAATCAACACCATAGGTGACACCGTCAACCTGTGGGCCTCTAACATGTCCAGGTCACTTGACTCATATTCAAGGCACGAGAAAACTCAAAGGGAGAAAATGCAAGTATTAAATGATGCATTAATTATCATAGCAGCAAGAATGAATACAGTTCAATCACTGCAAAGGACAAATGCAGCCCTGAGGATGCTATCATCAGGAATCCTAACCCCTGATATAGTACCACCCTCAGACCTTGCTAGATACTTAATTGACATTAATAACAAACTTAGGATCACACACCCTGGAGCACAAGTCGCAATTAATGACTTAGATTTCTATTATTCACAGAAGCTGACCTCATACACTTACTCAGCTCACCATATATATATTCATCTGGACATTATAATACAATCTACCACCTCAACCTTCAAACTGTACCAAATGATTACATCACCCATGCCTATAGACACACAGGAGACCCCCACCAGAGGAGTCACCAAGTTGCAAACCACAACTGAGTTTCTAGCAGTATCCTACGACGAATCATTATTCATCGAATTGGACTCAGCAGATATGCAGGCATGTGAAGGTACTACAGTAAAGGTATGCAGAGATGTAAATGGTAGAATCTATAAACACAGGCCTACATGCCCTGTAGCCATTTTTACTAACCAGGCTCAACAGATTAAGGAACATTGCAAGTTTACAGTTTCACCACTGCAAACACCTACCACCCATGCTATTTCCATTTCTGAAGATGAGTATCTGGTCACTACTAATGAACCCCATTACTTTATCAACTGCCATGGTAAAACGTCTGAAACTCGAAAAGCCCAGTCCTACTCAATCATAGGTGTACCCTGTGGGTGCATGATCAGTGTAGGAGAATTTTCTCTTCCAAACACAAGGTTGCCCTGTAACTCAACCTTATCATTTCATTACATTCTCAAGACAATTAATTTACCATTCATGGCAGCACTTAACAAAATTTCTGAAACCAAACCAGATGAAAGAGAGAATCTTCCAAATTTCCCAGTAGTAAACCTTTCTAGAACCTTAGAAAAACTACAGGAAAATCCAATCATGGATGATATTACTCAACTAAATTTAGAGCCCTTTGCCAAAACAGTATTAAAAGATGCCTCCAACCTTAATAAGGAAATGGAAACGCGCTACGAGGAATCATACCTACGTCGAGTTACAGAGCATCCAATCTTCCAAAGCTTAGCACTCATCCTAGGGATATCAGCTCACATTTTTATATTATACATACTACTCAAATTATACAGACTAGGAGGGACTGTAGCCTACCTGCCTACAGCCAAAGCATTCAGACTAGTCACCGAGCTGCCCCTACACAAATTGCTCCCAGATAAGAATCCTACCAAATTAACCCCTACAGAGGAAACCCACACCCCTTTCCTCACAATTCAGGAAACCCACACCCTGATAATTGCTATATTATTCACCCTGACCATCTACTCAGCCTACAGAATAATGAAGTACCTTAAGAAATTTGCACAGACACACTGTGGCAAGAAAAATGTGGCCAAGCGCACAAACCCCACAATATATTTTAAAATATATTGTGGAGACTCAAACTTCGCGCTACCCTTGAGGCCAATACCACATGAATTTGATGAGATTAAATCAGCAGCTGCCCCTACCTATAAGGATATAGTGGTTAAAACCTTCCCACTACCTAAGGCTATATTTACCTGGAATGGACCAGCAGTTATAACAACACAGAGAGGAGAATTTGCTTATCCCTGAAAAGGGCCTTTGGGATGGCGGGTTTTTACACCCTAGGTTTCAGTCAGTCGGGATCCTACCACAGATCCTCGGGTTCAACATCAATGGGAGAGTCCGAGTCCGAGTCCGAGCCATACATATGGCCGTGATCCTGTTCCCATTCAACGAGCCGGGACTCCAGCATCCCCAGTCCATACTCGGCAGCTGTGTATGGATCCCCGGATGCCGCAAGATCGAGGAGGGACGCCGCCAACAGATAATCCCATAGCACTCGCTCCCGCGGCCCGAAGTTATAGTCCATGGGCCAGAAACCCATATTACCCAAGGCCCTAGTCAGAAGGGCCACAGTGGCCCCCCGACGCAAGGCTGAGCCTAAGAAATAGTGGCAGGAGTAATTACAGACCAACACATCACCATGCTCAATGATCTCCTTGAAATTCCTCACTATGTAACCATAATGGATGATCTGGTTAGCCTCCACCAGGGCCCTAACTGGACTCCCCACCTCCATCACCTGGGGGACAGGCAAAGCAAAGAGAGCTTGTAGATGGGCCATGGTGCTACAGCAGTGATTTCCAGAGAGGAAATGATACTCCAATACCAGCCACACACTCCTTAAATGGACACACACACACCCCCCCCACCCTGAACTGTCCACTGACACCAAGCTAGGCACTCACACAGACACATGCCAGAATCTGGCACCTAACACCTCAAGTGCCACCACTGCATGAGCACACCAGGGAGGAGACTCACATCTCACTCCTGACACACCTCCACTGTCAATGAAATTATCAAAGTATTAGAAAAAAAAAATATACATACACAGCCACTTGTTGATGTATAATATGAAAATCTATGGTATTCTCACAAAATTGATGATTAATGCGCGCATATACGCGCAAAATTGCGAAATTGCAAATTACAAATCGTAAATTGTACAAATCTAACATTAATATACATGAATGCAGGTAGATAACTAAGACAGTTTTTGTACCCACTAGCACTTGTATACTATGCCAAGGTTTACTTAAAGTAACACACTTTAGGTATCCAAGAAAAGTGTTGGAAAAATGAATGAAAAAAAAAATTGTTGAGAAAATTGTTGACATAAAACATGTTTACTTAAGATACTCACCAAATAAATCTCTTTCAGGGACACATACTCAAAAGGCTAGGGGAAAAGTCAATTAAGCAGCGGCCCACTGCCGAAATTGCCAATTAATACACCCATATAGCAAAATCAATGAGTAACTCAGAAACAAACAAGCCTATTGTACATGAAGTACTTTGTTTTTCCGGCCCTCGGAAAAATTTGTCTCAAATCCCAAAAATTGTATAGTGTAAACTAGAATGTACGTTTGTACCCAATTTGCACACTAAAATTGTATAGTGTAAACTAGATTGTACGTTTGTACCCAATTTGCACACCAAAATTGTATTTTGCAGACTAGATTGTACGTTTGTACCCAATTTGCACACTAAAATTGTATTTTGCAGACTAGATTGTACGCTTGTACCCAATTTGCACACTAAAATTGTATGTTGCACACCAGATTGTACGTTTGTACCCAATTTGCACACTAAAATTGTATGTTTGCACACCAGATTGTACGCTTGTACCCAATTTGCACACTAAAATTGTATGTTTGCACACTAGATTGTAAGTTTGTACCAAATTTACACACTTGAATTGTATGTTGCACATTATACTGTATGTCTGTACCCAATTCATACACTGAAATCAGATTAGAAATCAACATTTCTAGGTGTATCCAAGCTGTAAATTATATATGTACATACAGAAACTATCAATTGAACGCAAAATTATATATTGGCATACTAAAACTGTCAAATGTACGCAAAAATTATATATTTGTACATCAAAAATTGCCAAATACACGCGAAATTATATATTTGCATACTAAAATTGCCAAATGCACGCGAAATTATATATTTGCACACTAAAATTGCCAAATGTACGCGAAATTGTATATTTGCACACTAAAATTGCCAAATGTACGCAAAAATTATATATTTGCATACTGAAATTGTCAATTGAACGCAATTACACGCGAAATTGTAAATTTGCACACTAAAATTGTCATTTATGTTCAATTTGCACGCTAAATTGAACATTGAATGCCAAAATCGCACACTATTTGCCAAATTGTATGTTGTACATAGAAATGGAAAATTGTACCCAAAATTGATGTTACATAAGCAAATAAGCTCAGGTATGGTAAGATATATGTACTTATACCCAGGAGAAAATTGTTTATACTGACAAAGCTCTACCACAAAAATTGCATTTGAAGCACTCCCCATCACTTCAAATCCTCTTACAAACAGTATATAACTCCAAAATAAGGTAAAAATTGTATAAATTGTACATTCCCTCGGCGAAATGACGGAGTTTCGCATTCTCTCGGGGGAGAGGGAGTATTCTATGATATACCATTTTATTATTCCATAAATTCTAACATATTATTGTATTAATCAAAGAATATCTATGAAATTAATACATAGGTTGGTTCTAAGAGCTATAAGAGCGCTCAAACTTTGTATAAGAGCGTTCATGCCCCACTGCACACCAAACCAAGTCAGTTAGACAGAGTTTATGACATCAAAGGGTCCGACCTAATGGTTCACTGCACAATATAATAAGAATAAGGGTCTCAGTGTGCGACCTCATGGTCCAATGCACAAATTAATAACTTGTAAGTGAATGCAACCGGCCGTCACGGGTGCCTGAGCACCGCTGACGCCGTCATGAGTGTCTGAGCACCCTAATGACTGAACAATGGGTTACATAAGCACGACGCCATAACCTTCCGGTCGCTCTAGCGTCGCTCCTGAGCGACCTAGGTCAATTATCAAAGCATTTATGGAAAGCCCATAAATAGACGGTCAGAATGAGCCCAAGATCAAGGCGGAACTCCCATTATTAAGGAAGTTATGCTATGGAGACTGAATGGAGCTCCGAGTTCCCTACAGACAAACCAGCGGGAGTTACGCGCCTATCCAGCGGGCATTATAAACTTGGCATATTCAACTCCGCGCATGCGCAAAATGGCGGTTATAAACGCATAAACGACCGAGTTATGAGGGTCTGAAGATGCAGAACCGACCAAGACAAAGGGGGACACAGCGGCGTCCATGGGGGTCCTCTGTCCCCCTGTGACACATGAAAGACTCCCCTCAAACAATTGTAGAGTTAGGCAGATGCTACTGGCTCCAGTCAGTCTGGAGGTGCTTTTCCAAGATTTGCTACAAATGGCCTGTCTGCACCTCCAGGAAGTCAGATCACCAAGAACCATTCCAGAGGTAACATCTCCAGTCATCTCCTGCTACCTGCTATACCACTGCACTATGGTGAAACTATGCTAGACAGGCATTGGTTTCCATCATTAGTGGCCAGAGGCTATCTTCCTCAAGACATCCACCAGAGGGTAAAGTTATTCATTATTACATTATTCCTCTAAGCAGCAGGCCAGGAGCTAGGTGTGGGAACCCACCTAGAACTATGCTGGACATTGTATTATTATTACCTCACAGGTGGAGTGGAACTGAACATTGTACTTTATAAATTACTGTATGTTTACTGTATGTACAAATTACCTACATACTAACTACTGTATGATTGATATTTCTTACATGTTGCCTAAAGCTGAATAAACCAGTGATAACTGGAAATAACACTATTTATAAGAGCCTTGAGATAATTACACTATATACCACTAGTCTTATGATATTTCTCATATGACAACTTGATCATGCACAATAACTAGTATGACACTTACACCAAGGAATGCGTGCTGGTGACTGTAGATTACTTCTTACAATACTACGACTCTTCCTTCAAGTAGTACCAAAATTGTCATATGAATAGCATTGGGATTTGCAACTACAGGTGTGCGATTGTTGTGCCTAAAGAAATGACCTTCTGGTGGAATATCCACTAATGATTACTTACCCGGGTTGTGATTCCAGTTAGATGCCGTATTCCGGTGTTACCGTATTTGCCGTATAGGGTGAAGAAGACATTAGACTTGGTGCCGGCTGACGGTCTCATACCGGTATGGATGGTTAGTACATATATGAAGCCATCAGTGGGAACATTATCACACAGAGGCTCTGCTTTAAACTGAAATCCAAACAAAAAAAAAACAGATTATTGCACTCCACAATTCCAAACATCATGAGCAGCCACTTTCCATCGAATGGATAGACCTTGTCAACTCACTGTATTTTTGGGCACCTAAGCCTTCAATTGCTCAAAGATCAATCTTGCTGTGTATAATAGTCAAGTATGAAGCATTTGTGTCAGTCAAGTGTATCGCAACCAAATAACCTCATGCTTTTACTATAATATTAGAAATCATCCAATCATTATTTGGTCACTTAATTGGGAATCGGAAAAGCATTTCTTAAAATGGTATGTTTGTGCATGGCCACTTCTATTTGAAACCCTCAAAATTAGAGTGCGTGACTGGAGGTAATGCTCTATAACTGCTCTATACAATCAGCACTTACTAGCTGGGGAGCCAGAGAGCTCAAATGTCAATATTTAAAAAAGTCCTGGTGTTGAGAGCAGCACAGGATATGACAGATGGTATAAGGTAAATCGAGGGTGCAGATCACAGTGCATATCTCTATATCTAGGTCGGAACAAGGTCAAATCAAAGGTCAAAGGTCACAATGCATTTCCAATGGGTCCTGATCAAGTTAGAATTCACATACATGGGGATTCCACTGTGCACAAAGGACCTCTAGTGTTAATGAGTGGAATAAAGCCCTCTCTCTGTGCTATATTAAACACCATATCGTGACTTTTGACCTTGAATTTGACCTTGTTCCAACCTTGATATGTAGATACGCACCTCAGATTCGTGATCAGCACCCTCAAATTACACTCATCCAACGTCCAAAGCTTGTGCTGCTCTCTACACCAGGAAATCGGCCTTATATTCCATACTGGCTCCCCAACTATAATGCAGTAATTACATAGGGTCTGATGGGGCAGTCATACCAGTGCAATCATTAGTGACCACTAGATGCAGTGCTGGAATGGCAATAAAGTGAAGGACCCCACTGCGATTTGAAGGGGTCTAGTTGTACCGTCTTGAGAAATGCCTTCCTGGCCAGTGCAATACCCTGTTTAAAAGGTTAAAAAGCCAAAAGTTCCATACCTTATCCTTTCTGTCCCTCCATAGAGCCCATATCAGCATAACAACATAGATGAACATGAGCGCCAGCACGGTCCCGAACACGGCTGCATTCTGTGCAAGGTCGAGCAGTTTGAGGTAAAGAGTGGAGAAGTCTATAGTATTGGGAGGGCTGACCATAGGAGAACCCCAAGCTGTATTTGTGGATGTCGGTAGAGTCAGACACGCCGTCGCTCGCGGGTTGGTCTGACTGGCGATCTATTGAGGAAAAGAAGGTTTGATTTGGTTTAATTCAATATATAAGTATAATGTTAATACATGGCTTAAGACAAGCATGGACCCCTATTGCCTTAGAGAACCTTCTCAAAGTCAGGGTATGGCCTTTTTGGGGTATATTCACATTAAACCATGATCAAATGGTTAGAAGTTAAGTTCAAGGGGGTCCTAGAGCATATCATTCTCAACTCATTTGACATGTAGTGTCCCGTTTACAAGAGGTATTGCAATAGAAGTATAATTATGTGGGTTTCACACTGATTGGATCTGTGTGCTATTTTCAGCGACAGGGGAAAGGATGCAGATCAGGGCATTAATTAATCATATACATAATAAGGAACCGAAAGGTTTGTTTCAGTTGTTTAAGATTTGGTCAGCTGTTATGATAAATCAATATCGGCAATGGAAAGAATTGCTTCAATTGTTAAATTATAATCAAAACTAAGATCCCATTCTAAAAAAAAACCTCAAGTGACTCTTACCAGTGACCCCTTAGAGTTCCAGTCATTAGTAGTGGCATCCCATGAGCGGCACCCAGTCGTTACCAGATTTATCGCATAACTCAAATTGGCTGCAGTGCTCCCACCGAGTGATGCAGAACGCTTCCTTCTGCTAGGGGTATCTTGAAAATGCATGCGTTAAGTACTATATTAGTTTTTGCAAATAAAGAGTTTTTCATCCTGAATCTATTTTTCAAAATAGTAAATGATAAAACACCGATACAAAAGAAAAAAATGAGTACTTTGTAATAGGTATGTGGTTCAAGCATTACATTGTTTGAATAGTGAGTCAGTTGGCTTGACACATGGCCAAGTAAAGACCAGGAGGGTGTTGCTCCTATTGTAAAATGAGCTGTGAGTATGTGCCCTCTTTTCTTAACAAGTCATGCACTGCTTCACCTAAGTACTTGCACTCACCACATTAGTCTGAGAAGTCACCTGCCTTGTTTAAAATAGAGAGAGCTGCACTACCAGGTACCTATACTCATGTCACACGCTCTATAGTTTATTATACTGACTGACTTCTCCCAACTAAGTACCTACTCAAATCCCCCTTTTTTAGCACTGTACTTGAATCACCACTTGTGAGCAACAAAAGGGACAAGTTATAGCTACATGAAAAGAAAGGACTGGAAACAAGGGCATTTTTAGCCAGCTCTTCCTTTTACTTTAGCCAGCTCTTCCTATATCTAAGGAAGAGCTGGCTAAAAATGCCCTCATTTCCAGTCCTTTCTTTTCATGTAGCAATAACTTGTCCCTTTTGTTGCTCACAAGTGGTCATTCAAGTATGGCGCTAAAAAAGGGGGATTTGAGTAGGTACCTAGTTGGAAGAAGTCAGTCAATATAATATACTATAGAGTGTGAGACATGAGTAGGTACCTGATAGTGCAGCTCTCTCTGTTTTAAACAAGGCAGGTGACTTTTCAGACTAATGTGGTGAGTGCAAGTTGAATGGTGAAGCAGAGTGTGACTTCTTTTGAAAAGAGGGTACCTACTGACAGTTCTTTTTACCATAGGAGCAACACGCTCCAGTATTTATGAGCATCACGTATGCTTACTATGTGTCAGTGGCAGATCTATGTTGGAGGCTAAGTTAATTTATTTTATGTGAATAACTTCTTCCCATAGAGATAGCATTACGGAGCCGATCCGCACACCCCCAGTGGCATAACGTGTGCCGATCCACCACAGTGGCCGATCCACCACTGCAGCCTCGTTCTGGGTGCATGTAAACATTCAAAATGGTGGACCGGCACTTTTACGGGGAACTACGGTACTGGATTTTGATAATTTTTCCTTATTTAAACCTCTAAAAACATAAAATAAATATAGAACTTAACTCCCCTGGTGTCCTCGGTGGCTGATCCACCCCTCGTGGTGGATCGGCCACCTCGTACACCATGGTCGTTTAGTTCTATCTATGTATGTCCTGTTTCAGTTGCAATACTAATAAGTGTGTTCATTTAACTAAAGTTCACTTAAGTCTAATATTTACATGACATATCTATGTACACAATCCACCATATATACATAATATCACACCCGTCCACTGCTTATTTCTTACAATATCACATTATGTTACATGTTGGTAATTATGGTCCCGACCCCTCGCAAAAATAAAGAGAAAGAAGGAAATCAACACAATAGATTAGCTCTTAACCCCCCCCCCCCGCAGCCACATCAGTCTTCTTTTTCGTGTGTTATTTTTGTTATTCTTTATTTTTCTTTTTACCTATTCTTATTTTCTTGCCATACGTGACTTGATCAGACAATGTGTTCATATTTATTCTTTCCACACAGGTTCCTGCGTGCTTGTCTGAATTGTCCATCTGGTGTCACCTAGCTAAATATAATGGGTTCTACCAAAATCTGGAGTGGCAAGAGTTTTGTTTAACACATATACATAATTTCTGTACATTCGTTATACCTGTTGTAAGTAGAATTCAATGGATAGCAAGACTTCACACTCTTACCTGATGAACCATTCACGGAATTGTCTGTTACATATGAACATAATTATAGTATTACTTTAATTTGATGTACCTTTAACTCCTGCTTATATGACATGGCTTACAGCCACTCCTAGATTATATGAATCAATCAATGCAAGGGTGTGGCTTACAGGCAGGTATTCACCGTTGTCGGTTCAATAGAACAATACAAACCTGCAATAATCAAGCCCCAGCGGGTCATTACACAAAATAACAACAGTGTCCATAGCGTCATTGTCCGTTACACAAACCCCCTTGTGCTACATAGCGTCACCCCAATTCCATAGCATCACTTTTTGCATTACACAATGGAATGTTTGCAAAAAAAGTGATGCTATGGTTATTCTGCTATGGTTATTAGTGTCAAGTTTGCCAGGATTAGTTGGGAGGTTCCCAATATCCATAGCATCACTTTTTGAGGGGATATTCACCTTGTAATGTTCAGCAAAGGTACAGGGGAGGGACGGGAATGGACAGGGAATGTCAGGAATTGAACTAGGGAGGTAATAAAACAGTCTAGAGAGTTCTGAAATAAAGTCAATAGAGTCCTAGAATAAATTCAGATTTTTCAACAAAAAAAAAATGAAACTTTACAGCATTTGAAACTTTACAGCATGCAAATTGAAATATAGATAAGGATTGTAGAAAAAATTCTTCATGAGATTACCAAACAGGATGTGACGCTAATACAACCGGAAGTGACGCTATGGACAAACTAGGTCTTAACACCAGTGATGCTATGAAAATGCACTTTAAAAGGTGACGCTAGAAAAACGTTATTGACTTAAGGTATAGACGATATTTTGTGAAATGACCCCCAGATGTGTTATACGTTATTCAACATAATTATCCCACATACCCTTATAATGATAGCCTCCTCTTTTTGCTTCTGTGTCAAATTGGAAATGGCCCAAAATGTTCCCAATTTGATGGAAAATCTTAGCTACTAGATAGGTATTTCCGATATTCTAATGCAATCTGTGCACCGGTACGTCAAATACAGTTTAGCCTTTTTTTTCAATTTTGGGGGTGTGTTTCATTCTTGGATGTGGCTTACACACAAGAGTTTGACATGCTAGTTTTATAGATTTTCAAGTCATTAAATGGCCAGGTACCTCTGTACAATAAACAGAGTAAAGATATGGAGGAAATAATTGAATCATCATCAGGGCCAGTTGGACACCTACGTAAATCTAGTATTTCATCATCGTATAGATACATTCTGACAAAGAAATTTCTTTTGCGAAAGATCACAAACTCGCAACTGCAAGCAGCTATTTTTCCTAACCACTCACCAATGCAAATGGACAGTAAATCATATTAGTGCTGGCTGGGCACAGTACAATTTCACAAAAGAATACTCCGAAGTTTTGACCAACTGACAAAGACCAGATGATCATTATATAACAAATCTATTCGAGGAACCAGTGTTACATCTTATAATGTCTACACATTTTTCTTTTCTTTTTGATAGGAGGATGTATCAAAGGAGACACTTACTTGATGTACTAACAAAGGGCCTAACCCCTATATAATAGATGCCTGTTGTAGGAACATACTCGGGTTCTATAGTAAGTGCCAAAAGGGTGGGGGTGTCCGATATGGTGGCATTTAGCATCGTCTAGAATAAAAAGGTGAATAAAAACAGTAAATCACTTATTGAATAACATTGAAATATATTATTCAATAATGTTATTTGAGTTGGTTTCCTCTTTTTCTCCTATTTGCTATGATAAATCATTTATAAAGGTTCATTTATACAATCTATAAGCATATGTAAAAGCTATTGATAAGTAATAGATAATTTCTACATATTAATGCATCGGTGCATCAATGCATCACTAGTGAATGACCCACCAGTACACTGTATTGATGTGCCCTAAATACATCTACTAACATTACCAGGATATATGAATTAAGCAAAACTGAGCTACTGTAGGCGTTAAATTTAAACAAATTATGCCAACATTTTACAGATCATTGAAATTCCATTGCTACAAAATAGGCAAAAAGGTACAACTAAGGTGTGGGTGGGTGGGGTAAATTTACATTGGCCCCATAAGTTGGAGATATCAAAGTACAATATAGGATTCTGGACCTTCCACTGACCTCATAGTCATGTTCTGGGTCTGTGGGGAAGTCATCCTTCCTGACAAAGATCTGGAAGGCCGAGTCGTTGGTTGGTGGTGTGAGCTCCATGGTTATAGACGACCCTTCCTCCTCCACATTCAGCTTGTGATAAATCATCTGTGTAGTCGGGTCTATAGAGGAGGCAACATCCACCTGGAAAAAAATAGAATATTCTCTATAACCTCGAACTACTGTTGGAACAAGGAAGCTACCTTCTAGAAGGAGATAACACGAATAATTGACAGGGTTTAAAAAAAGCTATGTTTCTAGAGGGCTTTTGAGGAGTTATATCCAGGGCTAATTCCAATACCAGTTTGAACGCCTTGAAATGTGCAATGGCTCCACAGATGTGTACCAAGGTTCACTACCTGAATTAGTTTTACTTTGATTTAGATAAAAATCTTGACCCCTACAAACTCAAATCACCTGCCTCTGGCTTGCACCACTGATTTCATTTGGACTTCAACGCTATGGGACTTTTGATCACTGTGCAGGCCAGAGGCAGGTGATTTCATCTTTGTATACACAACAAAACTGCCGATTCACAGCCAACTGACGGTCATCAGTCACTGATGGACGATGTAGGGACAGTATCCTTACCCCTTTAATTGTTTCTAGTTCTATTAGAGCTTGGAGTATTGTTATTTGGTTCACTATTAATCCCACTTTTTTTAAATTTCACTATCACTGCCAATGGAAGGCTCAGACTCACAGATGGGAACAGACTCATGATATCCAACTTTATTTACCGTTTGTGGTTCCACCTGTGATTTGCCAGCCATCACAATGTCTATCGATGTCGTGAAGTTGGGGTAATTTCCATTAGAATCACGGAACGTTATGTTGGTCACTGGTGTGGAGATCTTCTTTGAGACTGTGCCCCATACATAGGGATTTTCATTGAATGTTGTTATCTAGAAGGAAGGAAATGAATACACTGTAAACTTTAACTGTTGAATCTACCTGAGATCCTCATAAAACTGAACTGTAATTGTATTGCAGTGAACCAGTGTAGTGTTCACAAGAAGCCCCAAGGTAACAGTGTGGTGGTACGAGGAATCTGTGAAAATAACAATGAATCTCTGGCAACGATGGGATAAGGATTTTGCCATTATCTTGGTGACATTTTTTTCAAAGTGCAGATTAGAATTCATTCCATAATGGAGTGGAAAGTTGTTTAAAGCAGGTCATCTGCCATAGTCAGATTACTTACTATCATTTCAACATCATAATCAGCTCCAGCGCCGAACCCTTCTGGAAGTTTGATTTTAGTGCCATGCTCCGATTCAATGGTGGTGTTGCCCATGTCTGATGCTCGATTTTTCTGTTGAATAGAGATATAAAAGTTTAGAGGGGTACTGCAATTAACGGTCATTTCATACAATAATTCAAATTTTCACATAGACCAACCTTAGGGAAGGTTCTTCGACGGCAGCATGCCAAATTCTACTATGCACAACATGGTGTAGAAATGTCTGTGATTGTTGATACTGACTTGGTGGGAATCTTGTAAATGGATATCACAATTCACAAAGATTTTCACCACATTTCTCGTTACTCCAAATACCACTACAACTAGTTTTAAGCTTTACCTACAACTAGTCTTAAGCTGTATCTTTGTGGCCTGTTACAATTCAAGGCATTTGTTTTGGGTGAGCTCCCTTCAAAAGTCATACATGTTTGGGATAGTGTAATTTACAGTGATAATTAAGGTTTCAAGAGCAGAGAATATCTTAATGTTTTGATGTTTGCCTCTTTCTGTTTCACAAGCGTTTTGCAAGGCTTCTTATCCAATACAGGTCCTCCTTGGACGATATTACCAGTCCAGTATCGGCTAAGGAACCATGCCTTCCTAAATCACAAGGATTTTCTGACCACTTTTCACATTGAGGGATTTGGCATGAGGGCTTATTGATGAGGCATGGGCTGTAGAGTGACCTACCTGTACAGTAAGACTGGCCTTCTCTGTACTGACAGTGATTGGGTCCTCTCCTGGTACTAGTGTCTCTATGATGGCATTGGCCAACTCCTCCTGTACCTGGGCTAGCTGTGCTGTCACATTCTTAGCCTGCACCAAAAGGAAAGAATAGAGTTTATTCATTTTTAATCTTTCTATGTTCCTATCCAAATAGTCTTCCAAAGATCTGCAAAGATTCAGCTGAGTTATCATTTGTGAGGTTCACTGAACACACTATAAATCCGGATACATTCAAGCCCAACTCAATTCACTGTTGACATTGCTAGGATAGCGACCTCGAATAATCATGTATATTAAATATGTACTTCAGGTATCAGTAAAATAAGGTTTTATCAAATTCCAAATTGAAATATATGACCAATAACTGAATGTGATAGGATTGATGTACAGTAAAATGTGTTGAGAATAGATCTACATGAATATGTTCTCTTTTTGAAAAAAAAAATCAAACAACAATGCAGTCTAACCCTTTCTTCCTCAGCATTTCGATCATGCTGCAGCTTGGTTTTGTTTCGAGAAGCGAAGTAAGCCTTTTCACTGGGAGACATGGGATCTGCCTCTGTTTGCTCCTCCTCCAACTTCAACATGGCCGTCGTTTTAAACTTAAATTTATCCTCAGGTACCTCGGTGACAGGCGTGGATGCAGCAATGACGTTCCAGTTTGCCGTCAGCACAGCTGAGTATAGAGGAAAAAAAGGAGTGGGCTAAATTAGATTGGTAGGAAAATGTAATTCCCTTTGAGGGCCAAAGATGGCTTTGTGGCAATGCTGGTGAGTAGACTTATCAACGCAACATTTTCAGCAGATGACGAGAAAGGAATTATGGATCTAGAGGTGATTTCTAAATGCACTACGATCGTACACAGCCCTACGACTTGAAATCTCAATGCTATTTCTATAGGAAAATCGGTACCACGTGCAGGTTGCAGTCGTAGTATATTAAGAAATGGCCTCCTGGAGGCATTATGAGGCTTGAAACTGGACAGTTAACAAGGTAAAACCTACCCCCGTGAGGCCTCTCACTACAGTATGTTTTACCTTGTTGATTTAGAGGAAGCATTTAAATGGATGTGTGTGATCTCAATCAGGGAAACAGAGAATGCCCTGTGAACCCAGCAAGGGCTATCTTTTCTCAATGCTTGTTTTTGTGAGCATGATGCATAGATTTAGCCACGAGAGCTGCATCCATGCATCATGACAAGCAATGCCGAAATCGTCATGATGCACTAATGCATTCACAGTCATTTGAGGGTTAAGAAACTCACCCTTTGCCACACGTTCTGCATCTTCAGGAGTTTTCTTGAGCAAATCTTTTGTGGTGGAGAGCAACCCAAACATGACGTTCTTGGCATTCATCTGTCAAAGAAACACACTTTTAAAGATCTTTAAAAAAATCTTTCTTCTCTCTAGCTCTTATTTACATTTGGATAAGACATAAATATTGAGCAATTTGAGCACCTACATCATCTAGATATAAACTCGTAGACAATACCGTGAACCCTTACCTCCTGAAACGTTCAGGACTACCTCACTACCTGAATTCCCTCAAACGATTCAAAGTTAAATGCTGAATTACTATTCCCCTGGTTCAGCTCTTGTCACCCTTGTCATAAGACGCACTAAATGCACATTGCACTCTGAACTAATGGCATCCCTGAAACCATACTTAGGGTAGTAGTCTAAAAGCGTTCTATATCATTAAAAAAAATCGCCTATTCTATAGGCGTTTTTTCCTTCCATATTGATGGCACACCCTGGACTATCTAATAAGGGGCAGCTATCTTGAAACTTGGCACGTATTGAGCCCCTTATGTTGAAGGAGAAGCTATCATAGCAGGTAGGACTTCATTTATTTCAGGACTCATATACTATGGTGCCCTCGCCTATAAGTGTATCCTATAGCTTTAGGTGGATTCCATTAGGTAGAGAAACCCGGGTATAGAAAGGGTCTTAGATATGTGTAGAGGTAAGGAGAAAGGGTGCTCTGTGCTAAAAGTCAACTTTAAAATTCAGATCACTAGCTTTCCAGTTATTGTTTTAGGCATATCTTTCTTATTCTAGCCCATAGTGGTGCCCCCTGGTGGCTAAAACTGGTACTAAATCCCACATTTCTGCTTGCTGGCTCACATATGATTATAGACCACATCTTATGAGAAAGCAATGTTCTATGAGTCATTATCATACCTAGCATATGATACTGCTATACCTGAAAGGGATAGATTCCGTTGGTGTACATACGAACTGAAGTCCTGCTGTGCCCTTACAGCATGTGTATACCACATCCACACAGAGGCGCTAATTTGTATTGCCCCACAGGTGGTCCTGTTTGAAGTTTGGTCTGTGTGGGGTCATTAGGGTTTGGGGGTGGAGGCTGGAGCAGCTCCATAAACTGACCAACAACCCAACAGAAGTGGGTGGGTGTCTATTGATGGAACAGCCTGAATTCAAAATTCTGACAGTTGGAGAAAATAAAATAGTAAATTTCTGATTGTTTTATTCATCAGAAAAAGCTGATTTTAGCTATATCTATCATTGAGGTACTCACACATATGGTATGCACTTTGCAGAAAATAATATTCACTCAAGACAGAGATATTTAGGAGAACTTAGCATATTTGACCAGAGCTCTTTACCCCACCTTATATGAGACCCCCTGTGGGATCACAGGCTGTTCCGTCCTATTTATAGTCTTCGTTCCCCTTTAACTATAGGATCTCCATATGCAGGCTGCAGTGGCATATTACTGTCATATGCCCACTAGTGAGCAATGGGAAGAGGAGGGGGCATACGGAATTTGCCCATGCTACGATCGGCGATTACGAACGCGATATTCGGAAATAATACCTACTAGTTGATGTTTTGATGATAAGAACAATTGAAAAACACATGTCATTACATGTATAGAACTTTACAGCATGTAAATCGGACCAGAAATAAGGAATTTAGACCAAAATTGTTCAAAAATCGGGCTGACACCTAGCGGCTGATAGGGGAACTAGAAACAAAAACAAAAATCGGCGATTGGCGATTATAGTAACCCAGCTAGCACGGCTTGTGCAATTTACGTCATTTTTACGTGAAAACCCATCTTATTTACGTGAAAAAGACATAATTTGGATGAGTTGTGCTAGCAGGGAACGACTTTCAACCAGTTATTTCTTGGTAATATGTGTAGAGGGGTAGAGCTTAGGTATAATAAATCAAAAACACAACTTGTGTGCATATCAGGAGCTCGTCTGCCCATTCGTGGCATAGCAGTGCTTGTTTTCACCTATCTTGCACTCAAATACTGTATCGAACCCCTACCAGAAAAAAATCGATTCTGTTGTCTGTGTGTATTATTTGGTTATCAGATAACATTTCTTATGGAACATTGTACCCTAACCAAGAGAGAAGGGATATACAGATCACGGGCCATCTATTAAGGCTGACTATTAAACCATTACTATGCCATACACAAGAATACGAATGAGCATGGGTTCTTACCAGCGTATCGGGTTCCACTTCTGTTCTGACCTGGGTGCTCTCTCCGAGTGCCTCAGATAACTGCACGATGTCCTCCAGGTTTTCCACTGTCTCCGTCATACTCATAACCTGCTTCACCATAGAGGTCCTCAGCTGGTGGAGAAGAAGACAAGTTTAATCATTTTCCTCAAAACCTCATATATGATAACTGAAAAGAAGGGGTCTTTTGAGTCAGCAGCAGAATAGTCAGGCCAAGTCTTGCTTATGAGACTCATGATAATTTTGTCAACGAGTCCGTAAATGATGAATAAGGATGAATACAGACGAATCAGGAATCCAGTTTGATATCCACTTTATTCATAGAAGTCCACGAGGTATAGATGGTGATACAGTATAAAGGTGCCCAACAGTGTCCAAGCCTAGCCCTTGAGCCAAGGGCTTGGGTCTCACGTGAGTGCGTGAGGTATGAAGTATGAAGGTGGAAAGATGAGTGAGCTGCTCCCTCTACAGATATTTATGGTAGGAGCCGCTCACCCAGCTCATCCTAAAAATAGTATCAGGTGAGCTAAATATAGTAACTGGGGAACTCCAGTGCAGGTATGTAGGAGGGATCCTAAACATAGCACTGGGGTTCACGGAGTTCAGTATGGTTCTAAATATAGCTGCTGGGAACTCCCGGTATGCTGTGAGCTGCTCATGATCAATGGGCATGTCCTCCAGCAGGAGGAGTTGGTCTAGACATTGTCTGCTAGGAATTTCCAGCATGCAGCGAGCTGCTTGTGATTGATGGCATATCCTCCAGTGGGAGGAGGTGGGGTCACTGAGTGCAGTTGACGCCGCCAGCCTTTGGTCTTTGGTATGGTTTGGCTTGTGGGTGGACTCGGACACTGGGTTACATGGTAGAGTCAAGGTGAAAAATAAATATGATAAGTACAATACCTATAACGGTCTACTGACAATTTGACAATTGACAGGTAGAAGGGTAACCTGTGTCAACGTAGGACAGCATAATGCTGGTCACTATCCACAAACTCTCTTGTGACTAATAATCAATCTTTCCCATTTGATGGTCATCACCAGTTTGTTTTTGATTCCAAAATAGTCACTAATTATTATACTCATGAAGTTAAAAACGAGATGAAAAAGAGGCACATAAATCAAAATCATCTTGGTCAAATATTTTCTTTCATTCATATATCTGTGGAGTGAAAGCATACCTGTTTGGCACTGTCTTTGGAGAAGGTTGTGTCTTGATCTGAAAGCTGTAATGGATTGAAAGTTTCATCAGGTTTATTTATGAGGAATCAGGATGGGTATATTTTAAAATCCAAATGGTGATTTATGCATAGAAAAGATTGAAGGGCCTATTACTTTCTATTTATTTGATTCGTTGTTGAAAAAAGATAAGGACAGCCTGGTCCAAACCTTCAAGTGTTATACACCAAATGAAAGCTCTTGGTGAGCTGAAATTGAATCTGCTTATATATTTTATGGGTCACACATGTTAATAGAATTCTGCCTTCTAAAAGTTGACCTACATCAGCGTTGAGGACAGAGGCTACAGACTGTATGTACTGGGTGGCCGTCTTGGTGTTGTTTAGGTCCAGGTCTACCAGGGTGTTGGTGAACGAGTTGATGGCCGTGGCATTGTCAGAGTTGGATGGTGGTGTTACCTGCAAATTATGATGGTGTATAAAATGGGTGTAGCACCTGAACCAATTCACTCATGATTTCAAATCAAGGGTAAACCAGGGGAGAAACTTGACATTTTCTGAGGCCTGCCAATACAATGCTTTACTTTCATTTGGTCCCTTGGGATATAGCCTGAAATATCATTGGTGTATTATCTATCAGAGTATACATTCTAACCCAGCTAGCACATGCCATGCCATTTACATTATTTTTGTGCAAAACTGACGGGTTTTACATGGAGATCACCTAAAAGTGTAGTAAATTGCATGGCGTGTGAGAATTGATTAAATGGTAATTAAGGCAATGCAAGACATAATTTATATCTAGTCATTCTTTAACTGATATTCAGGAGATGAGCCAAATTCAACTGAATTATTTTACTGATTCATTCCATTTCCACTTACAGTAACATTGACATCCACATTGGTTTTCGCTCCGTAGATATCTGTGATTTGTATTTCTACTTCTCGTCTGTAATCGTCTGACTTGTCGCCGATTGACAGTGGTAGAGGAGGGCTACTTGATGATGAACCATAGTACAGCAACTGGGGAAAATATGAAGGAGTAAAATTTACTCATCTTTTGACAATGATCAGGAATATCATTGATGGCACACCACGTGCTCCTATATTCAGATATGTATGTAATCTAGAGGGTATTTCCCCAAATGGTAAGACTGAAAAAGCTACAAAATTAGTCATATCAAATTGTGTTTACTTGACATAGGCGATTAGGTAAAGTATAAAGAGGTCTACGGCGTTGTAATTGGAGGTCCTTTAAATACCCTTTACTGGGATGCAATGTCCAGCTCAGATATGAGATCAATCCTGATGAATGGACCCGATCCAACAGTTGGTCAAATCTTTTGCTAATCTGACCAATCTTTTCTATACCTTTACAAAATCATAAATTGTCGGAATAGTGAAAATTTGGCTGACCGAAGTCAGTGAAACCATCAATTTAGAAGAGCCTGGACTGGCAAAAAGTAATGTGAAATAATTGACAACAATTTATTAATTCAACTTGTCAACTGCTTACCTGCATACTCCTGCCCTTTTTGGTTTCTACTCTATACGACAGTGGTGTATCAGAGGCCCAACCATCACAGGCTATGGTGAACATGGTCTGAAGTGCCGCACCTGTCAACAGAATGATAATAATTTTAAATTAATCTGTTAATTGTGTGTCATCTTGAAATGCATGAATATGTCATTAAACTGGCAATAACAATCATGCACATACAATAACTGTAAAAATATTTTAAAATACCTTGACTTCTGATCTTCCCTCTTTTTTTAAAAATAAAAATATACAAACAGTTGGATTATAGCCACTCTGTGATTGAAGATTAAGCAGATAATTTTTAGTTGAAATACTCCAATTCAATGGAACTTTAGTAGACCTATAAAGAAATTGATTAAATTCCAAAGTAGGTGCTCTTTCTGCACTTTTCGTCAAGAACCACTGAATGCAACTCAGGCCAGCTAGCGATCACTCCAGACACTGGTTAGTGTTGCAGGATATGCATACCAAGCTACATCGATTAATGTAACCCTGGTGATTAACTTGCCAGGGCTTAATTCATTGTTTGTGGGGACACTGTGGGCCTGATATATGGAGCCCCTAATAGGACATACCAAAAAGATAATTTTTCATGCAAAAAAAAATATTTCTGCGGGTACAGGAACATTCCCGCAGATACTGGGACATTTGTGCGGGTACTGGAACATTCCTGCTGATACAGGATTCCTGCAGGAACAGGAACATTCATATATTTTGTGGGTTTAAAATTGAAGAATTACCTACATAGATATTACCAAATATTCAAAAGATGTCTTTCTATGGACACTGACAAAATCACCTGCAAAAATTGTCTGGACCCCATGAATTCTTTGTTCATAAGCAATAATAATTTCTGCACCAACCAGAATAATTTCTGCACTTTCAAAACTGTTTCTGTACCCGCAATAATTGTTCCTGTACCTGCAAGAATTGTCCTATATCTGCAGGAATCTCCCTGTAACCATAGGAATGTTCCTGTACCCGTACGAATCTTCCAGTACCCACAAGATTGTTCAGTACCCGCAAGAATTGTTCAGTACCTGCAAGAATTGTTTCTGTACCTCCCAGAATTTTTCAGTACCCGCAAGAATTGTTCAGTATCCGCAAGAATATTTTTTCTTAGAAGAAAAATTATTTTTGGTATGTCCTATAAGGGGCTCCGTAGATACACCACCGGATGGTCGGCATGATACTCTAATGGACATGACACATCCGCGCATTAGGGTCCCATAAAATGGTAAAGGTGAACGATGATCAGTTTGAGCTGGCTGTTTCTTCACGAGCGTGTCCGGCCCGTTCCGCACGAGACTGGTAGGCCGAGTGCAGAACGGGCCGGACACACAAGTGAAGAAACAGGAATCTCAAACTGGTCAGAGTTCATCTTTACATTTATGTCAAGGTGTTTGAGTGGGAAATCAATCAATATTTCATCAATAAGGTTGAAATTAAACCCTTATTTCCCTGTCGTCTACCCGAAAATGCACTATGCTGCCATCTTCTTTGTTTACGATTTGAAGCAGTCGCGCATGTGCAATGGACCTATGACGTCATCATGCGGATTTGGCGCTGGTTATTTTAACGCAGGGGTTCAATACAGGAGGCTAGTGCATTGTCAATGGGGCATCGATATTCACCTTGACACTAAGGGGCCGATGCACTCCCTGATGGTGGGAACGATGCATGAAACATGGCTGCATTAGCTGCCATTAAAGGTTTGAAAGTAGTGATAAATCATTGACAGACCTGAGATGGGTGAGATAGTACAGCTGCCACCACTAGGTGGTGTGTTGGTGCGGAAGGCGTATTCAGTAACTGTCTTAGCACAGACTGCACAGGTGACGACGGCACGTGCGCGGTACATGACTCCAGGGTCCAGCCTGTTCCGCTTGATGACCATACTCCTACTGGTCTTATGTTTCTTGTCTACAAGTAGAAAAACAAGGGACATTTTACATTATCTCACAGTATCTTATTCCTTAGACTTTACGATAACCCTCTCTATAAAGGGAGAAAAATAATCAAGTAGGTGTAGGGCTCTAAAAATTGTCAGGAAGCTGTTTATAATGTAGACATTGAGAAAAGCTACAATTTTCTTTTCCCTGTCAAATATAAACACAAAAAGGGATGTAACCCAGCCAGGACGTCCACATGGGCCAGGAAACCTGTTTCTGGGTTAATTTGGCAGTCCAGACATTTATCAGCTTGAATCAACGTCTGGGCTTGCCCAGGAAGCCCAGAGGGTTCTCATCTGCGGCCCATGTTGACGTGTTGGAAGGGAAGTCACTATTTTTACCATGAAAGAATTAGCAGTTCCATTGTCTATGATGAATCAGGAGTTGTAACTAACAAGTGTCCACAAGGCCAAATTAAAATTGAAGGCAGAAAGTTGTATTTAAAGATTTGCTCTAAACACTTTGTTCAACTCCAATATTCTTAAACTCGGCATTCTATAGCAGATACTCCTTCTTTGACCAAAGAAATTCAAGACATCATGTTAGAGACATCATAGCATTGACTCACTCATGCGTGCTATGTTGGTGAGTGGGAGGTCTTCGTACTGTCCGGTAGTAATATTTAGTGCAGACAATTCCCAGCTGTATGACAGGTCCTTCAGGTTATGGCATCCGGAGCAGGTCAGGTAGAGCGACAGCTTTCGGGCCTTGATAACATTGCTCGCACAGTTCATACGGCATCTGAATTAGAGAACAAAGATATCCTCTATCAACTTTGAAAGAAAAATATTTGTATTTTTCGTAGTTCTTTAAGTTAATCTGGTCATAGAATTGCCAGTGACATGAGTGATGAGCCATCGATTGGTGCAATATCAAGATAAATTCTTGGGTAAATGTAGGGAAAGTAAGTAGGCCGGGGGCTGAGAGGGCCCACCATGCACCCCCCGACATCCCAATGCGATGGGTATTTTTTTTATCCTAAGGGTCCCCTGAACAAGATTCAAGATGTTAACATTGATTATCTTGGGATGCACTACCGGTTTTGGCTCATTATCCATGTGCGGGTTCAGACCACTTTTGGGTCAATTTTTGTACCATGTTATTCAAGGGGTATGCTCAATCCCCAAGCACTAAGGCTATCTTACCTTGTCTGGATCCTGAGGCTGTTGGTCTTGTTAGAAAGAAGACATAATAAGCTTTTCATTAAGCCCTAATACATGTTTTTAAGTTCAGATTTGAGTGTACCAGACAGTCGGGAAGACGGAAGATTGAAATTACAAAGTTCCTTTTTTTTTCACTGAAAATCTTAAATGCGCTCCAAATACATGTATAAAAGTTGCCCTTATCCCCATCTAAGCACAATATCTAATATGATTTATGTAGGGCAAACCTTTCCGAGTAATATGAGACATTTTGCAGAATTCTTTGATGATTATGCCACAAGTTATTGCCTTGGACGCAAAGACACTACCTTGAGCCAATATGATGCTGTTCCATTTCAATAATCTCCCTCTTTATGTAAATGGTTGTTTTTCCATGCTAAATCTTTATCAATACTCCTGATTCTTATGCTAAAAAGAATGCTGATTGAGAATATGCATGTTTCTCATGCTTGAATGCTCATATCTGCATGATTTCCTTTCAGCAACATACTCCCCTGATGTAAACTTGTATAACTCTTCTATGACTTCCATCATAGACTAGGAATATAGGTGATAAAAGGTTGCTAGGTTGTGTGGTGGCCTAGCAATAGCAGTTTGGCATAGCAACAATGTCTAGATTCATACCTGTAGGCATATACTATGGCTTGTGCATAGTCTCCCCTCAAGGACATAGTTCACTGATTTCAAATTGCATATAGCTCCCTTGTGCACATCACATAGTATGAACATAGGTAGAAATGATTACTATGTCATGTGGTTGCCTAGCAAATATTAGAGTTTGTCAATACTTTGAGCTTGGATTGCCTTTTTGGATCGCAAATTATTAAAGTTAGATTAGTTTAAGTAAATACAAAGATTAATGACTTACTTAATATTCATAGTTGGCACGTAACCACTGATAATGCTGATAACCTGGTCTGACACCTCCGTCTTTGACCCTGAGGAGACCTTCACACGGAACGTGTAGTTTGTTGTTGCTAAAGCAGAGGTGTCCAGGGTTAGTTGTCCGCTTGTTGAACTAAAGATAGATATGAAGATGAAGATTAAAATGTCTTCAGGGTGCAGTCAAAGGCTACATTATTCATGTATGATAAAAAAGAATGGGTAAGTCCCTCTTAACAGGTTTTAGTAATAGCTATATTGGATAAGTTGAACTGAGTTCTTTCCATTTTTTCCCTCATTCGTGGTACTAGAAGGCCCATTACTTCATCTATAGTAAAAAAAGATGAATTATTGCAAAGCGAGCATAAAATGACCGGCATTGTCTCACTGCATGCCAAAGAGCTGGTTTTACTGCCTTGGATCGGGCAACTTTTTTTGTTCTAATGCAACGATTTTTTTACATTGCAAATGTATCGAGAAAAGAATTAGCAAAGTATTTACTGCTTAATCCCAATGGATCTTACGTGAAAATATGTGCCATAATGCGGGGGCACTGAGTCGAGTTGAAGTGTTCGGTCGTGGAGTCAGCGCTGGTAGGTACTCCCGTCCTACAAGACCAGCTGTAACTCAATGTGGAAGCACCCCCAGAGGCTGTATACAAAGGAAGAATGAAAGCTCAATAGGGCTATCACACTTTATTCGTTTTTCCAAATTTGCCCAGGAGGCCATTTCTTAAGGTATATTGATTATACCCTGCTGTATGTCTGGAAAATCGTGTGCTATTCCCTTGTGTGCTATTCCAGCCACAGTTTGTTAAGAATTGACCTCCTGATTCCATGCATATAATCATGGTGGGACTTCTGGAGGCCACTTCTACACTACGACTGCTGTACTTCAAATCGTAGTGACTGGCCTTAAAATAAGGCCACTACATTATCATGCATTAGTGGGTACTAAGGCCTGCACCAGTACGACTGCTCTACCAAGCCTAATGTAATTACTGCATAGGTGCTAATCCTACAGAGCAGTCATAGGGCAGTCCAGGAAGGGCAGTACCTATGATCGCCTGCTTTGTTCCTGGAGCATTGTAAGATTCTCCGGAGGGCACTTCAAAATCATAGCTAAAGATATCATATTTAAATGCCCTGCTGGTATGTTTGGTAATAAGGGTGATTAAAATAACTGGCATTAATATAATTTAGGCTACATGACTGTAGAATTACAATTCTCGACATGCAAAGTCTTTGCTGTAGATGATGATACTAAAAACTATCCTTACACATAGTGTTTATAATCACCATACAGAATTGCCAAAGATGTTAGTCTACCACTGGATATCTGAGAATAACAAAAAATTTTGACAATCTGGCTTACCTGCGTCAGGGTCATATGAGAGTGAGGCAGCATCAATTGTAAGCCTTCGTCGATAAGTGACTGTGCGAACAGAGCCACCCATGATACAAACTGCCAATGCTGTGGCCTTTGCTTCAACAAACAGGTAGTCTGAGGTTTTGCTTGAACGTTCCATGATCTAGATATGGAAATAGACAAATATTCATTGGTTCATATCATTCCCATGGGTAATTGCAAACTGTATCATGTCCTCCGTCAACATTTAAAGTTGGTTTGATAGGTGTTTTCATCTAAATGGTGTGCTTTCAGCAGCAAGTTTTTTTTAGTCATTGATGTGAAGATCTTTAGCCAAAGTTAACCTCAAGATTAATAATCAAGAGATCAATAGAGGAAATGTTAAAAGTAATTAGAAAGATTGACTGTAGTAAGTCATCTAACATCAAAGATGTCAAAACATTTATCCTAAAGAAGGTATTTTTATGTGATCCAGGCAAACTGGTTCTTATTTTTAACAAATGCTTACAAAGTAGTTCCTTCCCCAATCTGTGGAAAGCAGCCACAGTTATACCTATACCCAAGAAAGGGAATTGTAAACTAGTTACTAATCTTAGGCCTATAAGTCTTTTGCTCTTACCGGGAAAGATTTTTGAAAAAGATAATGGCCAATAGATTAAGAGGTTTCTTGGAGGAAAGGGATAATTATGACCAACACTCAACATGGTTTTAGGCCAGGATGGTCCACATTAACTGCAACTACCACATACCTAAACTGTCTGTATAATGCCATAGATAAGAATAAGGACACATATAGCCTGTTCTTAGATTATTCCAAGGCTTTTGATACTGTGTCACATCCATTGCTGATAAATAAATTAAAAGACTTGGGTTTATCAAGAAAAACTTGTAATTGGTTCTCCAGCTACTTAGCTGGCAGAACACAGAGGGTTGTGGTAAATAATTTTGTATCACAGGTAAAGGCAGTGAAGTATGGGGTACCACAAGGGTCAATACTAGGTCCCATATTGTTTATATTATATATAAATGAACTACCAACATGTATCCCCTTGTGTTCAACTGTCTTATATGCTGATGATGCTGTGATGTCAGTCCATAATTTTGGACAGATGAGGCAGATGGTTCCTGCTGTGAACCAATGGTGTTGTTCCAACCTGTTGACTATCAATAAGGATAAAACAAAATGGATGCACTTTGGTCCAAATAGTGAAGATGCAAATGACAACCAGGTTGATATAAATAATCAGCAACTAGAACGTATTAAGGAGTTTAAATACCTTAGTGTATTGATAGATGATGAATTGTCTTTTGATAAGCAGAGGCAAAAAAAAACAAATCAAATGTCATGTGTAGGGTGCACCAGTTAGCAAAGATTAGGAGATATCTTGATGTACCAGGTGCAGTTAAGTTGTATAAAAGTAATATCCTACCAATATTTGACTATGCCGATATCATATGGGACAACCACCAAGCAACATATGCCCAAGATTTACAATTAATCCAGAACAGGGCATTAAGAATTGCCTACAAGGTTAGGTTAGAAAAGAACCCATTGCGCACTACTAATGAGCTTCATGATATGAGTAAATGTAAATAATTGGAAGATAGACGTGACACACATCTTTTAATTTATGCATATAGTATTCAAAATCAACCCAATGTTATTGATGTTAGACCCAGGAATACTACACAGCAATTACGCCTGAGATACATTCAAAGGATATCCAGGAATCTGGTTGTATATAAGAGTTTCCATCAGGAGGCCATTAGAAGATGGAATAAGCTAAAGATAAAGTATACACTGATTAAGGAAAAAGAGGTCTTTAAAGAAGAAATTAAAAGAGATTATTCTAAATGTTACATTAATGATAAATATACCATACTTGTCTAGTATACACACTCTTTTTGAATTGTATGATAAACTATGATTGCGTGCTGGGTCCTCTTATGACAGCTATGTATGAATCCTCCATGTATACCTGGTTAATGACATATATGTGTGTGGTGCATTAAAATGAAACAGACTGTTTGTATTATACATTGGTACCGTGTAATCTACACCATTACATGAACTCATCAGTCATCCCCATCTCATTATGTGTTATATTACATTGTGCAGATATAACTATGAGTGGTCTCTATGTGACATGTAACATTGTGTGCCATTACACTGATTATTAAATAGATTGAATAAGTCACCTATAAAGAAGGCCTGAGCATCATAACGGCTTTGCCGAGCTCGGAGACAGGTTTTTACATAATTTCTGTGAACCTTAATAAAACACTTTAAAAAAAAACATTCTAGCATTAGATACGTTTATGCATTTAGACAAAAGGATTAAACATCATACCTTGATGGCTAGGTTGGGTGCCCAAAGACTGGCTGCAGGTACCCTCAACTTGTTACTGCGCCCATTAGCGTAGTACTGTTTATTAATCGGTGTCCATACAGTACTATTGTCAATGGTTGTAGTGTTGTCAACCACTGTATAAAACCATGTGAATGGGGCTGGACCAAGTCGACAAGACCTAGTAGTAGGCGCCTCGATGTTAAGGCCACCAGCGAGGGATATTCTCAGCGGGTTGTTGGGAAGTTTGTTGTCGGTCGGGAATTCAAATGTCACACAGGATGCTGTATTGAGTAAGTATATAATGACATATAATATAAAGGATTTACTCAGATATGCCAAGTTAACGAAAATGCCCTATTTAATCTACCCAGACTGTTTTTAGAGTACAGACCTTGTATGGTTGGCGTGTTGATTTAGATTCAGCCCTGCTGGTAGAAACACAAGGGCTGAATTGAGGTGTCGGAATCATGGCAACTCAAGTTGTTAATATATATTATAATATTTCACAATAATATACAGTTGGAATTGGGTAGAGGCACCCATTTCGGACGCTCCTGACCACACAGGAGGTGGCCATATTTGGTGCTCAGATTTTGTCCCTTTAAAAGTTTTGAATTCCACTTTCCATTTCACCAGTTGGTACATGATACTTTACCCTCGAAATCCCTCAAGAGGTTTTGACGAAACTCTCCAATACATATGAATAAATGGGCTGTACATATTTAGTCTCCAAAACATCAAATTGCACCTCAAGTCAGACAGCTCATGACATAGGTGACCCTAGAGTCAGACACTATATTATCTAATTGATACAGACACAATGGGTCACTGTATCTGAAATAATCTATAAAGGCACATAGCATATAACACTAAGGAATCCAAGCTAATACAATACTCTTCTCCAGGATACTCTTAGATGTTTAATTTTGCATACTTATAACGGGCCCAGATGAGCATGACTTCTATGGGCAGACTGAGTAATGATTAGGTTTAGGTGTTATATAGTAGGTAAACCAAACACAGATTAACTATTCAGATCTGGGAGTACAGGGATATCATGAAGGATTCTGTTTGTAATAAAATGTCCATTATATACATATTGAAATGATGATATAATTGTGTCCCAGGTGGGGTGTAACTGGTGTCCGACTGTAGGTGTAATCTGAAGGTCATAGAAGAATAACTCCCATACTGTAACATGAGGGATGTATTCAGGTTTGTCAAGTCAAATTATTAGCAAAAATATGTATATTGCCATTGACATATATAGAAATCCTGTAAGCATGGAGGTTAAGACATGACAAATTGACAAATCAAACCAGGATCTCCATTCACTCACCATTTTTCATCCTCAGAATATAACAAAAATACCCCGGGTTTGTACAGTTGTAAAACCATGTATTACAGATGTTTTACATGTTATTCCTCATTTGTTAGAGAGTTTTCATGTCTAATTCAAATGATAGCTGAATTTTTCATATCTATTATGTAATTCAATGCAAAAGGTGTCCGACTTTAGGTGTCTGTTCCGACTCAGGGTGCCTCTACCCTATTCATATATTAAATAGAAAATGTACTTACACCTTGTTTGGCAGAAGTCCCCAGATGCCCCTGGAAGGCAGTCACAGCGGAAGTCACCTGTTTCCGGGATGTCGTGACAAGTTCCACCATGACGACAAGGGCTGGAGCTACATGCACCCGCTGGAGAAGAATAAAACACTCATTCACCTTTTTTTCACTTCAGAGCAGGCTGTTTTTTTCGTTCAAGATACCATTTATTAGATATTATTTCATGCTAGGAATCTTAAATCTAACTGAATTTAGTAAATACCTTGACACAGTGGATGAATCGAGAATTAGGTTCTTGCATATGGATCGAAAATTTAGTATAAGTAGTGGTCATTGTTTATCAACAGTGGGCTGGGGTGAGGTCTTGCATGTTCCCCTAGAAGAAATTGTTGCATCCCCCAATAATGCCACAATGGCTTTTCTGCAAAAAAAAAGGGGGCAACGTTTTCTTTAATTGCCCCTCAAGAGGGGTCAATCTTTTTTATGCATCCAACTCAAAGGAGCACTTGTCCTAAAACAAGAAAAATGTGGCAAAGACCACGGAAAGGAGTGCCATGGATGACGTCACGGCGGCTGCATGACGTCACTAGCGACGTCATAGGCAAACCGAAAACATAATGGAGTTGCACAGTTGCTACGCTCCAAGCCGCTTACAACTCCAAATAAATCATAAATGGCTATTCCCTTCAAATATTAATAAAGAATCAAACATTATCTATGTATTGCATACATACGGCACACGGGTATATCACAGCTGTCCCTGCGCATGCGTCGTTGTGTCGTATAGCACCAGGGTCCACCCGTACTACTGTCAGGGTTACGGCAGTAATTAGCTGTATCTGATAATGTTGCATCAGGGTACCTGAAAATATGAAACATGTGTGTGATTTTTTTTTTGTGTAACTGTAAGGTAATGTTTTCCCTGAATGGCCGCATTACCTTGCAAAACCAAAGGTGAAACAATTCTCTTTTTGCTATCTGAGGGACCCCCATTCCTTAGTGATGGTGAGTTTACCTTCTGGCAGCCTGCTCCCTGACACTTCATTGGTGCAGCATGCAATCTCATATTCTTGGCCTGATGAATGGATGTAGTCAGACTTGGCGAGGATGCATTCCTGCTACATGACTTACCCAACCCTATACCTCTTAAAGGGCAAATCCCCTAAATGCACACCTGCTGTAAACGATGGGGACTAGACGAGTTTTTCCCCTTTTGAAGACCAAATGCGCAAATTCTAAGCAGATATGGATCTGAATGATTTCAGTTGCCACTGCTATTGAGTGTCATTGACTATCGCTTTGCCATATACTGAAACAATCAATAATATATTGTCATCAGAAAATATAGACCTCATTTTAGACACTTAATTTATGCCTACCTGGCAGGATCAGTCCAGATGTGTCTGTTAGGTAACTGAGAGTCCCATCTCTGACATGTCAACCCACGTATGGTTGTACTCAGGGTACCTGTATAGCTTGTGTCCCCCATGGTAGGCTTACAGTGGGCGTCTGGTAAAGAAGGCACAGAAGAATAAGTTTTTGAAATGAAAAGTATAAAAATGAATTTACGAATTACCGTTAAATAATTCATTGTTATTTAAAAAAGTTCTCTCCCGTTCTCCATGCGTCCCCCCCTAGTCTGATAGACTGGTCTTCTTAATGTACATTTTGATCAATAGACAGAGGTTAAATCTCTATGTACTCACAAAGTTATCTTCAGATAGTCCTTTTTCAACATCAAGATACATATGAAACCAATTTAGAAAGGTGGATATTTCACAACTTCCATGCTTGTCTTTATAGACATAATACCTTTATCATGAGCCTACCTTGGGAAGTGGCAAGCCAAAGGGATAACCCTTCTAGGGCCCAATGGGGCATCCCCTTTACTTGCTTACTTGTATACTGGAAACTTATGTACTAGACAAAAGATAATAATTAAATATATGAATTGGAATCTATGCATGCTTTTAGAAACTGTGCATGAAATACAACCCACCACTTATAGGTACATCACAGTAGTCCATGGGTATGCGGGGATTGGTCGTATAACACCAGGGACCGGAACGACGCTTGTTGGGATTCCGGCAGAAGTTACTGGCATCTGCCATTTGGGCATCAGGGAAGAGGGATGCACTTCTGTATTTGTGACGTTGTGGACGTTGTGAGCTCCATCTGGTAGATTTAAAAGTTTGATTAAGATATAGAACTTTGATCAATATTTAGAAGGATGAGTGAGAATCAGAAGTGTGATTACAGTTTAGAATTGTTAAAAAATAATAATTATGGTCATTATCAGGAGGTGATTTTGTCAAAGGCTTCTCATCCTACCAAGGTACTGCAGTAGCTGGTGCAAGGTAGATTTGTTTAAATCGGTCTGTTGCATGATTTGAAGAAAAGGACATTCCAGGTGTACTTATTGGCAAAATACTTACATAACAGATCTGGGTGCACCAAGTAAATGCCAACTCTGCCAGATATAACCAGTCGAATAGTTGAATAGATTTTAGTTGTGTAACAGAATCACTCATATAAGGCAAGTCAGGAATTTGGAAGAGAGATGTTTTGCCTCAGTAAAAAGGTGATTGTACGATTGCCACTAGTTAACTTACGCTTGACAGGTGTATCCTCGTTTTGTCGTTGACAGGGTACCAGTGTACTCTGAGCCTATCACTGTCTGTCTGGTGTCTTCAGCTGCAACAGTGGGGTGAAAACAATTGATACGTTTTCTTGCAATTACTTTTTCCTCCTAACACAGTACCATATATTGAGAATGCAACTGGGGTATATTCCAATATCCCTGACTAAAACATAGTGACTAAAGTGAGTCTATATTTTGCGTCAGGTATATTGAAATACACCACTGGGGAAACTTTAGAACACACTCTAGGATAATGCTTGGCTGGTCATGATTGCAAAGCTTTCTACATGCCTTGATTGATCGGTACACTGAGTTAATTGGTTGTGGCCTAAATAAGCACGGACGATAGGGCATCTTCATCAACTACCAGTATGATTATAATGCTGAAGGTATCTTTGCAGATACCCTAAAAATTGTATTTCCATGGAGGCATTGGTCATGCATTTCCTTTGTATTTCCTATCAACTTATTCTTACCCCCTAGATATACCTTAACCCTTTTGTCAAAGGACACAGTGCAGTTACAGTATAGCCCACTTATAATACAGAAAGTCAGACATTACTCACGTTTGACTGCAACATCACAATACTGCCACTCTACAGATGCATTCACCGTAAAACACCATGGACCATAAGGTTTGGATCCTTTAGGGTTTCTGCAGTAGTTGTTGGCAGCCCTGAGAGTGACATCAGGGAAGTCTGCGGCTCTGAACCTGTGACTATGTGGTCTTCTTGCGCTCCAACGCTGACACGGTATGCCGGTCATGGTGACAGAAAGTGTGCCAGTGTACTCACGACCAGTTGTAGATTTCTTTGTAGCACCCTCTGAAATATTCAAATTATGATATGTGTGCCTCTCTTCTTAGAAATCAGAGATATTTATTGATATAAACCAGGAGGGCATTTCTTACTGATGTTGATTATTTCATTATTTAGAAATAGCCTCCAGGTATGTTGCAGTATCTTTTTATTGGTGGTATAATGTCTCATTATACCGGTATATATATATATATATATATATATATATATATATATATATATATATATATATATATATATATATATATGAGTCTATCGCAGGTGGTTGGTTATTACCAAACTAAATATTGGTATGACGAATACTGTTGTGGTTTTTTTTTTGTTTTTGTTTAATTCTCTTTATTTGCCATTTAGGTTGATTCACAATAATAGGGTTAATATCAAAACGAGTTATATTAAGATATCAGCAAAGCAAAGTATTCAATATATATATATATATATATATATATATATATATATATATATATATATATATATATATATATATATATATATATATATAGTATAGATAGAATACCATACCAGTCATGAATATCAAATGATACAATCTTATCAGTAAATATGTTTGATTATAAGTACTTCACGTATCAATGAATCGTATAGAAGGTACAGTAAGGTTACTAGTATTGGAGATAATGATGAGATGGAAGCCTCAGCAGGTCTTAGCATTCCTTCTACCACATGTTACTGCGTTCCATGTTATGGCACCATTGACTTCTACACTTCTACTGTATGAGGTTATTGTCTTACATAAGGGAGCATCATGCTGCCTAGTTGGTAATCTATTAGTAACTTTATAATCCATAGATCTCGAACGGCTGTACATGTTATTGATAATATGGGCAAATCTTCTATCAACTAATTTGTTACAGGCTGTAACATTATGGACATAATTGGTGTTGGTAATGTGAGGCACCTTCAAGCTAATTTTTAAACATCTATTCTGAGCGTATTGTAAAGGGTCTAAATATTTACCATATGTTGTTGTAAAGCAGATATCAGCATATTCCATATATGGTAGTATCGTAGTTTTGTAAATGTTCACTGAGAATTTTACATCCAGATATCTCCTTAGTAAACACAGTTTATATGTTTTATAGGCAATAGTCTGGATTTGGCTTTTTAGATGATATTTGTAGAAAAGAAGAGGGTCTAATGTCACACCGAGATATTTATAGCTAGGTACAACTTGGAGTATTTGATTGTTCAGCTTGATATTTTCATCTAAAGTTTTTATTTTTTGAGAAGAGAATGTAAATAACATGACTTTGGTTTTGCTAACATTAAAAGATAGCTTGTTCTGAATACACCAGGTGAAATAGTTTTCTAGATCAGCTTGAAGCTCAACCTTAGCTTGGTTAAAGTTGTTGTGGCAGGAATAAATGACAGTATCATCAGCATAGAGTCTAACATTACAAGATTTGGTACATTTGATTACATCATTTACATATATTACAAAAAGCAAAGGGCCCAGTATAGAGCCCTGGGGGACACCACAGACCATTCCCTCCAAAGCAGAGTTCAAACCATTAGCATACATTAGTTGTTTTCTGTTTGTGAGGTAGTTCTCAAACCAGTGGTAATTGTCAGATCGTATTCCATAATGATGCAGTTTAGTCAAAAGGACTGAGTGGTCTACAGTGTCAAAGGCCTTCCTGAGATCTATAAAAGCAGTAACAGTTGAATTACCAACATTTAGTTCCCTTTTAATATCATCAGTGAATTTTGATAATGTATCCACTGTGCTGAAACCTGAGCGGAAAGGTGGTTTCTGAAAGGTTTAGTGAATGTACTGAAAGGTATAGTGAATGGTTTCAAAATCACGGATGATGTTTATATTCCAGGCTATGATTGCTAGAACTATCTCAGTATTTTGAAAGGTGCCTTTTATCAAGACATGTGTCACACCATTAGCCCTGAATTGTTGAGTGGGAAAATTACAGTGGCTGATTCTCATGTAAATTGTGTTCACAGTTTGGGTGTTATTGCCAAAAAGGATGCTTCTCTCTATCCTATCACAGATTGTCGTTGTCCACTGAAGAAATCCATAACTAATTCTATGGATACCACATACCAAAGGTTTAGCTACTTCGGTGTAGATTATTTAACTAGCATGATGCATCAGGGCATGTACATGAGTTTTGTAGATTTAGCCAGTGCCTACCGTAGTATTAACATTTTGCCCGCTGACAGTGAAAATCAATGTTTCAGAAGGGATCTGGGGGATGGGCCAGTCATATCCAGGTGTCTAAGTTTTGGTCTCCGCTGTGCCCCATATGTGTTCACACAAGTGGGAAATTTTGTAGTGAGAGGCATGCACAGGCGGGGTTACCACAGGATCTCAAATTATATTGATGATTTTACAATTATGAAGAATGTATTCAATCTCAGCAAATGTTGATCAGTGTACTATGTGATATAGGATTTCATATAAAATGGTCAAAAGTTTCCTACCCTTCCAAACAAAATGTATGTCTAGGATTGTTGCTGGACAGTGATGCTATGGAAATTAGCCTGCCTGAAAACAAGTTGTCCGGTTTGGAAGACACGCTCCTTTTCTTTAAAAACAAGACTAAAGCTACAACAAAAAGGCACTTCAACAGCTGGCAGGAATCTTAGCACACTGTGCCACTGTGGTTAGCGGTGGTCGGACCTTTTCACGGCGTACTATTAACTTGTGTAATAGCCTCAAGGAATCCCACCACTCCACAAGATTGACTAAAGAATTCCATCAGGATTTGGCTTGGTGGTTGGCCTTTTCTCGAGTTTTTAATGGTCAGGCCAAAGTTCTCAATCTACACGAGCCTAGCCACACAGTATATATAGTGACTCTTCATCATTGGGGTTTGGTGCTTATTGGAAGGAGACTCAGCAATATTGCCCCTCAGGGGTCTCCTTAGGAAAGCTCACGTCACAGTCTCAGACCAAGCCATATGTGTGGAGGATGTTAGTTTCACAGAGTGGGGCCTAATGCTCAGTTTACCAATGACAAAGACAATACAGTACAGAGGGAGATGCCTTGTTATAACACGGTTAGAGAGTTTTCAGTGCTGAAAATGGATAATATCGATTCCTATATCTGGCGATAGAGCACCCAAAATTCATGGTGAGCGGACAGCGGGGCGGACATGTTGAAACCTACCGCAAGACGAAAGTAAATTCTCCATTTTTGAAGCTTATAGACCAAATATAGCGAAATCCTTTGGACATAACATAGTTGAAACCATATTCTACCTCTCTGTCGACTAGATTCCTTGATATTATGGCTGTATTTGATATAAAAAATTATTAAACTTTCGAATCGAGCGACTTGCCGTGCGTCTTCCCCGTTCTGTCAACACTACAGGTGCCGCCGCCTGGTGTGTACAGAATGGATTATATTTTAGACTGGCGCAGCCCTGTCTCGATGTGTTAGCAGTAGTAAGTCTATGAGAGTTGGAGTTTGAGGAGTTCGCCAGCCTAAGCATACGACAACATGAAACCAAGATGGCGGAGGGCCGTCTTGTCGACTGTCATAAGAAATGAATGGGTTACATCATTTTTGAAGGTAAATATTTAGAATTAATGGTGGAAACCATGTTATAAGCGCAATATATAATGCATAGACTTGCACTTGTTGGCTTCAGTGGTTTGATATAAGCATTCGCCTACGGCTCATGCTTCTATCACCCCCTGAAGGCAACTCGTGCAAGTCTATGCATTATATATTACTTACTTATACCATTTGTCTCTATTTTGTTGGAACCTTGTTGAGACATACAGGTGTACGTTCAGGTGAATTGTTGTTTCAGTACAAAAGAAAAGGCAAGCTGATTCCTATGACTTATCAAATGTTCTTAAAACAGCTTAAACTACTTAAAAAGGACTCGGGCTTGGTTGGGAAGATTACCTCCCATAGCTTGCACAGAGGTGGGGCGTCTTATCTCCACTCTATGGGCATCAGTTTGGTGGATATCAAGTCCAGGGGTGATTGGCAAAGCCTCGTAGCGTTGATGTATTTGAGAGAGAACATGTTTCAGAAGGTTCAGAAGGATAAGTTGGTGTCTAATTTCCTTAAATTTGTAAAGTATCATTTCTACAAGACTAAGTGAATATATATATATATAACGTCCCATTATACCAGTATATATATATGGGACTATATACTCCCAGGTATATATATATAATTAATGAGTGATACATTGGTACTACTTTGTCTGGGCCGCATGATTTTCTATGACGTCACACATAACATTCTCCTCCAGTATATAAGCTCCAGCAGTTGAACTAACCGTCAATAGGCTTCACATACTCGGACAGCATACACCACGCTGGGTGGTGCTGGAAATTTTAAACGGTTTTATCCGTTTCTCCAAGTTAATACGGTACTTAACCTATCATTATGGGTAGGAAAGGGACAGATAGCGGCACACAAAGGTCCAAGACCAAAAAGTCGCCTAGTAAACCAAGAAATACGGCCAATTCAAGGATTTCGAGCGGTGTGGAGTCCAATGGGGGTGGTCAAGGACCATCTTCCCCGAATGCTACAGGGGCTTCTTTGGATCCACCCGTTGACCAGACGTGTATTGGGGAGTTAGAGGAACGTACCACTCGTATGGAGCAGCAACTTGAAAGTATTAGGTTCCTATTGGAGGGACAGGCGGTTAGACGGACATCTACGGCAGCAGCGGTTGGCGAGGCGGAGACGGGTCGTACAAGTGGCAGTGTTGATAAACATTCCATGGACAACACGGTAACCAGGCAACGGGGGCATGGCCGGCAGCGCTCGCCTGACTACCGGGGTCTCCACGGCGACAAGAAGGGACGTCGCCATCTTGGATCTTCGAGCAGGTCTTCTTCATACCGTAGTTTGTCAACGGATTCATCGGATTCTATTAGGTCTAGTGCTTCATGGAACGGTCGTCGACATGCTACGAAGTCTAGAGGTATGTTTGACCAAAGAAATTTCTTAAAAAAAGGTGAAAAGGTGGATAGTATCGAAAAACTCCTGCTCGTTAACGTTAGAATGATAAAGCAGTTGATAGAGGAGGGGGAGGATGTTTTGGATGTGGTTAAGCATATCGAAGTTTTGTTGAGAAATCCTCTACGAAGATATACACTCTGAAGGCTCTCGTAGCATACGACTCGTCGGTCAAAAGCAGAGCTAATTGTGAAGGTGTGGAATCTTTTGGTGATATTAAAAGTGAGGATATACTTAGGCACCTGTCTTATGACGGAACGGTACAGGCTCAGAAGGCGGGGGGGGGGGGGGGGGGTTAAACCTAAGTCTTTCAAGTCTAAGCAATCCAACCGAACCTGTTATGCTTTCAACAGGGCTGAGGGTTGCAGGGAGGACCCGTGCAGGTACCGTCACATTTGTGAGGTCTGTGGCATGTCAAATCATGGCAAGGACAAATGCCAAAAGAACAAAAAAGATTAGGATTTTCCTCTTAGGCAAGGTCCTACGTTGGAATCTGATATTTTGATGCCTTATTCTAATGTAGTACATGTGGTAGACCTTCCTGAGCCCCCCGTTCCAGTCATTTCGGGTGAAAATAATGAAAATGATGTTTAAAAACCTTGTATGTTCAACAAGAATCTATTTATGTCTTATAGTGGCCCAGTACAGGGCGAGGTTGAACCACTGTTTACGGTGGAGTGTGTCAATAGGCCTAGCATCAGGGTCTATGATAGTTGCGTCAATGGTATTTGTGAATGTGAGCATTTCATCTATGGTAGGAAAGCTCAAATTTTACCATGTAGACTGGCGAGTTTTTTGAGACAGTCTAATATTATTAACATAAATCAGGTAGAATCTGATTTTCTATGGTGTGGTTTTACTGAGGGGTTCAAAATAGTTGACCCAGGTTGTGATACAACATATGATTGTAAAAATTATAAGTCTATTACAGAAGGTAGATTTTATACCGAAATGTGTGATATAATTAAGGATGAGTTGGCCAAAGGCTTGGTAACGAGGACAGTCGATAAGCCTAGGTGCATCCATTCTTTAGGTGGTGTGGAAAAATCCAATGGTAGATTGAGACCTATCACGGATTGCAGCATGCCAGCGGATATTTCTATTAATAATTTTATGAACACAACGTCCAAAAGCTTCTCTTATAACTCTATTAACACTGTTACTTGTCAACTTGATAGAAACGACTTTATGTGTGTGGTAGATTTGAAATCTGCCTATAGAAGTATTAATGTTTATGGTCCACATGTGGGTTATCAAGGTTTCAGGTGGAATTTTGGTAATGGAGATGAGTTTTTTGAGAGTAACCGTTTGACCTTTGGTCTAAAGTGTGCCCCATATATATTTAGTAGAATATCTGATTTTTTTACTGCTATTGCTAAATTTTATGGTGTAGATAGGATAGTAAACTACCTAGACGATTTTATTATTATAGCTCAGACTGAGGAGGAATGTTTACGTAAGAGAAATATCCTCATTGAGTGTATGGAATATTTAGGGTTCGTTGTGTCGAAAGAGAAGGTGACTGAGCCCAGCCAGGTGTGTATTTTTCTGGGTATAACCATTGATTCTACTTGTATGGAGTTGTCGCTGCCACAGAAGAAGCTAGATAAAATGAGCCTAGCTATAGACGAGTGTTTGGGTAGGAAATTTGTATCTAAGAAGACGTTACAGAAGATTGGTGGTTTAATGTCTTTCTGTTCCCAGGTAGTATGTGGTGGTAGAACTTTCAGCAGGAGATTGTTCGATCTTTGTGCAAGGGCTAAGAACAGGGGTGTTATTAGACTTAATGAGGAAACTCAGAATGACCTGCTATGGTGGAGGGATTTTTGTAGGATTTTTAATTGTAAAAATATCATTTTGAATGATAATGAATGTACCCCTATGTATTCCGATTCCTCTGTACAGGGCTTTGGGGCCTGGTTTGGTAAAGACTATTTGTATGGTACTTGGAACGACTCTAATCCTATGTTAGACTGTGTGGGTCATTTTGTTCAGGCCCCTAAACTTAATGATCTCAAGATTCACCACAGGAATATAAATGTGTACGAGCTCTACCCGGTAATGGTGGGCCTAAAGCGCTGGGTGAAGGATTTTTCTAATACTAGAGTTAATTGAATCACGGATAATATGCAGGTCTTGGCTATGTTAAATACCAGTAGATCCAAGAATAAATTGTGTATGTCCTGGTTGAGAGAAATATTTTGGCTATGCTTTATTCATAACATTGAGATGTATTCCACATATATTAGGTCTGAGGAAAATATTTTAGCTGACCATTTGTCTAGGCTGAATTACAGGGGTGTTCCACAGAAATGTAAAAATGTTTTGACTGAATATAACATGTGCTGTTATGATTGCAGACCTCAAGGAGTTGGAGAGGAGAAGGAAAAAATTCTTGTATAGGGGTGTGGCTGATTCCACTCGTAAAACTCGTAAACAGCAACTTAGTAGGTACAAGAAATTTTGTAAGAAATTTAATTTTAACCTTTTTCCGTGTTCTCCTTCTCAAGCTTCTTTGTATTGTGTATACCTGTCGGATTTTATGAAACCTATTTCGGTCAGGAATTATTTGTCTGCTGTGTGGTATTACCAAAAATTAAAAGGTTATATGGATTATAGTAATAACTTTGTGGTTAAAAAGACCCTTGATGGGATAGAGAGGCTGTGTAAGGGGTCTGGTAGTACAACCTACCCTCTGAGTCCTAGAGATATGGTGCAGATTAAATCTAAACTTGACTTCGGTCTTATGGAGGATGTGGTATTTTGGTCTGCTATATTGCTATGCTACAAGGGTGTGTTCAGGATTGGACATGTAGTCCAGTCGCCTCATAAGTTTTTAAGAAGAAATGTTAAAGTGTCTCCTGATTGTATAGAGATCAGAGTTATTTCTTCTAAAACGGACCAGTTTGGCAAGTCTCCTTATGTTGTGTATCTAAAAAGAGATGATAGTTCCGACTTGTTCCCGGCTAGGTATATTAACCTGTGTGTTAGAGCCTGTAAACATAGCAGGTTTCTATTTTATTTTCAATCTAGACCGTTGCAATATAACTATGTGAATACGAGGTTAAAATCTATTGCTTTTCAATGTGGTTTGTTAAAGTTTCAAGTCATTCGCTTAGGCACGGTGGTGCTACTCGGTTGAAAAATGCAGGCTTGAGTGTTCAGGATATTATGAGGCGAGCAAACTGGAAATCTAATGCTGTTTTTAAATATCTACATGAGTCAAAGGATAGCTTGCTGGCTTTAGATGTAATGTTTTAATGTTTTTACTATGGAATGTGTTACATTGTGTTTGGCGGTTGTTGGCATGTATACGATTGGTATTGACAAAATCAATTCTCACCAAACCCAATGTCTCTTTATTATTCCATATTTATTATTATAATATGCTTATTAATTAACGATATAGTTATCATTATTACCGGTACTTCGGATCAACACATTAACTTATGGTCGAAAATCATAGAAGGTTTGCATATGACGAATTTGGAGGTATTCCAGCCCCTACTCTTCTAATTTTAGTTTCCCCCTCTATTTTTTTGGCTCAAAGTGTCAGGATGGATGAGATCTTTGTGTTACATATGGGTTTTGATGGTCCCATATGAATATTTTGGGCTCCAGGGGGGTAAAATGGGCCCAAAATTGTCTGGGCGAAATTGTGTCTGGGCGAATGACATTTAGGGGCCTAAGTTACAAGCCATGTTGGGGGCTTCATTTCCTACAGAAACAATCATCATACCTCCATGAAAATCTCAGGTCCAGACTATTTCGACCTGTAGATTAAGAGAATCACATTATCATTTATGTCAGATGTGTCCTTGCTATCATAAAAGAAGCAAACTTATAAGAATTATTTTTTATGATTCTGGGCACATGTCTGGGCGAATGACATGTGAGGCCCCATATGCACACTTTATATGATTTGTGACCTTATGGGACTATATACTCCCAGGTATATATATATAATTAATGAGTGATACGTTGGTACTACTTTGTCTGGGGCGCATGATTTTCTATGACGTCACACATAACATTCTCCTCCAGTATATAAGCTCCAGCAGTTGAACTAACCGTCAATCGGCTTCATATACTCGGACAGCATACACCACGCTGGGTGGTGCTGGAAATTTTAAACTTTACTGTGATATTGTATTTCTGTATATTACTATTATATTGTATTATATTGTTATTCTATATATTGCTATTTATTGTATCATATTGTGAATTATTGTCTTATTTTAATAAAGGCATGTATAGGATTGGTATTGACAAAATCAATTCTCACCAAACCCAATGTCTCTTTATTATTCCATATTTATTATTATAACATGCTTATTAATTAACGATATAGTTATCATTATTACCGGTACTTCGAATCAACACATTAACTTATATATATATATATATATATATATATATGAGTCTATCGCAGGTGGTTGGTTATTACTAAACTAAATATTGGTATGTTAGTACCCTGGAATCTCACTAGTCAGGGGCGCCACCAGTCTACCTGCCTCATGGTGGTCTAGTCCATTTGCCCCAAGACCAGGGACCACACCACACCTGTGTAAAAAACTTCCATATTGAGAATAAGATAAATAGTTTGCCTACCACAGAGAGGAATTCCACATGCTTCTCGAGTTCCGACTCCTGTAAAGCACCAGGGTCCATTTGCATTACCATCTGGGTTCCTTGAAAACATGCAAAGATATTACATTAAAAGAAGCCACACAAGCTATCAGTGAACAGCTCCGTTATACCTCAAGAAAATGCCAAAAAAGATCATCCAATTCGATTACAGGTAACCTCAGGGACAAGGACACGTTACAAAGTTTAGAGACCTGATTGAGTTCAGTTGGATGCAGAGATTAATAATGCAAACTCCATAAAGTAAAGGTAACTGTAATTGTCTCCTCACCTGCAATAATTCTCAGCAACAGAGATGTTTACATCCGGGAAGTCAGTATCGGTGAAAGTGTGACTCACTCTGTCCCAGCGTACACATGAGGTACCAGATGCAGCTTCACTTTTGGTACCCATGTAGTCTTTTCCGCGTTTAGATTTACGACAATGCCATTCTGGGTACATGCAGATTCATAGCAGATATCAGTTCTGTAGGATTCTTATCAATGCCCAATGCTTGGATGTTTTCAATGGGGGACTTTTGCTGTTGTGACCACATTATTACAGAACTAAGTAGTTGATTACAGAATGTTGAGTATTGAGATCAAAACAGCATATATGTGTTTATGCCGCACCAATTTACTAAATGCAGCCTCACTTGTAGATCTAATTATCAGCCACACTTTGGGTTTAAAAGATGTGGTCTACAGATCATAGTGTTAATAATGAGCTCCCAGGTAGCAAATGTGGTGCGGCTCTACTGTGGCCCACACTACATCTGGTGTGGCTTTTGATGAGGGTCACACTGGGCTGCTGACAGGTGCTGTCCTCAGTGAGTTGTGTGGGCCACACTGGGCTAATCAATATGCGAACAGATCAGTGTCAGAGGGGGTTGACCACTTTGAATTCAACATGGGTTTTTGGTGTGGCTGAAAGTGGACTGCCCACTTTGATCACGTGGCGCCATCTGTAATAAATTCTATAACTTCAGGTTCAACATGGGTTTTTGGTGTGGATAAAAGTGGGCTATCCACTTTGATTATGTGGTGCCACCTGGTATAAATATCATAGAAAATCTAATTTTTTTCTCATGTTCTAAATTTTGAACCCGGAAAATGTGCTACTAGCCCCCAGGGCTAGCCCCCTCCCTCCTTTGCCTCCAAGGTACATACTGTATTACTCTCTCCATCCCCATGATGCAGTAGAATCATCAAGATGGCCAAGGCATGTCAACCTGACCTAGTCTGGTACCTGGCATTCAAGCTCATTGCTCTTCCCAATGGGGAACACGCTTCAATACTTGATATAAACTGATTTCCACAGCAATGGTGTTGTCACATAACAAACTGCTAGCATCACCTAAATTTGCACCTTTCAAATGTAGATCCAAACTCTGTGTACTTTTACAATTTATATGATTCAGTAGCCTATTTTTTATATCATACTAAAGGAATTCAATCCTGAATTGGGGGGGGGAAGCTGTACATTAGATATGATGGGGTCATCTAGTGGCAAAGTTCAGAACTCCCAGCTGAGTATGCCTTATGCAAACCCCTCCTCATCCCATTGTGGGCAATTATCTTGTGGGAACTGATCTGTCCCCAAATCAGTTAGCCTGATGTGGCCCACACACCTTGCTAAGGACACAAACCATTGGCAGCCCAACAGTCTTAGTTATTAGGGCAACCCAATGTGGCCCTGACCTGAAACCTACCATTTGCCCAACCTAAAACCATGAATGGTATTCTACCCGTCCTGAACCAGCTTATCTGAGTCAAGGCTGAATAGGCCCAAAGCTGGCTTGCTACATGGGAGGTTTGTTATAGTATCATAGTCTATATGATTATGTACAATCCAATGTATATATTACATGTACAAGGACCTTTCAGCCGCAGAATACCTAAGTAATGCTCTATAAATCACATAGTCTGATTACTTAGATTACGTTAATTTTGCTCTCTAACCATACAACCTCCCTCTATTTACCTTAGTAAAGATATCTTATTTTATGGTAGCTGATTCCCATAGCAGTTGTGTATAAAAGTATAGAATTGTATAACGGTAACCTGCAGCAATATATCAAAGAATCAAATTCAGATTCATTTATTTTATAAATTGCAATATGCAACATAAGCACTACGCTTTTTTATATAAACCTATTTATACATTTATAGGTCTATGTAAAAATTTTGTCGATACTTACCATTTATTACAAAGAGACCATTGGTCTCATCACCATTGGCTTCAACCATCAACTTCCCTGTAACTACCACAATGAATGAGCCTGGTGTCGTCAATGACTCGAAGGCTATTCCAGAGATTTGATTACTTGATCGGATCCTGAAACTTGCCTGTTGGAGATGTGCTTTCATTATTCCAATTCATAAATTCTTATTTATGGCTATCTAAATATAAGTTTTTAAAGCCTAGCTTAAGACCTTTTGTAACTTAAACATCTGTGAAAGTGACAATTGTTTCACAGGCCATATATGAATTGGTGTGCTTTGTTATTAATATGTTTATATAGTTCTATATCTTCTTCTATCAAATTAGAGGGATCACCTAATCATTCCTCAATGAACAGTAAATTTTCTACACAAATGACATTTTACTGCCGACAAAAAGAGTTCAGGATGCAGCTGAAACTCCCTACCTGGTTATTAAAGTTTGGTCGCTGACGTGCTGCATTAGACTTTTCAGCAAATAGAAAACCACCAAATTCACGCAGGTACATTTGTGGATCCCGAGCGAGCTGGAACGAGACAGCCCCGGGGGCTCGGTTGAGGGCCGGGACAAGGCGTAACTCAGTAACTTCTGTCTGAGCATCTACCTGGATGAAGTTAGCTGCAGAGGCTGGTATATTGAGACCAGTTGAAGGTGAAGATGCCACATGTGCTGTCACTGTAGCTGTAGTAATTGGATCTGTAATAGGAAGAAATTTGGTTATAATGTGCTACTCTCATAATCAATGTATTTTTGGTCTTTCAAAGTCTATTATTTGTAATATTTTGAAGTAGTTTTTGTATGTTTTCCTTAGGATTCAATAGGTTACTTCTTGTCTTATTTTGTCTGCATTGGTGACATTGAATATAAAGAACAGTAGACTGACAAGTCCTTTATAAAAGCCACCGTGCATACATATGACATTCAGTACATCACAATTGCTCTACAAGCACTACTGGCTTCACATATCCAATACCAATGATGTGATGTGAGAGCCTCAAACTCTTAATGTAGGCCTTTAGCAAAAAGGTATGGGAGTAGCAATCTGAGTGCTTCAGGCTACACAACTATTTTTTACATTTGGGTTGGAGGAGTAATTTTATCATATATTCTTTAAGTTGATATACAATATTATTACTGAAAAGCTATTTGCCACTCTGGATTCAAGAGCTCAAGTTCATGGTAGATACAACTTACCGTTCAGTTGGTAGACATGGGTTGAGTTTCTCCCTCCGCACATCTCACTGCTCGCCCCACTGCACGCTAACTCTGTCCCAGTACTCCTGGTACTGGATGCTGAGGGATCATTGTTCCCACAAAGACATCGATTCCTATGAGGAAAGGCAATAATAAAATCATAGACAAGGGGAGAGGGCCATATTTTCCTAACTTAGATTGTTTTTTAAGCAATTCAGGCCAAAATGGGTTAGATATTCAAAGCCACCAGGACCATCTCTCTTTTTCAGGTCATGTCCACAGGAATAGTCGATGTAAGAGGCAATATCTAGGTGTTATTTCAAAACATAGAATACTACACCGAGAGAAAAGTACCAATACTGCATTGATGCAGAATGGCAACAATTTAACAAAAGCTATAGGGTCTGCAGGCATGGTGTAGGAATGTAACTTTGCTGAGTTACTCACCAAAACTGCATGCACTGAAAAACTGAGAGGCACGAAACTCGCCAGTGCAGACGACTTTACGTCCTCAGGTTGACGATTCCTTAAACTACAGTTTTAGGTCATCAGAGTGGCGACTTGAGGTCATCATCCTGACCACCTAAGTCGTCAGTATGATGTCTTTCTATTGTCAGTATGACAAGTTTAGGTGGTCATTTGACCTTGACTACCCTAAACTCGTCTGTACTGACGAGTTTTAGGCGGCAGCATGTTTTCTCTGTGCATGTATATGGGTCAGGTCGTCAGAAAGTGTAAGATTTTGCCCTTGAAGGCCCTGAAAAACTAATTTTCTAATTACTTTATATAACCTTAACAAAATTGTCAAGGTACATCTCCTCAGCTCAGAAGACCAAAAAATACCGATCTAGGCCATCCGGTTCCATTTTTATTGCTCGTTTTGTGTCATGTAACGTCTGGTACCAAAATAATGAAATATGGAGGTAATTGAAGTTGCTCTCAGTAATATAAGAATGTCCCATTATGCATAACAAACACATGAAATAACAAGGCCAATATGTCTATTATTGACTTCAATTACAGAATGGAACAAAAATCTGAGTTATGCATGCACAGTAGACTGCCTCCTAAATGATGATAAAAGTACCGGACGTTACGTAACATCCGGTACTTTTATCAGAATTATTTCACATAAGCTGCTCTCATATGGAGACAATTGCTGGTAGACACACAATTTCTTCACCAAAGTAGGGGATGATAGGGCCCTTCATATGGGTAATAACAAAGATTTTGAAGCTTCATTTTTTCCATGTTTTATAACCGATTTAGATTTAGGTACCGGACGTTACAAACTACAGATTTCCATTTTGAAAGACACATCATGAAAAATTCTCACTTAGTAACATGTCCAAACCTCATGGAAATGATACCTATGATCATATACAATACAAAAAATAACTTTGGGATACTCTATAGTGTTCTTTATTCAATACAGGACACTTGTGAAAAATACAAAAAGTATAAAAAAGAACAAATTTGGCCGTTTTTTCACTTCGGCAGGCTATAAGTCCTAAAGTTTTTGATGGATGACCACAAATTGAGATTTTTCTGATAGCCCTAAGTGTTCTCTATCAAATGAGTCTATGTAAGACAATATTGGTTCACAACGTCTTTCTCCAGAGCTATAAAAGCCAAAAATGACCCAAAAACACAAAATCTACTGCTTTCTGGCGACCTGACCCATTTATCAAGGCAACCGAAGGGCAACTTGCACTGAGTCCTTACAATGTCTGGATGGAGTAGACTATTATACTTACCCATTGTTAAGACCAAAGTAAGATGAGCCCTGTACATAACAGTGTGAGGCGCATGTGCTGGTAGTCATGGAACGGCTTATTACCATTCTTACAGTTGCTGCGCTACCATCAAGTACAGGTCTACCAGACCTATCCTCCTCAAACAGACCCACATCAGTGAAGGCTGGACCAAGTGAGAGTTCTAGAGAAGCGACAGAAGAGTCATACAAGTTGAATAATATTGTTTTAGGCCTAAAAAGATGTTATGTTCAGGTAACAGGGTCGAAAAAGTTAGGGTAGGTATGGAAAATATCTTCTTGGATAATTCTATTTAATGCTGGCTTTAGATTTTCTCGCCTATGCAGCACGAATTTGACGGGCCGGATCATAAAAGGTCCTCCATGTCTCAACGAGTGCTAAAAACCATTTTCCTCCAAAAATAGCCAATAAAAACGTTTGGGTAGGGCCAAGAGATTAAGGTAGCTAGCGTTACCTGGACACAACACTTTTGTGGGCCTTAAATGTATGTGCTGTGGAAATGCGATTTTACCTCAGGTAGCAATTAATATTTAATTTGATCAACACATGTAAAACCCAGGAGCTCAGGGGGGCATTTCTTGACAATTTGACAAACCAACACAACTTAAAAGGGCCCCTAGTTATGCAGAACAACCAGGCCAAAGGGTGCTTTGCCTTGCACATGGAGGTTTAGGAATCAGGAGGCCATTACGACTGCTCACTACGACTGGCAGCTATGCAGTAATTACATAAGGTTTAGTAGGGCAGTCGTACTGGTGCAGACATTAGGGACTACTAGTGCATGGTACTATTAAGGCCAAATTATTAGGTTCTCACTACGATTTAAAGGACAGCAGTCGTAGTGTGTTGAGAAATGGCCTCCAGAGAGGATTGAAACTGATGCACTTCCAGTTTCCCCTTCTATGAACGAATTCTCAGAAAAGGAAATTAAGCTAGGGCTTATTTAAATTGATAGATTTATCTGTGTAAAAGCTGGAAAAGGAAGAGGTGCTATGTGAATTTATGAAATTCAGCAGACTCTATTGGCCTACCTGAAAGCTGAGCCGGAGCAACTGAAGTCATCTCTTCTGTAGTGAAAGGGGATCGGGTATTGTTAAAAGTAAATACAAATAAAGCAGCAAATGACCGTATTCATTTCTCACTGTGAAATTTAGCTAATGCAGTGATTCCCTTTTCTATATGCTTAATGAAAAATCAACAGCTGGTTTTGATGGCTTGGTCGGGCATTTTTTTTCATCTTTGCTAATCCAACAAATTATATTTTGTACCTTTCCTATATATATGTAGGATGTACAAAAGCAGAGGCCTTTAGTGTTTTTGAAACATTGCTGCCGATGTACCCATTGTCAAATTTGTATTTCTATATTGTGACTGGCCCACATACACTGCAAAAATACTGTTTAAAAATACACACCAATTTTTTCTCAACACCTGTATTTAAACACCTAAACACTGAAGTGTTTAAGTGTTTAGCATTTAAACACTCGGTTAAACACTTCCTAGTTAAACACGTTTAAAACTGAACGCATTTAGCACTTAAGAAGCGTTGAGAAAAGTGGGACAAATAAGTGTTTAACCAAGTGTTTAAGTTCTAAACACTAGTGTTTAATCCCTAAACACTGTTTTTGCAGTGTAAGGCATCTTATACCTTCAAACACAATTTTTGCAGATGAATCTAGTACACATACCTGCTATTGATGCAGTTACCCCTTCTGTTGCTGTATCGGCTCTGGTCACAATATCCAAACCGGTAACGAATTCAGCTCCAGTGATGACATCTGAATCAGTTGCTGCTTCCGTGACATCAGGTGATACTGTAGCTGCTAAATCTTTTAAACAACAAATATATGGAAAAACAATTAGATACGTTACCCTGTCAAAATTAAGTTTTTAAAATTCACAGGGGACCTTTAAGTATCGGCCTTGTGCAGAGGTGGTGCTGGCCGCCATTTTGAAAATTGAACACAACCCGAAGTTTAATCAGCAGGAAAGTGTTTCATAAATGCTAAACAGCATTTATGTGATCAGAGAATGCAATTAGATGTGTGAATTTGATATGATTTTCTATTTCAAGTGTTTCTATCTGTTTATAATGTTTTCTTGATATATGAAATTTTGCAAGTTAATCTTTAATTTTTGTTCTACTTTTTTCTCATTGGGGACTTCAACAAAATGATTATGTGTAAAGTTCAGGTTATACCATTTATTCGATAAAGGTTTCCTCTCCAACCCGCACCACACTTTTGCGATGAATTGCCTGCACAATTCATGTTGCATTCTGACTCCTGTACTTGTCCGTACCTCCCATAGGTGTCACCACAGTAGCATTCACGTGCATTCTAATAAAAGAAAAAAAGACAAAAATAATTTTAACCCATTAAGGGCTTCTTTATTAATATGTGAATGAATTTATGTATGAATGCAGATTCATCAACCCAATGGAATCCAGCCCCAGTGAGTTGGGTGCTAGGTATGATTGGGCAATCTTCCTAGCGAATTGAGTAGGGTACATTGATGTGTCAAGGCGGGCAGACAGGTTCTCCATTCACCCTGCTGACACCTCATTCCAACATCATCAAGACCAATGAGCATGATGCCTCAGCTATGCATGCCTCAGTAATGCACTATACAGGACACTATGCTAAACTAAATCAAAATGTGAATTCCATGTTTTGAGCTGTTGCAATGATATTAACCCACCTGCACACTATAGTATTTGTAGGTGTCCCTACAGAAGTTGTAGCACTCGTCCACAGACATTGAAGTAGATATTTTTGATGTACCACTCTGATCTCTTACCATTTCATCTTTATAGCAGCCCATATAGGTGATGGGGCCACGAGCTGTAGAAGTAATTTTTTTGTAATAACAAGGATGATACACAGCCTAAAAGATTTTTCTGAAGTTATAAGAAAATGAGGTATATAAGCCTCTGCGGCAGAAAAGGCGAGTGGTGTTGAGAAATGGGAAAATCTTAAAACAGGTCAAGACAAGTCACTATACACGGGGGGTACAGATCAGCACTCTACTGTTATTGGTATGGCCTATTGTCATCAATATGAAATAAATGCAAAGATCCAATTGATTCCCTCACTCCATAGCTTCAAAGGATTATTCCACTTGGCTCTGCCTCGTGGTATACTGCTTCAAGGATATCTCTGTCTATTTCCCAAGTAGTCCAGTCGTTTTAGCCATAATACCCATGAAATATTGCACCAGAATTTGTTTAACTCAATATCTTCCAGTGTTGTCCGACAAGGAAGCTGCCCCCAGCTGCACTTCCGGAAATTTTGAAATGCAACTGCAAGATTCAACTGCATGTGAACAGTGCAGAGGAATATGCAGTAACTCAACAGGTCTAATAGACTTTAGGGAAGAAGATGAAAACTAGATCCTTTGTCAACAGTGCATGGGAGGTGTGGTCACAACTTGTCAATGTTATCAATTGCAAGACCAAGAGGAGCAAATTTATGTACCATGCTAGAACAAGTGTTATAATTTGTGGGCAAGTACATTTCATTGTTTGATAGACAGGACTCTGCTGAAAAAAAATACATACTTCTTTGTGTTGACAATCTCATCTCATCAATTATATCTTGTTGTTGTGAAGTACTCAGTTTTGTTATTAAGGAGTGACTTATATCATAAATATCCTTAGGCTTACTTGACTTCACTTAGGTACTGGGTATCAGAGAAACCTCTGTTGCTAGGAAACAAAACATAAAGAATAGCTGTTGCTAAGCAACCATTTTGTTAATAAGAAGTGAATTACATCATGAATATAGTTTAGCTCACTTGACTTCACTTTGGTATTGCGAGAAATGAGCTGGGCATCAGATAAACCTCTGTTGCTAGAGAAATGGACATAAAAAGTAACTGTTGCTAAGCAACCATTTATCCTAGCAACAAACCGACCGTCTCAATCGATTCTGCAGATCAGATTTCTGGGGATAGAATAAACTTAAATAACTTGTTTGGGCAATATCTGTGCACTAAGCGAGGAAGTTTGGTGATTTTGATGCCATTTGGGATTTAGCATATTTGACAATGTTCCACTGCTCAAAATTGTGGAGACTTTTCTTTTATGTTTCTGTATAGACCTTTTTGAGTCATTTGGTGGTAAAATGAATTCTGTTGCAATTTGTCATGGGTACCCCCCCCCCCTTATTTGGCTTAAAACGACTGGACTAAATAGAAGATGAAGTTCCTACCTTCACATGTAAGTTTGACTGTGCTTGTGCAACCAGTAGCTGCTCCCCACACACCGTGGTTACACAGACCCAGGTCTGACTCACTCCCAGTACAGGTAACACCACTCAGCCAGATCACTCCCATCTTGGAACCTGTAAACAATACCATCAACAACTCAGATGAATACATTGTAAAAGGAAATGTTGTCTAAAAGTGACAGTTCTCCAGCAGAGAGACCCATACGAGTAGCCTTGGTGAGCTCCTCGTCACAGCTGCATTCATGACGACCGATGAGCATGATACATTAATGCTTGAGAAAAGGGTATAAAAAATGGTCAGAATAATATGCAACATTTATTAGTTAACAGTTTCCTGGTCGACATGCACTCATTCAGGGACCTCTGATAGAGGGATCTTGTTTGCCTGAATAATGAACATTGGATAAGAGTCTGCCAGTCAGGAAAGTCAGGAATGAAATATCATACACTTTTGTAAAATGATGCAAATAGGAACTTGAATTATTTTGAAATCTCTCTCCAGTACTAAGGATATCAACTGAATAATCCTTACCGGTTGTGTCCATAGTAGCCTCTTCCATGCCTGTTATACTCAGACATGCTAGATCAGCTGCCGTCTGGTCGAAGCCATCCGCACACACCGAGCCCCACACATTCTCATATTGTACTTGGAGCTGCTGGGTACTACTGTCTATTCTCATTGATACAGACACTTTGTCATCTCCTGGATTGAGAAACAAGAATTGTAGATTTATATTTGACTGGGACTATCAAGCCCATAGCATGGCCTCTAACAAAGCTGATGTGCATCCACTATTAAGAAGTCGAGCCACTCTGGTAAATGGTATTGAACATAGTGCTAATTCAGGTACCAACCTATATTGTATAGCATCAGTGGGTCACTATCTGACCAGGAGGGTGTTGCTCCTATAGTAAAATGAAGGGCTGGCTAAAAATGCCCTTGTTTCCAGTCCTTTCTTTTCATGTAGCTATAACTTGTCAATTTTGTTGCTCACAAGTGGTCATTCAAGTATGGTGCTAAAAAAGGGGGATTTGAGTAGGTACCTAGTTGGGAGAAGTCAGTCAGTAAAATAAACCATAGAGTGTGTGACATGAGTAGGTACCTGGTAGTGCAGCTCTCTTTATTTTAAACAAGGCAGGTGACTTTTCAGACTAATGTGGTGAGTGCAAGTACTTAGGTGAAGCAGTGCACGACTTCTTTAGAAAAGAGGGCTCATACTCACAGCTCTTTTTACAATAGGAGCAACACCCTCCAGGAGGGCATTTCTCAGTACTGCTAATTAGCACTGTTGAGAAAAAGTCTCCTGTGCATCCGAATGTGTTTGGGCATATGTCAGTACTAAAGGTTACCGTGGTGCACTTTTTGATATGTATGATTTATATTAAACATTTTACATGCATGCACAATTTCACATAACTGAGTCAGATGCGAACATAAGCATTTAGCATCCCTGCATAAGTCAATGCTATATTAATGGTTGGTACGACTTGGAGGGTGCATTCGTATCATTCTGATAAATAATCCCCAGAGGCTATTTCTTAACATCCTACTACAACTGGCCATTTCAAGTCGTACCAATATCCCCACAGAAATGAGTACAGAAATTTGCAGTCGTAGAGCTGGGTTACCTTAAACAATGGTCCCCTGATTCATAAAAAAAACACTTACCCAATGTCTTGTTTACACAGAGCACACCAGCTACACCATCAGTGCAGGAACTGCCTGATGCATCAATATAGGTACACTCATCAACACCGCCTTCGTACCCGGTACAGTTAACATTCTCATACAGTGGGGTATCTGAGTTACTGTATATTGATGTCACACCCCACAGGTAGTCAAGACCACTGCACATCTGTACATAAGGTAAAGTTGATAACATTTATCATTGGATTAAGATAGCAGTGTATAGTGCATATGTACAGGAAAGTGGACTTATCAAAAGTTTCATAATTTCTGTTTTCAAGAACTAAAAGGATTCTGTCGCAAAAACAAAGAAAGCCTGTGCCCGGGGCTGTCGTGGCCTTCGGAGTGCATTGCTTTGTGATTAGACACTTCAATTCAGTACTTTGGAAAATTAAATATGAAAAGGATATAACCAAGACACAAGAGTTACATATTTGTAAACCTTTAGCCATGTTTTCATTAAGTTTCTCATCTGGGGATATTTCTAACCATGTTAGCAATTTACCTCCTTGTGAACTTATAGTTATACTTACCGCCTGTGCAGCATTGTCATCCCATCCTTCTTGGCACACGGGACCTACTGTGCCATTGTACCCAAAGGTAACTATCCCAGCATCTGGTGTAGATGGGTCGACTACTGTTAGATTGGCTTCAGGGGCTGTAGAGTAAATGAAAACAGATATGAAATTTAGCTTGTAGCTATCATCAAAACCTATTGTCAAAACTGAAAACATGCATAGATTCTCTGGACTAGAGCAATTGGATGTTAAAAAAAACTAATTATTCCCTGAGCGGCCACTTTAGTATGTAATTAAAGAAACTTTGTTACCTGCTGCTGGTGCCTCCATACAGACTACCCCTACATCCTGCGCATGCGTACAGGAGCTGGATGCTGACCACCAGCTTCTTGTACAGTCCTTAAGGCTTCCTTCATACCCGTTACAGCTTAAGCTGCTCACCATGATGGCTCCCGAGCCTCCGCCTGGGACGGCTTCTGCCGGGAGGATGCTGCCCTGAGAGTAGCCTAGCTCGTTACATAGCACGTCTAGCTCTTTATCAGTGAAACTATCTCCGCATACTGTGGACGTTTCACCGTTGTAGGTTATCTAGTGAAAAGAAGTGAAAATATCAGCTTTTTAGTTGACTTATTTTTAGTTTGTGACCCCTGGTGTGCCAATTATTAACAACAGGCAAAGGGGGATCTTTTCCTTTCCTTCCCCTTTTCTTTTCATGAATCTATCAAGCATTTCACATGGACTTCCTTCAAAATGTCATTTCTATAGAAGCCATTATCACGAGTCATACATTTGTTATAATCTCCCCCAGAAGATGGTATAGAGAAATCATTTTTCAAAGATATCTTCAGTTTTCCTTATCAATATAATTATCTATAGCGAGTTGCAGTTTTCTTGCCTGTGCAGAGGACCACAGCAAGGCATTTCTCAAGATGGTACAACAGGATTCCTTCGAATCGTAGTGGGATCCCTCGCTCTAATTCTATCGCAGCCCTACATCAAGTGGTCACCAATGATTGCACTGGCATGACTGCCTTACCAGAGTAATGTAATTTCTACATTAGGTGCTGATCGTTAAGAGTATTCGTAGGGCATTAGCTATGATCACCCACTTTAATTTTGAGAGTGTCTAATCGTAGTGGTTACGTCCAGTCATAACATGTTGAGAAATGCCTTCCAGGTGTTCTGAGTCTAGCTGTTGTGTTTTATGTACCATATTGAGAGATGTCCCTCTGAAGACATTAAAAGCGGGGTGGGGGGGGGAGGGTTCAGAATTCAACTGTGGCCCTACCTCAATTCGGCCCATGATACTATTCTCCGACTCGCTGCTTCCACCGCCTGCTGCCACTAAGGTTATATTTGGTGCTGCTGCTTCCTCTGCCTCCATCACCGAATCAGGTGTATCCACTAAATGGGTAGGAAATCAAACTGACATGGTCTGGATTTTCTCTATTGAATCCTACTGAAAAGTGTGCTACACACATATTAGTATATTACATCTAGGTTATGATGGCTCATTAAATGCTATGTACAATACTTACACTCTAAGAAGCGAAATGATCCAGCCACAAGGCTCATACAGTGCATAATTATTTAAAATGATGGACTCCAATAGTAGGAAATTGGGATGTCATAGAAATCTAATGATTTCTTCAGATATTGACTAATCTATAGTGAAAAGGAAGTATGGTCTAAGAGAACAACAGTGTTAAGGACACTGTATGACCTTGCGCGACCTTGATTAAACATCAGACTGTAATTTAGCTTTCCAAAGAGATCGTTTCTTATATCACAAAGTACTATACTGCTCTAGTCATACCGAAAGTATTATACAAATAGCAAGACCATTATTTTGCTGTTACCTCAAGGTATGTGGACATCTTTAGGTTAACCTACCCTATTACTCACTTCTCTCTCACTTAGGGAGTGATCATTTTTTAACAACAGGGGGGGGGGCCGGTGGGTTTGAGGGGGGGGTCAGAATTTTTTCAACCCCTTGACCGGGGGGGGGTCAGAATTTTTTCAATACCTCTGATGGGGGGGTCAAAATAATTTCACCTGTTTTCAGTGGAAAACCCCGCGCGTTACTATAGGCTAAAAGGGGACGTTCGCGCGCAATTTTTGTCCCTTATGGGGGGGGGTCGAAAAAATTTTACCCCCTCGAGAGGGGGGTCGAAATTTTTTTTCGCGCGTCCGCGCGCAAACCCACCAGGCCCCCCCTGTTGTTAAAAAATGATCACACCCTTACCACTTGTGACATCATTCCAGCATACTACGCCTGCGTCCATGTTGTGATTACAGCGTCTGGGTGCCTTATATTGGCATTCGTCTATGGAGTCCTCATGACCCCTACACCGTAGCTTCATCATGTGTATGGGTCCACTACCTCGACCGAAACCACGCTTCACGGCACGTGCATTAGCGTAGCCAAGTGATGCACATAGAACCTAGGAATCAACAGAAATATGTCCAATGCACTGGTTCCACAGCCCTGGAACCGACCAACAGCAGTAGAACCAAATGCTCTGCTATAGGACGCACCTCACGTATGAGATGCGCCCTGCATTTATGGACTTGCTTTGAAATTTCAAAATAACTTAAAACTCATAAGCTAATAAATAGCTTATGAGTTTTAAAATGATTTTAAAATTGAGCTTTTGTTCATTTTGATTTTTTTTTTTCAATCAAAAATCCACTAGCATATGAATGCCCACAAGGGCCCTAGAAGATAATGTAAAATAGGGGCAAAGGGCTTTGGAGGTACATGTATAAGGTATGAGGTAATCCTTTGCTTAGCCCCCCTCACTTAACCTAGACTGACAAAATAAATGTGAGAGGTTTTAACTTGTTTATGTTGTTCAATTAGAAGACCCCGATGACTACATTTTCCATCTGTAGGCTTAAGCAAGGGCTCCACAAGTGAAACACGGGCATATATGTGTCACAGGGGACATGCCAAAACGCATTGTCCTAGGCGACAGACCAGGCGACAGAGGTGCATCAATGGCGCAATATTGACACATAATTCTTGTGACATTCAAGCGAATCTGATACACAATGTTAACAAAAACAAATAGAACAAATGATTTGGAGTGCATAGATAAAGCATACACAAGTGTTTCGCAAGTGTAACTTGGGCAGTAGATAAGGACTCTTACCTGGGCGTCTCTAATGTCCCAGCCTCGCCTGCACACTGTCCCCCATGTATCTCCCTTCATTATTTCCACTCGGCCTCGGGCAAAGTTAGGTTCTGTCTTTGAATTTGTACCCGCTAACCGTGTTTTGTTTGTCATGACGTCTGGTGAAGCTACAAGAAATAAAACGGTTTAGGACATCAAGTATATTTCAAAACATACATTTAGGACTAAAATATATTGAAAGCACTGAAGCAATATTGTTATCTATTTGGAATTAATTTGATATATACCCTCAATGCCCTTGAATTTATCAATGACTTCTGGAGGGTGATTCTTAAAAACTCACGATATAGAATTACAATCTTCGTCAGGACACAAAGGTTATCAATTAAAGGACTAATTAAGCTTATAACTGACATTTCTGCATACTATCTGCCTAAAACAGGCATATGATACACTGGAAATGTATGATCATTTCCAAGTATGATTATATTCTGTTTCTAAAATGATTCTTACTAAATGCATGACATGCCCACAAAAGGATCGTCAGTTTTTTAGAATTGCCCTCCTGACCACCTTAGTTGAATGCAATATTTTTTGAGAGCCTAACTGGGTGTCTTTGATACACTTACGTTCAACAGCGGCCTCGTCGCTGCTACATTTGACACCAACAGTCCGCCGGTGTCGACATCTCCTCGTTCTACCATAACCTCTGTGTCTACAACCGTCCAAGTCATCCTCATAGCCACGACACCTCAACCCGGTCATCCAAATAGGACCACTGCCGATACCTGTTTTGTGAATATATAAATCAAATATTATGTCATAACAAAAAAAGAAAGAAATTGAGTACCTCCAGGAGTATTACAAGTGCGGGATTTATACATGCTGTCCATTCTCCAAGAATGTATCCCAGGATGCTTAGATGCAGTCTTAACAGGAGGTTAAATTCTACCATTTGTTAGAAAAAAATGGCATATCCTTAATTTTGAAAAAGGTCACCCTCCAATTAGCCTTTTGACGGCTATTAAACGATACATAAATGCATAAAACCTATGTTCATGTCGGATGACAACACACTGTGACTCTTACAGAAATACATTTCTCTCCTTTAAAAGGTGTGATAGTAATGACAGTTTTACCAAAATCCGAAATAAGAGGAAAGACAATGTTACTAACCAAAAGCTGCATTGTAAATAGGACGTCCTCTTTCATAACCTAGTTGTTGGCAGACTACACTTGCATCACGACGCCCGAACCTAAAACGGACATGTACATCTGTATATACTGTAAAATATAACGATTGAATCCATCTGAGATATTGTAAAACTGAAAAATGGACCACCTTAATGGAATGGATTTGAATCGGTGTAGTTTTTATAAGAAGCCCCAGGTCGCAGCACGATGGTACACAAATGTACAAGGAATCACTGTGACAACAATGATCTCTGGCAACTTTGGAACAAGGATTGTTCCGTTATTTTTTTTATTTTATTTTTTTTTACATAGCAGTTTTGCATGTTATATTTTCCTCAATTAGTATCAGCCTAAGACTTAGAATAATGTGATCACTTCTCACAAACTGGTTCGTAAGTCCCATATAGAAAGTATCTAGGTATTAATATGGAGCTAATCAAGACCTTTCATTTGGTACTTATATAACACATACTATATAACCACAAATTCTAAAACGTTGTTCATGGATTAAGGATTCAGAGATTTTAAAAATTCTGTCTAGTGACATATGCTTTAAAAAAGAAATCTACCATTTTGTTAGAAAAATGTCAAACTATTAATTGAAAAAAAACTCTTCAATTAGCTCTATAAAGGCTAATGATACTTAAATGCATCAAGCTAATCCTGCAGGACTATGATGCACTCACGATGTTAGACATTGTCAAAATCTGATGAATAAAATACTGACCAATGCTGACACACGGAGCCCCATATTCCACCATATTTGACTTCAACGCGCCCCATAGCACGAAGATCCTCTGACACAGCCCCATCTCCAACTAACCGTACTTCCAGTGTGCCGGCCACTGCGAGATTAAAGAGACTTATTAGAATAACATTATCTGTAACAACATTTAGGCCTATATATTAACATGTTCTCAGAAGAGAAAACAGAAGCAACAAATATTTTTTTTAATCACCTATTCAAAAGAGAGTTGATGATGTCTTTTAGAAACATTTTGTTCTTGCAATACATAATGATGATTCATAAATGCCACTTAAAACTAACATTTTTAAGTTTAGTTGTGTCAAAAATGCATTATTGGAACATCCCTCAGCAAGCTATTCATTAGGACTGAATTCATATGTCATGTTTGTCAAATGTTCTAGCACCCCAACTGCAACATACATCATGCCTATTTGTCACCATAATTCACAAATGCAGGCCTGGCACCAGAATGATCTTACAGGGTTGATATTGTCCAAGATGGTCAACATTATGCAGCGATGAAGTGCTGGCTATACGGCCTTAGCTGGTTTGATTATCAGCCAATGAAATGACACCAACTTTTCACTGCGGTCCTCTCGGGGGCCAACTGGTACCCATCTGATAGGTGTTATCAGTAGAACACGCTGATAACAAGCTTCAGTAATGGCGGCGCCCATGGGACAACCTGCTAACGCGGAATAGACTGCTTGCTAGCACTTCAATGGGGGACCAATGAGTAGCCTATAATCAACCAATGGGTCATTTGCTGACCAATGGCCAATATACTTTTTTTTCCTCTGTGTGTGTGCAGGGGCCTTGACGTTTGATCCTTTAGACATTAAAGAATTGCAGAAAATGGTGCTTTATTTCCTCAAAGTTTGACCGATTTTGGACAGAAATCGGCCCTTACTGGACACTTTCAAACAAAAACAACATTGTTTTGTGAATGTCACTATTGATCCATCACCATCAAGCCATAAAAAAAAAAAACGGTCGTAAACGGTCGTTTTAGGGAAACTAGAGACGGCCGTTTTTTGCCCTCTTAAGGTCTAAAAGGTTAAAGAATTCAAACTTCTTACTTGGTTCATTGCTGTAGCACAGCACTCCAGCATCACTGGCATGTGTAGCATCTATCATCACTCCCCACATTCTCTTCCTGCAATTCTCTATACTTAGTTCATATCCTCGACACCATACACCATCCAACCAAATCCGACCGCTACCTTCACCGAATGCACCATAGCGCACTGCGCGACCACTGCAAGAATGCATATTACAATTATGTATGTAAAGACAAAACCTTATTAGTTGTTCTCCCTCATTGTAATTAAGCAAGGAAACAGTCAGATTGCATTATTATAGGCTACCTTATGTCTGCATAGGCGGCGAAAATGTCCGGCAATTGGTATTGGACAATTTCCTTGTAAGAGTAAAAACCTGTTTTAGTAATTAATGCTAATTACATTGTAAAAGACCTCATGGAAATAAGTAAGCAGATACATCCATCATAAGGGGGTTTCTTCTCTTAAAGTGGCCCATCTGTGACCACTGATTCCTTTGATCAAACAGCTGGGTAAAAATCAATCATTCACATCTTCTAGGGCTTGGGTATCAGCGTATCTTGAAATGCCTCATAAGATATCTTTTCCTAGGTCTATCCTTAAAGTCAAGATTGCCTATGTCAAGAATAAAAAGATGAGAGTGATCTGCATAATCTGAATAATGTCTAATCTAGAAACTGGAGACATGTATTGAGAATAATTTTCCAAGCACCAAAAAGTGAAGCTAACAGACCCAACTTGTAAACAATTTAGTTCCTAAAATTTGAAAATACTTACTCGCTGTATCCAAGCATTCTGCAGACCACCCCGGCATCCCTGTGCCCCCAGGCACGACTAGAGATGGTGCCCCACTCATCGGCATATTTCACCTCAACCCTACCTCGTGCATATGCATCGGTTGTCAAGTTGTCGCCCGCCAGACGCACCTCTACAGTCGAGCTTGCTAGATGTAAGATAAAGATTTCATAAAAACATCTCATTGTTTCTATATAGGTCAAATCCCACTACGTGACAATTGGGTCTGAAATATCTGTGATTCTAGATATCAGCAGCCTTGGACTCTTGTCAATTTCCTAAATCACAAGGGTTAGAGATAGAGTATTTGATATCAAAATCACAGTTGTCTGTGACTAAATTCTTTAGTTTGCAATGGTGTCCACCATAGACATACACCATGTGACCTTCTTTCTGTAACAACCCTTTATACGTAGCACGTATATATCATAAGCAGAGCCTTCTTATAACTGTAGGATGTGGAACTTGGGTCCTGATTTATCAACGGCACACCTCTTGTGATTTTCTAGAAACTTTTGTTTTCCTCTAAATCACAGGAATTTTCAATCTATCACAGAGATTTCGCCACCTTTGTGAAGAAAATGTTCCACTCCCAAATAACAGCACTTTGGCAGGGCTTATTAGCTATTATAACACTGTTGGCGAAGTCAGAGTGCATTATCCTGAATGCTGTGTTCTGATTGGCTGATTGACCGTGCATTATCTAGATGGATAATGCACTCCTGGCAAGGGAGGTTAACTTCATCTCACCTTTAGACTTCAAAATTGATATTCATGTGTTGTCAGGTGGCTGATGGGTGATTAGTGTTATAACGGGAATAATAGGCCGCGAGATGTCTCAATACAGTCTAGAGCACTCCCACGGCCATGCCCTGTGCATTATTCCCTAATTATAGGCCTTGTTTAAGCGCTGGTTCCACAGGCATAAATCGTTCGGATTAGCACTAATCCGACCAATTTTTTTCTATACTTTTGATATATTATAAATCGTCGGATGAGAGCTATTCTGACCGATTGTATGGCTGTGGAACCAACGCTTTAGATGATATTACCCCACCAATATCGGCTAAGGATCTCTCCATTCCTAAATCATAAGCATTTTAAGACATTTTTCACGTTGTGGGATTTGGCCTTATGGGAGAAAGATCTAAAGTGGGGCTAAGTTTGGCACATGACAAGGGACTACTTTCAAAGAAAAGTAAATGCAATTTTTCCAGCTGTTATCATGGAGGTCCCTTACCTACTTGTTTTAAGAACTTTTAAGCATTTCCATTGCCTTTATGAATGATCAGACGAAATCCATGTTATCTTTCTTTCAAAATTTGAAAATAAGAATAATTGAACTACCGATAAGGATCATCCTTTCAATTTCAAAAGCTATGATCAGAATGAACATAGAAAGATATCTTATAATGAAAAAAAAAGATGAAGCCTTTTGAAACTTGAACTTAGATAGAATGAATTAGAACTTACTTTCCTCAGAGATGCAGACTACACCTGCATCCTTCCTATGATTGCACCAGCCTCCCGGAGAGCCCCATCGGTTGTTCGGACAGTCAAGCAGGGAATCCTCAAAGCCGTTACATGCAAACCGGTCAATGTGAATAGGTGTGTCACTGTCAGCTGGACTCATCAGACCTCTCCTACAAATGCACAGTGATATCATTATGATATTGCTAAGAAGCACAGAAAAAATAGTCTACAAGGTCTACAGCATTAAGTAAATAAGGTCAAAATAGGGATTCACTACAGCGAATTTCTTATAATTTGCATTCATACGTGTGAATATCCCCAATTTCAAAGGTTCTTGACATCTGCAAATGTTGTATGCCGCTTTCACTCTGTTGCAGCAGCTGATCCACTGTTAGAACGTTTCATGTATTTGTTTTTGTATGAGATGAAATTGTAGCAGTTTATCCCGCCCTAAAGCAGGTATTTCACTGCCGTTGGCTGGCCAAAATTTTGCTAATCCGGTTATATTTGATTATGCAAAAGTATAGAAGAAATCGGTCGGATTAATGAAAATTCGGCCGACCGATGGCAGTGGAATACCCGCTTTAACTTGTCAAATGTAGCTCCCCATCCTGGCACAGACTCTTCATGTTGGCAACTATTAAAGTGTCTGCTACTGAAGGGTTGTCAGCTAAAATAATAACTTTGTCATTGCGAAGACACTGTGCCGAGGATAAGTGCCAAGATTTATTAATAATGCAGTAGCGTCCTTTGAACCTGACTGCAGACGGTCTCGACTGAGTCACCTGACTGCAAACGCACATGCCTAGTCCAGCAACTGAGAACATCCAATCCTATCAAGCAATACCAAACATGGATCAGATCCGAAGTGCCTTCATTAACTACCAATTGGATCAGGCCATCTGCGGTCAGTTTAAACAGTTAAATGATTGAGCAAATAAAATCCTCAGCTTACCTTACAGCATATCCAATACCAAAGCCCAGCATCCTGCAGGCCACACTGGCATCCCTGTTGTCCCAATGGCTGTGACAAACTGTGCCCCATTCATCGTTATAGAGGACCTCCAGGCGGCCCCGGGCGTACCCATCTGTGGTCAGGTTGTAGTCTCCCGCAAGACGAACATCCAGGGTCACATTCACTGCAATAACAGATATTCGTTGACTTATGCAGTGCAAAATTGCTGCAACTATTACATAGGCGGTCGTCAAGTTAGGGGCGTTCAAATATTACTTAGCACAATAGGAGGGGAGGGGGGTGTCATGAAGTTTGTTACACTTTGTGACAGGGGGAGGGGGGTCTGCCCAAGTGTTACATAACAAAAATGGTAAATGTCTCACATGACAAAAGTGGACTATATACAAGCTTTTGAACTCACTAAACACAACTCAAGAATTGAATGTTCTCATGAACCAAGCAATCCTTGTTGGAATCACAAGTCATGACACATGTTGAGTAAATCCTGGGGATTAACTGAGTGGATTCTCGTGGCAATCAAATGTTTGACAGTTATTCACTGACACTGAACATGTTCTAAGTGGATTCTTGTGGGATCACAAGTCATGACACAAGCTGATATCTTGATTTATCCCCTGAAATTAACAGACTAAGTTTTCGTAGCAATTACAAGTTGTGACTCAAGTTTAAATCTCAAGTTATACCCATAATGATACATGTACCGTAAATCATCGGGTATAAGATGTGGCTTTTACACAAGAATAGCATGAGATGCGTCCTATAGGATTTACCTGACCTCAGGGTGCCTCCTATAGGCGAGGATTTTTCACTGTAGAACAGTACTTAAATGACCAAAATATGACCCTAGGTGAGTCCTATGAGATCTAGCCTAACTCAGAATGCATCCTATAAGCGAGGGGCATCCAATACTCAAGGATTTACGGTACTCATGAACCAGTGGAATCTTTTGGGGATCACAGGTCATGACACAAGTTTGCATCTTGAGTTATTCCGTGGAATTAACTGAGTAGATTCTTGTGGCAATCACAAGTCATGACACAAGTTTATGTCTTGAATTATTCCCAGGAATTTGATATGTTCCCTCTAAACAAAACAGGAGAATCAGATGTCCTAATGACATGGAGAATTCTTGTGGAGACGAGTAAGCACCCAGCAAATTGTCGCCATCTGTCGCCATGATTGGTCATCAATGGTGACTCCTTTTTGTGTGATAACTCATTCCGTCATCTTTCGCCACTGTGTGTTAGACTCACGTGGCATAGCAATTGCTATTCCTGGTGATCTTGTGCTATAACGGTGTCGTGTTCCATCTAGCGACATGTGTGAGCCACTTCACACAGATTGACGAGGACTCACGACAATTTGCTGGGCATCTTATCAGGAATTCAGTGGATTCTTGTGTGGATTACAAGTCATAACACAAGTTTATATCCCGAATTATCCCCAGGAATTAAACATTCTTATGCATCACTGGATCCCTGTGATAACCAAAAGACATAACATGAGTCTATATCATGTGGTATTCCCAAGAAAAAAAAACATATTTAACCTTTTAACTGTCTGCCATGTTAACGGTCCCATGACCCTTAATTTGCCGGCCCTATGCCACAGGGCAGCAGAACGGGCATACTTTGCTGCCCTAAATCATTAGCCGTGAAGGATAAAAAATGCACTGACAATGTCATCTTGTACTTTTTTGACAGATCACAAGTCAAAATTTTGTGAAGTGAACATGTGCAATTCTCCCATGAATCCCCGGCATGAATCACAAGTCGTGACATGAGTACATTGTCTGAAGTACATCTCAGGATATGTTTACAGGGGAAACATCTTCATGTATTTCCTGTCAAATTAAAAGGGTGGGGGGTCATGTAAGAGGCCTATTGATTGTAATGCAAAGATATTTGGATCTTTGTTGATGCATGTGAGGGGGGGGGGTCTGGCTGCTGTTACATAATTAGGGAGGTGGGCTTGGCCATATTGTTACAAAGTGTTACAAGGGGGGAGGGGGGTCAAAAACTGGCCAAATTTGTGTTACGTAATATTTGAACGGTCCCTTACAGCTTAATCACTCTATAAATATAAATGGTAAGAATGGCCCCTCAGATGGTGTTCATTTTGAAATAGGAGTGCAGTATGATGGTTACATGGGATTGTAGGCAATTTCCCACATCTAGCCCATATGATTAGCATTTTTGCAGTGATTACATCAGTAGTCATCTAGCCATAAAGGTTTGTGACAACTCGGTTTGGTGTACTGTAACCGCAATATTGTATTTTCCTCCATGATTGTTAAGGTAAAATCATTTAATACCTGTTACAGGAGTTGAGCACACCAGGCCAGCATCCCTGCCATGGTGACATCTGTGTTTGGCCCATCCCCAGTATCTGCACTGCGAGAGAGAATCCTCAGTGCCGTCACATCTCAATAAATCCATCCAAATTGGGCCCGATCCTCGGCCAAATGCCGCACCCCGCACTGCCTAGTGATTAATCGGGGGAAAACTTGGTGTCATATGCAATACATAAACCATATATCCAGTTGCAGCTAAATAGGATTGTCCCTGGTATGGCCGACAAGTAAGTATTCAGATTTACATGAACATTAAGGGGATTACAGGGAAATAGAGGGCATTCTGTCTCACAATCTTTTAAATGATGGAAAAGATGGCATTCCTCACACAATATTTAAGTAAGTGATAGGGAGCATTTGTTTTTTTTATTTTTTACAAATTCTCTAAATGGGGGAATAGATGACACTTTGTCAAACAATATATACACAGTCTCAAACATTTACGTGAACTTACCTTTCCCTCATCATATCCCAGGGCTTCACAGGCCACAGAGGCCTCTCGGTTGTCAAACCAACGGTCACACACCGTCCCCCATCCCCCGCCAATCGTGTCGCGGACTTCCAGTCGACCACGGTAAAGCGTAGGAGTTTGTACTGCATTGTTACCTACCAGGCGCATTTCTATGGTGTCCGGTGGAGGGACTGTATTCAATGAAGAGGAGTAGGGGATAAAATTATGTTTCTAACTGCAGATTTTTCTCCTGATACTATTCCAGATTTCATTTGATTATTACAGAGCCCCTAATAGGACATACCAAAAATAATTATTTTTCTAAAAAATTATTCTTGCGAGTACTGGGATATTCTTGCGGGTACTGGGATATTCTTGCGGGTACTGGGATATTCTTGCGGGTACTGAACAATTCTTGCAGATACTGAACAATTCTTGCGGGTACTGAACAATTCTTGCGGGTACTGAACAATTCCTGCGGATACTGAACAATTCTTGCGGGTACTGAACAATTCTTGTGGATACTGTAAATTCTTGCTGGCACTGAACAATTCTTGCGGGTACAAGAACAATTCTGGCTGGCATAAGAAAGATTTTATTGGAGGCAAAAAAGACTTTTTGGTAGGTGAATGCATAATTCTAGCACCCACAAGGATAATTCTAGCACCTACAAGAATTCTTTGTGCACCCACAAGAATTCTTTGTGTACCTGCAAAAATGTTCATGTACCTGCAGGAATCTTCCAGTACCCACAGGAATCTTCCAGTATCCGCAGGAATCTTCCAGTACCCGCAGGAATATTTTTTTCATGGAAAAAAATCTTTTTGGTATTGTTCAGTATCTGCAAGAATTCTTCAGTAACTGCAAGAATTCTTCAGTACCGGCAAGAATTCTTCAGTACCGGCAAGAATTGTCTCTGTACCCGCAGGAATTGTTTAGTACCCGCAAGAATTGTCTCTGTACCCGCAGGAATTGTTCAGTATCCGCAAGAATATTTTTTCTGCTGAAAATAATTATTTTTGGCATGTCCTCTTAGGGGCTCCGTAGATTATACCCTGAGCAAATTGTATGAAAATTTAGACACTAGGGAATATTATCAATGAAAAGAAACAAAAGACACACAACCCACATGTTTTCCTGCAGACGACACCTGAATCCCTCCAGTGGGGACAGCCGGCAGTTAGGCCCCAGCCCTGGTGGACACAATGCCCCAGGTTGGTTTCATTTCCGATACATCTTGTCTTCTTCATCCAAACCTGCCCGGTACCTCTTCCCATCCAACCGCGACGCACCCCGCGTGCCCGTGAGTAACCCAACATCCGACAAACAACCTACACATAGGCAAATTCTGAATAATTTGAATTGTGCAACAAAATTGGTAATTGGCATTCTGCCCATAAAATTACTAAAAATGGACGGCATGGTCCGGAGCTGCTGCATATCCTAAGCCGTTCATGCCCATGGGACTATATCATGTGCTAAAGGCCAGTATGATTAACAAGAACAATGTACCTTTTTATTGAACCTCTACCACTATGAGCTCCAGACTAGGCTAAAAGTATGACAGTATATACTGACTGTGGCATCTTTGCGGAACCATCCAGCAGAGCAGACTGTTCCCCAAGTGCCGTTGTACAAAACCTCCACCATGCCCATCGCAAGCGTCGGTGTCTGCCTCAACCTTGGACCCGCTAGCCTAACCTGCACATTATCTCTACCAGTGTCTGAAATAAAGGGCGTTTCATAATGTTATATCAGTGCGATCAGCAAATGAGGTTTAGTGATGCTATAAGCACTGACAACTGTCATGGTGATTTAGTACTAATGGTTTTATGGCGACTTAGGGAGACATTATGGTAATAGTTGTCATGGTAACTGTATAGAACAGTTGCCATGGTGATCAAGCACTGATAGAATGTCAGCCATAGTGACCTAATGCTGATGGAATCTTATGTTGATATGACATGGTGATTTCGTACTAACAGTTGTCTAGTTACTTCTACAGGTTACTATGGTGGCACTAACAATAGTCATTTGGCAAGTGTGGATGTTCTGGTAACTTAAGTGCACTGACTTGATACTGACAATTGTCATGGTGATTTAGTACTAACAGTTGCCATGGTGACACTTTCAGTACGTACTAAGAGTTGCCATGGTGATTAAGTACTAACAATTGCCATGGTGACACTATGAGTACTAACAGTTGCCATGGTGACACTATATAGCATCTGTGTTACCAGTTGTCATGGTTATTTAGGTCTGACAGATTTCACAGGGACCTCAAGTAAGCACCTGTCTCAGGGCTTGGGGATATTGAAAGTGCCGGGCTATTGAATGGCCTACTATGTAAATTTCTCTGGCAAATTAATACGCACGTCCCCAGCAATCCACAGCGACATCCATATTGTGGTTACAGTCAGTATGGCCATACTCTGCACGGGTACATTGGGACAGGTCACTCTCCTGCCCCGTACACGACAAGCCTTGGATCCAGATCATCAGGTCTCGTGTCCGCCCGGAATACCTGTTTTCATGGTTTAATACACAAGATGTTTAAATGCCACATAAGATTTATTTTGGTTGTCTAAGGGACCAGAGTATCAATTTAACGTTAAGAAATATTTCCTGCATTGTAAATGCCAGGAGAGGTTGATCATTTTAGGCTCAAAGTAATACTTTGGACGAACTTGATGGTGAAACTAAGTGTATTTTCACTAAACAAATGCAAGAGATGACCATGATTTCTATACCAGTTCATCATCAGAGTGCCCATAGAAGACAAAATACAGTTATGTTCACCCCCCACCCCCCTCCAGTTACAGGCCTGTTAATAATATCAGCACCTTATTTTTGGATTATCCTACAGAAAACAATGATGCTCTGCTTATTCAAATGATCGAGGCTTATGTGAGACGCCGTTGCCTTATAAAATGAGAAAAAAATAGTCACCCTCTCCATTTCTTGTAGCCATGTGAGAATCCCATACTGCGGCAAAGGACTGTGGCTTCTGTATCCGTGAAGCCCTTGTCACAAATTGTTCCCCACTCGCCATCGATTTTGACCTCAACGCGGCCTCTGTAGGAAGCCTTCCGCATACCAGCAAAGCGGTACTCCTGAATGGCTGTGGGTTATAGAAATGTGTAGAAATGAGCTATTTATTGTCAAACAGGAGTGGGTGGAGGGGGGGGGGGTAAGCGGAGGGGACAAGGGACTATTTTATGATAGATAGATAGATAGATAGATAGATAGATAGATAGATAGATAGATAGATAGATAGATAGATAGATAGATAGATAGATAGATAGATAGATAGATAGATAGATAGATAGATAGATAGATAGATAGATAGATAGATAGATAGATAGATAGATAGATAGATAGATAGATAGATAGATAGATAGATAGATCATTAACACTGATCCACTCGAGGGTGCCAGTCGTCCCTAAGGGCAAAGTCCAAGGTAGAGATGGACATCTGAAAAGTGCATAGATGTAAATGTATTGCACTAACTGCATTTATCTGTATTTATCTTATGCTAATTTGAATCAACACGAATAAAAATTACAGGAAGTGGGAGGGGTTAGGATCATGATCAGTTAACTTATTACACAAGGGGTGCGCAGATTGGTTAAGCCCATGGGGATGTGTTATCAACATGAAACAAAACACATACGTTGTGACCGGTCGTAACATCTGACAGCAGTGTCCCAATGGTGGTGTCTGCATCTTGTTGATCCTATGGTGCCCAGATCACACTCTCCAAGGTTTGCTTCATTTCCATTGCAATTTACCTGTTGGAAATTATCACATTATTCTTTTCTCGAAAACATATTCAGCTAACTCATTGATTACTCATTTAAAGGAAATCTTTTGAATGAATGGCAGACGAATCAGCTACAGGACAAAAAAGGATTCAGATCTCTTTCTCTCTCTATGGCGGAGGGGGAGAAATTCATCCCATTTAAGCAGGGAAAAAGCTTACAATGGAATAAAATTGGTTCGGAAATGTCCAGACGCCTTAACGGGGGAAGCAAAGATCTTTTTTGCAATACTGGTTGAAAAAAGGAAAGAAGTATGCAAAACTATCTACTCACATTTCCCAAGAGAAAAGACCCAGTACCATATCCAAATGGATTAAGTCGAGTTAACCTTGCGCCATAGTCATGGCCGAGGGACCGACAGAGCACAGCGGCAGCAGCATGACTAAATTCTACACTGCAGATCTGGAAAAATAAGTGATTAAGTATGTATTATCAGAAGGTGAGCCACATGAATGTAGGATTAGTTAAAAAGTTGACTAAAACAACTTAAAGCCTTATTTGACCCATCTCAATCTGACACCCTGACTCCAGGCTGGGTGATTTTATGGGCCTTTTCCCCATTGTCCACTGGGCGCAGCCATTGCTGAAGCAGATATTGCTGAGATACTGCCTGTCAACAGCCATCAAGATGGTAACCAGTTGCATACTATTGATTTCAGCAGTGAATGCAGGGAATACTTTCTTTAGTCTAAGATCTAATTTGCCAGACCCCTGTACGCCAAATGAGGCCTCTGAATTGCCTATAGACAAATATAACAAAAAAGGTGGTGTACTCTATGTTTTACATGGATTGCTTTTTTTCCTAGTTGATTCAAAAGTTAGCTTTGAGACTGTACTTACCGTTCCCCATTGCCCCCTGAGGAACACCTCAGCACGGCCTATTTTTGTCGTACTGTCTGTACCTACCAACCTTGCAGAAACGGCACCTGAGAACAGAACATTGTGGAGAACATTGCTTTGTCTTTGCCTCAGTGCAACAAGGTTGTAATTGACATTTTGGCAACATTGACTTTTTTTTTATTAGCCCTTGGATACCTACAATGAAAGTACCTAATATGAAATTACCAAAGCTCTATGATGTGCGTGCCTAAAGGCCCCAGTGCAATAACGTTCCCAGCAAATTGTCGTGAGTCCTCGTCAACCTGTGTGAAGTGGCTCACACATGTCGCTAGATGGAACAAGACGTTGTTATAGCACAAGATCACCAGGAATAGCAATTGCTATGCCACGTGAGTCTAACACACAGTGGCGAAAGATGACAGAATGAGTTATCACTCAAAAAAGAGTCACAATTGATGACCAATCATGGCGACAGATGACGACAATTTGCTGTTGTGTCAACTTGGTGCTACTGTAATCCATAACATCTTTGTCTCTCCTGCAAAACCTCAACGAAATGCAGCCGTAACCTTGTTGCACTGATGCAACAATGTAATTATTTGACTGTGGAGCCCTACAAAAAAAAGTGAAGGTGTGTGCACAGGCATATTGATATTTTTTTATAGTTTTTAATGTGAAGATACTGTAAGCTTTAGACCTACCTGTCCGGCCGGTACACTCTAGTGCAACATCATAATTGTGGTTACAATTGTGCACTCCCCAGTCAGCATGTAAACATTTCTCAAGGCCTGACTCTGTCCCATCACACCGTATGTCATCTCCTACTATGGGGCCACTACCACGTCCAAAATAGTTTATATGCACCACTTTACCCTCATCGTACCTGTAGTAGAAAAATGTTTTCATCCCTTTAAGGGAAACTGATGAAAGGTTGGTTATGATGCACCAATGAAGTGTTGACCGGTCATTCATTGGAGCCCCGGGGGGGGGGGGGCACTTAATTTTCTACTGACACGGGTGTGCGGCTGGACCTGTGACTACCCTTACCCTTGGTGAGAGGGATTTTCACCAAAAGTGACCCTTGCTGAGAGGGATTTTTACCAAAAGTGACCCTTTCTGCGAAAGATTTTTGCCAAAAATATCCATTGATGGCAGATTTGTTGGTGAAATTTCCTGAAATTGACAAAAATTTTGTCACGCCAGATTGAAATTTGGAGAAAGTGACCCTTGGTGAGAGGGATTTTGACAAAAACTGAACCTTGGTAAGAGGGATTTTGGCAAAGGTTAGACCCTTGATGAGAGGGATTTTGGCCAAAAAGTGGCCTTGCCAGCCGCACACCCGTGTCTCTGACACATAGTGAGTGCTCCCCCCGGGATTAGATAAGTTTGAAATTGGCGAGAAAAGTGGTTTTATTGCCCGAAATAAATGGCGGGTTTTGTCATTACATATTCTATCACTCTGTGGACACATTGCTATAGCTAATCATGCAAATAATGGTGAAGTAATGCATGCCCTTGTAGTCAGTGAAGGAGAGATAATGCCATTCAGTGATTTTCCCCCTTTTTTTCTTATTTTGATTAGGCAGACAATGAAGATGTTAAGGGAATCTAAAGCACTTGGCGATTCAAAAACTTACCCCAGTGTTTTACAGGCGACCTTGGCTGAGTGGGCACTGAAATGATGACTGCAAACTGTGCCCCATGCACCGTTATAGAAAAGTTCAAATCGCCCCGAAGCAAAGGATGTTGTATTGACTGCGTTTGTACCTGTCAGCCTAGCAGGAAGCATACCTGCGACTGAAGACAAAAATAAATTGAACGGAATAAGAAGAGGGTAAACTCTGACAAAGAGGTTCACTGGCCATAAAAACAAATCTGTTGGCTGTTGACGTCCCACAGGTCAGAAGAAAGGATCATCTATGCCACCTTAATGGATGAGTTAAAGGGTTGAATGGCTTGATCTAGCATAGTTGGGTTAAAACAAGATGAAGGGAAATGATATATACTTACAATCGTTGACACAGCGGACTGACACATCATGTCTGTGGTTACAGTCAGTCATGCCCCATCCGCTATGTGTACAGTTGTCCAGGGTGGGCTCAGTCCCTGCACAATCAACATTAACCATCCAAATAGGTCCTGTACCCTGACCATGGGTATTTCCCACATGTGTTCCCCTTTCATATCTAATGGGAAGAAAAAAATAAAGGCATTATTAATTAAAGTGCTGGTTCCACTGCCCTCGGCCGGGCTTTTTCTTTTTTAAATGTGACCATTTATTTCTTTAATTTTGCAACATTATAACTAGTCGGATTAGTTAAAATCCGTCCAGCCAACAGCAGTGGAACCAACACTCAATTGATTACCAAGGGCCAATATCCACTTTAGAATCAGGTCACTATAAAGTTCATAATAAAATAGATATATTTATACATTTCTAACATGTAAAACCTACACTCACTAAAATTTGTCAAAGTACCGGCCTAAAAAAAACTGCTGAGAAACTGAATCAATATTAGCTATCAAGTACCAATTATAGCAATATCAAAAATGAATATGAGTTTTATTTTGATACAGTCTCTGAATAGTCTCTTTATTTTTCAAGATAGATATTCTGCTGACTCATAAGTGAAGAAACCCCTTACCCCATGGTTTTACTGGCTATTTTAGCGTCATTAAAGGGAAACATTACCCCATGGTTTTAAAAAGTAGCTTCTGATCCCCATTTTTCTTTTATCATTCAATTCTATATGATGTTAGCTACCTCTAAACCAAAAATGAAGATTTTTTGATGACTTTAGGTAATGAGTAGCGACCAACCCTAAAGGGACACCTTATCACATGGTTAACCGGCTGCTTTAGCATCATTAAAGGGACACATTACCCCATGGTTTTATCGGCTACTTTAGCATCAATAACTTTTCAGACTTCAAAACGGCCAAAATCGGCAGTGTCTAGTTTCCTCAAAATAACCATTGACGCCTGATTTTTCACCAATTTTCACCAATTTTTGATGGCATGACAGTTGCAAATATCAATAGTGACATATGCACAAAAGTTTCTGTTCTTCTTTGATAGGTTTAGCCAAACTTAAAAGTTAAAATCTTGTCTTAATCTGAGCAATAGATAATATTTGACAAAGGTTTAAAGTGAGATGAAGGTTGTGAAAAAGGGTGGATTTTTGGGTCAAATCTTGAGGAAATATAGCATTATTTTTTGCAATTCTCTAAGGCATAAAGGGTTAAAGGGACACCTTACCCCATGGTTTTGCAGGCTACTTTAGCATCATTAAAGGGACACCTTACCCCATGGTTTTGCAGGCTACTTTAGCATCATTAAAGGGACACCTTACCCTATGGTTTTACAGGCTACTTTAGCATCATTAAAGGGACACCTTACCCCATGGTTTTGCAGGCTACTTTAGCATCATTGTTGTCAAAGCGAGTGCTGCATACAGTGCCCCATTCACCATCCAGGGAGACCTCCAATCGTCCAACCGCTACGATTGAAGATGATGACGAACCCGTGCCTGCAACCCTTGCTCCCAAAGCATAACCTGAATGAAAGATATGAATTTCTGAATGATGATGATCAAGTTTTAGTCCTTTTGACATTAGAACTTAAAACTTTAGGAGGAAAAGGGCATCCTATTTTCATGATAATTTGAGAGTCTTTGTATGAAATTAAAGACAGTCAGTGACATGGGTATCCATAATCAATCAGGATCACCACCCGCACCAAGGCATGAATGGTTAGGAGATGGTTTTCTTGAGAAAAACATATCAAAATTAACCAACAACATACCTGAGTTTGAATAGCATTGCAGTCCTACATCATAGTTGTGATTGCAATTGTGAACACCCCAGTCATTGCGAGGGCATTGATCGAGACTCGTCTCTGTCCCAACACACCGAATATCGTCCCCAATAATGGTGCCTCTACCGATACCATATGTATTGATGTGGCGTGTTCTGCCCCCAGCATATCTGAAAATGAATTCACAAGTTTGAATTCACATTTATGTGGCACATAGTCTTCTCTAAAACTCAATGTGGTATTTTTTTAACATGGTATATATATATATATATATATATATATATATATATATATATATATATATATATATATATATTATATATCAGGTAGAAAAATATCATGATAGACATCATGATGTATCATGCTGTATTGAGACATCGAGGGGCATTATAACATGATAAAATATGGTTCTCTACTGATAGTGGCAGAATATGATGAAATATAATGTATCATGATGAATCATGTCAGAATGATATCATGATAAAACATGTTATCCAACAATAACATGCAATGAGGGGGCAAAGCCACCTGAGTTGCATGTTAATGTTGGATATCAGTCACAAGTCATAACATATCCATTAACTACTTATTTTATTACACGATTACCCAATAGATAATCAATAAATAAAATTTGAAAAAAAATCATTCCTCCCCAAACCAGCCATAAATAAAACATATGCCGTGACCAGGACTCATCCCACCAACACCTGTGCCAGACCGCAAAGAAGATGAACCAGGCAGGGCTTGAACGCCTACATGTATGTATGTGGGGTCTGAAGTGCTACTCGCTGGCCACAATACTATTGGTACACACACCTTGGCACCCGGCAGCTGCTGGCTTGGTTTTAATGCGTCCAGCAGTACCGTATATCCTCTATAATTAATTGCGCATGTGGGAGTTGCTGGGGTCGCTACTATCCAGGTAGGGGCTATGGCATTATACATATACAGGCAAACACACACACTTTGTCTTCAGTCACTGTGGCGCAATGGACAGGGAGCTGGTCTTCCAACCAGGAGGGTATGGGTTCGACCCCTGCCCTTGGCAATAGAATTCTCGTAGGTTTTAACATGTGACATATAACATGTAAGGTGTGTCTGTTATCCATGGATAACCACACTGGGTGCCTGTTATCCTTTGATAACCGCACACCTTACAAAAGTCATGATGCATGCATCATGCCATGCAATATTGAACAAGTAACTAATGGATATGTCATGACGCGTGACTGTTATCTCGGGCTGTTATCCAACAATAACAGGAGGTTCAAGGGCCGGCCTGACCCTTCCCCAGACCCCGTGGAGGTAGTCCCTGCCACCAGGAGGTTCAAGGGCCGGCCTGACCCTTCCCCAGACCCCCTTTGAGGTAGCCCCCGCCACCAGGAGGTTCAAGGACCGGCCTTACCCTTCCCCAGACCCCCTGGAGGTAGCCCCAGCCACCAGGAGGTTCAAGGGTCTGTGAAATGATGGACCCTGATGATATCATTCTGAATAAATCATAGTTTTTTTTATGGAAATCATAATTTGTCATGTATGATATATCATGACATCTATCATGATTAAAGCATAATATGCATCATGTTAAATTATGATAAATCATGATGTATATCATTTTGAATAAATTATAGTTTTTTCACGGAAATCATGATTCTCATGTATGATATATCATGATTTGTATCATGATTAAACCATGATGAACAATATGTTATAACATGATAGTTATGGTTAGATTATGATAACTGGTAAGAGATTCGCCAAATGTAATCATATTATATCACTGTTTATCATATATTTAACATGGTTCTTCAAAAATCATGATGTATTAGGCCAAAATCATGGTAGAATTCACGATGAATCATGGATAAAAAAATCATGATTACCGTTAAAAAGCTATTATTTTTTTCAGTATGATAAATTATGATTTTTATCATGATATTTTTCTACTTGTATACAACTGTGCATAGCTACGAAAATTTGATGCCCTTAGAATAAGAGTGGGTGATAGTACTGTGTGATTAGCACTTATGCAGTAATTATAAATAATGTAGATTATTATCAGTTTAACTGGAAGGAACATCTGATTATCTTCTCAATCGCTAATAAGAGAGGGTTGCGCATGTATGACTAATCAGTGTTATTTTAGCACAAGTGAGGTGACCAGGGCAACAGGGTTCCAGAGGGCGATTGATCATGTGACTAGGCTGTTATAACCAAACAGTGAAGTATAGCTCACATAGCCATTATCAGCTGGGGGCCGCCATTAGACCCCGACGGCACTATGACTAACACCTTCAGCCCCCGTCTCCGCAGTAAATGCCAGGGATGCTTCCCATTGGTCAATAATACAATAGCCATGTGCCGTATAGTCACCCAGTCGCCACACAGACAGCAAACCAGATGTCCGAAATTACCCACCCACCACCCCTGAACAAAATAAAACTGTTTGGTCTATGAGGAGCTCAATATATTCTAAGGAAAAAAATATTTCTAAGTGCCAGCTCGTCTCCACATTCATTCCAGTAAAATCATGTAAGATTTGGTAGGTCATGTGCAATAGTGCAATCATTAGTGACCACTAGATGCAGGGTTGAAATTACATTTGAATGAAGGATCCCAGTACAATTTGAAAAAGTCCAGTCATACTATCTTGAGAAATGCCTTCCTCAATTTGATCGCTTATCAACAATGCACTTCTGGATGTAACAACCATTGCTTGGCTGTCAGGTAAAAAACAACAACAAGATATATAGAATTCCTCACCCCAGTGTTTTACAGGCGACCTTAACTGAGTGGGCACTGAAATGATGACTGCAAACTGTGCCCCATGCACCGTTATAAAATAGTTCAAATCGCCCCGAAGCAAAGGCTGTCATATTGCGAGTGTTGGTACCAGTGAGCCGGGCAGGCAGCATGCCTGAGACTGAAAGAAACATTAGGTTACATTAGAGAGTGGTAAAGTAGAACTCACTAAAATGGTCATGAACTTGTCACTCTGCAAGCATAGGTTTCTAACCAAAAACAAATAGAAATTAAACTTTGTTGAAGAGCGAGGAGAATTCCCTTTTCTCGCTGTCTGGAACAGGTGCATATTGGTAATAAAACTCCCATAATGAAAAAGAAAAAAAATTCCGTTACGGATCTGAATTTTACCAATGGAATGCTCCAGGGACGGTTCAGACAGTCTGGAATTTCAGCAACGATTAGGTAGTCTTACTGGGGGGGGGGGTGCCTACTGTTGTCAGAGAAAATTATCAAAGATGGTTACAAAGGCTCAAAGAAAATAGGTGCTTGGAGAAAATTAACAACATCTTGAAGAGGGACACTGAGAATGTCAAAACATAGATCTTGTTTTGTTTTTTTCAAATACCAAAATTGGATGCATACAGAGTGTAGTGTTGGGGCTTCATGCACCTACTCGCCTCGTCCTCTAGATGTAATCAAAACATTGATCTTCCTTGATATATAGGAATATGTCCCTCTTAATATACAGGTATGTTTTTTGTGCCATGAAAAACTCAAAAGAAATTTAGTCACCTTCATTGACACAGCGCACTGCGACATCCCGGCCATGATTACAATACGAGGTGGTTATTCCCCATCCAGCATGTCTGCAGTCCTTTAGGCTTCTTTCATCCCCGTTACATTGAAGCTTGGTCATCCAGATTATTCCTGTTCCCTGGCCATAGTGATTTGTGATAAAAGTGCCTTTTGTGTACCTTGTGAACAAAAGAAAAGCATTGTAGTCCGCTAACACATCTGTGACAGCTTAAGCTTAGGTTAAAGGGCCACAATATATATATATATATATATATATATATATATATATATATATATGTATATATATATATATGTATATATATATATATACTGCATTCTTCAATATCTACTGCTATTTCCTCTTTGAAATTGAGGTCTCCAGTTAAAGGGAGATTTTCTTAATGAATCCAAGTTGTGTTTCTCCCTGAAAAGTGAAAAGACCTCTTACCCCATACTTCTACAAGCTACTGCAGCATCATCGTCATCAAAGTTCACTGAACACACCGTCCCCCAAACACCCTCCATTTCCAGCTCTAGTCGTCCCACGGCTACACTTGGTCCGCTTGATGAGTGTGTGCCTGCGACTCTTATTCCCAAGGTGAAATCTGGGAGAAAGTGATAACATTTTGAAATAAGTGGTAATCTATAGCTTACATATTATCTTAGAAATATACCTATGTGGTGGATCGTATCTAATGCTTAAAAGCCGCTTTGAGTAGACTGATAAGGCTGCAGTTGATATGAATACATGATGAAAACAAAGTACGTGTATTTGGCTGCTACTTGCATCAGGTATCAGAACTAGAAATACACAAGATGTTTAAATTGTGAATTAGCAGTAAATTTACATCCATACTGTGAGAGCAGTGTCTTGGACCTATACGGGAATCCTGGGCCAGCCAGGATCCTCCCTATACTGAGGAATTGGCCAGGTAACTTACCACAGCAATTAAGGCTTGTGTTGGAGTTTTGAGATCTACGCTCTCCAGAAAAGTAGAGGCTCACAGCGTAATTGCACACAGAAGTGTGAGCAACCTTTTTTACGTGTCTTGTCTTACAAACAAAACCTCAGCATACTGCACTTATTATTATAATTATACCCATAGTCCACTGGGCCTCTTCGGCTGACTTCTGTGTAGGAAATGTATGGCCAAAGTTGGCCAAAGAGGCCAAGTGGACAATGGGTATTGGCAGACTTTCCGCTAACATTTTAGAGGACCTTACAGAAATAGGGTAAATGCACCCTGAGTCGGACAGATACCTAAACTCGGACACCTTTTGGATTGGATTACATAATCAATAGGAGGATTTCAGGTATCATATGAAGTACACATGAAAACTAAGCTATCATTTTCTCTAAGAAATACAGCATAACAATTGTAAGTCCCTTTATACATAGTTTTACAACTGTGCCAAGACAGGGTATTTCTGTTATATTATGATGATAAGGAATGGTGAGAAAATGGGAAACCTGGTTTGATTAATCAATCTGGTGTGTCTTCCCTGGAATGATTACATGATATATCAATGGAAACATGTACATTTTTGCTGATAATTTAACTTGACAAACCTGAAATCATCCCTTGTGTTACATTGTGGGAGTCATTCTTATATTGCCTTCAGATTACCCCTACAGTTGGACACCAATTGCACCCTGTCTGGGACACAATTATATCATATTCCTATACTTTTACAATGGATTTTCATCACAAAGAGAATCTTTTGTGATACACTGTTACTCTCAGATATGGATATTTAATCTGTATTTGGATTTCCTGACATCTAACATCTAAATACAATCACTTCTCCATCTACCCATAGAAGTCATGTGCAATTGGGCCTGCAGATTGCCCTGTTAAATGTATGCAAAATTACACATCTGAGAGTTTTCTGGAGAGGAGTATTGCATTAGCAAGTATTCCCTATACTATTCTGCTACATTACCTTATAGAATAATTCACATACAGTGGCCCATTATGTCTGTATCAACTAGAAAACATAGTGTCTGACTTTAGGGTCCCTTTCACCATGTATTGTCTGACTCCAGGGGCAATTTGATGTTCGGAAAGCAAAATATATACAGTTGATTTATTCATATGTATAGGAGAGATTTACCAAAATCTATCCATGGATATTGGTGGCTAAGTATTATATATCAATTGGTACAATGGACAGCAGAATTCACTACAGTTGAAGGTACAGGATTTGATTATGAAATATGGTCACCTCTTGTGTCACCAGGAGCGTCCGAAATGGGTGCCTCTACCCTAGCCCTTTACGCCTTGTGTCCACACAATGATAGAAGTACGTCTATTGGCAATTGGAAATTCGGCCGACAGAAATCATTTTGTCACCCTATTTTGGCGATAATATCTAACATGTTTAATTCGTATTGGAAATCAATGATAGAAGGCCCCGGGTAGAAGGCATTTTGGCGTCCAAATTATAGGCCGACAAACGTTGTTATATCGTCGGAAATGAATAATGGAATTTGTCCATACAAAGTCTGTCACCCTGTGGACACAAGGCTTTAGTCACTTACTTTTTTCTGCAGTATTGCTGCAGTGAAGGATAAAATCATCATTGTGGTTACAGTCATGGGTGCCCCAACTTCTATGGGTACAGTCTGAAAAGCTGTTACTCTGGGCATTGCAGCGTACATCATCAAGGTGAATGGGACCACTGCCGCAACCGATGTTAGGCCAGTTATAACAATAGCTGGTTGCATGTTTTCCAGCCGTGTATCTGCAATAAAAATACATTGAGACATTGATCAGGATGGTACATGAAAGATGAAGCTAAAAACATATAATGTGTCTTGTGCACGCGACATGTGAACATAAGTTGCAGTGCAGAAATGCCCTCTGTAGGGTTATCCCGTATGTCGACGCACTATGTTTGTTTTTAGCTTGATATAGATCATAAAAGTCCAATATTAAAACCACATTCTGACAGTTATAAAGTTGTAATACCCTGCATAGTTGGGGAGTTGGGTAAGTGCCTTATGTTATGGATGAGGATATCACACTAAATTGATATTTTTTCTTGATTAAAATTGATATTTACATCCCTGATGCATATGCCCACTAGATGACCTCATGATCGGGGGTAATAGAATATGTCCCCGCCCATGACCTAACCCCAAGGGTTGCTATAGAACATGTCGCCGCCCATGACCTAACCCCAAGGGTTGCTATAGAACATGTCACCGCCCATGACCTAACCCCAAGGGTTGCTATAGAACATGTCGCCGCCCATAACCTAACCCCTAGGGTTGCTATAGAACATGTCGTCGCCCATGACCTAACCCCAAGGGTTGCTATAGAACATGTCGCCGCCCATGACCTAACCCCTAGGGTTGCTATAGAACATGTCGCCGCCCATGACCTAACCCCAAGGGTTGCTATAGAACATGTCGCCGCCCATGACCTAACCCCAAGGGCTGATATTAGATGATAGACATGTGAGGACCCTAAGTATGAAAGATTCCTTACCCCATCTCTTTGCAGAACACCCTAACAGAGTCATCACTGAGGTAGTCTTTACAAACTGTTCCAACAGTTCCATCAATATTGATTTCAAGACGGCCACGAGCAAACTGAGGCGTCTTGATTGCCCCTCCACCCGCCAGTCGAAAATCAGGCACAAAGTCTGTGAGATAGAGAATAAAAGATCTGGATTATTGGGCATACCCACGCTTTCATATAAAGAAGAAACTTTGATATTAGGAATGCTCACCTGGATCGGAGCTATTACTGCATTGTACGGCCATATCATTTGATCTGTGGTTACAATTGTGCTCTCCCCAGAAGTTCTTAGGACACTCATGGAGAAGTTGTTCATTCCCAGTGCAACCTACATCATCCATCCAGTAAGGCACACCTGTGGCTGCACTGCCCAAGTTACCAAGTGTTAGTGTAGATCCCTCAGTGTAGCTGCAAAAATCACAGATGATTTTATTGATTCATGCATTTATCAATTTTTAAGGGTATACCTCTGTAGCCTGAGTTATTGCACTGGAGCAAACGTGTTTACTCCATGCTTGTAGTCTTGGAGTTGTAAGACAGGCCCAACACTTATAGTCACTCATTACCCTGGTGATAGCTTGATTATGATATTAAAAGAATATGTGCCTGAATATAAGTATGTAGAAGGATGTGGATAGATACAGTGATATACAGGAGTGGTCATTGTTTTTCAACAGAGGGTGGTGGGCTTTCACGCAAAATGTGCCCCCACCTTGACGGTAGTCAAAAATTTTTGCACCCCCCGCCCGAGGCCTAGAAGATGCCTCTATTTGATCTACAGTTGCAAGCTGTCTTGTTTTATGCAAAAAAGGGGCTGAAACCCACCCCCCTCAGGATGAGTCAAAAGTGTTTAGCCCTCCCACCCCCCCCCCCCCACACACAAACCAACCACCCCGCCCCTGTTAATAAATAATGACCACTACATCATTGGTATAACAGTTTCCTAATGAAGTGACTTGACTTACCCTAGTGATCTGCATGCCACTCCAGCGTCAGCGTTACCAAAGTGATGGTTGCACACGGTGCCCCACACATTGTTGTAATATACCTCCAGGCGTCCCTTTGCAATCAGGCTGGTGTTAAACGCACCATTACCTGCTAACCGATACATGATTGGTCCCGCTGTATAAATATATTAGAAATCCATTATTAAAGCATAAATAATTCTTAATGTGGTATGAAAGTTTGAATTATCAAGGGCCTTGCCTCCAAAATGCACAACGGCTTGTATTCTATTTTCCTGCATCTCATGATAAAAATAAAGTGTTCAAAGAAATAGCACGACATATTTTATGGATGGCCGCCTGGATTGCTTAACTCAATCCAGTGGCAAAGACTTAAGATTCTGAAATAATGAGTTGGGAAACTGAATATTGAGAACATGGAACATAAGTAACTTTATCCCAACCCTCACTTTTAGCCACATTTCGAGCAAATTATATCAATTTTAAACAACTTAGGGTGTTCAATGTTATTTCTCATTGTAGAAAATAGTGTCATTGATAGACATTAATTTAGATAACTGTGAATATACATTATTCTGAAAAGAATGATTATCGTATCGTTTCCATGCAAATGACATAACCTGATGATAAACCATGAGGTATGCTTCTTGTATCAGATTATGGAGGCATGTGTTCAGGATCAGAAATCAAAGGAGATTTTTTGCAAAAAAAAAATTAACAAAAGATATTGCATGAAATTAACAATTATGCCGATGATTTCAAATTGCATACATAGTGGTAAATCTGGTACATACTGTACGAGTCGTTATAACACTGGAGCCCTGCGTCATAGCGGTAACTACATCCACTGACCGACCTCCAGGCAGGCAGATTACAGTCCGCCAGAGTACTCTCCGACCCTGTACATGGTGATCCCTTTGAAGAAAAGACCATCCTATTATCAAAATACTCTCTTTCGACTTGACAGAACACATCCTTCGAAAGCCCTGGCTGGAGTCGAACAGCATACTTAGGTCATAGGATGGCCTAATCAAATAGTTTAAATGCTACTAAGCAAAGAAAACAAATAGAAAACTTTTTTTTTCAGGATAGATCAGACCTTGAAGTTAAACTTAATTGGGTTATATTTTTACCCGCTGGTATTGGCTTCCACAGCTGTTACCAGCTGTCGGACACTAACATGGTAGCCTCATTTGCCCATATGGAGATGATGATTTTAGGGTAGATGCTATGGCATGTTACAACACAGTCATGACTTCATAGAGGCAAGATATAAAGCTTAAATTCTCATGATATACCTCTTAATTTGGTTATCCTGTCATCTCCAAATGTAGAGTGGCATGGCTGAGGGGAAGCACACATCGCCTAATAAATGCTGCTATTAGGTGTCTCACTTGTACATAAAACAGTGGGCCAAGAGAATCATTTCCATTTTCTCGTTTGCAAAATGAAAGAATGTGGGGGAAATTATCACTTTAGAAACTGAATTGAATCAAATCTGAGTATATTATGCACTAACCTGGAGTTTAAGCTGTATAGGGCTGGGACTGCGACCAAAATCCCAGTAATTTCGTGCTGTCCCTTCTGTGTACCTGTTAAATCAAAAAAGCCATGCACCTAATTGACATAAAGTTACACCACGCCTTATATGGGAAGATGAATTCAGTACACTTTAATTCTAATTATGAAATAATACATGATGAGTGCACATTCTCTCATAAGTGCGTGCCTCTTTTTAACCAATTCATAATACCATGTTACTTCATATATAATTAAGACACACCCATAACAATTCTATTGTATACAACTGGGGTTTGATTTACTACATTACACCACAGTGGACACGTAGAACAAAAGATTTCACACCTCTTATATATTGTATAGAGCACACTAGTGGCATAAATACGGATGATTGTGTGTAGGTAATATAGTATGACAGCCCCTATTGGTAATATACTGCTTACAGGCAAACACTCGGGGCTTATCCTGTCCGTATGGGTTTTCTGTATTTTCGCCTGATTAAATGGCCACAGTGCGGCTAGTGGGTGCTACTTAAGATCGAAGAAGGGCACATCAGGAAGGCATGTCTCAAGATGGTACGACTGGACTCCTTCAAATCGTAGTGGGATCTCTCATTCTAATGCCATTAAAGCCCTGCATCTACTGGTCATTAATGGTTGCTTTGGTACGACTGCCCTACCTAGCCCTAGGCTAGGTAATCACTTGATTAAGTGCTCATCGTACAAAGCAGTCATAGTGCATTACCTACAATTACCCACTCTAATTTTCAGAGTTTAAAATCATAGTGGCTGTGTCTAGTCTTACCATTTTGGGAAATCCCTCCAGGGATTCATCCACGCATGTATGGCATGCCTTTATTCCAGTGCCACCGGTCGGTCGAATTTTCGCTAATCCCACTGATTTATTTCTATACTTTTGCATAATTAAAAGATAATCAGATTAGCAAATATTTGGTCAACTGTCATTTGTGTAAATTTTTGCTAATCCGACCAACTTTTTCCATACTTTCACAATATCATAAATCGTTCTTATGGTTTATCTAGTGTGTAAATCCTCCTTACCCCATTGTCTTGCAGGCCACTCGTTTCTCATTGTCTCCCCAGCCTCCATATCTTGTACATATTGATCCCCATGAGCCGCCATAGAAGATCTGTACAATACCAAACCCTTTCATGTTCCCCATCGTGTAGGAGGCCGGGGTAGACCCGTAAAGGCGCATCGCACCTGTTGGAACTAAAATAGTAAGGACATTGTTGATTATGATATTAACAGTGGAATCTCAGATCTTATTATGACTAGAATATATGTTAACACGGGATATGTTGGTGCTCCTTAGGGTGTGTTTACCTAAAGACATCCACATGTACATTGAGGTGTCCACCTCACAAAATGACTATAAGAATGGTCCAATACAACAATAATGGAGACGTTGAGCTGTTGGACATTTCTGAGATCTCCTATACAGAGCCCCTTCCACCATAGAATACCAGGCTGACATCAGATGGAGCCACTGAGCTAGTCTAATAAGGTGTTTACTGACATGGTTAATATGCTGCAGGAATTTTATTTTTGCACGTCTGTATCCTTGGAATTGCTATGGCTAAAGCTCACAAAACAGAATGAGATTTAATCACTACATTCTAACAAGTGGGCCTATGACAGCTAGAAATGGAAAGAATGAAAAATCTATGAACTCCAGGTCATATAGCAGATTCAGCTTACCGTTTGCGGTTTTATCACATGTGATAGAGACTGCCTTGGAGTAGTAGCAGTTATGTTCTCCCCAAAATGCTCGTCTGCAGTCTTCAAGCCGCGTCTCACTGCCCGTACAATGCGTATCGTCAACCCAGAATGGCTCATTCCGAGGGGGCCATCCATAATATGCCGTGTTCTGCACTTTTCCAGTGTCATATCTATGAGGAAGGAACACGTTGTGTAGCACCTTATCAATACATTTGTCAACCTTTGGGGTGAAAATAGACCCACAAGTCAGTTTTAGGTAAAGGTGATGTATATTGCTTATACGGTGTGCTAGATGGGAACTTATCTCAGCAGGACATTTCAAAACCATGGCTATAGCTATGGTTTTGAAATGCCCTCCTGAGCATATTGGTCTACAACCAGCATAGGTCATATCTATAATGGATAATAGGATGTGTATACTATCTACTTTTATTTACCCCCTTTAAGGGTCACTGATGCAGGGGTGCATCATGCTCATTTGTCATCATGATGCTACAATGAAGTGCAGGTGAGTCTGGTTGCTAGCATTGACATGGACATATGGCTTCGTTTTTGTAAATGGTGTAATATGTACTTTTCTCACCATTAATATGACCTTAGCAGTGGAAATGACGTTAAACAAACATTGCTTACTCATATTACTATTAGAAGAACTTACCCCATGGCCTTACATGCGACTGTCGCATCCAAATTGCCAAAGTGATCTGTGCACACACTTCCCCAACTTCCAAACACTGCCACCTGGAGCCGACCCTGGGCATTATATTGTCCCCGGAAGTTGTTGTTGCCCAACAGACGATACTCAAGTGTTACATCTGAAATTAAATATAATTATACTAGTAGTTGCGTTATAGTGACCTTTGTTGTCAGGAGAGTATTTGTTTACAGGTAGTTGTATTGGTTTAGACACAGGCAATGCCTCTAGGCGTACAAAGCAGTTATACACTGAGAGATATGGGCCCAGGGATATGGGGTCTTTCCTATATAGGTGTTCACAGTTCTCGGCATACACAGACATTGTCAGCATACATACAGACATTGCCAGCATAGGTAAACACATTGTCAACATAGGCATGCACATTGTCAACATAGGTACACACATTGCCAACATAGGCACACACATTGTCAACATAGGTACACACATTGTCAACATAGGTACACACATTGTCAACATAGGTAAAAACATTGTCAACATAGGTACACACATTGTCAACATAGGTACACACATTGTCAACATAGGTATGCATATTGTCAACATAGGTAAACACATTGTCAACATAGGCATGCACATTGTCAACATAGGTACACACATTGCCAACATAGGCACACACATTGTCAACATATGTACGCACATTGTCAACATAGGTACACACATTGTCAACATAGGTACACACATTGTCAACATAGGCACACACATTGTCAACATAGGTATGCACATTGTCAACATAGGTACACACATTGTCAACATAGGTACACACATTGTCAACATAGGTACACACATTGTCAACATAGGTACACACATTGTCAACATAGGTACACACATTGTCAACATAGGTACACACATTGTCAACATAGGTACACACATTGTCAACATAGGTACACACATTGTCAACATAGGTACACACATTGTCAACATAGGTACGCACATTGTCAACATAGGTACGCACATTGTCAACATAGGCACGCACATTGTCAACATAGGTACGCACATTGTCAACATAGGTAAACACATTGTCAACATAGGTACACACATTGTCAACATAGGTACACACATTGTCAACATAGGTACACACATTGTCAACATAGGCACACACATTGTCAACATAGGTATGCATATTGTCAACATAGGTAAACACATTGTCAACATAGGTACACACATTGTCAACATAGGTACACACATTGTCAACATAGGTACACACATTGTCAACATAGGTACACACATTGTCAACATAGGTACACACATTGTCAACATAGGTACGCACATTGTCAACATAGGTACGCACATTGTCAACATAGGCACGCACATTGTCAACATAGGTACGCACATTGTCAACATAGGTAAACACATTGTCAACATAGGTACACACATTGTCAACATAGGTACACACATTGTCAACATAGGTACACACATTGTCAACATAGGCACACACATTGTCAACATAGGTATGCATATTGTCAATATAGGTAAACACATTGTCAACATAGGTACACACATTGTCAACATAGGTACACACATTGTCAACATAGGCACACACATTGTCAACATAGGTATGCATATTGTCAACATAGGTAAACACATTGTCAACATAGGTACACACATTGTCAACATAGGTACACACATTGTCAACATAGGTACACACATTGTCATTATAGGTACACACATTTTCAACATAGGTACACACATTGTCAACATAGGTACACACATTGCCAACATAGGTTTGCACATTGTCAACATAGGTATGCACATTGTCAACATAGGTACACACATTGTCAACATATGTACACACATTGTCAACATAGGTACACACATTGTCAACATATGTACACACATTGTCAACATAGGTACACACATTGTCAACATATGTACACACATTGTCAACATGGTCAGTCTCTGTCAGGTGTAAGGCATTAAAGTTGACAGAATGTGCCCCTTTTATTTTTATTCTGCATACTTTAAATACCCCATCTTCCTCAGTGTACATTGGGAGTTTTAATAGTGCCTACGGGAGCCCCCTTAATAGTTGGTCATGGGGTTATTTCAGAATAATACTAAAATTTAATAGGCACCATTTTGAAATACCCCCTGTACACCCATAAAGTGTTAAATCATGCACCCACCTACACTTCTGTTAAAGCACTTTATGGCTGTTGTATCATAGTAGCGGCAATTGTGTGAGCCCCATTCTTTGTGGGTGCACTCAGTGAGGTGGCTCTCTGAACCATCGCACCTCACATCATCCAGCCAGAACCGTGTCCCGGACCCGTATCCGAAAGCATTGTTACTCAACACAGTACCATCTGTGTAGCTGTAAGAGAGATATGGCAGAAGGTTACATGTAGTTTCTTTTTCTTTCTTTTTTTTTAGCTTTGAGTTTGGGCATTGCTTACCACTCTATGACAACCCCATTGAAGTCGTACCAAAATTGCCAGAGGAATAATACTGGAAATTGCTGTCGTAATGCTGTGTCTGATCATTGTACCTTAAGGAATGACATCCAGCACATTGTAGTCTATGCAAACAAGCCTTGAACGACCACATTTTCTTTAAGGTTGGTAGCTACTTTTTGAAAACAACTCCACTGCGCAGGTCTCTGAGAATATAGGTTATATTTGTCAGAATAATACCATTTATGGTAGGCATATAACTACATTAGTTATAAATACCCACAAAATGAATTTGGTGATTTCATTTTTATGAAACTTTGGCATATTCACATGTAGATTAATTTCAGCTTTTTCTGACTTTCTTTTATGGCGTTTAATTATTACTTCGATTGTTCTAAACAAAAGTGTAGAAGTGATTATGTTGCTTAGAATAACCAAGGGTATATGGCCTAGCTAGAAATCATTTTATAATGATTGTTGCCATTTGACCCATCATACAATGCTCCAAAAATGCAATTTTGTTCATTTGCGGAGTATTTTTCAATTTCAGGGGCCCAAACCCCTAGAATTATGCATCGGACCATATATATATATATATATTTATATATATATATATATATATATATATATATATATATATATATATATATATATAAATCAATGCCAAAATTATTTCCAAAATAAAAGGATTTATGTAAGATATTTTCTGATAAAGTATTAACAAATTCTTTCAATGCTGTTTTCATGCAAAAGTGTTTACTTTCATTTAAGAGTAGTGACCAACCTTAAATAGATATCTCAAACAAAGCACAATGAATAATGAGAATATATATTTGTTTTTTTCCAGTGGGGTGGAGCAGCTGAAAAAGTGTGGGGGCTGTGTAAATTTCACTATGTTTCATTATAATCTCTAAGCAAGCCAGCCTGATAAAGTGTGAGGGATGCATCCACCACATTCCCCACTGCTCTGTCGCCACTGTAATATGTACATATTAAATGCAATTATTTTCTAGGATGTACAAAATCACAAGTGGAGGCTACACTACGCGATTGTTGGACCATTCTCACGGAAAGTTACCCAGACTGTGTCTAAGGTATAGTCCTAAATTGATAGTCCTAAATTGTAAACATGAAATTTTAAGAAATAGACATAAGATATGAGGGATCACTTGTAACAACAGTGAGTGTGTTTCCTATGGTTCTGTTTATATTTACTCTGCACCTGAGACTGAGATGTCACAATTATCAAGTAAGGGTTGGTGCCCCTGTTCTGTTATATAAACACCAACACTGCACAACACAGTCTGACAACAAGTGCAGGGTCTTGTCCTGGAAAAAAGTTCAAACCTGTCTGATATTGAATAGCAGAGACTCCCCAAAGTAAAAGTCTGCAATATCTACATAACATCAGCTTGTTTACTAAACAAAAAAAAAGTATGCCTGAGATTGCACACAATGACATCCCCAGATAAACAAATAACTCCCTCAACATACAATTTCTACTTTGCAATGATACAAATGGCATGTTTTAGTCTGTGTTTGCGTCCCATTTTTGTGAGAATAGCTGTGATTCTCTGCAAAACAGCTTAGTTGAACTCCACCTATAGGATACATCCAAGAGAAAGGGGGCAGCAAATGTGATATCATGCATTTTGTAAAACAGCCCCCATCACAATCTAAGCTTGTTGTACCAAGGCTTTAGATTCAGATGATGACCTAAAACTGAATACAAGTTTAGATACTTACCCCATAGATTTACAGGCTACGTTGGCTGAATTCTGATTGAAGTAGTGCTTACAGACAAGCCCCCATTCGGAACTGTGGTACACCTCCAGTCGTCCCCGGGCTGTCAGCCTGTCAGAGCCACTCCCTGTCCCAGTCAGCCTCACTGGGAAGTTATTAGCTGAAAAAAAGAGTTAATAATGGGTAAGTAATGGTTGTTAAATGTCATTTTAGCAGGTAATGTCATTTATATGGCAAGAAAACTTCATTAGAACATGTTGACAGATGAATGTGTCAGTGCACATTGATATGGGCATCAGACCCTGCCCTGCAAAGACAGTCCTGAGACATACTCGAGACATTGTCATATTATGACTTGGGATTCCTCCGGAAGTTGTACACATTCACTTCATATGAGATTCTCATAAAAAGAAACATTCTCATAATTCTCGAGAACCTCATAGCACATACACCAGATTTGCCCCAACTTAAACTTGTTTGCTTCTCATGAATGGGGGGGGGGTGTGTGGATGGGGGGTCCCCCATGTCACATGTCAATTTTAAGAAATGGTTATGTCACATGTCACTTAAATCCCCACGTCCCATGTCACCTCTAAGAACCTCTCATGTCACATGTCGATTTTAAGAAATTGCCATGTCACCATGTCAAATTTAGTGGTCCACACCCATATGAATAGCACAAGATATGGACACGTGTTTTTGAATCCTGAGTCCTATGAGAAAGAACAATGTTTATGATTCTCGCATTTTCCCATGTATTTGTCATGTCATAGCACATACCCAAGATTTGCCCCAATTAAATATGTTCATTTCTGATTAATAACACAAGATGCTGACACATTTTATTGACTCATGATTCTCAAATGAATCCACCTATTCATGAGAATGTTTAATTTCTGGAATAACTCAAGATATAAACTTGTATTATGACTTGCGATCTCCATGAGAATCCACTGTGTCATCAGAATATTTGATTTTCGAGTTGCATTTGATTAAAGAAAACATTCAATTTCTGGGAATAACTCGAGACATTTAAACTTGTGCTATGACTTGTAATTGTCACAAGAATCCAATGGTGTCTTTCTGGGGGGAAAACTCTAGATGTCCACACGTGTCATGGCTTGTGATCCTGGTAAGAATTGACTGGGTCATGAGAACGTTCAATTCCAGAGTGGTGTTTAGAGGGGACACACAGGGGATACAAAAGAAGATATGGAGGCAATTTCTTAACGTACTGCGACTGCATGTATACACCCACTACAATTCAACAACCTTAAAGTTAGTTACTAGTATATAATGTATCGGAATGGGACTATAGCTAACTACAGGATATTACTCACTCCAGATGCAGCCAATCAGAGGCCTCCATTTGGTCACGTGACCTGGACCCCCGTGGTGCATGCCCATATATGGTCATGTGACCTTGACCTCATTTGCATAATAGGCCACGCCCCCTTGACCTAATTAGGGGATTAGTGACCACCTCTCAGCCAATCAGAGGACGGCATTCTGGTTACCATGGTAACATGACCTAATTAGGAGATTAGTGCGATCATGTGACCCCTTGTTCGTAAACAACACATGGCCTAGCCACGTGGCCTAGCCACGTGCCCCCTTATTTGTAAACAATAGAAGTGGAAAATGCAAAAGGATCGTGTTGATTTTTGCCTATACCTCTGGATATCATTAGGTTTATATATAGGGATGAAGGAAATGTAAAAATAGTGACATGTCACCGAGCTTAATTCTCTGGGAAAGGGCTGTAATGAAGGAAGGCCTATAGGAGTCAATGGGAAAATTTATGACCTCATTTCCTGCCAAAATATCATTCATGTTCTGTTGCTATTTTCAAATACTTTTAGATTATGATAGTTGGATAAGTATAGAAGTGGAAAATGCAAAAATATGCATATATGGCTGACCTCACTTATGTATATTGGACCATTTAAGTACAGCATGCTTCCAAAATAATGTTCACATTCAGGTTTAAAAATATTCACCTTTTCCTTATGGGTCAGGTCGTCAGAAAGTGTAAGATTTTGCCCTTGGAGGCCCTTAAAAATTAATTTCCTAACTTCTTTATATAACCCTAAGAAATTTGTGAAGGGACATCCCCTCAGCTCAGAAAACAAAAAAAAAATACCAACTTAGGACATCCGGTTCCATTTTTATTGCTTGTTTTGTGTCATGTAACGTCCGGTACCAAAATGATGAAATATGGAGGTAATTAAAGTTGCTGTCAGTCATATAGAATGTCCGATGTGAAGGATTGACTTTTGTGTTTATAAGAAGTCAATCAAAAAAAATAATTTTTTGGTGGCCATTTTTTGGAAAAAAGGGGTGAAATTGGAAAATTCCATACCAGTGACCTACCCCCTGTTGCACCTACTCATATTACTACTGCTGCTGTTGTACCTACTGCTACTACTGCTCCTGCTACACCCTTATATACTACCTGAGGTAATCCCTTTTTCACCTGCCTTACACAAGAGTGCTTTGATGGTTTTTACAAATAAGCTCCTCCCTTTAATATCTTTAATACCCCTGGTCCCCGCACTTCTATATGGGAATAGTCACCATCCACGTTTGAAAACGCAGATAATAGGATATATTTTCCCATACTTTGCATGTCCATGAAAATTGAAAAAAGGGGTATTTTTTAAAGACTACCTCCATGAAAAAATAAAAATAGGGGGTCTATTTCACACTGACTGTGTGTTTACTTTCAAATGACTCATAACAAGGATGGTGTCAGATTGTCATTCAGAGTGCAGGGACCAGGTTGATACCATCAAAGTATTTTACCTGAGGTAATCCCTTTTTCACCTGCCATACACAATCTGGATAAGATCAAGAGTGCTTTGATGGTATTTACAAATAAACTTCTCCCTTTGATATCTTGAATACCCCCGGTCCCCGTGCAGAGTCACCATCCACGTGAAAATTGAAAAAAGGGGTATTTTTTAAAGACTACCTCCATGAAAAAATAAAAATAGGGTGTCTATTTCACACTGAATGTGCATTAACTTTCAAATGACTCATAACGAGGATGGTGTCAGATTGTCATTCAGAGTGCGGGGACCAGGTTAATACCGTAAGACAATGTCAATGTGTAAGGCAGGTGAAAAAGATATTACCTCAGGTAGAGTATTTTGATGGTCTTTATCCCGTCCCTGCACTCCGAATGACAATCTGTATACCCCTATTCCACGAATCTTGGCCCAAAATAACCCGTATTTCATCAAAAATCATGGATATTTAGGGCCTCACAAGTACCTCTATTTTTCAAAAACCTGGATATTTGTTGTAGATGTAACATTTTAATGTTACAGAGACTTTGGGAGTGTCTCCTCCTCCTCTCACCATCTGACCAACCCATGGTATGTGAGGTGCATGTACATAACTAATCCTTATAACACCTGTCCACCTGAGCACTCTCCCCCTACCCCATCCCAACTGAGTGTTAATCCTATCTATTGCTCAGTACCTTTTGATATAGTACAGTCATGTCTCTATAAACCGGCCACCTCCGTTTGAGATAAAATTTGACTGGTTCTTGAATTGGCTGATTCTCTGAATCATGATTACAATAGAATTCAATGGATATAATCAAATCTGTTTGATGGCAAACGTGGCTGGTAAGTGAATCAACTGACCTATTGAAGAACGGTTTATAGAGTCATGACTATAGAAAGAAGTCTCTCTCTTACATTTGTCAAACTTTCACAGCCGCCAGACCAACAGGGAGGGGTCATTAAGGATCCAAAATCATGTGATTAATAAATATAGTGTCGGTAACGACGCGTTTCGGCTAATAACTTCAGAACCGCTGCTGCTGTTGCTGCTGCTACTGCCACTATTGCTGCTACTGCATTGCAGCGGCATGCTGCTGCATTGCCGCTGCATGCTGAGGGGACATGCAAAAACACAAAAGTCAATCCTTCACATCGGCTGTTTGCCACGTCTCGACTTTACAGTAAAAATGGGAACAACATTACTGTGCGGGTACTGATGTGAAGTGTGTTCTCGCAGATATTTTCAAACTTATTTTCACTATAACCACAGTCATTGCATGCTGGACCCAGCTCCTTCTATGTCCACAGATAATATTGTGCTTTCGACTTGATGCTGATACACTGGCTCTATCAGTTTTTTTCGTTGGTGAGGACATTTTTGAATGTGCCTTTATGACTTTTGTATAGTTTGAATTCTCTAAATCTTTAAAATTAAACGTGGGTGACTAAATTTTAAAGTTGTGTAAGGTAGGTGAAATTATCAAAAAAACGGTAAAATCCTTGTCCTAACATTGCCAGAGAACCATCGTCATTTTCGCACAGATTCCTTGTGAGTGAGTGAGTAATAGGTGTTTAATGCCATTTCGACAGCTACGGTCATATGTGCCTGCACATATGTGGACCACACACACCTGAGGGGATAGAAAAAAGGAGAAAATAGACCCCTTTAAGTGGGCTAGAAAAGTCCAGAGATTGCTTGTACCACAGTGTGTACTGTACTGCTTCATTGTAGAAACTACACTGATTCACTATAATGCAAAAACAGTGGTTCATTGTTCAGTTTAACGAGAATCCATGATAGGTTTTGTGGATATTTTTAGAGTGAATATTCATTGCGAGAAAATTCTGATTAAACATCACTGTCACAAATGAGGACATGTGTCCATGTCTGTGCATATGAACAGCTGCGCTCCCAATATAAAGTTAAGTTGGAGAACTAATCCACAGGGCTACCCTACTGGTGACACCTGGGGATATATTAACTAAGTAATGTATGGGCTAACAGGCACCGAATGGCATGTATCGTAGGATATCATAACTCGTGGCCTACGGCCACGAGTTATGATATCCTACGATACATGCCATTCGGTGCGATGGCATGTATCGTAGGATATCATAACTCGTGGCCTACGGCCACGAGTTATGATATCCTACGATACATGCCATTCGGTGCCTGTTAGCCCATACCTTACTAAGTTTATTACACGATTAATCAATAAAAAATCAATAAATAATCAATAGAATATCAATAAAAACAAGTTGAAAACAAAAATCCTTCCCCGGGACGCGAAGCCAGCCATAGTGTGTGTACACTGTACATACACCTCCTTCCCCGGCAGCGGACAGCGACAGCCCCGGTCTCGGCTAGCCTTGGCAGCGGCACACGGCGAAAAATAGTGTATGTACACGATCCGTACACACACCTCGTCGGCCGGCAGCGAAAAAAGCTTCTTGCGGCTATGTTTGTGTATAAAATACATCTCCTCGCCCGGCAGCGGACGGCGACAGCACACACGGCGAAAAAAGATGCGCCCGGACCGGGGTTCGATCCATGTACCTCTCACGGCTGAGCGCAACGTGCTAACCGCTAGGCCACCGCGTCTCCTCTATTCGACGCGTTTCGCTGTTATGTGTATGAAACACCTCGTCGCCCGGCAGCGGACAGCGACAGCGCACACGGCTTTGTATCATATCCAGACTTGGTTCGAACCGAGCGTTTCTCGTCGGTCCCTGTGGCGCACTGCATAGGGGGTTGGACTAGGGATCTTAGGCTGCAGGTTCGAGCCCTGCCCTGGTCAAGTCTATCATCGGTTTTAACATGTAACATATGACATGGAAGGACATGAGAGGAGTGCTGATATCCACCCCAAACCGTGCTGATATCCACCTCAAAGAGTGCTGATATCCACCTCAAAGAGTGCTGATATCCACCTGGGATCTGCTCATAAGGGGTCGCACAATATGCAGGAATATCAGAACTGGGATATCCAGGAAAAGCACTGTGAGTCACAGAAATCGTGTAATAAAACTAGGTAGGCCTACACCCTACTCACTCATCAGGTCTCATGGTCCTAATGGTATCCACACTGAAGTGCACTGCACTGAGGGCTACACCTGGCACTTTCTGTATCACACTTTTGATAGACTTTGCCTCAACTTAGAAAATATATAAAGCTAGTTTTAAAATCCAGGACATTCATACTTTCCATATATCACAGTTGAGAAATGGAAAAGATGAATATTTTTAAACCTGATTGTGAACATCATTTTGGAAGCATGCTGTACTTAAATGGTCCAATACACAAAAGTGAGGTCGGCCATATATGCATCTTTTTGCATTTTCCACTTCTATAAATATCCAACTATCATAATCTAAAAGTAGGTCACGTGCTGTTTACAAACAAGGGGTCATGTGATCACACTAATCTCCTAATTAGGTCATGTTACCATGATAACCAGAATGCCATCCTCTGATTGGCTGAGAGGTGGTCGCTAATCCCTAATTATGTCAAGGGGGCATGGCCTATTATGCAAATGAGGTCAAGGTCACATGACCACATATGGGCATGCACCACCTGGGAGTCCAGGTCACGTGACCAAATGGAGGCCTTTGATTGGCTGCATCTGGAGTTAGCTATAGTCCCGTTCCGATACATTATATACTACTTTAGTTCCAGTGATCGTAGGTATACTGCCCTATGACTATTCCAACTGTTCCATACAATTAGCACTTGTGTAGAGAGAAGAAATGAATTCAAAGCATTGGGAATAGAGTTAAAAGGGGAGTCAGCTGGGCAGGACTCTATATTGACTCTTCTTTTATAGGAGTCACTGGTGATAGTCTCCCAACTGCTGAACCCCATGTTTACAGCATGGAGTCCTAATGAATTGACTCCCTGTAAAACAAAGTCACAGCGTGGTGGACTCCTGGAGGGGTAGTAACAGGTGTTGCAGCTCAATGTAGAGTCAAACTCAGCCGACTCCGTATTAACTCCCTGCAATGTTTGACCTATTTACTACTACACAGAGAGAAGACATGGAGTCACACAAATAGAAAGAGAGTCAATACAGAAGTCAGGAGATTTTCCAATAGAGGGCCCTACAATACAGTTTGTACAGTTGTTAGGGTAATGCAGTTCTATCTTACATTAGTTTAGCCTTCAAAAGTAAATAGTTATCACATACCATGCATGCACTATAGATTGGAAATGGTACTGCTTCCCTGCACCTATGTGACACCTAAGATTATGGCTTTAAAACAAGTAAGATCCAAATTACTATGAAACACAACTGTCAGGATGTTTGGCCTCTCTCCCTGTCTCAGATAGCTACCATGCTGGGAGCTCACGAGAACTCCTCCAGGGACCTCTGAGCATGATGGGGGAAGCAGCAGAAAGAATGAAGGCTATAGAGTCTGCTAAGAGGGTATTAAAACAGCTGCACCCCGGTCCCTTCCCTTCAGAAGAACCTGAAGTTATTCCCTGGTTCGCCCAATATTCACATTATTGCAAAAACGTTTATGGGGAGCCGGATAAGCACAAATTTGATCACATCTCAGAGTTCTTGCCCTCCTCTTTAAATGCATATGTGAGTAGCTTGACAGAGTGGAAGGATGTTAAGGAGTGCATTATAGGACTGAATGGCCCAAGTGGGGAAACAGCACACATGATGGTGAAAAGGCTAGAACAGAAACCAGGGGAGGATTGTCTTGCATTCTGTAGGCGCATCCTTATGGTCTGTAGCCAAGTGGGGCGCGAAGAAAAAACACAGGCCCTCAATATATTCAAAACAGGTTTATTGACTGGAGTTCGAGAGAAAATTGTACTAACAGATTATGACTCTCTGACTGAACTAACAAAGGCTGCCCAGGCAGCATACGAGGCCTTTAAGGCCAGTGATATGAACTCTGACAGATTGACCCTAATCGAATCACAGATCAAACAAATAGGGGGAAAGGTGGACACAGGGGTCGATAAGATGGTAGCCGTTCTGGCTGCCCATAAAAACCCTCCGAGACCCAGGTCCGCATCACCCAGCCGAGCCTACGGTGGAGCGGCTGCAATGCCCTATGGGGGCCCGCAGCCCCAACCCTATAACCACCATCAGCCCCAGCCGTACACTTCTGCACAGACCCAGACAGCCCCCCAATACGGAGCCAATTTTTACCCCCCCCCCCGGCGCCCAACCGCTCATCATAATGGTGTTTCATTTGGTTTAATTATGAGTATTACTAGTGATCTGGGGAAGTTAATTGGTATTAGGGTATCACACAACCAGCAATCATTCACACATGAGATATAAGGTGGTATGCTCACATCTGTGAAAGAGGTAAACAAAAGCTGCAGTACAGCGAAGACACTATTCTGTGGCTAAAATGTTAAGTATTTCCAGTGTTTCCTTTGGTCACATTAGAGCGACCTGGATGACTAAGGTAAAGTAAGAAAAAAGATGTATCACAGCCTTGTATCACACCATCTTTGGGCATGGTATACTTCTTCCCATATCGACTCCGTATTTCTAGGGAGTCACAAAGGAGTCACAATGGGGGTCATCTGAGTGATAGAAGCTGGACTCCCGATTCGGAGTCATGGTGACTCCATTTGTTCTCTCTGTGAATTTGGTAGGGCAGTCTTTGTGCTACAGCTATTTATGATCAATACTGGTGGGCTGTATTGTCACTAAAATAAGAGTTCAAACTACGATTTGAATGTGAGCAGTCGCAGCCTGTTAAGAGATGTCCTCCTGGGCAACCTTTCAGAGTAGGGAACTTCAAAGTAAGCAGCATAAAATAAACAAGACAAACGAGTCAGATTTACCTGCTAAGACCTGACACAGATAGTTCATAAAGATAACTAATGTGCCTGGGTTGACAACATCATGGCCTGTCACTCTAGGGTCGTCAGGGAGCGCAATGTACCAGGACCATTTACTAGATGAAAAGTCTGCACCAGGGCACTCAAGTTAAATTTGAAGGGTTTTGAATTTTTTAATGTCATGCTGTTCAATTAGAAGACCCTAACGAATCTACATTTTTGTTTGTGCCATATATTGCATGTTAGTAATTGATACATGAACACTGGAATTGAACAAAATGAGCATAGCATAGTTTTTGTAATACATTTTATTTGGAATCATGAAGACCAGTTGAAATTGTTACATATTCTGTGAAATTGTTTATTACTCTACGACATAATACGGTCACATGACTCTGACTCACGGTCACATGACTCTGACTCACGGTCACATGACTCTGATTCATGGTCATCTGGCTCAGACTCTGACTCAGTATGTCAGCTAGGAGTCATCATGACTTGTGAGTCATTTGGTCTATTCTTCTATGACTCATGATCCTGGTGACCTTGTGGATGACCTTGGTGGTGACCTCTGAGATGGTATACATGAAGTCCAAGGGCAGCACCATGAGTAGTACTCCTATAGAGAACATGATTCCACCCAGTATCTCAGATAACACTATCAGTGCATAGCCTGCCATCCTGTGGATCAGGGCATCCCTATTTTGATTTGACATAGTTCTTGGTCTAGCTTGATCCTAGTACCTTTTGAATGTGATGTGTCTTATATGCTAAAGCAACCCGTGCTGTGCATTAAATATGGACTTTCTTTCAAAGTCTAGGTGCGCCTTATAGGTCGTGCAAAAATAAACAAATAGTGTAATACTTCTCAAGCGCAATTCTAATATGGGTTTTGTAACTCAAAGTCTCTGAAACTCAAAATCAGGGTGCTGCCTAGGCGCTGGTTCAATTTGTATTGGAGGGATTAATGTTATATGCGAAGAAAATCAATTCCTGTGGTTGAATGCCTTCTCCATGATGTATCTTCAAATCAATGTTATTTTATGTAGCGTCAAAGTATTGTACTTTAACGTATGGTAGCTTCAAAGTCGTGTGCTTTTATGTACCTTCATAGTCATGGACTTTTATGTAATTTCAAAAACATATACTTTCAATGTTCCTTTAAATTGCTGTCAGTGTAAGTGGTCTCAATCCTAGAGAATGCAGGAGTCGTCCCTGATTTTAGAGTGCGTTTCTCTTATCTTCCTATATATATATAGCCATTGGTTATTCGTGAGTCATTCTTTCTCATTACGTTGCAGTAAAATGGGGCCCAGTTGAGTCTTGATATATCATAACTGATGGAGCCCATCAGCAGTCTGCATTGGCCTTATCTGGATAGGCAAAGATGAATGATTTTAACATTGTGGATTCATGAGAGACTGTGTGAAAAGGGATGCATACCAATCTTGATATGGACACAATGATTAAGGGATGTTTTTTTACATGCTAGACCCTGAATTTTCTCATTATGATCCATTGAAAGTGTTTGCACGTGTAGAGAGCTTAGCATACTGGTGTAGCATATCTAAAGATTCAAGGCACAGTGATGAACCTATGATGATCTCTTCATTATAATCAATTCAACCATGGCCATCACATAAAAGCAATACACAGCTTACATTAACCACAAAAGAGTATTTGTCTCTTCTCTTTACGATTATGCTACTAATGTACTGTCTGATGTCATTAAGGCCCATGTCACATGTCCATTCTAAGAAATTGCCATTGTCAAATGTCAAATCTTATATGCTAGACCCATTTTAGCAGGCCGCTGTGGGCAAACACTGCACATAACACCATCTGCTGCCTGTACGCATCATAAAATACCTATAGGATACGACCTACCCAGGAGAGTATTTCATAATAGTGGTAAATATATAATTATATTATTTTAGTTATTACGTAACACAAAATACTCACCTTCTTTTTCCTTATCACTTGTGGTCACTGGTATCAGGTTATTCCTCGACTTGTATCCTTGTAGAGGCCTATTTGTAGACCATAACAGAAAACGGCAGGGGCCGCTTTCATTCAAAGCATATTTACTGTTTTACTTTGGAAGGGGGTGGAGCAGAGGGTGTTCGATATTTCTTGTTCAGTTCAATACTGTTCGGACCTGTCCACCTTGGTTTTATGGAGGATTTTTCTTCTTCCCTTTTCTTGAAGATCAGGTTAGGCAACGTATAATTGTGACACTATCTAGTGAGGTTCACAAATATCTTTGGTGGAGATCGATACTGACTCAGTGAATTCCTAGTTAGCTATTTCCCACCTTTGTCCAACATTAGTAGCACATAGTATCAAACTGCGGTGTGCACAGTCGAACACATGTGCTTTATTGTCGGTTATTTAGTGAGGTCCACTAGTATTAGAAAGAAAACCTAAATGTTGATGTTGGCACTGAGAAGTAATGTGTGAAAGCTGGATTAGGTTCTGTATATATTTGCCATAGCAGTGAGCATGTTAAAACATGAAGTCACGTGAGGGATTAAAGGTTCGACTAGGTAATTATATAAGGTTAATGCCCGGGGGGCCCTCCATATGGTTCACATACACATATGTGTGGCTGGCAAGGGTATTTTTCAGCAAAATGTCCATAGCAAGGGTTTGGTTTCAGATCAAAATGTCCCTAGCAAGACTCCTCTTTCAGCAAAATAAACCGATTCACATGGAAAATTCAGAAATTTTCATGAATTTTTTTCCCAGTTTTCATGAAAATAGCATGAACAAAATAATAATTTTCTCCCAAACAAGGTCAATTTAAGATATTTTGAGCAAAATGTCAAAGTTCCCTAGCAAGGGTAGGGTTTTGAAGAAAAAACCTGCGAACGTGTGCCCTAGAAAGGGTAAGGGTAGTCAGGGGTTCAGCCACACACCCATATCAAAAAGAATTCTTTCTCCCCAGGGGGGGGGGCACTTGAATTTTTATTGACACTGGTGTGCGGCTGGCCCTGTGACTACCTGTGTCCTTGGTGAGAGGGATTTTCACCAAAAGTGGCCCTTGGTGAGAGGGATTTTGTCAAAAGTGACCATTAATGTCAATGTCGAATTTCCGAAAAGCAGAACAAATTTTGCCGTGCAAGACTGCGGTTTGAGAAAAGTAACACTTTGTGAGAGGGATTTTAAGCAAAAATCAAACCATTGCTGAAAGGGATTTTGGCCAAAAAGTGGATTTAAAAGTTCCTGAAAGACGTTTTTTCTCAGATTGTTAAAAACGCCTTTTTGCTAGTTATAATGTTTGGAAAATAAACTTTTCAGAAACGCTACTTTTAACATGAATGTTAGTTACATTTTTCTCATCAAAATTGCACTTTTCACACATATATAACTGACGTGAACAAAATATATTGTATACACAAAATAGATTTAAGATATTTTGAGCCAAACCTAAGATCGTTTTGTCAAAATTGTGCTAGCAAGGGTATGCTTCTGCTGTATGGTTACTGTTCCCCTCCTTTCACATGCTTTATGCATTATTCCTGAAAACATTTCTCAGTCATATTAGACTAATAAAAAGAAATCATCACATGAATCTCTTTTAATTTGTTTGTATTCTATATGTATACCTAGGTTTAATTGTGTCTCAATCTGGAAAAAAACCACGATGAGGACATTTAAAGATTTGAACCATCTACATTTGAATGTTGAGTTCAATGCTCTTCCAACTGAGCTAACCTGGCGGTTGTAGACTTAAAATGGTGTGGAGATAGCTGAGAGAGAGGCATACTTCATCGTATCTGCATAGGGCTAAGTTTATGATGCCCCAATATGTAATATAATATCATTATAAATGATGAATTTTGTTTTGTATTTACAGCTTTAACACATGAATCTATACATCACAAATGCGATTCAGTAATATCTATCCTATTATCTGAAAGCTAAATCTTCTCACCATGGTTTTTCAAGTGGAGACCCGAGTCTACCTATACAAATTGATTGATTTTTATGTGATGATTTCTTTTTATTTTCATCAGCCCATGAATGTTGAACACACCATACATTCAAAACAGAACAGTTGCTACCATGTAGTCCATAAGGCCCTTTGTTACCATGTAGGTCATAAGGACCTTTGTTACCATGTAGGCCATTAGGGCCTTTGTTACCATGTAGGTCATAAGGACCTTTGTTACCATGTAGACCATAAGGACTTTGTAACCATGTAGGCCATAAGGCCTTTTGTTACAATGTAGGCCATAAGGCCCTTTGTTACCATGTAGGCCATTAGGGCCTTTGTTACCATGTAGGCCATAAGGACCTTTGTTACCATGTAGGTCATAAGGACCTTTGTTACCATGTAGGCCGTAAGGCCTTTTGTTAACATGTAGGCCATAAGGCCTTTTGTTACCATGTAGGCCATAAGGCCCTTTGTTACCATGTAGGCCATTAGGCCTTTTGTTAACACGTAGGCCATAAGGGCTTTTGTTAACATGTAGGCCATAAGGGCTTTTGTTAACACGTAGGCCATAAGGGCCTTTGTAACCATGTAGGTCATAATGACCTTTGTTACCACGTAGGCCATAAGGACCTTTTGGGGAGGACTGTACTCTAACAAGTCTGTTAAATATAGGGAACCAACAACTTCAAAAACGTCTTTGAAATTGTAGTAAAGTTTGATAAGGTCAGCTTACCCTGGGTATTGCTATGCTCCTGTGAATTCTCCTGTGAATTCTCCTGTGAATTCTCCTGTGAATTCTCCTGTGAGTTCTCCTGTGAATTCTCCTGTGACTCTTGTGACTCTTGTGAGTCCTGTGATAACATGAAATGAATACAAAGACAAAGGTTTACTTGAATTGGTCTGACTGAGGGTTGTCACACGAGGTGAGGCCAAGTGTACACCAAGTAATAGGCCTAAAGCATCAGATTTAAGTGCTATCTAGATGGCCTAGGTACCCTTTCTACATGGAAGATGAGAAGCTGATCATTAACTCCTACCATAATCTCCCGCGTATAAGGTGCACCTCGCGTATAAGACGCAATATGGAAAATAAATCTTTTTCTATTCAATGGATTTTTTTCTATTGAATGGATTTTGAAAATTCGAAAAGCTATGTGTTGTTAAGGCACCCCGGAACCTCCTGACCCCCTATATGTCATATTAAGACTAGGGGGACTGTAACAGGTCTTGATCTCCCCCTTGCTGATTCATGAGTGTAATCTTTCTTCTAATACATGAGCTGAACCACTAGAGGAAAGTATCCTTCCGTGACCCTGAGTTGCTATCGAGCAATGTTGTGAAATATTGTAGCTGGAGAATACAACAACAAGTTCTATAAGGACATGTTTTTCTCCAGAATGAATAAAGGAAATTATATTACAATATATAACCAAAAAAAACACGAATTTGCTGAATCGGCATTGGGGTGTGTGGCCAAATCAAGGGTTAATTTATTACCAATAGTAGCATTACCGACATCCCACTTATGTGCATTGGAGCATATCCAGTATTAAAGTATTGAAGTATTTGTATCAAGCCAACAAACCATGTCATACAATTCTTTATTTAAGGGCTTATCAACGTATAGTTCAATGCTGGTACTCCCACATGGTACATTTTATCACCTGACAGATATTCCCTTCAAATCCTGGGACCTGGGGGCTCATTATGATGTGATAGGTCATCACAATCATTTTTGCCAATGAGATAAGGTCTCTGGCATCACTTTAGAGAAGAACTTCCCCAAACCTGAGCTACGAATATGGTAAGCAGAGAAAGTCATGTTTCCTCACACTGCTTAGAAATTTGTACTTCCGGCCTCCTTTTGCAATATCCATGTGAAAATATATATGGAAAGCTTTCCTTTTATATAAAGGTTGTGTATGTGAGTTTTTATTAACCCTTGTGGCTTTGCAAGTGTTTGGAGTTTAACTGTGGCAGAATATCAATACCCTATGTATTTCCACAGCCATAAGACCCAGAAAATAGAAATAAATGAAGAAATGATAAGCCCATCACATGCCTATGATCAATAGCTTCAAATCAGTACCTTCATCATTACTGAGGTATGTATGGTAAAGTTTTGAGGAGCAAATGAGTAAGACCTTGTCAGAAATCTATGCAGAACTACCCTGTAGATACACAGCCAGTGCAACTCCCTATCAAGAGGGTCCATGTGTGAGAGTCATCCTATGGGGCTTTACCTCCAGTATCTGGCAAGTTCTCATTGTCTATAATCATTAATAATTTTAGTTCTGGTTGGAATAGAGTCAAAATGCCAATGGTTTTCCTGTAACATTGTGCATTATCACAAAAGGATATAACAAAGTTTTCGTGTATATGGAAATTAGGAGTGGTAATGCTAATAATATTACCGGTAATACAACATAAAGGGTGTGTTCAATTCAATACTAAACCTTCTGCACGTATTTGCACTATCAATAGACGGGAGGGATACTGAGGAAAAGTATTATTGTAAATTAACCTCCAGCTCAGAAGTTGGATATATATATATATATATATATATATATATATATATATATATATATATATATTTGTGCTCCACAAAGTCTACCTGGCCCTCTGCCTGGCTGACCAATCAGAGTGGCTCATCCTTGTATGGAGGGTATTGCAGTAGGCTATCCCTGCGGGAAAGTTGCGGTGTGGAGCACTATTAGGTCTTCAGCTTAAAGCGCTGCCTCCTATGTTGTCGGTCTGGCAAAGCTTTGCTAATCGGCCGGAATTCTTTCTCTACATTTGTAATATCATAAATTATCATCTTAATGAAAATTTGCCCAACCGACAGCAGTGGAACCGATGCTTATGGACTGGCAAATCCAACAATAGAAATTTATAGAAAAAATTGTCGGATAAACAAAAAATTCCACCATAAGTGCAACCGCCTTTTTTTTTTCTTTTTTTTCTTTTTTAAACTAAATTGAAGTTTACTGACAGATTTAGTTCTTATTTTTCAGTAGTTCTTTTCCTGATTTCCAAGGGTTTCCTTTCATTTTGATTTTTGCGGTTAATTAACCCCACTACATTACAAAATGTAGCCCACACAATTATACCACCCCTATTGGGATGGTCTCCACACGTGTGAACCTAGGAGCATTACAAAGTGCAATCTCCACTATTGCAATAATAGATGTAATGAATCTCTGCAATTCGCACAATATTGTTGCCGTCCATTAGTGTTAAGGTGGGCTTCACTTAGCATGTTATTTCTTAACTTATTATGACATCACCCTCTAAGTTGTACCAAATTTTCACAGGAATCGCATTGAGATTTCAAGTCATATACAGTTGTGATTGATCGTAGCACATTAAGAAATGACCTAGTGCTTTAGAATATGGATTTTGGTCAAATCCCACTAAGTCAGTAAGTGTTTCAGACCTCTAAACCCTGTGTTGTTTAGGAGGTTTGCTGACCCCTATCCAAGAGGGCAATAGTGATAATCAGCATTGTACATGAAGGAATTCCCTCCTGGAATCTTGGAGAGTTTAGATTTAGACCTAAAGTTATTGTCATAATTATTAGGAATAATTATGTTGATTTTAAAGGTGCATAGATTTCAACATCCTCCAAATTGAATAGATTCACTGCAACTGTCATGCAACAGTGGGATATGCATTTAGAAATGCAGTTTAGCAAAGTTCTCCCGGGAGAATTCTTTCAGTGTAGAGTATCATCAAGGCTCCAAAATCACAGGGGGTCAGAAGGTCAGACCTTCCATAAGGTGGTCAAAGAAAACAACACCTTCTTTTCATTATAGCGGGAAAAAAATCAGGTTATGAAAAAAGTGAAATACTTGCCAAAGTGAGGGACAACAGCACTATTATCGAAATGTTGTGATTCCAGTACCCTCACTCAAAGGTCAAGGGGCGGTAGGTAGGACTTAAGCAACACGCAGGCTTTTGTTTTCTTGCTAAATTCTTCACCCACCCAACTACAGATTTGATAAGAAAATGATAAGGCTTACCTTCTTTTTTGATAAGGAGATATTAATCTGGGAAAAGCAGAGAATGATGATAAGGAAAACACTGAGCTTGTCTGTGAGTGCCATGGTGGATGGTGCTTTCAGCCTCTAGTGGTGCTGCAACACTGATAACAGCAATAAGGGAATGTCCAACTTCCAAAGCTGCTGCTGATAAGCACTCCTCAGTGCTGAAACTATCTTTTACCCCCAAGCAGCAAACTCTCTGGAACTAGTGCTTATAAATCTTTACAGCAGAAAATCCAGCACTTTTCACCCAACCTACCATGGTAGGTAGATAGGTGAGAACTGATTGCCAAACTGTTAGATTTGTCTTTTAATAAGGACTTTTATAAATGCATCAACCAATCCAGAGTGGCTGCATGGATAGGGGCTATATAATGTGGTATTAATGTATAGGTGATCTTTTAATCTGTGAAGGATTAATTGGTTATTTCTGAGATCACTGCTGGCTTTCCTAGCAGGAGGTAATGGGGGACCCCTGGGATGGGGGCTCTCCTTGAACCTGGCCCTCCACATGGAACTCTAGCTTGGTATATACATGATGTAGGGCCCTAGATGGGGTGTTCTGGTGTTCTTTGTCGATTTTAAGAAATACCATAGATTATAATAAGTCTATGATTCTAAAGAATTTAAGCTATGATTTTAGGAAATAGTGATTCGGTCCACATTCCCATGCTGCATGTTAGAAGCTGCCATGCCCCCTGTCATATTTGAGAAATATGACAGTTGTCTTTTTTTTTTCTTATCCCGAAACTGAGGCCCATGTCTTATTTTTTTTTTTTTTTTTTTTGAGCAGACTTTTTGAACCTACCCTCACTTAAGTGAAGGGTGAAGTTTATTTCTTGAATTAAATTCTCAATTATAGTTTGAAACGACCCATCCGAGAGATTTGACTAATTCAAAGTAGGATCCGTGATGCAATGTCATGATTTCTAGATGAAAATTTGGCAAATAAAAAACACCCAAATTTATTTTCCTTCTCATATTTATAAATTGACATACATTCAATCCATGAATCAATTGTGTTCTATACTCTTGTATATTTCTGAGTGCAAATGTAATGATAGTTTCGCTTTAATGAACTGATGCCCCAAATATGAGACAACTATTTTGCTTGACATCAGAATGTGAATCTCTGCAATCCAGTCAATTGACAATAAAATTATTTCATAGGTAGTGCAAATAACTTATTTCTGAAAGCTCCTTATGTATTCTTTTTATACTATAAATACAAGGCATAAATGAGTTATAATTAGCACCATTTTGATACCATAGAACAGATTAGTGGGGCTCTATATGGACATTTATTGATCAACAATGCATTCTTAGTAATGCTTCTTTATAATCCTATTAGATCTATTAGGCTATGGACTGAATTCTGGTTTGTTGCACTGGGGCCCCTTAGTCTGCTTAATTCAGTAATAAAGTCCTTTGTGAGTAACTCGCCAGTGATGCACGCATCATGCAGGCCCTTCAGGACTGTATCAACCTTGTAACAATGCACCGCTGGTCTTTGCCATTAGTCATGGTGCGCCACGGCTCATGGTGACAAATGGCCAGTTCTCATGGAATGGGGTCACACAGACAGAATTATAGGTGCCACATATGTTCATTTTTTTCCATAGCCTTTTCCACATCCCTATAAACATAATAGAGGGGCGGCGGAACTATTTGAAAGTTGGGGGGGGGGGCAACGGGTGGGGCAGGTCTTGGTCCATACCCAAGGTCTGAAATTGTAAAGGTGGGGGGGGGGGGGGCATTCACCAGGGGGATATTTGTTTTGTTATACCGGTACCGGTAATTTCAGTGGTACAAATATGAATAATGGTTGATGTTATTTAACTTATTGTAGGGGGGTCTTGGGGTCTCCCCAAGAATAATTTCTAAATCTAGACTACAAATGGTGCATTCTGTTGCAACTTGGCCAAAAGTTTCATTCACTCTTTCTTGCCTTGAATACCCAGATCTAACGACCTTATTCTCTTAGGGTTATTGTTCATGTTATCACTGATGTCACCCCGATCACCAATTCCATCCCTCAATATCATTCTCTACCCTCCCATCCCCACCCCACCAGAAAAATGATGCAATTTGACAAGTTCTAATGCATAATTATCTGCTCTGTTTGATTTATAATGTAGGTCCTGTATGGTGCTGTTATACACTCCTGAAATGTTAAAATATTTTGAACAAAATTGGGGGGGGGCAAGAACATAGTCTTGCCCCCCCCCCAACATATAAGTTGAGGGGGCACATGCCCCCCCTGCCCCCTGCCCCCCTGCCCCCCCCCCCCCCGATTCCGCCGCCCCTGTGTGTGACTTCATTTCATGAGAAGTGTGACCAAATAATCATAATACGTTGTAGACTATATGGTCGTTTGAGATTTAATCCTGAAATATCATGGGCTAAAGTTGACTGCCAGATCTGTCCGAGGCCGGTACAGAGGCCATTTCTGTCTAACTGTTCAATGTACAACACCCCTGGACTTAGTCAGTAGGGGTTCCTTCTACTTAATAGCCAGGGCCAAGGTTATAGAAGAGAAACATGCTGTATATACAATGCAGTGATGAAAAAGTTAGATGCCACTTCAAAAAGGTGGAAACCAAGGAATTCGCCAATAACATTATAAATGTGCCTATACAAGGGTAAAAAGTGAAGCTTGTGATGCTGTGACGCAGGGGTTTTAAAAACTGAAGCTTGTGACACAGGGGTTTTAAAAACTGACTGGCGGCGACACTAGCAAAAGTTCCCAGTACATTGGCATATACGTAAAAAGTGACGGAGTGACACCAAGAAGCTTCACTAGATAGGAGGTGAAACTCAGAGCTTTACCTATGGACACAGTGTAACAGCCCCCTCCCCCTCTACCCCCCCTTCAAAGTAGGCTCCCTTGTGTGTTCAGTATTGAGTCCTATGTAGGATAAGGGGGTTTATAGAGATGTCAGTAATCTTTATCAGAGTGATATCAAATGGAAACAAGGGGCCACCTATACCAGAAAATCCTGCTGAATCCAAAATTTGTGGTCTTGATTCTCAAAAATTGACCAAAGGTACCTAAAAAGGAGGTTTGATGATGAGAATATTTTAAAAATGTACAAAAGTTATATTGAAAATGATTGGAACTATTTATAGATGCAACATGCTAATCAAAGTCAATACCTGAATCTACATATCCTAATGTGTGCCTATCTCAACCTGACAAGTACTCTACCTGTGTATGGCTCTGCCTCACCCACATACTGCCTATCCCTTAGTCTACCTATCACTCATACTACCTATCCCTTGAAACATCCAGAGTTTAATTAGGTTTTCTCTCAAATGGCTTAAAGGATTAAAGTTTACCCTTCACCTTTGTACCTAATTTTCTCTGTACATTCTTACCATTAGTCTACCTATCCTCAATCTGCCTATCATTCACTTTACCTATCCCTCATGGTGACTATCCCCCAACCCTTCACATCCCTCATGTTTGACTGGCACATCTGTGATATTACCTAGCACCAATGTATCTTTTGAATATGCTCACCTTATAAGGTACCCTCTGTATATATCTCTTAAACTGTTTATTACCTATCCTCCTTGCTACCCATCCTCTTCAATACCTATCCCTCAAGCTCACTTTATAGCTTTCCTACCTATCACAGCTTGATCAGCCGGGATAGCTCACAACCAACCTTCATTTTGATCTCTTAGTCAACCTATCCCCTAAGGAACAAATTTAACAGTCTACCTCACACATACATCTACCTATCGCTCATGCTATATATCATTGAGGTTACCTATCCTTGAGGCTGCCATGAAGGAGCATGTCTGGACCAAGTTTGAATTTGCTGGACTATGTAGAACTAGAATAATGTGGCGAAAACTGTAAAAGTCCGGTTTTGGTGACCTTTGATCTTTGACCCCTGCTCAAGGTCATCAGGGGTCACTTTATGAGTGGCTCATCTTTTTTCTTGAAAACATATCATATAAAGAGTATTCGGTTCAAATTTGGTGTTTCCATCATGATCTGGATAATGTTTACATACCATTTAGCATTTTCACTATGATTCCAATTATGCTGGATTAAGGATGATTACTTCACAGGAATTTTGAAAAAGTAGTCAGTAAGTGTTCTTTCCCACCTTCCATTGAAGCAGATGTCTAGAGTTCACAAGAATGTATTTGGTATGCATGGAAAGAAGATGTATCAGAGCATATTGTCATACTAGTAATTGTGCATGATCAAGTTGTCATATGAGAAATATCATATGACTAGTGGTATATAGTGTAAATCCAACAAGCTCTTATAAATAGTGTTAATTCCAGTTATCACTGGTTTATTCAGCTTTAGGCAACATGTAAGAAATATCAATCACACAGTAGTTAGTATGCAGGTAATTTCCACATACAGTAAATATACAATAGTTCATAGAGTATAATGTTCTGTTCCACTCCACCTGTGAGGTAATAATAATACAATGTCCAGCATAGTTCTAGGTGGGTTCCCACACCTAGCTCCTGACCTGCTGCTTAGAGGAATAATGTAATATATAAGGAATAACTTTACCCTCTGGTGGATGTCTTGTAGAAGATAGCCTCTGGCCACTAATGATGGAATCCTATGCCTGTCTAGCATAGTTTCACCATAGTGTAGAGGTATAGCAGGTAGCAGGAGATGACTGGAGATGTTACCTCTGGAGCGGTTCTGGAGATTCTGATTTCTAGGAGCAGCCAGGCTATTTGTACCAAATCTTGGCATTGCACCTCAGACTGACTGGAGCCAGTGGCATCTGCCTAACTCTGCAATTGTTTGAGGGGAGTCTTTCATGTGTCACAGGGTGCACAAAGGACCCCCATGGACGCCGCTATGTCCCCCATTGTCCTGGTCGGTTCTGTAACTTGAGACCCTCATATCTCGGAAGTTTACGCCATTACAACCGCCATTTTGGGCATGCACGGAGTTGAATATGCCAAGTTACTAATGCCCGCTTGCCGGGCGCATAACTTGCGTTGGTTCGTCTGTAGCGCATTCGGAGGTCGAATCAGTCTCGATGGCGTAACTTCCTTAATAATAGGAGTAGAGCCTTGATCTTGGGCTCATTTTGACCGTCTAATTATGGCCTGTCCATAAATGCTTTGATGTTTGACCTAGCTTGCTCAGGAGCGACGCTAGAGCGACCGGAAGGTTATGGCGTCGTGACTTATGTAACCTATTGTTCAGTGTTTGGGTGCTGAGACACTCATGACGGCGTCAGCGGTGCCCAGGCACACGTGACGGCCGGTTGCATTCACTTACAAGTTATTATATTGTGCATTGAACCATGAGGTCGGTCTCTTAGACTCTTAAAAAGCATTATATTGTGCAGTGGACCATTAGGTCGGACTCTTTGATGTTGTAACCTATGTATCCTTCCCCTAGCTGGTGTGCAGTGGGGCATGAACACTCACATGGCAGTACAATGTATTAATTTCTTATATATTCATTGATTAATACAATAATATGTTACAATTTATGGAATAATAAAATGGTATATGATAATATGAATATAGGCGAAAGATTTGTGCGTGGAATGAAGAGAAACCAGAGTTATAATATGAATATGTCATAAACATCTCTCAAAGACTAGGTATTATCATGTTGATACGAAAGGGTGAAATGTGCTCCAATTCAGTGATTTTTCATTATATTTGACCTTGAAATGACCTTGACCTTGGGCCAAGGTCATTCATATTCAGACAGGTCATGGGGCCAATGGAGGGGCATGTGTGGATCAAGTTTGAAGTTGCTGCCCTTCATAGAACCAGAATAATGAGGAAAAAACTGTAAAAATCAGGTTTTTGGTGACCTTTGACCTTTGACCCCTGCTCAAGGTCATCATGGGTCACTTTTTGAGTGGCTAACGTATTTTTTCCTGAAAACACTACCTATAGAGAGTATGCAGTCCGAATTTGGCGCTTGTATCACAATTTGAATGATTTGGCCACTAATCTGCTCCACAATCAGAGATATTAGCATATGTACTTTATACAAACTTCTTTTTTTTTTTTTCAAGTAAATAGATCAATCTTTAAGAAAGAAACCTCAATATTGATAAGTGGTTATCTGTAACTTTGCCATGAAGGACAGAGTTTTGAGAACATCACAGATAGGACATGGGATAATCGTGGCTCCACTTCAGGCCTTCTACTACTGACAGCAATGGAGCATTGGGCAATACATTGACCAATATAAGTCAGTAGAATGGCCCAATGTTTGCATGTTTATACATGTATCGGCCACTGGAAGGCTTAATTGACCATTGGCCCACATTTGGGCCAAGCTTGAAGATTGTTACCATTGACGATTTATGTTGGCACAATATTTGGCCCATCCTTTTGATGTTATATATTTTAAAACATGGTCCAATACTGGACCAATGTCTGTTTTTCAAAAATTGGTTAAACATGTACATGTACATGTATATAGAGTGGTTCTTGTGGACATCTTTCTAGTAGCTGTCTCTCAACAGCCTAATGGTCCATTAAATGGATAACTATATCAACTGCTGTGTTGTTGCTGTTTGTTTTGGTATGTTTTTTTTTGTTTGTTTCTTTTTTCCATGTTTGAAAACAATTCCTGATTTATCTTATATTTTGTTTTTTTATAATAATGGGTTTCCTCATTTTTCAAGAATTTTGTAATAGGCCTATCTAGATATTTTTCTGGCATTTTCTTTTATAGCCCAGGATGCCCTTGCTCAAAGATACGGTAACAAGGAATATTAACCTCTGTTCTTGTTTCCGTTTATTTCTGACAGGACCCTCCAAAGGTTAAGAGCCACTCTGCATCATCCCTCTGACCTCACATTTATTTTCTCCGATTGTTTTTAGCTATGAGAGCAAGTAGAGTGCAGAAGACTATGCGATTCTTGATAAGAGAGAAATAATCTAATATACTGCATGTATAAGACACGCTAAATATGCGAGGATGGACCAGCAAATAGGCCCCTATCGGAGTACGAAGGGAGTGGTTGGGAGTGCCGAAGGCAGGACTCGAACCCAGGGCCCTGCGGTCAACGAGCGAGCGCGCTGCCGATTGCGCCACGCCGTCCACGTTAGACGGAAGGGGGCGCGTCAGTCTGAAGTGCCATCTGTCGCCTTCATTTCCGTGTTGGATCGGGTAAACAACTTTTGCCTATACGATCAAAATAATAAGTTTTCCAAAACTTGATACCGTACTAGGCACTTTGATAAAGCCACTGTGGAGGGTGAGAAAAGCTGGCATACTGGGTTGACACTTTCTGCCAGGTGTGAGTGTGGCCGCTACTCGTGACCTTGCCGATACCACCGATTTAGGGTTTTATTAGGGTGTTTTTCTTCTGTTTTAAAAGTTATCCTTGGAGTTTAGATATCAAGCTACCCACCAGTGAAATCTCGGAGAAAAAATTCCAATTATTAAGCGTTTTACACTGACTTTAATTTGAAGGTAATATTGAAGCTTTGAAAAACATATTAACCACTGTAGACACCAACAAAATTATATCAGACACAGTTTAAGTGCATAATAAACTAGCAGCATGTAAGATTTCATGCATGTATGACTTTGCCCAGTGATACTTTTGAGAGGACCAAAATATGAAACAATAGAAAAGAAATGCTTGTGTGTAGAGCCGCTATGTTACGATTTTTTATTAGCATTTTACTCCTACTTAGAATCAATTTGGAAATGGATGAAAGATATCAATTGAAAGCTAAGATTCTAAATATCATAGAAAACTAAATTTATTTAGATTGGATCACTAGAACATTACTTTGGGGGTCCTTAGATATCAAGTGGGAAAACAGAAAATTGCCACCAGTGCATGCTGCCACACACTGGGCCCACTGTGTGGCTGAACTCACATCACAGAAATTATAACACCTTCTCTACCATTCCTATAGTGCTACTTGCCTCAATATTTTTGGTACTATTTACCCTGTAGCTCTGGTTCTATACAAGATATAAACAAAATTCCAAAAGATTTAAAAACATCTCAATGGCCTCAATCAAATGCAGTCACAGGGATCTTTCTGTATTCATTTTAATTTTTTTGTTGAAGTGCCTAACCGTACTGCTGCTGCTGTCACTGGTATTTTTGCCATGGTTTAGACTGAATTTTGGAGATTGACTACTAACCTTCCACGCCCAAGTTGTAATAGAGGTAGGGAATGCTATCTTTTAGAATCAGCATGGTCAGCAAACAATCTCTGGACTGGAGTTAGCTTAGTCTACCTTAGAAATCTAAACTCTATGTACCGCCGTGAGTTTTATAGAGAATCTAGTTTCCTGGTGGGTGAGCCCTCTGCGTATATTCAATATTGTCCAAGAACGCACATTTTGATTTTCGGCAACTAATACTTGGAATTTCTTAAAACTTTCAAGTTCCCTGAATAGGCTGATTTGTTGACTACAAAATCGGATGGCTTATAATCATTTTTAGAGTAGATTTACTGCACACATCTCTTGTCATTCTGCCACCTCCCCAGCTGAGTGGGAATCTGGTGAAGGTATAAATAGACTTGAAAGTAGGTTGGAATTAGCTGCTTTTATCCCTCCTCCCTAGACTAGAGAGTTCTTCACCCACTAGACTAGTAAACATCCGGTTTTCTAAACTCTCACGTCGGCCACAGAGATGAGAGTTTAGATTTCTAAGCTAGAGTCCCTGGACTGTGTGACTCAAACTAGCTTAGTAGCTACTCACAGTCACAGTGACATCCCCTTGTATCATAATCATGTATGTAATTTTATGGGCCGAGTCGCAATTTGCCAGGTTGGTAGTGGGGGGCTTGTTGGGGTGAGGCCCGGGGGTGGGTCAATTTGAAAAAGAGCTCCTTTGTGGGGGGAGGGACCCAATAAAGTTTTAAAGGGCAGCTCGCACGGCTAAGCCTAAGGGAGTGGTCAATTTTTAACAACCGGGGGGCGTCGGTGAAATTACACGCGTGTGCGGTGAAATTTTTTCCGTTCCCCCCTCCGAAGGGTCTGAAATTTTTCAAAGACATCGCGTTAGCAAGTCATGTGACTACCCCCTAGTCCAAATTTTCCGCTTGTTGCCGCGAATTTGTTAACGGTCTTTTGGCAGGTACGGTACCCATGTTGAAAATTGCCATGCTACCCCCCTTTAAGCCCCCCCCACCCAATAATATATGGTGGGTTTGTGCACGAATGCACGAAAAGAATTTCGCGCCCCTTCTCTCAAGCATTAAAGGGGCCCTGGCATGGTAATGCATGCCAGCATTAAAAAGTCACGTGACCACTCCTCGACCAATCAGGGCGCCACATTTTTTTCCGCTGGTTCCTGCGATTTTATGATCACTCCTTGAATCAGTACCCATGTTGTTAGTTTGCGGTGCCAGCCCCCCTTTAAAATGCCCCCTCCCCCAAGGGTCCGGAAATCATGTGTGAAAACTACCTTTGAAACTATACAGTACCGGGTACTGAAGTATAAACTCGGGCAGGCTTTCTTTCCTACAATTTAGCCTACCAGGTACCATGGACCCACAGAGTATATTGTGTAGGTCTATGCTGGTAGCGGGTATTGAAATTGACATGCAACATGAAGACTGTCCCATCCAGAGCAGATATCTGATCACTTCCTTAATTACTAAAGGTGGTCATTGTTTTTCCAGATTCAGAAAATGGCGCTACAAGTTCCCACCGTTCCACGCACAGCCCAGCAGCAGCAGAATGTATTGCTGAATGGCTTGGTGGACATGTACCGACATCAAGTCCTCACCGACTGTACGCTGGTAGTAGACAGCCGCAAACTCCCCTGTCACCGTCTGGTGCTCGCCGCCAGCAGTCCCTACTTCAGGTACAGTATATCACCATAAATTCTCTCGTATAAGCCGCACCCCTGACTTTAGAGTCACTTGAAAATTGTAGTTTTGGTATTGTTCTTTAGTGCGAAATGCAGTGGCCCTCCTATAAGCCGCACCCGTTCTTTTGGCTGATCCTATAAGCTGAATTTTTATTTGGGTTCTTGTACTAGCAGTGGCTGATATGAGAGAATTTACGGTACTACAGCAGGCCGTATTAAATACCCCATGTACGAGGTACATCTTAAAGGGGGCCTAGCACAGCTAAGACGTACTCGCTTTAGCAAGTCACATGACCACCCCTGGACCAATCAGGTCGTCGCAAAATTTTTGCTGGGTCCCGTGGATTTGTCCAGGTTCTTTTGGAAAGTACCCATGTTGAAATTCCCTGTTCTAGCCCCCCTTTAAAGACCCTTAGCAGCTTGTCCCATGGGCGCCGCCATTGCTGGAGCTTATTACCAGCGACTTCTACTGATAACACCTATCAGATAGGTACCAGTTGGCCCCCGACAGGGCCGCAGTGAATAGTTGGATGGACCCTAGGAGCACCCAGGGAGGAAACAGTATACATTATAAATTCGTGGTGCACCTTATAAGTGAGGGATTTTTTCTGAAATTTCCTCAAGGCTTCCATCCTCAGGTAGAATGATGTTAGGGGGCGTGGGGAGCGTTAGGCTATCCATAGGTTTTGAACTTTGAAAATCCATTGACCAAAACCGTAGTCATTTATTTATTTTTTTCCAACGTATCCATTATGTCAAGGTTCGTCTTATATGGGGTATGAGCCTTATGCAAGGGATATCATCATCATGGTAAGAAAATTATAAATGGCACAAGTGGTTCCAATCCCAATCCCTTAGAGAAGATCATATCTCTAAAACCCCATGTATTAGCCACACCCTGAGATCAGGGTGATCCTAAAAGCTGCACCAAGGGTCAGAAATGGTCTATGAGATGTGGCTTATACTTGGGGTTTTACAGCAGGTATCTATTCTAATGGCCTGTTTAATGAAATAGCTCAGTCACCTTGGAGAGTTTTATTTGTATACTTGAACTTACCCATTTTGACCGGGGCTCTCATTCCGTTTTCAGGGCCATGTTCACAACAAATCTCAGTGAGGTGAATCAGGAGGAGGTAGAAATACATGACGTGGAACCTGAGGCCATGGCGCAAATACTCGACTACCTCTACACATCGAGCATCAACATCACAAACGACAACGTACAGAGTATATTCACAGCTGCGAGTCTATTTGAGGTCCTTGACCTCTGTGGGTTGTGTTCATCTTATATGGCTCAAGAACTATGTGTCGCAAATTGCGTCACAGTGTATCAGTTTGCTTCCTTTCACAACTGCCCCGCCTTAAAGAATGCAAGTCGTGCCTTTGTTGTTAACCATTTCGATGGAGTCGTTGACTCTGATGACCTGCTCACTCTATCTGCGGATGACCTTGCAGAGCTCATTAGGGACGATAACTTGAATATTGGACAGGAGGAGCGAGTCTTCGACTGTCTGGTCAGATGGACTGAACATGCCATCGATAACAGGAAAAAACACTTTGCCAAATTGTTCAAGTTGGTGAGATTTGCTTTGGTATCAGATGCGTTCTTATCAGACAAGGTGCTTAGTTATGAGTTGGTATCAAGTAATAGTTACTGCGGGAGTGTGCTTAGTATGGTTAAACTGTACAAAGTCATGCAGGACCAAACTAACACGTCCGAAATGATGGAGGAGATGGAAACTTGTGCTACCCCAAGACTCGGCATGTACAACCGGCCCATGATGGTCTTTGTCGGGGGTAGCCAAGAATTCAATCAGCGAGCTCTAACTTGCTTTGATCCAAGGACAAAGAAGAACTACTACGCAATACCCCTACATGTCAGCTTTGACTTTAAGTACCGTATCGATCACCATCGTATAACAGTCACTGATCATGGCCAGATTTACCTCGTTGGTGGGATTTTCTACGAGGACCATCATTTCGAGGAAGCTGGTTCAGCTCTCCATCAAGTCTTAGCTTTTGATTCCTACCACAAAGCTTGGATTGACTGTAAGTGCCTCCGCACTGCACGCTGTGCCCACTCACTGGTTCACCTTAATGGTCATCTTTATGCAATTGGTGGGAAATCGTCTTATCCGACCGGACCGCCACTGGACTCGGTTGAGTGTTATGATGTGGAGAATAATGAGTGGAATTTTGTAGAAGCTCTACCTATGGCTTTATGTCATCATGGCTCTGTGGTCTACAATGGGAAGATCTATATCATTGGCGGTGTGACGTCGGATGGCACGGCCAGTAACCGGGTGTTAGAATATGACCCCCTGCTCGACAATTGGACCAGCACCCGTCGCTCAATGCACACACCTCGGGCTGAGTTTGGTACTGCCTTACTGGATCATCATCTTTATGTTATTGGTAGGTAATAATACTGTATGCCTTGAATCTAATGGAAGTAGAAATGCTATTTTCGATGGTTTACCAGAAATTCCCGATTTTTGGTTAGAGATTTCTACATTCAGTCATAATGATTTACTGGAAAAATTGTGTCCAGAATCTGAGGTTTCCTAATTTTCTTGTCGGCCAGCAAGTGGTCTGTCTTAAACCTAAAGAGCTAAAATAATAATTTCAACTGAATCTAAGCATTTTGAATGAATAAAGGACTTTTGATTTATAAATAAAAGCCTTGTACGAGACTTACCTTGTGAGTGATATACCTAGATAAAATCTTTGTATTGTTCAGGATAACACATTTCTAGCTTGCAAGTTTATATAAATGATTAATATTATGGATCGTGATTATTTCCAGGGGGATGCAATGGTGATCATAAACTTTCAACAATGGAGATTTATGACCTTGAAGCGGACACTTGGAAATATGGCGAGGACTTTCCCGAGGAGCGAAAGTCCATGGCAACCGTTGTGTATGATGGGAGTATCTATGTATGTGGAGGAGTGCGAACAGTCATCTCTCGGATGAACCGAGCCCAGCGTCTAGTAGAGACGAAGGACCTATGGAAGCTTGACCTGAGAGAGCGCATGCCACTCTGGACCCGGGAGGTGAAACTTGTACAATACGCTAACGTACATGCCTGTGTGGTCACTGAGATTAACACTAAACGGGTTCATGAGAGCGAGTTTGTTAGTCGCTGAAATGTTAGGGTGTAATTTGAGATGATATAGCAGTTTGTTATGGGCTGTTCTCGTTATCAAGGCACGGCGTTGTAAGTGTTCAGGGATTTTCTTACAATTGTAATATCTGAGTTGTTATTTTCGAGGGGTCTTGGTAAATATTTCAACGATTTGGAGATTCTCTGAATACCAAACTTACATCTCTGGATCAGGACATGTCGTAGAAGTATGTGACCTTAAAAGGTAAATTAGCAGTGCTAGTAGAAAAAAAAAACTAACACTAAAAGAGTGGTCATTATTTATCAACAGGGGGTGGGTTTGAGGGGGGGCGTAAAATTTTCAGACCCCTCCCGAGGGGGGGGACTAAAAAGATTTTGACCCCTCTCGAGGGGGGGCTAAAAAAATTCACCCTTTTTTTAAGGAAAAAAGCCCGCATGCTACTATAGATCAAAGAGGGGCGCGAAAGCTCTCCGCCCCTCCGGTGCGGGGGGGCACAAAAAAAGTGAATGGGTGAAACACAAAATTTTCTCCCATATGGCCAATGGGTGAAACCCTCGTTTGTCTCGGTTGAGACAAGGATTTCTCCCTATCGTCATGCTATCAATTGAAAATCAATAGCCCTGCGGGGCAAAATTCTATTCCAAATTGGTTTATACCCTTCCTGCATCCAACCAATAGGGACAGTATCCTTAGTGTTGTTGTTTTCCCGAATTCTTTAAGACGAGAGGGAGGTTATCATGGTTCCTTTAAAAAAACTCATCGCTTTTTCAAACCATGATAACATCCCTCTCGTCTTATAGAACTCGGAAAAACAACAACCCTAAGGATACTGTCCCTATTGGTTGGATAAAGGGTTCCTTTCTCCCAATAAGGTTAGGGAGAAATCCTTGTCTCAACCGAGGAAAACGAGGGTTTCATCCATTAGCCATATGGGAAAAAACTTTGTGTTTCTCCTGTTCACTTTATAGGAGAAAGAATTATAAGAATGTGTGAAAATGCACTCAATCTCTTGTCAACTGCATTGCTGACATCGTTAGCTTTAATTTGATACCAAATATGCCCATACCTTTCTATTTTTACAATTTTTCTGACTAAAAATCTGAAAAAAAAGAAAATAATAAATAAATTCTGAAAACACAATTTTTTTATGCGCGCGGTGATGAGAAACCAGTTATTTTTTGGGAGTGGCCTAATGTCCACAGCAAATTCACTATCATATCATACCCGGTAGTCTAAAAATACAATCTGCCAAAATTAAATTGTGTTGAAATAAAATGTTTGTGATGATATCTCCCAGCTTTAACGCCATCATGTTGGATAGCGTAATATGCCCAGGTTTTGTTGTCACAATGCATCAAATCATTATCTTCATCTAATACTCATGTCCTTCATCAAAAGTACTACCCAGTACCTGGGTAGATACCAAAAAATGCCATGGTCTGTGAATTGCAAGCTTTTTTTTTTGGCGATCTATTGTACGATGTCAGGGTGAGCTTATCTTGAAGTTATTACACATAGAATATGTTATAGAAGATCACGGATTAAAATCTCACTTGTGTATGATGTTCCAAAAATCTGGATGAGGCTTAGAAGCACGAGATGACTAACAGATACCGTAATCTCCCGCGTAGAAGACGCTGTGCGCGTATAAGACGCACCCCAAATTCAGCACATGCATTTTCGCGTATAAGACACACATTTTAATGCTGATATTTGTAAGATGAGTACATTTCTATAGTAAAAGTACCCCTCGTATAAGACGCACCCCCAACTTGAGAGAAAGCTATAAGACTCCCCAGCATTTTGTTTGGCCTAGAGGACGCGTCTTATACGCGGGAGATTACGGTATATGAGATTTTACGGTAGAGGCGTTTACCATAGTGGCCCAATTAAGCGCCTGGGCACATTAATTTCAATACCTCTCTACCCCCGGCCCTTATTTGAGGCAGGTGCTTATTTGAATACTGTTTTCAGTGCTTAGGACTAGATTCAATACCCCTGAACCCCGACGCTTGTTCGAGACCAGCGTTTATTTGAGACTCCCGCACATACCAGGACCTAATTTATGCTGTATGATAGCTCTATTTATTATTATATAAGCTTTGTTACATGGATAGATCAAAACTATACTGGTAGCTTGGTATGAATATTTATTACCGGAGATCGAAATATATTGCGATGTATACATCAGAGGTGCTCTCTTCAGGTGCTGAGAACTTATTTAAGGACACAAATCTATAAGAACCAAATAGAAACTTGATCTCCGACTTTTTGAAGTGGGGTTGTATAGAACTGTTACTTTATTCAACTTTTCTGTATTGGCACAGTGTGAGCCTTTTGAATATGCTTTCATCAGAAATTGCATGTCTAATGTCTCAGCTAAAGGGATGTGCGCGTCTTGTACGCTAATCTGATGCCCCCTGCACCTTATAGAATCAGCTTTAAGTGTGGGTGCGCCTTATAGGCGGGCTACTACCGGGTATTACTATAACCATTCAAAAATCCCCAGCTGTGCCCTATAGTATTTCTTTTAGATCAGGGTGCGTCTTGTTTGCTGGGTGCACCTTATACATAGGGGATTCGTTTACAGGACTATACTTTACTGGTAGCAAACATTTGAGATTATATATTCTTTCTAAATCATCACGACTCGAGACTGAGAAAAGTTAGCGATGACACAAAGGGATTAGTTGATGAAATCTGTGATTATAAAATTGTATTGGGTTTAGTATTAAGTGTATTGGACTTAATATGTTTAATAGAGTGTGTGTTGTTTCCCCAGCCTATTGATTGTTACTTCCAGCATTCAACAGGGGGAGTTATGTGCGTCTTTTTGACAACCCTGCTGCCATGTCTCTTTATCCTGGTATACTAGAAACCCAAAACTGTTCAGTTACGTTTGTTAATTATAAACTGGAACACGTAATGTAACATAAACTTGTAAATGAAGATAAATAAACAGTTTTATATAAAAATCAAATTTATTCATGGAATGCATTCCTTTCGCCTAAGGCCGGTGATGTGACCTAAAGGAAAATCAAACGGTGATAGTCAGGATAATGTGACTCGAGTGTTTCAATCATTTATACCATCAACCGCTTTCATCGAATCTCACCCGCTAATTCAATGGGTCGAGAACAGGACTCCTATTGCACATTCCAATAACACACAATGGATTGGTTATTCTAGATAGACTTAACCCTTTAACGGTTACATATGGTTTTAATGCACTAGACCCTTTGGCGAATAACTTGCAGTGGCATTTTGTCATCCATCTGCCATCGTGCCAACTACCCAGGATTGATACACTTTGAGAATGCATGATGTAGAGTTGCCGCACCGGTCAGTTACTCGCCAATGGAGCATTATCATGGCGACAAAGTAATAGGAACTTGGATGAATTAAGTGGTCCTTAACGTGTTAACCAAGATGAGACATTTATAATATAACAACATCCAGGTATAATCAAAGACGCCAGCAGTCTGATTTACGGTGTCGTACATGTTCTAAGAATAGCACACGTGATGAACACTACTCAAAATGGTGCATATTGTATATCAGTGCACGACACGCTTTTATCTTATATCATTGGAAGGTCTACTCAGATTTTCTTTTAAGCATAATTCTAATGTCTAGCGAGGAAGTAGTTTTGTAAAGAATTACCAAAATATTCTTACATATCAAACCTAAAGGGAAGCCTAAGTTGTGGATGGCTAGATCTTAGCATGGGGGAATTCTTCGAGGAATAATTTACCACGGACTCCCGAGTATGACTGGCGGCTTATACACAATACCAAGACCTGCTTACACATGTGCAAGGCTACAAGTTTCTGTAATTTTCAACATTCGGGTGCTGCTTTTACACAGGAGTTTGCAATAAATCTTCATAACATTCTTAGACTTTAGGTGTAGGATAATGAATCCTACAGTAACAAGTTTGGTGATGTACTGATTTATTCAATTACATAGTACATGTAAAAACTGTGATTACAATAACTATCTATGATATGTCGTGACAATATCCTTCTGGATAATAACCCTTGTAGTTTATAACTACTTTGCGGTTCATACTCAGGGGTGTGAAATCTCCGCGGAAACGCGGTATTCCGCGGTTTTGATGCTCCCGGGGATCATTCCTGAGATCTGTGCAGCAAATCCACTAAGAAAATGAATTACCACTTATATGGGGGGGGGGGGGTCCTTAGAATTTTTTTCCAATGTATAGATCTATTATCATCCGAAATCAAATATTATAGCATCCCAGTGGTAGTTCTTAGCCTCTCTTTAGAAGAGCAGGTTGCATGTGTGCAATTGACTATTTGATTGCCCTTTATCTAACATAAAAATGTAAATTGGAAATCATTGCTAAGTAGCTTCAGAGGAAATGGATTATAGGATTTCACACCCCTGTTACTGCCATTATCGTTAACAAGACGGCCGATAACCTAAATTCTTCACGACTCAAGTTCTGCCAGAGAAATTCATGGATACAGATTCAACATGGATATACCTGTCCGCTTTATAATCTAAAGTAGGGCCCTAAAGTATTCAATTCCCAGTACAACCAGTTGAAATAAGCACATCCTTTGTTAACAGAATAACAATCCTTCTTTCTCCTTTAAACATTAAGTGTTTAAATTACTCTTGGTGACAATGAAAGAAATATATCTCAAATTTCATGACTTCAAACATACTATGTGATGTGGTCGTGCGACCATGTTTCATGAATTTTTCTGAAATGCGACATTCACACCATAATAACCGCTTTCGTCAACATTTTGTGGTCTTATACTACTGCATAATACAGGGTACAGTATCAACAATATTACAACACATACCCATTATGCAATTCTAAAAATCAATGGTTGGGAATTTACCATTTTTTTTTGTGTATTTGCAAATAACATAATACTCTCACATACCTGTAGCATGTTGGAAATCCAACAAACATGGCATTTCTATTTTGGTGATATCATAAATTTATTTATTTTTGGACGAAATGATTGATTACTCGCACTATGTTGATTGATACCATAAATTCTCGTGTACAAGCCGCAGCTTGTACCTCCATTTTTAAGACTCAAGTGTGGCTTATAGCTTCTCCAGCTTATACGTGGGAATTTTTGGTAGTCCTGATTATCTTATTTCAGTGGGCACCTATTTGGTGAAGACAAGTGAACAGTTCTGTGACTTGAAAGAACACTATCATATGTCCTTGCAATATACAATCACTGTGATAGATCTATACATACATATGCCAATGTATGGTTATGTCATGATTCTTGGTTTTGAAACAAAATAATTTCATATTAGTCATCTGAATAACCAATTATTTCTCAAAACTAGTGAGGTATTTTAACATAGCTTGGTTGCTCTTAATGGAAAAATAGCACAAACAGTATTACTTTTACTGGTATACAATATTTCACAATTTGCCAATTAATATTATTCTATGGCACTAGAAACGCTTCTCCTGGTTGTGTTATGTCCAACAAAGGTTTGCTTACAAGAGTAAGCAATTCCTTGTATTCAATTCTTCCAAATATTGACAGGATTACTGTGAAAGTTAACCACAGTGGTCTGATAGAGATAAAGTGTAAATAATCTACGAAGAATAAGATTCTGTCATGATTTGATCACAAGTTGGCTAATTTCCGTATGATGTCCCGGTTCACTGTCTTTGATCACAAATGGTTTTTGCATATCGCGGCGGAGGATTCCGCAGAAATGTCAATGCAATACCGATCTCACCCTAGACCCTGAATACCTATTACAACTCATCCTTTTGTAAAGAAGTAGCTGCATTCTCCTTAATAAACTTAATGATATCATCTTTTGTCCTTCCACCATCGTACTTCATTGGAGTGTCCTTTTTACCCGCGGGTGCGAAGTAGATGGTTGGGAATCCGGAGTGGTCGTAATTGGGAGGGGCGTCATTTACAGTGGCGTCCATCTTGGCGATGACAACATTTTTATCAGACTTGAAGTGCTTGGCAACTTCCTTGTAGATGGGGGCGAGAGACTTGCAGTGTCCGCACCATGGTGCATAGAGCTCGATCATCACGTCCTTCTTAGGATCGAGGACAATTTTCTCGAATGTCTTGCCAACGACGGTGATGACCGGACCCTTGTTCTTCTTGGGTACAGCCTGTGAGGCCAGCTTGGGCTTCAATTTACCTACAAATTTAACAAAATTGATATTAGGATGTCATTTTCAGTGTAATGCATACTTGTCATAAGACTAGGGATGTCATCGATATCCACAATATCGAAGTACCGCCATTATCAAAACAGTGAATATTGTATCGACATTACTCTTGTATCGATATATAATAATGTCACATGTAAAAAATAACAGTTTTGGCTCAATCCTCTGAAAATTGATAACATCAATATAGACATATTTGGTACCAAATTAAAGCTTACGGTGTCAGTAATGCAGTGAAATAGGGTTCGTCTTCATTCTCACAATTTCTAAGGAAATTAATCCTCAAGCAATGCTTTGTGATGACCCCCTCCCCCCCCCTGCAGTCTATGCTCCTAGATTCGTAGGCTCCAACAGTTTATGGGTGAAGAGGGAAGGATCTATACATGCAGGGTTCTCCCCACACTGCAATGACACCAGCGGTCCGCCGGCGTCATTTTTACTACCGCCGGTGTCAAATAACCCCAGAATCGCCGCCGGTGTCATTTTAGCTCTCTGTAGATGTTTAAATTTTGAAAATCCATCAATTAGAACCAAAGTTATGCCCCTTTTAGCACTTTTCCTGGGTCAAAACATGTAATTTCATGTGAAAAAGATGGAAAAATCTCCTAATATGAATATCTTAACCACCATATATCACTATAATGGGCATCAAACCCATTATTATTTTATTGAAAGTTTGCATAATGACTTTCGCACATCGTCTCGCTCGGTGTTTACGGTGTGATTTTTGAATCTGCCGAGAACCCTGACATGTACATGTATGTGATTGCTAGGGGCAAGATGGTGATTTAGTGATAAGGTGATTTCAATAAAGTTAGGTTAAAATGATATGGATTTTCTTTAGAGGAAAGAACAAAAGTAGTACCTTAGCCTAGAATTTCAGGCAGATTGATTGGGATGCATGGGTATAAGATATGCTGATTAGTTTCTGTTAGGCTCAGAATTCTGCCCACAGTACAACTACTTAATGAATTTTATCATATACCAAATGCTTGAGTACATCTTAGCTTCTATTGCTATGATTTCCCTCAGAATTTCAACAGGATTATATAATTTACATTATCTTAATATGAAAAACATAATGAACTCTGGGTGGGGGAATTTGGCATATCTTCTAACATTTGACTCTGATTCTGTTCACCCTTGACGCCAGCCCCCCCACACACACCCATATTTTGTATGCTTTAGCCCTATTTGAATAAGCCCCTACTGCGTTAAAAAATCGAGACAAAATCGGGATATCGAGACCAAAAATCGGGATAATCGGAATCAACAAAAATGGGATGTCAATGACATCCCTACATAAGATAAACTAAGCTCTTAAGTTATGATCACTTAGGGAGTGGTCATTAGTTATCAACGGGGAGAAGGGGAGGTGAGATTTGCATGCAAATGCGCAAAATTTTTTACACCTCCCTTGCGGTGGGTGTTAAAATTGTTTGTGCCCCCCCCCCCCCCCCAAACACACACACCGGTGGCACCAAAAATTCTCAAGCTCCTCTTTCATCTATAGTAGCGCATCGGCTTTTTTTTTGTCAAAACGGGCTAAATTTCTATAACCCCCCCCCCTCAAAACCACCAACCCCCCATTAATGACCACTCCCTTAGCAGTGGGCTTGTACTGTAGACCAACTGCTCTGAAGCCAACTGTATCTTTGTCCTTAATTTTGCGTGTAGTCTAAACAAGGATTTTCAACTAGAAGTATATAGAAGTTAGAATCAGCTGGTTAGAACATTACTACCGTAAAATCAAAATTAGGCTTATAGGATCAGCCAAAGGAAGGGGTGCGGCTTATAGGAGGGTATTTGGCACTATAGAGCAATACTAAAACTATGAGGGTTCGGCTTATATGAGAATTTACGGTACTGGCATATCACCTTTTTTCAGAGAATCGACCAAAAGTAGAAGTATGTGTACCTGCAGAGTATTTGTCGAGGAAGGACCTGATCTCATCTGAGTCAAACTCGTCAAACGTTGGCATGGGATAGCGCACATCTTTTTCTGCAAGCACACCAATGTTGATTTCTTCGCCTGATTCTTCAAAACCAAACTTCTTGAACATGTCTTCCATTTCTTCCTCATCAGCGATGGCGAACTTCAGGGTGGGGTAGTCCTTGGCAATGTCGGCCAACTTCAGACGCCAGTTCTGGGTCGCTGTAGGAAAAAGTAAATGAATCATATATATCTGATAATCATACTGAATAGAAGGTTTAACCTAAAGATGTAACTTACAAGACGGTGATTATAATATTTCTTTTTTCGCTATATCTTTAATACTGTCAGTTTGACTAATATTGTTGAGGTAATTTGCCGTGATTTATTTTGCTAAACTCTGAGGAGTATTAATTGATCGGACAAGTGATTGATTGATTGATTGACTGATTAAACACTTCTATATACAATTGCCTGTTATTTTGCTATATTGCTTTGAATTGATTTGACCATTTTCAGGATAGTATGATACTCAAAAGTATTACGTCCATTTATCCTTAAGATGCATCATGTTTTCCATTCCGGACTGAATGTAAACCTGACGCACAAATTCAGCCCTAAAGTTAAACTCTGTGCAGGTCATAGTGAAGGATGTATAAAAAATATCACCTACCCTGACGGTGATCAAAGCTGAAGTCGACGGTGTAGTACATGAGTACGAGGGGGCGCACAGACTGGTAGCGCTTCTGGGCGGTCTCCCTACTGTACAGACCCACCAGTGGGTTCTGCTTCTCTGCTAGGAATGCCTTGATATCTTCCGCTGTAGGATTAACCTAAAAACATGGCACAGGATGTTCGATACAAGTTATCGGTCACAGTAGACAAACCTTTAGTGAATATCTTCAACATATATCCTGGATCTGGGTCGTACTTTAATCATACTTTAAGTGAATTTTAGTTAATCCATGATGTAAACCAATTGAAGATAAATTTTACAAAGATTAGAATCTTATAACAGGTAAATGTTACACCTCCATGATCCTGAATATGTACTCTATCACATGACAGGTTTCACTTCATCTCATATTTAATGGTTTACATGTAATTTGATCTCAAAGTCAACAACATCTTCTCAAAAAGTGGTCACTTCCGGTCTTAAAAGTTTCGCCTGCCCCTACCCGTCTCTTAAAACTCGGCGTTCCGAGTTAATAATATTAATGTACAGTAATATCTGTGTTCATTTATCTATAAATGAGTTTTATATTTCACATGAATGAAATGATATGTACAAGAAGAATTTTAAGTTTCAATTATGAGTTCTTTAAGGAATAACATGAAACATGCTCCAAAAACAGTGAACACATATATAAAGCATATATACAAGCATGGTGAGTGACGATTCCAGTGGGAAAGCAATCAAATTATTTTGAATCCCACTTTCTATCCCCAATATTTCTTGGATGAAAAAAAAGTTGTCCATTATCTATTAAAGCTGACTGTTTTTTATGAATTTCCTAGTTGACCAAGATTATGGGAGAGAAGTACCATAATGCCAAATGGATGTCCAATTTATAAAAAAAGATTATCCAATTTCATCAACCTACCTTATCTAGCTTGTAGAACTTGGACTCGTGTTTAGTTTCATACCTAGAGGCTGCGACAACAACAAGGCCCTCACCATTGATGCCGTACTTGGTGGCGGAGGCTTTGTCAAATGTGTGGAAGAAGTTGTACTCCTCGCGCTGGTCATTAGCTGCAGACAACATGCGACATACAACATGTAAGTAACCCTCACACAACAGTCATATACATTTAGTACAGGGTGGTGTGGGGGTGGGGAGGGGGGCATGGGGTGCGCCTTATATGCGAGGATGGAGAACTACTCCGCCCTGTACCATCAGGAAACAGCAAAAGTTGGGGGTGCGCCTTCTAGGCGAGGATATTATACTGAGGAAGCGGATTGTCCAATGGGCGCGGCCATTGCTGGAGCTTGTTACCAGACTGTTCTACTGATAAGAGCTATCAGATGGGTACCTGCTGCCTCCCCCCCTGAGGCCCGCAGTTGTATAAGCCCACGTACAAGGCTAACTCAGAGAGGGCCGTTCTGCATAGAAGGCGCACCTACAGTTTCTGGATTGATACTTTGAAAACCCATGTGTATAAGGTGCACCCTGACTTAAAATTGGCAAAATATTGAGGCAGCCCCGGTAACCACCACGATTCTCCCTAGATAGAGTAATCCATTAAAACTAAAGCAAGTCCAAAAGGTGTGACGGTGCGGCGCTAACTCGAGGTATTATGTTAGTACTCACTAATTGAGGCCTGCTATGACATCGTAGTGTGTCATATGAGTTTGCATGTTGGTTTGAATGTCTGCTACACTATTCCATTGTGAAAAATTCTCGTGGGCGGTTTGGATCATCCTTGGGCAAAAGGCGCCAGAGAGGCCGGACTCAAAGCCACACTGATACACTAAACCATTGGAAGCTGCGAGTGTCTATCTCAGCACTATGATACAGTTATAGTAGAGTGTATTTAGGACATACAGAGCTTGAAACACGTGAAACAGTACGTTTTATGTACAGTACACTTTGGGTATTGGTGGTATTTACAAGAGGTCCTTCAGAACTGTATCCACTATGACTGTAGAGTCAATAGAGCGTATTTCTTAACTTTCCAAATGGAATTCTTTGGTCCTCATGAGATCAGAGAGGAAGGACTTTGTTCAATAAATGAGACAGATTACACCAGAACACATAACAACATTTGACACCATCGACAGTTCACCTTGGTGTATGTCACCCATTTCGGCTCGTGTGGTGACGAGAGAAGCACGGGGTTGACGAGAACTATAGACTCGTTTTCTACACCATACGACTCTCTCGCCTCAGCATTAAATGTGTGGACATAGGTGTAGGTAAAGGGCTCCTTCGCTGTAAATGCCAAAGTTCATAGCTAATATTTTTAATAAAACCATAGTGTTGTAGATTTTAATACAATAGTAGAGAATAGTCCTGTGAGACATGGCGTGGTGACTTGTAATCTTGTGTCTAGTTTCAGTTGGTGAGACAGATAGGGCATACTATCACCTGGGTTTTTGGTAGTATATAGCACAAATTCAACCTGAACTACCCACTGCAGCTAAGTACTAATAGTTTGTAGACTGTCCATTCTGCATGCACCTCACTCAGCTGCCACAGGGACCTGTCTTATTCAATGTTCAATGCCATAGTCAACAGGTGTATCATTATGAGTGTACACTGTCTCAGATTGCCAGGGGCCTGCTCTGCCTCCCCCCCCCCACACACACACCCAACCACTTGTAATAGTCTGTACCTCGTACGGGCCAGTGGTCAGCAAACCGGCCAGATCACTCCACCTCTCTGTAGAGAGGTGGAATCTTTCATCACCAATAGTAGATACATATTCTGAGATAGCATTATTTCAATGTAAACTAAAAATTTTACACAGAAAAGAATGTAGCAGTTCCACAAGGTGGCCTAACACTTCAACCTCCTCTGATTTACAAAAATGCACATATGGCAACACACACGTTAGCACTGATTTCTCCATAGAGATCTTTGACAGTGAATACTTTGTTCAAATACAGAAAATATGATCCAATTGTACCATAACCCACTGAGATAATTCTAAAACAAAGGCTACAGGGATGCATTTCTGAATCTTAAAATGCTCTAATGCTAATCTGCCATAGGGCTCCAAATGATGAAATGTCTTATCTGCGAATAAAATCAAAAGTATGAGATATATTCTGAAAATTCCTTCACTGATAAGTAAAGTACACGTGTACACTGTTGTTATTACATTAGAATAGTGAGCAGGAATAGTCCATAGCAGAGGAGCCACAAACAAAAATAGATTGCAAGGCCTCCCTATCCCTTACACCATGGCGACTGTGAACCATACACTAGTCTACTCATCTCACGAGTAGTACTCACTAGTCGCCGCGCTAATAATGATATTTGAAAAGTGGGAAATATTCCCAAAACTTCCTCTGGGCCTAGACACTTAATCAGATGATATGTCATTTTTCCTTTCTTGCATTGTGTTTCAGATGCAGCATGAATTGAATGATTTATCAGTTTCAAATCAATAGCCAAGAACTGGTTCATATAATTACAACCGGTTCATATAATTACAACCGGTTCATATATATGAGTACATTCTACAAGCAGTGAATTGGAGCATAATGCTGACCCTTCTGGAGTAACCCTACAGGGTCAGAATGATGCATGAATGTAACCCTGCTGATTTACTTGCCAGGGCTACATTCATGCATCAGGGTGAACCAATATGGTTGATTAACTCCTGAACCAAATTGGCCATAAAGCAAGACCCTTAAATAGTTGATTTAGAATATGTGCCCTTACCAGCATCGGTATAGGTAGAGTAGAGTTCGCTGCTATCATCCTTGAAGAACCCAATGACGGTAACATCCTCATCATTTAGTGACTTTTGTAGTTCTTTAAGCGTCTTAACTTCCTTGGTGCCATCCCCGCGCTGCTTCTCCATGTACTCCACGATACCTGATAAGTACATGGAGTGAGTGATTAATAGATGTTTAATGCCATTTCAACAACTAAGGCCATATTCATAGCGAGAACTGGCCATATTCATAGCGAGAACTAGTGAGTGAGTGAGCCATATTCATGGCGAGAACGACATTACACAATTTCACAAGGGAATGTGTCAGTGCCCGCGCATATGTGCACCACACACATCCTGAGGGGATAGGAAAGAGGAGATACAGACCCTTTTAAGTGGGCTAGGGAAGCCCCATAGCGAGAACTACATTACACAATTTCACAGAGGAATGTGTCGATGCCCATGCATATGTGCACCACACACATCTGAGGGGATAGGAAAGAGGAGATACAGACCCTTTTAAGTGGGCTAGGGAAGCCCCAATAAGTACATGGATATCGTATGACATTTATTTAGCAGGCGATAGATATTTTTGATATACTGGTATGCTGTAGTACCTCATGGAAAAGATGGGTATATGAGGCGTATCTGCATGGATAGCACCTTGCTGATGAGACGTTCATACTATAGAAAAGTACTGAAATAACCAAAATTTGGCCCCAATTGCCCCTCATAGGTTTGGCACGACTCAGGGTGTGCCATATACACGAGGTATCGTTTATATGCTAGGTACCATGGCAGCCTATTGAATTTGCTGCATAAGTTCCCATCCAAGATGTTATATTCTAATTGATTGTTGATTGATTTGTTTAATGTCCAAGCGCTGCGCTCTAACACGTCATGGGACTTGCTCCAGATGTTATTCGAAGAAAGAAAACTTGTATTGACATCAGGCAACCATCATGGTCTCAAACAATGGACTAAATTTGAATAATTTATAGTTGATTTGCTAAAGCTTGAAACACAGGACTCTCATCAACCAATACTACATAATTCAATTTCTTTCAAGTTAAGTTATGGAGTGCAATACATACCATACTGGTCTCGGCCTCCCTTGTACTCGTAAGCCTTGCCGTATCTGAACACCTTGAGGGTTGGGTATCCAGACACGTCATACTTAGTCCCCAGCGCTGACTCCACGGTGGCATCGACGGTGGCGAGGATGATCGGGGGATCGGATTTGGCCAGGTCCTTGGCGGCCTTCTCATATTCCGGGGCTAGCTTCTTGCAATGTCCGCACCTTTAAGTGATAAAATATTTTATTTCTAACTACATTTGCATATTCTTTCTACAGCAAACATAAAATTCTTCTGGTAAGAAAGCTCATCCATATAACACCAATCGTGTATAATAAGAGGTTCTCTTAAGAATCAAATTGTAAAATTCCTAAATGAGGAGAGAGACTACGCAGGTAGGGCAAGTAGGACTCATTAAACCACCTTCTAATGTTGAGAAAGGCCTCGATTTACCATTGGTATGATATCACTGATCCACGGAGATTTCACATCCCTAAATCTTTGTATTTTCTGATACATAAATTTTCAGTATGAGAAGAACATATTCTAGGTTTAGTATTCCGTGTTAGCAGGTCACCCATGGGCGCTGCCAATACTGCAGCTCGTTACCAGCGAGTTCTACTGATAACCTATCAGATGGGTACCAGCCAGCCCCCGAGAGGACCGCAGTGAATCATTGGGACCATCTCATTGGCTAATAAATAATCCTGCTAAGTCCGTATACCATCATGAATATACATACCAGGGGGCGAAGAATTCGACCAGCATGAGGGGTTCCTTGTTAACGACTTCATCAAACGTCTCGGCGGTAAGCACGACAGCGGCCGGTGGTGGAGGCTTGTAGTTAGGGTCAGCCTTCTCTACCATGTACTCCACGATACCTACAGGTAGAAATTGTATACAACACATGTACGTTAAAACCTTAGAACTGGATTTCGGGCCTGTATTAATATGTTAGATGTGAATATAAAACTGGGAATTTATCTCACGTAGAGACACCATTCCCTGACTGAGGCCACCCTTAGAAATATGTTCGTTTCCTGTCCAGAGGTCTGGTGGATTTTTTTTGTGAGAATAAGAAATTTTTTCTTGAGTTCTGAATTTTTTTTTTCCGTCCATCAGCATAAGAATCTAGGTTTCCAGTCACTAAATCTTATAATATAATGGCCCCACTTTATACGATGTTAATGACAAATAAAAATATTTTCCTAAAAAAGAAAAAAAAAAAAATCCCTCCCTCCCTCATGGGTCTGAAAAATCCCACCATCTGGACAGGAAATGGACATATTTTCAAGGGTGGCCTGCAAAAAAAAACAGGTTATCTTACGATTTTAGTACCCTTTCCAATGAAATCGCCATACATGTAATTCAATTAAATAATTTGAAATAAGGAATTCCTCGTTTAGTGGCATCCCTGCTTAATTTACATCTGTCTGCTTTACCCTCAACTCGGTTCTTAAATCAAGGCAAGAAATACACCTATTCAATTACCGTAAATTCCCTCATATAAGCCACAGCTTGTACGGGAACTCAGCCCAGGAGGGGGGGGGGGGGTTGAGGTTAGATCTGACCTACCCATATCGTCACCTACCTTATCTAGATATACCCAATATTTCCCCAACTATTCAAGCATTACAGGGAGGTCTGGGGGACCTAGGACCCCATAGCTTTTAGAAATTTGAAGATCCATTCATAAGGAAAGAAGTTGTACTATTTTGAAAATTTTAGAATTTTCCACAAACTCATGGGGCGGCTTATACAAGGTTGCAGCTTATACGAGGGAATTTACGGCAGTCGTGAAATTTTGTGATAATCTTGTCTAATGTTATCACATTCAATCTCACCTTCACTTTGCCGGGGTCCATCGTAGTCTTGCACGGTGCCATCAATGAAGTACTTCAACGTTGGATATCCACTTACACCATACCTGGGTGAGACAGAATAAATCGTATTGACAAATACATATGGCAAACTGACATAAATGCATTAATGAATTATGCCAGTTTGAAAATCTGGGATGCTGACTAGATAAAGTTTGATGAAATCATATTATTACTTTGCATAGCAGTCATTTTTAAATACATTACCCTTTAAGAGCCGCTGATGCATTAATGCGTCATGTCCATTGGTCATCATGATGCATAAATGCAGAGCTGGTGAGTGACTCACCGAGGCTGCACTCATCCGTCATGCCTACATGATTACAGTCAACCCTCACTTCCTCGACCCTTTGATTCCTCAGATCCCTCATTATCTCAGACAGAAAATCTGGAACTACCTCTATGTTTTCTATTATATCTGGACTTAACTCTTCAGATAATTTGCTTCCTCAGACATTTTCCTTGCATTTTCCATATCTGAGGAAGCAAGGGCATGGTGCTCCAATGAAGTGCTGGCAAGCAATTCCCCAGCACTTCATTGATGCATCATGGCAACCAATGGACCTGATGACCTCTTGCGGCACTTAAAGGGTTAACACATATGCAATAATACTGAAATTGACGTTAACTTACTTTGAGGCGAGGTCTTTTTGGATGGTGGCGTCGACCTTGCCGAGTGCTACTGGTGGGTCATTGGCCTTGAGCTTAGTAGCCGCTGCATCATATTCAGGTGCAAGACTCTTACAGTGGCCACACCTGTATAGGTGTTATAGAAACAGGTGATGAGTGTAGTGAGTGATCGATTCTTAATACCATTTCGACAACTGAGGTCATATTCATGGTGAGAAATATATAACACAATAATTGCGCAGATGAATGTGTCGGTGCACGCACATATGTGTGCCAAACACACAAAGGTGGGCAGGTAAGATTACATCAAAAGCCTTTTATGATGGGCTAAAGGCAGTTTGATTTAATTTTGTCAATAACAGACATGCAATAGTACATAGAATTGATGGCAAAATAATCATTTCTCTTATATATCATTTCTCTTTTCTTAAAATACAGTCAGTCATTATCTATCTTAACACAATGGACCCTCTTCTAGTCAGACATTGGGAGGTTTGTAAATAAATAAATATATATATATATATATATATATATATATATATATATATATATATATATATATATATATATTCCTCATTTGTCACTAATACACGTATAGGCTCACCATGGTGCATAGAACTCTACAAGGACAACTTTGTTGCTGTTTATGACACTGTCAAAGTTGCCCTCTGTGAGCACGAGGACATCGTTTTCTTCTTCTGGCACATCGACATCTTCGTCTCCGCCCTCAGCAGTCGTTAATTCAGGTTCTGCATCTGGATGAGATTAAAAGCAAAATCTTTACGTCACCATACTATGAAGTAGTCATACTATGTAGCACTATATACGGTAGGTAGAATAGCAACTACTGCCCCGTGCCAGGGCTTCCAACCTTTCTACTTTAAAAGTTCATTTTTTTAGTCCATTTTTATGGCCTGAAATACGAACTAATATGCCCACTATGCAAGCACCCTTTTCACCCATCTTGATTTTGAAGGGGGTGTAAACTTTCACTGACTCGGTAAAGATTTTACAGTCAACCCTTACTTCCCCTCGACCCTTTGATTCCTCAGATCCCTCATTATCTCAGACAGAAAATCTGGAACTACCTCTATGTTTTCTATTATATTTGGACTTAACTCTTCAGATAATTTGCTTCCTCAGATATTTTTCTTGCATTTTTCATATCCGAGGAAGCAAGGGCTGACTGAATACTTTCAGTCTCTTTAGTTTTAGCAAAACTAAACTGGGCCCAACTGTCAAAGAGGGGCGTGAAAATCTTCCATGCCTCGGGCTCGACTCTGGCAAGGGGGGGGGGGGGGGACAAAAACTTTTGTCAACCACTGTCGAGGGGGGAGGGGCATAAAAAGTTTTGGCGCATCCACGCATGAAAATTCACCATCCCTGCTGATCATCATTTATCAAGGGGGGGGGTGCGTTTGCCGGGGGGGCGTAAAAAATTCAGACCCCTCCTGACGGGGGGGGGGTAACAAATTTTGACCCCTCTTGAAGGGGGGTGTAAACCCTCTTTTTAGGGTCATTTTTAACGGGGAAGTGGGTGGTGAAATTCTGCGTGTGCGTAGACCTGCCAACTGGTCCCTAGCCTAGGCATATGATGTTAGGACAAAGTGACAATTTTTCCGTCTAACCTCCCCCCCCCCCAAACCAAAGGGTCTGGAAGTTTTCCATCTCCGTTTTATTCTTTAGTGGCACACGAGCTTTTTTGCTCAAAGGGGGCGACAATTTTTTTTGTCCCTCCCCCAATAGAATGGGTCTGAAATTTGTTTGTCCCTTCAAATGCCAGCCCCCCCCCCCCCCCCTGTTGAGTGTTGTTAAAAAATGACCACTCACTTAGCCAAAAAGCCTGCGCGCTACTATGGATTAGGGGCGCGAAAATTCTCCACGCCTCTGCAAAATAATAATTGACTGGATCTCGAGGGGCGACAAGTCTGGCAAGCTACTGCAGGACACTGTACCGGGTACCGTAGCCCGGTGTAGACTGTAGGGTCCAGGGCAAAAGGCTTGAATTGAAAAGCTGACCTGCTGGTCCAGTCGGCGAGTCGCCGGCCGGCGAACACTGTTTACAGCTAAAATATGACGTTTTATGCCGTGTCACTTTAATCTAACTCACCTTCAACCTCCTTAGCGTCCACAGCCTCCTCGTCGCAGTAAACGAACGAGGCACCGACTAGGAAAATGGTAAAAATTACGAGGATTTTTACAGACTTCATTTTCACGTCTAAGACTTAGACAGTTCCCGACTTGTAGGGCTTGTAGGTCGAGGTGCCTAACAACACAGCATGACACAGGCACTATTCATCCGCCATGGGATAATACATCGTCCAAAATATAAAGTCAAATGGTATTTTACTCTTTTTACTTATTGTTTCTGAATACAAATATTGAGTAATACATCAATAATTAATCAAATTTGTGATAACAATGACAGAATTGTTTTCTATAGGGAAGCGTAGGAAGTGAAGCGGTGCCAGTTGTCACCAATGAGAGGCTGCCATGTTCGTGTGTGGAGGGACTACTTTCAGGTCAGGCCGTAATGTAAACACACGTGGCGCATGGATGACGATCCACGCCCAGAGCGTTCTGCTACGTTGCTTTTTGCACAATTATTGAACATGTATCACATGTATGAAGTAGATGTACGTATGCAATGATACGTGATGTGTGTGCTCCATGTATCGAGTATTATATCGTGACGAATTAGCTGTAGTTGACTCCAGATTTTGAGAATCGGTTGTTTAGCAGCCTGGTTTAGCAGACGATTTCTTAGTGCCTCTATGAACCACCAGAAGACAGTACTGTTTGTTATTTTGATTGATTGCTGGATTTTTATTCCATTTCTAGTTCATTCTCATGCTCGCGCAGAAAATTTGTAGGGTAGATCTATTTTGCTAAGAAGTAGAGCTAACAAGGTTATTTATTACCCCTTCACTCCGCAACGTTGCTCTTCATAACGTACATTTTGGGTTCAGACACTCACAGACATCATCTACAAAAGCTATTTGGCAGCGGTGGGATTCGAACCCACGCCTCAGAGAGACTGGTGCCTAAAACCAGCGCCTTAGACCACTCGGCCACGCTACCGATGCATCTTCCGGTCTGAAAAGGTTATTAGTATCGAACAGCGCAGAGGTGGATGGACCCTAGCATAGACGTGGGGCATTCATAATTTATGGCAGGGGTGGGGGTGAGGAAATTAGGGGGGGGGGGGCATTTATTTTCAGGGTATTCTTAGGGGGGTCCTTTTATTTTCAACCTATTCTTAGGGGGGGCATTTATTTTCAGGGTATTCTTAGGGGGGGGGGGCTTTTATTTTGGGGGTATTTATTTCTACCTGCCAAAAAAGGGAGGCATGTCGCCTTGTCGGCCTCAAACATCAAAAGAGTGATTCTTTTTAACTAAGGGACGGCAATATTTTCTCGACCCTGTGAATTTGTTTTTTCACACCTGCGTGAGAACATACAGTACACTTGTTAAAAATGATCACTCCCTTATTGTACAGGGAATCAAGTTATACTATTCTATACTATATTACTGTTAAAGGATACTATAGAGATGCAGCAGGTGTACATTGGGATCGCTCCTTAGGTCTCTCGTTAGCGGGCATGTGATGAAGGAGACAGCCAAGAGGGCACTCTAGAGCAGAACTAAATGAACTATGATGAGAGAGATATATTTACATCCACTGTTTACATATATTCCAGGGGAAATCTTACCCTACCATGCTGGTAGGCATGCAGAGATCTCAGAAAGGCCTTAAGAAGGCTTTTATTGCACGAAAGCATTACCACCTTTTGGGTTTTGGCTACATAGTACATGGCACCAATTGTATAAATAAATTAAGAGTCATCTTGTGAAATCTCAGTCGAACCTTTTGGTTATTGATTCAAAAGTATCAATACCTATACAATTGCATAAATAAAATGGTCTGGTCAATCACTTTATGCAAGTAAACAAGTAACACATCATGAATCTTGGGAAAACTGTATTTCAAACAAATCAGGACAATGTCCAAACAGAGCATTAATTGTCCCATATGACACATAGATGTTTTCCTGAAGGTAGTCCATGGCTTTAGATATTTCCTTGCTTGTCATGTCTCTGAGCATTGATGGCTTAATAGCACTATCACAAATCAGGTCGTCGTCACTGTCAAATTCTTCTCCTGTCATCACCTCCATGGTGAGAGGGAAAACGAAAAACGTTTGACAGCGGTGGGATTCGAACCCACGCCTCCGAAGAGACTGGTGCCTTAAACCAGCGCCTTAGACCGCTCGGCCACGCTATCGACTGATGATGAAGGCTCAAAAATTAAAACAGTACCCATGGTGGTTCTGTTTCATTGATGGAAGTATGTCCCCCAGACACCCACGCCTATTTTATCTCTGATAGTTTTTTAATTATCACCTTGAATTATTCTTTTCAATGGTTTCAATTGTCCGAATATAATTATAGGCCCTAGGCCCACCTGCTATTAGTCAAACACTATGCCTCTATTTGGTTTTTGAAAAGGTGTCCTTGTCTTGAAATTTAATTGGCGAAATTTGAACGACAAATTTTTGTTATCACTGTTTGTTTATTCTCTCTCTTCAGTATATGGAAGAATGCACATTTGAGATAATTTCTGATTCAGATAATTGCCCCCCCCCCCTCCCTAAGCGCTTCCCCCTCCCTAAGCGCCCCTTCCTGATAAACGCCACCCCCTCCCTCCCGGGGGGGGGGGAGCATTCTCTATGTAAGATATACACATATGTGCGGCTGGCAAGGGTACTTTTTCAAGGAAAAGTCCCTAGCAAGCCTCCTGTTTCAGCCACAAATGTCCCTAGCAAGGGTCTACTTTTCAGCAAAATCTCCCTAGCAAGGGTCAACTTTCAGCAAAATACCCCGATTTACGCAGGAAATTTCGAAATTTTCTTGGACATAAGCACAGTTTTCATGAAAATAGCATGAACCAAATTCAATTTTCTCCCCAATCAGTGTAAATTTAAGACATTTTGAAACAAATCTAGGATTATTGAGTCAAAAGTGCTCTAGCAAGGGTAGGCTTTCGAAGAAAAACCCCGCGAATGAGTGCCCTAGCAAGGGTAAGGGTTGTCGTGGGTTCAGCCACACACCTGTATCAAAAAAAAATTGAAGTGCCCCCCCCCCCGGGCCCTCCCTGATATTAGGTATATATAGGTTTAGCAACAATGACGTTCGTCTTCCATAGCTCATTTAACGCAGACGTACCAATGTTGTAGGGTATGCTGTACGTCTGCGTTTTATTGTTCATGCAGTGGGTGCTAAACCTCCCTATTAAAGCGCCCGCTCCCCTTTCTAAAGGGGCTTTTTGAAACTAGAAAAGGACTGAATTTTCACGATTTTAGAGTCAGTTAAACTCTTAACTACTAGAGAGCCATGAAATAATTTGGCGCTGGACAATCGCATGCTCACATTCGTTCGATTCTTCTACTAGGAATATATATCGGATAATATCTATCTACTCATTTCTTTGGGTTATAAATTATTAACTACCTATGCCTATAGGCCTATAACCACAGGAACAGTTCGATGCATGTTGGTTGACAGGTCTGGCCAAGTTCCACTTCCCATCCCAGCAAAATCGGGTCATAGTTCGTGATGATGTCTGTGTCATTTTATTATGGGTCATAACAAACTGTGTCAGGTTGGGTCATATCCATGTCAGCTCTCTCCCAGCAGGATCCATGTTGACCAGAAAGGACAAAGTGGGTCAGGTTGGGTCATCCTGTGTCAGATCTGTCTCAGGATGACCCATCTCTTAACAGTGGACAGGACAAAGTGGGTCAGGTTGGTTCAACCTCTGTCAGTTCTGTCCCACACCATAGCCGATCTTATAATAGGGAGGTTTAGCAACAACGACGTACGTCCCCCGTAGCTCATTTAACGCAGACATACCAGTGCTGTAGGTATGCTCTACATCTGCGTTTTATTGCTCACGAAGTTGGTGCTAAACCTCCCTAATAGTAGCTTCTTTTTTTTTATTATAAAAAATATACCAACCATTATCCCTAAAGCTAATCAAATGAATGTTTAGTGGATTAATCCCCAGAGCGTAATTTATTATGTCATACACGGCCGATGATATACGAACGAGCTCCTCGTGCATATAGTGCCACTATATGCACGAGGAAAAGGATGTCACAGGACAACATGATGCAGGGGTGGCCACAGGACAACATGAGGCAGGGGTGGTTACAGGACAACATGAGGCAGGGGTGGTCACAGGACAATGTGAGGAAAGGGTGGTCACAGGACAACATGAGGCAGGGGTGGTTACAGGACAAAGTGAGGAAAGGGTGGTCACAGGACAAGGTGAGGAAAGGCTGGTGACAGGACTGCACATGGAAAGGCTAGTCACAGGACTGCAAGGAAAATGGGTGGTTACAGGACAACTGGGGGGAAGGGGTGGTCACAGGACAACACAAGGAATTGTGTGTCCTGTAAACACCCTTCCTCGTTCTGTCCTGTAACCACCCTCACTATAGCTTGACCACCCTCTCATGTTACTGTCCTGTAACCACCCTTCCCTCATGCTGTCCTGTAACCACCCTCCCCCTTATGCAGTCCTGTAACCACCCTCCCCTCATGCAGTCCTGTAACCACCTTTTCCCTGTCCTGTCCTGTTACCACCCTCCCCTTCTGCTGTCCTGTGACCACCTTTTCCTTGTGCTGTCCTGTGACCACCCTTCCCTCGTGCTGTCCTGTGACCACCTTTCCCTTGTGCTGTCCTGTGACCACCTTTTCCTCGTGCTGTCCTGTTACCACCTTTTCCCTGTGCTGTCCTGTGACCACCCTTCCCTTGTGCTGTCCTGTGACGACCTTTCCCTCATGCTGTCCTGTGACCACCTTTTCCTTGTGCTGTCCTGTGACCACCCTCCCCTTGTGCTGTCCTGTGACCACCTTTTCCTCATGCGTATAGTGGCACTATACGCACGAGGCCCTCGTTCGTATATCGCTTCCCGCATTACACATACCTTAAACTGTCTCAGATGGAGGTATGATACGTTATATGAAATCAATAGGATAGGGTCGGTTTTTATCTTCATAATGTTGTAAAGTTGGCATTGATTCATTTGATTGAATGATTAATTTATTCAATAAAACGATTGCTAACATTTCATCATAGCCTAGAGCGGCTTTTTTTCTGGTAGAATTAAGGTGTAGATAGGTAATCAACTCTTTGAACCCACCTAGAACCATTTCTAACACATGGACCAAAAGAATAGGGAAGAGTCTTTCAAAACCGATTTTCTTACCTATTGCCATCTTACATTCTCATTACAATATCAACCCTAAACCTTACACCCTGTAAATGGGTACTTATAACTCAACACAGAAACTATTCTTTGGATATGTGGATGGAGACATCTCCCCCCCCCCCACCCTTTCTACCAGAGGATGCGGAGTTTTGCAAGTTTGTATCTAAGTGAACTGCATGTGATAGTCTGCATATTGGCGTGATCTATTTACCCCCCCATGCGCATTCTATTATCAGGCTAGAAAATCACAGACATCATCTTTAGTACATAGAAAATGCACCTGTCATATCCAAAGTTATGCCTGTTAAATATCTTAATGTGATCTTAAATGACAAAGATGACCTTTGCATACAAGAAATTGCAATTTCACCTCTGTTGATATGATCATTTCCTGGTGATGAAAATGGAAATGAAAATCCAAGTCAAGGGATTTCTGTTAGACCTTCACATATTCTGATATCTGTATTATGACCTAAGAAATGAAGTTTAATTCCAAGCTCATTTAACGTAGTCTGTGGAGCGAATTTTAGAGTGGGATCCATGACTGGTCTTTTGGGGGCATTGGTGCTTGTCCTCAGAGTGCCTAACTATAGACCTTTTTGTCACCCCTCCAAAAGCTATATTTTGATATAAATCCTGAACCCGATCATGCTTTTTCTCACCTGCGTATCAAACACCAATGTAAAAAAGGACAGCATCAAAAGGTCATAAATCCCAATAGGGGGTATCTAAGAGTTGTATCTCTCCAACAACTCGTGATGCTCTGAAAGGTTCCTTTGATCTTTTATGATTATCCCCATAATCATCTCAGTGTTTGGATTGGGAATGACAATGGTGAGAAATAGAGGTGACATAACACACCCTTTCTCCCTTTTCTGGACCCATTTGGTCCATTTAAGTCCTACTAGGGGGACAATGATGAGTGAAATTGCAAATGTCAGGTGCACTTTCCCTAAAGTGAGTACCGATCAAATAATAAAAGCTGTGAGTAGGGGGTGTTTAGCTAGAATCAACAATCTTTTGCCATCCATTTAAGATGGCATAAAAGTAATAACTGATGTGTTATAATGGAATCACGTTGTTTCTAATTTAACAGCTAGGTCCGTTTTTTTTAATATCATTGGCCAACATGCAGTCCTACTGTGTAATGTATATAGATGCCTTTGCTTTCTTGTTTCTTGTACAAATCTATAAGAACAATCAAGTGTTATGAAGAAACGTATAACCATTAAAACACAATAGCTCTGGAGCCCCAATACTTAATGTAAAAAGGACTGCATCTTAGCACATCTTAGTGCCGGGCATGCGAAGTAAAACTGAGTAATTGTAGGGAAGAGTTATGGATATTATTTATTAGATGTGATAGATTAATTCGGATAAAGGTAGTGACACGCAAGATTTGTTGGGGTTATTCTTCTTCTGATATTCCAGTAGGACTTACCAGTATGTGTGACCCCCACGGTATCAATATCATCGGAGCATAGCAGGGATTGTAAAGATAAAAGAATACTATATCCGTACTAGGATTGTCATGATTAATTCTATTTTGATCGAATCTCCAAATCCCTCACCCAGATCATTTTCTTTTTTTATTCAAATCTGTTCACAATACGGTATATATAATGTACCAAATAATTTAATCATTTATTTGATTGTGCTGATCTATATGAAGCAGTGAATATGCACAGTGGGCTTATCATAGCATTATTCCTATCTAACATTCACACATGAACAAAATTTACATAATACTTTCTAATTCAATTCTAAACAATCTTCTTGGAAATCAAACTCATCCTCATTACTGCAAATGTAATGGATAATACTTTCTTGGGATGTTTCTGTTGCAATCATAGGACTGTCTACAATATAGCACATTTTGATACACACAGATATTAAGAACTTTGTATATGGGATTCCTCGTTCACCAACCCTGCTGTTGATAAACAATGACCATTACCTAATTCTGTTGATAACTTCACATATAACATAATAACGTTGATTCCTACTAAATCATTTGAGCAGCTTAATCTGTACAACTCCCTGAATATTCATAATTCTCTATCACAGTATATAGCAGCTATAATCACCAAAATGTACAATGGGGAAACAATAACCTTGTGGGGGGAGGGAGCTCACTTGTCCGAGCAGGAACAATAGTCACATCAAAGAGTTAACATCTTTTTCGAGACAGTAGAAAACAATCATAGAGCACTAGCCATGCTCTGATGCCTTTTATGAGCAGTTAAAGAGAGTAGACACAATCTACTCAAACGACACCCGGTGGCAGAAAATGAAACTGCCTAATTTGACAATATTTGCTCATATTCCTAAACTTTATGACATAACCCATCTTTATCAACACTTTAAGTGTGATGCATTACCATCCCTGAAACAAGGAACGACATTTTACCACTTTGACATTAGTAAATCTGGTAAAAATTTGGTTCAGCAGAAATTCTTGTGAATTCTTGTGGATTTCACGAGTTTTTCACATTTTAGTGCCAGATGTACACGAGAAATTCATGTGAAATTCACATGAAATCACATGACTTTCATGTGACTGCTGAATTTCACGTGAATTGCTGCTCACAAATTCACATAAATTCACTTTATTTAATAACGTGAACTGCATCAAATTGTTTCAATATTCTGTTACCTAAGCATCAAACTAACATTCCTGAATTTTACTAAGAAAAATTGTTGGTCAATTTCGAGCTAGCTGGATTACTCCCTTTACCATGAAGAATTTAAACACTCATCATGAAGTATGACGTCATGAACTATCATGACGTAAAAACCCTTGGAGCGTCTGATGTGGCTTGTCTGCGGTCCTTGTCTGCTCCATTGTGACGTGACGTTGTGACATCCAGTGTTATAGCCGTGTACAAATTATGATGCCGTTGTGGTCTGAGTAGATGTTTTCAGGTCCGTTAATTCCAATGCTTTTCTCCTCTGCTAATGTCTGTGGTAGAAAACAATAATAATTGTATACATAGCCTAGTTCTATACAACAATCATATTATATCACATTGCGGCCCTTACCAAACTACTAGCTAAGTACTACTCCCATAGGCCTGGGCCACCCTTAAAAATATGTCCGTTTCCTGTCCAGAGGGTGGGATTTTTCAAACCCATGAGGGAGGGAGGGAAACAAAAAAAAATCAGAACTCAGGAAAACAATTTCCCATTCTCACCAAAAAAATCCACCAGGCCTCTGGACAGGAAACGGAAACATTTTTAAGGGTGGCCCTAGTCTTAATTCTTCTTGTGGCAAGTCGGGGGTTTCCGATCTAATAGGAAATCAATAGAGGGCGATTGCCTCATCTACTTCTCAGAATATTCCCTTTATAGTATGGTGATGCTGTGCTGGCAATGGACGCCTTTTTCGGATCCACACCCCTTTCCATTGTCTATATTTATCTCTGGTAGCATGCGTGAAAATGATTGAAGTACATAATTCTTTCTATGGAATTTTATTTTTTAACGGAAAAAAGAAAAAAAAAAATATGCGAAAAGCTGAATATTTGATTACATATCTATGCCAACCTTGAGTCCTTTCACATCACTGTTTTGTGATTCTTTGTCTGGCCACCAGGTGTCTCCACACTGTTCCCCTGAACAACTGCAGCAGCACTTACCGCCATACGAGAACACTAGTTTGGGGTCCAACGCAGGTTGGCCTCGCCTGAAACCTGTGCAATAGGTAGAAAAAGAAGAAGTCAGCTATGTTAGGGCAGTAAGGTCATGGACAGAAGGCCTATATCATATCAAAAGTATGGTACATAGAAACATGGAAAAGAATAGACAGTATTATCATTATTTTACTATTGATAACAAGTTTTGTATCAATCAACTGTTGGCAAGCAAGTAGAAATGATATCCCGGAGACTTCCTATGTTTATGAAGAACTGTAGTATTGTTGTATTTTTATTGTAGTATTGATGGGTTTAAAACAGACCTACCTGTAATGGCACTGACAAGGAGTCCCACAAGGATTGCTGTAAGAACCGACACAGTACCATACCACATGTAGGATATTCTATACAGCTCAAAAACTCCTGGTTCTGGCATACTGAAAGTGTAACAATGACACATAGGCCCAAGTTATAGTATAGTGAGTATCATCAGCAAAAGTTAAATTTGATATTTTTGCTGCCTGAGCAGCTTAACCAGTATCATCTGGCACTATGATACACATCTCCCTCTGCAGAGCTCCCATATACATGCCTTCGCTGTGTAGGAATATATAACATAAAGCATGTCATCTGCACTAGAATTACCTTTCTATTGTCCTTTCTGTGGTGACATACATTTCTGTAGAATTGACAGTTGTATTACTTGTGCAGTTGGCATAGTGTGGTGGTAGTCGAGTTGGGCTCACACCTATGGTAATGGCACCGATGTTAATCCAGTAGGTAAAGACGATACTGGTCAACAGCCCAACCCCGGCACCCTGGAGGATGATATTGAGTTTGGTTAGTCAGTACTAAGACTAGGTAGACCAAAAGGACACTCGAAACTCGCCACTATATCTGTAACAGTGCTAAAACTCCCAAGATTATGCATGCTGTAGACTGTCTCAAACAGATATATGGTGCATACTATTATATCAGGAGTGCAGGAGGGGTCTAAATGCATATAATAGTGTAGAATTTCATTTGATTCACCAAATCAAATCGCCTATTTCGATAGTGAAAAGATTCCTAACACTGACTTTTCTCTGTAACATGGCACAGTTTTTCTGGTAGGATTAAGGTGTAACTATCTAATTATTATAGACCACCCCCCTTAAAACCACCAATTTATAGATAGGCCAACCATTCATCGTCAACATATGAACTGCTACATAGCTATATGTATTGCCGGATTTTATCGCCGAGAGTGGTGTATTTGTAGTGATATTTGTCAAAATATTTATGTGCGTGAGACATTGGTAGTACGAAAGAACTATAGCATTGGTAGGTGATATGGGGTATTAGTGGTACATATATGCAGTAGGGGTCAGCACCTCCTTGCTCCTGATCAAAAGGAGAAAGGTAGTTCCCTGTATTTGGCCTGAGGATTTTTGGCAGGTATCGCTGGGCCATAAATCTATTTGAAAAGCGATAATAAATCATCCAAACAAGATAAGAATGAACAGATTGTAGATGTGGATTGCAATAGATATCATTTAACTCAAACTATTATTATGTTATATTCTCTAAATTCCTCAGAAATATGTTGTTCTATCTACTAAGACTTGTGTATAAGCAGGAGGGAGGGTCCCCAGGAGGGCTTTTCACAAAATGCTAATAAGAATCATTGTGAAATGCCCTTTCCTTAGTCTGCAGTGGCCATACAATATTGTAGCCATTTATAAAGGTTTGACAGAAACTTAATCTATAATATAACATTAGATTATAGAATGACTAGACATCAATATGATCTATATAACAAAAATCCTCATTTACAAGGGTTGAAAATAGCACCCAGGTTAACTCACCCATGAATTGGCACATGGAAAGAATATGGCTAAGGTAAATAACCCAAATAATGGGCCACCAGCAGTTCCTAAAATACTCAGCGCAATCTGGATGAGGAATGGGCCCAGATACGGTGAGATGTACGATAGGCCAATTGTGAGGAGACCAAAGAACAGGGCTACAAATGAAAGGAAAATTATCGGTTTATGATTGGAACTTGCAATAAGGGTTGAAATAATACGGTAATGAGCATGAAGCCATTGATGAACGCCTTGATTTTTGTGCAGAAGTACCTCGATCATTGCCCTAGAATGGCTTTGATTTTAATTAAAACGAAATGACATGTATTTTTGGAAACCAATTTTGCAAACAATTCATTTGGGATAATCCTGATGCTGTCGCATTGGGCATGAAGAAACCACCTCCCCATTATACATCTGTGAAATGCTCTATTTTTAGGTTCGTTTTGTTTTATAGGAGGGAGGGTCTATATACTAAAAGTATTACTTTTGAGTCGATACAAGACTAAAATAGGGCATGTGGGACCATGTCCCCATTGCTGGTCGACTGCTGAATTTAGGGAATGCTCTTTAACTATAGACTGATGTATTAGAGTAAGTCACTGTGGCTCACTTTGTGGCCATAGTAGTGTTTGTATACAGAATGGTCAGAGTTCATGCTGAGGAATTGACTTTCCAAGGAAACCTACAAGGTTACAAGTAGAGACCTAGTCTACACAAAGAAACGAGACTCGATGAAAGAAAGAGACACAACGAGTAACCAAAAATGGGCGAGCGCCATGACACAAGCATTGCAGCATATTATTAAGCATTTCTAACTACTTTTTCAGTGACTTTAGTTTATTTTTGAAGCTTCAGAGGTTGTATCCATCTACTTTTTTCAAAGTTTTCGTATCTCTTTTTTGAGGATAAACCCCCAGGTGACTAAACATGATTTTCTTCCATATCCAAGGACAAAAAAAAGAAATATTTTGAGAAATGGTTATTTATTGAATTCACTTATTTAATAAACACAGGGATATCTGTCGTTACCATACAAACTCCTTACACTTTATAGATTGGGGAGAATGGTGTGGCCTGGTCGCCGGGGTATAGAGAACTGAGGGCTGTTTGGTGTAAAGAATATGTGTCTTTTTTGGACATTTATAGATTTCAAACACCTTGTAGAATGTGGACGAACTGCTAGAAGGACACACCAAGAGTTTTCAGAATGACTCTACTTTTAGATGACCATAGGAAGGAGCAGTCTTGGTTTAGCTAAATCCGCCATTTAATATGCCTACCTAGACCTTTAGCAATCCAGGTAGTGATAATTTCTGACATTTCCTTCAGGTTATGATGGAGGTACAAGGGCCGGATAATGTCGTCAGTGAAGACTGCAGCCAGTGCCTGAACAGCCGAGGACACTGTGCTGTTAATGTAACCAAATGTTTGACAAAGAAATTGTTATCAACTTAATTTAACTTATTGGTAAAAAGAAAGTATAAACAAAATTCATTTTCAATGATCTGCTGAGGGTATATATTAGGTCTATTACAATTATTAGGAAAGGGCCTATGATACATAATTGAGAGAACATTGTATTCTCACGAGAATGGCATCTCAAATTTTAATGGTGTCACACATTTGGACTGCATATATCACAATGCACCTTTTCGAGGTATCTAGTATGGCAGTAGTCTTGGTCAAAATCCCTCATGACCCCCTCTAATCTGGATCTTACCAGTACCCACACTGTTACAATTTAACTACTGACCACCCTTGAAGATAAGTCACAATGTGTGAAGAAATTTACTGATTTTTGACCAACTATAAGGCATACCTGAGGGATGCAGCAAACACACTGGCAGTAAAGAGACCAGGAAGACCGTGAAAGTGTCCCAGCACCTCCATCATGAACATAGGTACCACCTGAAGGAGATGCAAAACAACCAGGCTATTATACTGTGGTCTGTGAAGAATGGTAAAGCATTATACATTGTACATGTATTCATACAATAATTGTGTCTTCAGCCAAGAGAAGAACAGTAGACAATACAATTCTTGCTTCTGCTATACAAGATAGTAAAAGAATAGTGATTTTCAAACAGTCAGCTTTATTGTCTGTGGAAGGCATAAATAATTATCAAAAGTTATTTGATATATCATAAATGGACTGCACAATACACGGTAATCCCTTGTTATTATCATACAACTTGTGGTAACATCAGAAAGCCATGCCTGTTGATTTTTGCTTAGTACCAAGCTCATTGGGTTAAGGCTGGTATATCCAAGATTTGGCTTAGTACAATTAGAAGTTTTAAACTCAGCTAATAATCAAAAAATAACATTTGATGGATAAAACATAGAATAATGCTTACCTACATAGAAGAAGCATAACCCAAGAATCCATTTCTGTGACTTAAGACTGGTTTAGTGAAAACACATCACACATAGTTTAAGCTTACCTCTTCAGCCCTTTTGCCCTGTGACACTGGGTCACAGTCGTAGTAAGCGTAAATGACGAGACCCAGAAGTCCACACAGGAAAAGACATACAATGCCCCCAGACAGAGCCAAGTAGATGGAACTGTAGGGATAAAAGATAAAAAGTACAATAAATAGAGTACAAAACGTAAATAGGTCTTTCCAACGATTTTACAAGGTGGAGAGTTATGCATCGACTCTCCATGATGTAATTGCAATCAACATGAGTTTTTGGTGTGGCTCAAAGTGGGCTGGCCACTTTCCATCTGCGTCCACAGTTGCAAGGAGACAAAACATATTCCTATTCATAAAAAATAGAAGGCCAAAATAATAATAGTAGAATCCGGTAAAAGTAAAAGGGTAATTCTTGCATATATCTCCTCGGTCATATAATGCTTTAGCTTTCTGTTAGCTGCACCTTTTAACTGTTAGGTGTGACTTACATCTGTGCTTCCTTGACAGTTCTTACAGAGAGGTACCTCTGTATGACGATCTGGTTCCCTGCTATCAGACTGAGGGTGTTAATGGTCACCCCTATAGACTGTGTCCACCAGGTGTGCCGCTCACGGGGGTCAGGGGAGATACTGAAAGGGGAGATATAAAAGAGATAACAATGTTAAATAATGTCTCATTGGTGTAAGAAGTTTTACTGCACCTTAAACAAAAGGTGCTGGAAAGGTGGATATCTATACATGTTTATAACCTTTCCTGTTCATCTGTAATACATGCATTCACACTTGCAAAGTGAGAGCAGTACATCTTGTTAGAAATGTGATAATTATTTTGCAAACATAGGTACATTTTTTTCTTTTAAGTCAGTATAAGTCACTTTCTGATACTTACTATGTGAAATCAATCCTCCCTCCCTCCATGTTTTTCTCCCACACATTGACTATTCCTCCAGTGTCTATGCTACCTTTGATAACCAGAGCTACCAGACCCAGGAGGATCACCAACATCTGGAAGGTATCTGTCCAGATCACTGCCTTCATACCTCCCTGTGGGGCAAAGATGGATACAACTCTGATTTATAATTGAATTAAATAATAGAAATGTTACATTTTGTCTTGTTGTGCTGAAAAAAGAAATGGGGGTCAGGTAGGCTCTATCCTGAGTTTGGCATTGCCTTGTTGTGCAAGATAATCAATTTCAGAGCTTAGATTCCTCTCCCAATTATCAGAGGTGCCCCTTTGATGGCACAGTTGAATAAATAGGTATCTATATATGAATTCTTTGCAACATAAAGTAGGATGTGTGGATACAGGAAAACCTGCAATAGTTCTCTGCTATCAGTTGTTGTTTTTTTTTTTTTTTCACATAGTCTTTTTATGTCTAACTATAAGGAAGATATATAAGTTACTATCACCATACCAGTGCTGTGTATAAAGTACATATGACACCAATCCCAAAGATTGTGATCCACATTGACAGGCCTGTAACTGAACGATAAACAGAATATTTCAAACATGAATTGTGTCTGTAAAATAGAACGGAAAAGTGACACAATTTATGCCAATACAAAAGGAGGTAAGCGCAAGAGAGGTGGTGGGGTGTATAGATATATATGCATTGCAATATATCAAATACCAACCAGGATGTATGCCCTGGGGCCTGTTTTTCCCTATCTTACGGACAGATAAGGACGTCCGTATGTCACATATGGACCCCCATATGTTGGAAAATCAAATACGGCTAAGGGGGGTACCAGGTCGTATCCTAAAAGTGACATATGGATGTCCGTATGTAACATTCGGACATCCGTATGTGATATACGGACGTCCATATGTGACATATGGAGGTCCGTATGTGTCCGTATATAGTGTCCAAATCTGATATTATTTTGTATCATTTTAATACATTTTAACATAAGGAAAAACAGGGCCCAGGTAGGATAATTATACTTCTATGTGTACTGTAATGATCATGGTATGAGGGCTTTTTCAATATCACTTGTACAAGGAAAATATAAACATATAAATATCTGTTCTCTATATTGAAGATAAGGATGTTTTACTTTCTTTGGCTGTAGATGATATAGAAGTGTTGATCGGGGCAATGTACATAAAAAGTCATTGACACATACCTGTGGAAAATGCAACTGCAGGCGCATATAGGACTACTGCCATGTAAAATATCTACCCAAAAAGAAGTGCAGATCCACATTACCACAAAACATTAGCCATAGCTTCCTATCCAATGTGTTTAGTCTTTAAAAATGTTTAGACTTCAACATGATTAAAAATGTAAGCACCTTTTTTGCGGTGTACTACAACCATGACATGGTATTTATAACACTAATGTTATACAGTGTACTAAAAACGTGTCATTCTAAGAGTAAATCAATAAGACTTTATACATGCTATAGATGTCCTTTTTTTCTTTGAGTGGTTTGGTAAAACCTGATCAATGGACACTTCTCAATGGGACAGTTGACATGAAATTCATCTGAATATTAAGAAAAATACATACCATCATGAGAATGAATGTGATAGATGCCAGTATCCGCACTGCTTTATTAAATCGTGTCTCCAAATACTGTAATACGCGACCAAGATAATACTTTTAGATAACAAGCCAATATGTATAATTTTATGAGCCATCTTAATTGTACATGATTAAGTTTTTCTATTACATATCTTGAAAGATTGATTCAAAAAGTTGATTTTAATTAATTGCAGAAAGTGAAGAAAGTCAATCATCTCAGAGCAATTGAATAACTAGAATAGATGAATACATTTGAAATAGAGTTCCAGGCCGTTCTGGTGTGCCCACACAATATATTTCTATAAATAAAAAGTATTTCCAGTAATCAGTCATACTTACCCCATAAACACTAGTCAGGCCCATATTGTGAAACACTGGCACATAGAGCTGTGCTCCAATCACAGCACTGCCCAGGTAGCCTGTAAAACACGCCAGGAACATGGTCCCATTCAGCAAGATCTCAGAAGGAAGCCCAATGATGAAGATGGCCGACAGGAAGGAAGCCAACATGCTCATGGCGACAGGAAGGACTTGGGCGTTCCTGCCTGCCAATAGGAAGTCAGCGCTGGAGGTGGCTTTCTTTCTCCGAGCATCAAAGGCGAAGTAGACTCCAATAAGTAGGGAGACTACAAGAGAGGCAGAGAATACCAGGTAGTCGGCCCAGTGGAAGGTCTTCTTGTTCTCCTCCATGATTGTGGTTTACTTCCTATAGTGATTTTTCTGGTTTTGGATGCACCACCTGCATTGTAGTAGAGGAACAGTTAAGGACTCGTCAAGTTGGGATCAGCTAAAAGTAAAGGAAAACTCTGGACAAACTAGGCAAGATCCCTTTAGCCTAATAAATTCATCTTATAAAGATAAAATGTCAAGATGAAGTTAATCACCTTTGCAGAATGACTTAACCTTTTCCCCAATAGATATGTTTCTATTATCTGGTCCCAATAAACTAGATTGGGCAGCTCTAAGATCAATTTTAACTGGAGGTGTCAAACAATCGCGCCTGATGAGACACCACACATGTATATATAAACCGCTAAAAATATTGTATGTCAAGACTCCGCAACATTGATTCTGCCAGAAAGGTAATGAGAATGCCTCATTCTGTCTGTAATAAATACCTGCTAGGAGAATGCCTCTGTGTGTTGCAATACACCATGGGAACGCCTGATCAGATTGCTGCAATCCTATCATTAACAGGTTGAGCTGTCATGGTGAGCATCAGTGGATGCAACAGTCAAAATCTGACACTTTGTGGTAGCACTAGCAAGGAGACAGTCACAAAACCTTTTTTTACTGGAGAGTGCTTTAAATGTGTCTCTCGTAAAGTTTAGCTTCCCTCTTACTGATGATGAAGAAGGGAAAGGTCTTCATCATATGAGCCTGATTTGTAGAGGATAGAGATTCTACCTTTTTCCACAAAGGTTGGCATGCATGCTCTGTACAAACCATTGTGGAAATTAGCTGAATGTTCTGTTGACTGCACATTGTTTGAAAGGTAATGTTATGATAATGGAATTCTCCTCTCATCTATATAGTACGGCATTCTATCCCCCAGATTTATACAGCCTGTAGTATAATTTATCAACTCAACATATGTACATGCAGTGGTCTGGTATAGTCCATACCAGATCATACCAGTTTACAGAGAGTTGGTATTGTGAGGTTTAGCCCCATCCCTGGATATTTGCTGAATAAATCAAGCGAAACCATAGGGCATAGGCATCAAGTACAATGCACGTATTTGTGTCTATAGAATTCTGCTAAATGGAGTCATATCGGGTCAATTATGAGTAACAGAATCGTCCCCACTATGACATATTCCCAGCACCCATTTGGCGCCCATACATCGAGCCTAAACGTTCTGTTCTTCCTAACTAATGAGGTCTGACTATTAGTGTCAGGTTTTGGCCACTTAGCACAATAATTTAGGGTTATATGTGCCAAATGTACTAGAATTACATTCACCTCGGGCTCCTATTATGCAGCTATATGCCATTTGAAGACCAATGTGCCCTTACGTTTTTTTTTTTTTCTGATTGCCAGCAATTTGGATATGATACTACAGTCAGACAAAAATCGATATCAACTGTCAGATCTTTTTTTAGGCTCAGAACAAAGCTCACGTTTTTGCAAGATATCTACCCATATGTTAGAAAAAATGCTAAAATATCAATTTTGTGAAATTTGATATTTTTGACACTATACCAATTGAAAAGACCATATCTAGGTTTCTACATGTGCAACGTCAGTACCACTTTGTTAGGATGGGTAGTCTGGAGGGTGTTGCCAAACGATTGGGTGTGTGTCAGACAGAATCCAGATGGTTTGATCTGCTCATCCTTGCGTTGCCAAAACGATATGCCTAGGAAGATTTGAAGAACATTAGCCATTCTTGCTGTTGCTTAAGCATGGTGTATACAACACCAGTATGCATCCCATGGCTGTGTGTATATTGCTGTCTTATTTTTTGTTGTTTTTTTTCTAAATTCTCTGGGGCAGCTCTTGACCTGAGGGGGTCAGATGTTGTAGCCCGAGTTGAACTGTTCAGTGAAACTGATAGTGTGAAGTTGTATAGGGGTGAGTTCTGGTAGTCAAATGAGCTATATCACATCGTCTATTGGTGCTCATGTTTGGTGTAACTGTAAACAATGTGGGCTGCAGTAAATGTAGTGACATGAGCCAGGGGTAGTCCAAGAATTAATCAGGAATAGACTGGCAGCCAATGCAGGAATCCCTGGTTATTTGTGCACCTTCTGGGAATGATGGGGGCGTGTTACAGCACACTGTTATGATTATTTCTTACTTCTCATCGAGACGAAGGAGGGGATGGGCTTAGTACTTTGTTTATAGGCATTTCCATGTTTAATCCAACCGATCACCTTATCCACTATGAAACCCAAGGGCACCTATCTGATTTGATAAACCAAAGTATCTCTATTATTCTTATTATTGCCATAATAAAAGCACATCTTCTTGTGCTTTAGCAAGTCGACTTTATGTGATTTTTTCAGCCTTAGGTGAAATTACATGTTAAGAAAAACTTATTTGTTATCACAAAGAAATCGATAACATATATATTATGATTATTGAATGCATACGATTGCACCCATTTGAAAATTAGGACAATCCCTTCAGTTTTGATTATTCATATTATGCTAATGGAATAGTAATATATAGAGAAATTGGGATGTACATTTTGCTGACAAAATCTCTAGGCAGGAAGGGTCGACTTATGGTGAATCTACCCTAACAATACTTATTGTCTCTGGATGGGTCCCACTCACTACACTCTCCTTATGCAGGGATTATGGGCCACTCTGGTGGTCCGTATCTTACCATTCCCTGGACCCAAGCCTTTATATCAATATTATATGCAGTAGATCTAGTTTACATTCATATATAGGAATCAAACAGGAACAACGGATATGGACCCTGTGTGTGTCTAATAATAGCCTCTGATAGACATATAGTTAAAGTTCACGGATGCATTTCACAGTGTAAAGAGCTTTAGGTAGACTTTTGTGAATTAATTTGTATAGAAAGAAAAGTTTTGATTACAAATGCCCTACCTGTTAAGTATTGAGGAATATCTGTACTGACTGCTTCTGGTAGGCTCCCCATACAACAGATCCACATAACCTTCTTCATGCCCCGCTTCAGCACTAACCCCAAGTGTACAGACCTACTGAGAGAAAACACTACACATATACGATTTATACTGCCACAAGTGGTGGCCAGGGGCGCCTGGTTAGATTTATAGTGTCGCCCTGGTACAGACTTGGGGGCATGCACTATTCCGTTTTTCAACACAGTTCAGCAGCCCCAGTCCCCCATTATTTTGTTGGTTCGGACCACACAACCCCATACAATATAAGAGTGATAGTGGTGAGAGTGGTGATGAATAGAGGCGTAGGTGTATGTACATGGATATGTATCAGCCTGTATCAAAATACATGATTAATTTTGTGGTTTACCACTGCAATTATGGTTCCGCTGTAAAGGTCCCCTCAATATATGGTTTGGTTTTATACACTTGAAGTGGTCACCCATATCTGTGGTTAAGTTATTGTTATGGTATATATTTGTATAAAGACAAAGTCTAATGATGGAGCAGCTCAAGGCATGAGGTCATGCTGCACTTCCCCAGACACCCACCAGAGGCTCTCACTGATGCCTTCAGCTTTCTTTCTGTCCACCTACACAGTGTATTCCTATTTGTAACACTTAGATGAGCAACTCCTGAGTTTATCTGTGAACTGAATTATTTACTCAAACTTCCCCTTGGCTAGACACGACTACATGGGGGAAGGACTCCATTCTAAATTCTTGGAATCCTTCTTTATACGATGAAGTGTAGGTTATTTTGTGATTGTGCATGGGTCTTTTTTTTTGACAAAGAAGATGGTGCATTGGAGATACGAAAGGAGTGGGCCCTTTTACTAAAGGAAAGTATGTGTGATGCCACTCAGAGAGCTTGCTACTCATCAATAAGTCATTATTTATTCATTTATCTACTGAAGTATACATTACAAGGCGGTCCTTGTCTGTACCTTGATTTTAACTCTTCTAGTAGTATAGTATGTATCGGAACGGGACTATAGCTAAGTACAGGATATTACTCACAGGGGATGCAGCCAATCAGAGGCCTCCATTTGGTCATGTGACCTGTGACGTCACTGGACCCCCGTGGTGCATGCCCATATATGGTCATGTGACCTTAACTTCTGGTTCCCATGATAACATGACCTAATTAGGAGATTAGTGATTAATTATGATCCGATCAGTTCACATAATCTATATACTGCGCTCCTTGCAGGGGGCAGTTGGTACTGCTGGTAATAGCTTCAGCAATGGCCACACCCATTGGACAATCCACTACATTAGTATTACACTACTGCACTCTACCTATTTAGGGTCTTATGCAGAACAGCCCAAACCAGCAAATGAAGGAATATGATATGATGAAGACTTGTTTATTTTGATCCAGAATGAGGTGGATGACATCAGCATGTATGCTCAATGCTTTCTTGTATCCATTTGATATTTGCCTTGGGGTAAAGAGCTCAAACCAATGATAATTCAATGTGCTAGTTATGTGTTGTGTTAGTCTTAGGACACATACTGAAGTACTCACTAACATCTATCCCATGACAAAATTATAACACAAAACTGTGATTCTCACACTAAAAGTGTTTTAAAGAAACTGAAAAAGAGTGAACACCTTCAGTGCAGCTGGATGAGAAAGTCCTCTGTCATACATGAATCACACAGGCCTCAACATTGCCTTGTCTATGTTACCTCATGCTCGAATGACCATGGGCTCAATCATTGAAACAATCAATTCTTTAAACAAAGGCAAATGAGACATCCCCCTACACACATCCCCCTGGGGAGTAGGGACCTTCATGTGAGGGCATGGAGGAGCAGAATAACTTCATTGGGAGTCCACAAGGAGAAATCTCCTTCCATACTGCCAGTGGGTATACAAGATTCGTTAAAGGTGACAAACTCAGGGTTTCTTGTGTCTTGGGGTGAGCATTTGTGCAGCTGGTGTCCATATGCGTGGGCCCGGGCTTACATGCTTGTCTTTTGTTATGAGATTCCCCCTCAGTGAACCCCGTCTGAGTGATCAAAGGCTGTGGTTTGTCTGATGCTGCCTATTCGACCAGGCAAATAAAACTTGCTATCCTTTGAGAAGAGTAGGGGAATGAAGCCCCGGTAGCGGTTTTCCCACTCACCCCTCCTCATGCATTCGGTCATTCATATCATACATTTGGTCTTCCATATATGCAGTCACTGATATGTCGAGCAAACAGCATAATAAATGCCTGTCTAGCTGTTTAGGACAAGCAACTTTTAAATGAGAAAGATAGGACATCCAATAAAACCACAAAAATGTCTGCTAACTTTTAAGTACTATTAGTAGACGTAATATCAACCAAACCAAACACTACACACAGATCATAAATGACACCATGTTGACACCACCCACAGATCATCTAACTAAAGAACTTACATCCTTTCAGCTGTGAAATGACATGTAGGTGAAGTAAGTGGAAGTATTTGGTTAAACCTTTGAATAAATAACGCTCATTTCTCTAATAAAAAGATAAAATTCACAGTATACAGTCCGAAAAGCTGATTGTACAGACCTCAAAAGCCTCAACTTAAGTTCTTAACTGTTTTTTTTTTCTTTCAATGGCACTAAATAGGAGACCTTTAGTGTCCATTCCTGACAACCACTGTTATGTCCAGGTAACAACCAAATATCATCAGTGCCTTAAAAGTTTGTTGAAGTATTCTCTTTTCTCTGCTTATCCTGTCTATCATTCCGTTTTTCATGTTCTGTGTTCAATTTTATCATACTAATAAGCACAACAACAAAACATTGAGATAACTATTCATCCTAGTTGGCTGTAGTTGAGCTCATTACCTTTTTGGAACAAGGCGCAGACAATAGGACTAGAGGATAGAGGTCTTCCACCATGCATGGTTCACACAGATGCAAGTCTCATTTCTATGCATCTAGTGCCTGGCTGTTGTAAGGTGGAAGCTGAGAGTATTGATATATTTTAATTGCCCTCATGTCTGGTGTTGTAGTAATGAACACTCAAGCATGGATGACTTTATCTCTAAAAAGTATGTACTATTTTATATGTGCTGTTAGAATTAAAACAAATACTGCATACATACACTAGTTGTTTATTTGTAAATACTCTGGCTGATTTACAAGGGGAAATGATCTAAAAATGATTTAAAATTATGCATAATTTCTTCAGTGGCCAGGAAATGGACAGAACGAAGGGGGCAGATTTTGCACAGAAGGTGGTGACCATATTGACCCAGAAGGGACTCTGTGTTCGTGACCTTTCACAGAAAGAAAAAGTAATTTGTTATTCATTCGAAGATTTTATAGGTTTGCCTTTTTGATTAGTATGTATAAAGTGATCTTGTGTTTGATTATTGATAACAGCACCATCCTACTGGTATTTGTTTCATTCTTTTTTGTTTTTCATGTTAATGTTTTATCATCGCTATAGGAACAAAAGGAGGACATATATGTGCCACCTAAACAGTCAGAACTACTCAAAAGGCTGAATTATAAATTCTCAAAGAAGAATACTGAAAAGAAAAATATGAGGCAATCAGGTAAATCCACCAAGCCACCTCCTACTCCAAGGGGATATGGTAACAAAAACTGCAGTGAAGGCAACAAGAAAGATCCAGTTAGGATGGTGTCATAGGTATGAAGATAGCAAGGATTTCAAGAAGATTGGTGGCCCATCTGGTGGTGGGATGAGGATAGACGGTGTAAACAAAATGGCACAAGAAGAGGAGCTCATAAAATTGGGCAAAACCTTGTTCCGGGCTCCATATACTCAGCAGCTCCCTCTCCGATGACCCTTGCAAAGATAGTGACCTTTAACACCTACCCGCCTGGCGACTGGTAGTCGGTTAATCGCCCTTCTCCACCCGCCACCCACACTCTATGCAGAAGTTGCGTCCTACCTCCGTTGGACCGTACCTCGTCCGGAATGTCTGTACCAGTTCGAATTCCCCCCCCCCAGGCAGGGAGACGATGTCCGTTGTTTGATGTCCTCCGGGGACGATGGTCATATCTGAACTCAAGTTGGGTTGGGCGCCGATCATCTCCGAATAGGTGCGGAGAGTGGGGTGGCCAATGTAGCCTGTGCTCCAGTCCACCGCGGGGTCGCGCCTCCCTTCCTGATGTCTTCCTGTCCGGCTTTACTGGGTGGCGTAGAGCTCCGGTACGGGGTGACCCTCCCCCTGCAGGTAAGTCTGTTTCTGTTTCCACTGGTACTATCCTACACCCGGTAATCACCAGTACCTTAGGCTCCTCCACATGCTCCAGCGGAGCTTCCGAGTCCATTGCCTTCCCCACCTCCACCGGAATCCCCTCCGGGATCATCACTGTAGCCGCAGCTCCTTTCCCCTCTCGCTCCAGGGTGGTGCAGTCACCCCCCGGGGTGACTGCACCACAAGTCCAGTGTCTCTGACCGTCTGTGGCTGCGTGGTGACCTTTTTTTCTGGTGAGGCGGCTGGTGTTACAACCTGTCTCCGCCCCCGTTCATTTGAAGGTCCCCCCGCTGTCTGTCCCTTCTTCGTGCTCGGCTCCTTCTCCTTTTCTGCCTTCTCTGCCTTTGTTCCCTGATCTTCCCCACATTCTACTTCCTTCTAGTATTATCTATTTCACACAAACCCTTTTGCAATATGCCCATACCAAATTGTCTCTGGGGGGTTTATTCCCTTGATGTAGCCACTAGCTCCCCAAATAACTAGAGGCAAAATGTCAAGGCTTTTATTTCAGTTCAATAGGTGACACAGACAGCAGGATTTGGATGCTTTCTTCCATGATGGAGCTGGTTCTCAACAGTACTTATAATATTAGTGCCCAAAATGGTTGACCATGGAGAATATTGCTGATGATCTTCCAGAGCCTGGACAAGATCAAGAAGCAGGCCCATGCTAGGGTTACACGTGACTGCCATATGTTCAAAACAAAATTATTGAATATCTCAGGACCCCCCACCCCCATTTTCTGTATCTTTTTTTTCTGAAAAATGAATATCATTAGAACCAGCAGACATCTGGTGAGATACTACTGCATGCCAGCCACCTTAATAAGCCATTTGCCACACATGTGGCTTACAGATGGCTGTGTAATGCTATACAATCATCATCAACTCCTATAAGGTACAGCAGACTTTTGTGATCAAGTCAACTAAAGCATGCTGCGCAGTCCCACCATTAGTATTTATTTACTCACGGATATGTTGAGCTGTAATTTTGAGCACTAACTTTTTGAGTGATTGGTGCCTCGTGTGCTAAATCATGTATCAAGTTATTTCAAAGGACATAAGAGAGTGCTGGCCGCATATGACCAATCTTCATTTTCTTTTTTGTCAGACATAATAATTACTGACAGGAAACAGGTCAGTTTTTACATGCCTTAGTATGATTATTCATTATTAGCATGGTTATCCAAAACGGTGCCTTTAGTATGTACTAAAGGCACTGTTTATAGACTTGCAACAAATAACATTGAATTTAATGGTTTTAAAGGGTAAAAGCCCTTTTATCCCTTAGATAAGTGGAACTCGGCCTCCGGCCAAGTTCCCTTATCTGCGATAAAAGCACCGAGGGAACCCCTATCCATCATCTATGTCCATAATATTAGCGACGTAAGTGGCCTATATCCACGTTTTCCCCACTACCAATCCCCACGGACATAGGAATTGTAACTCTGTAAAAGCTGTTGAAAATACATGGTATGCACTCAAAACTGTCGTTGGGGATGTTATGAAGGACACACTGAGTTACTTTAGGTTTATATTGTGTCTAAATTATTTTTTTTTTAAGATTTTCGGTGGAAAATGGTGTAGTCATATCTGACTTATATACACATTTATCAAAAATAGATAAAAACGTATAGGGAGGTTACACCTTACTTGAAGTTATGGGCCACCTTACTTGAAGTTATGGGCCAGGCTCGGGCAGTCCCGATGACTAGAATTGCTTCTTCTGTTGCCCTATTGCACAAGTTAAACAGGTAATAAACATTTGCCCTTTTGGGTCTTCAGTTGAAACCATTAGACTACATAGGTTCTGCCCACTCCCAACTAGCCGATCTGAAACTGAATTGACATTATAATCATATTACAGGATTGACTATTGCATGTCATAATTATTTATATCAACTGACAAAATCATGGTCATAGGGGTATACCAGCTTCTATTTGCTGTCGGTGCCTTGATGTGCTCGATTATAATGTTGGATGATCCATTGTGCAGAATGATATTCCCCTAGTTTTCTCAAGCACAGTAACTAGTTCTATAGTATTTATTGGCTCATTTTATTATACCCGGGGAGCACTTGAATTTCTACTGACATGGGTGTGCGGCTGGACCCGTAACAACCCTTACCCTTGGTAAGAGGGATTTTTGCCAAAATTGACCCTAGGATTTTTCACCAAATCTTGGTGAGAGGGATTTTCATCAAAAGTGACCATTAATCATGAATTTTTTCCGAAAATCTCAAAATAAAATTACACTAAATTTGCCGCAGCAAATTGAAATTTTAGAAAAGTGACCCTTGGCGAGAGGGATTTTGGCAAAAAGATGGGCTTGCCGGCTGCATATCTGTCTCTCTGACATATAGGCCTTAGTATGGACACCCAGTGGGTCAGGCATTTTGAATTTTGCTTTTTGAGTGAAAATCCACTGATAAGATTACCATGATGGGTACCTTGTCCCTAGTTAACACCCACTTCCGGGGACATGCTGGTCCCTTTATCTCAGTTCTTATCAGTGCATGTCGCCAGGAGGGCATTTCAAAACCATACCTAGGGCCTATAGATATCGTTTTGAAATGCCCTGCAGAACCAGATATAGTAAGTGCCCCCCTGGAGAATTGTACTCCTGAACGGTTTGAAATATTAAGCAACCCCACACATCAATATAACCTCACCTTAAATTTCAATCTTTGTGGTTATATCTGAGTGTTTTAAGTCTGTTTTACAATAACCGCTATCCTAAACCCATATATCAGTGTGTACATGGGCTCACCTACTTCTGGTGGTCCTATAGTTGGACGTGTGGTTTGATGTAGTATGTGTACATACACCCTACATGTCAGTCACACCGTCCTACTGGGTAAATAAGATAAAAACCTCAACACCATCTTCTCCCATAACTTTGATCATATCTTGGTGCCATAAAGGCTTATAAAAGTTATGGTCTGTAAGGACCCACATAGTAACAGACCAACACCTCTTGTACTACCCAAATAAAGTTCTCACTGATCAAGCAACATTCGTTTCTATTTTGCTAGTTCATTGATAATCGCCCAGTAGGGTCATAAATTTGTTCAACGTGGACTCTACAGAAAAAAATCCAAGTTAGTCGGTTTAACTTAACTTGGCAATCTTAGTTAGTACATATGACTAATGCATGACTAACAATGTCTAGCTTATGTTAATCACATTGACTACCCAAATCATTTTCTCTCTCCAAGCACAATCTTGAACAAGGTATCTGCTGGGAGTTTCAGGCAAGTTAACTTAGGGAGTGGTCATTATTTATCAACGGGGGGGGGGGGGGTGGTGGGTTTTCGCGCGGATGCGCGGAAATTTTTTACGCCCCCCCCTCGACGGCAGTCAAAATGTTTTGCGCCCCCCCTGGGCCGGAGGCGCGGAGAGTTTTCGCGCCCCTCTTTGATCTATAGTAGCGTGCAGGCTAAAAAGAGGGTGAATTTTTTTAGCCCCCCCTCAAGAGGGGTCAAAATTTTTTTAGCCCCCCCTCGGGAGGGGTCTGAAAATTTTACGCCCCCCCTCAAACCCACCCTCCCCCCCTGTTGATAAATAATGACCACTCCCTTATTTTAGCCAGTGTCACTAAGGGATCTTAGTCACTTTGACTAGGATCCCTTAGTAACTTTGACAAAGGTATATTGGCATAATGTTGCCTTTACACACCAGGTGGTTTGAAACAGGATTTTTCTGGTGGCTTCGGACCATAAATTAATCGATGGATGGCAAAATGATGGTGATTTTCAGGCACTGTACACATTTGAGGCTTTTACAATTCAATATAACATCAAGCTTGGCAAAATATATCAAATAGGTTGATGATTTGTTAAATAAACTAGGTAGACAGATAGTAACACCTTTTCTGTGGGAATTTAGATAAGTGAAATATCCACAGATGTATTTAATTCTTTGTGGGAAACCCCAAGTAACTTGACTCAGGGGTTCTATTGAGAATGACATGAGGCATTTAGCATGCTTCCTTAATTATGAGACAATGATTTGTGGGATGTGGATCCTATATAGAGCTTACACTCACCATTTGAATTAAACCAGAAAGTATTAGATTGCATACTTAGTCAAAACCACCAAGGAATCTTAGTCAAAATCAGGCAAGCCAAGGCAAGTTGGGCACTTTGAATGGTTAGTCATATTTATTTAAGAAAACCTTAAACACTTAGGCATGTGCTTTTGACTAGGTATTGGTAGAAAGTTAGCCTTTTTGACTAACATCTGACTAATAGGCATGCAGCAGACCCCTCAAAAGAGGCTTATTTAAGGAGATAACCATACCCATTGTCCAACAAGCTGATTTTCACATACTTTGTAGATTTTTTTAATGCTCTATCTGAATATTGAGGTCGATTTTTGCAAAAATGGTGCAAACACAGTCATTTTGGATGGTTTCCATGGCAACAATGCAATTTTTATGGATTTCCAAACTAAACACAACTTTCTCCCTAATTCTGGAACCGTTAGACCTTCAATGGACATCTGTGCCAAATATTATTCATATAACTTGAAAACCCTGGATGCTATAGCAGATTGCATGGACATTTTGGGTCCTGGCTGAAATATGACGATTCAGCAAAATGCATGGTTACCATGGCAACATACCATGGCAACAGATCAGATGACTTCACCTCCATTCACTTAAAATTAATAATATTGATGTTCTCAAACTATGTGAACATAGAAATGTTGAGACTTAGCAATTTCTTCATTTCTACAGGAGTTGAAACAGGGGCATATGTAGTATTTTGGGGATGTTTGGAATTTCAAAGTCACCTAATGTGACCTTGACCTTAACCAAGGTCAACAAGAATATCCCCAGTTAAGGAGACTAGACATACCTGCCTCATATCCAAAAATCATGCATGTAGGTTTAATGGTTTCAGAATTAGAGTGAAATTTGTGTTTAGTTTGAAAATCCATAAAAATTGCATAGTTGTCATGGAAACCATCCAAAATGGCTGTGTTTGCACAATCTTTGCAAATATCGACCTCAATATTCAGAAACCCCATGGAATTTCCTTCGAAATGATAGCAAACTCAAATTGTTGAACGTTGGGTAGGGGTACCTTCCAAATTCTGGTCTCCTGCTGCAGGCCTATAAGATTTTGAACATTATTTTTTTTCTGTAATTTGGGCCCGTAGTTGATAAGCGTTTGTTACTTAACCAGTTATCAATGTTGCTTCAATGCTCTGTACCCATGCACTGACCACCCAAAATGTGGTACATCAACTACATACCTTGCGAGACCTATGGAAATGTTTACCACATTATATTTCTGACGGCCGGTGTCTTCCTCGTTTGGTCCAAAGAAACGAACCAACATGAATACTGAACAATCTACTTGCTGACTGACCAGCCTGTGTGATGACTAAGCAAGTTAGACGAAGACTGATCAGTCCTAATTGCGACTGAACAAGATACAAGTACATGGAGACTGATCAACCCTCATGATGACTGAACAAGCTCCATGGAGGCTGACTGACCTTTGTGATGACTTACCAATGTAATAAGACCATAAGATTCAAATGGTAATTGACTGGTATATTAAGCCTAACAGACTTTACATGTTGACTGATCAGCAAGATGAGATGTCTTAACAACATCCACCTTTTGGGGGGTATGAGACATATTAGGTTGAAGTACATGCTCCTATCCACTCTTCTTTGTGTTGATGTCATTTGCGTTAACACTACTATGCTTCAACTATCAATTTCTATGAGTGAATGAATATGGGGGAACATGAAGGAGTGGTGCTCTACTCTGTGCTGTTTCATGGTTAATCTGTCCAGCATGTCACTTTAGATGCGAGGGCTTCGGGCTATATTCCTATAAAGTCATTACAATAGGTCAAAATGTCATATGTAAGTGGGTATTTCTTTTCTGAAGAGCAAACGTTCGTCTATGTACCTACTGGCGATATTTTCTTTTGATGTCAGAGTTACAGGAGGCGATAATATTTGAGTAAGGGATACATCCCATCTTGGTATTTGCCTGTGTGTCATTTACAATATGAGATATAGGGTCCGTGGAAAGCGAGCAACCAGTACTGTTTGGTACCCCACTCCCTAAACCTTATGTAAATATAATAGGGGAAAATATTGGATGGGAACATAACATGGTTTTAGGACATATTTGTAGGCTTATAACTGCATGTGTTTCTAAAGCATTACCATTATTTTACTGTGTCTATAACTATATGACTGGCGAGAGATGATAATGGTTGCAGTTGTAAGTTTAGAATCTTACAGTTTTAGAAACAGATATTTAACGTTCATTATCATGTCCGGCTTCTGAAACACCCTACAGTGGTGGTACACTGGAACTTTGTAGTTACATCAATAGGACAATGGCCGCCCCAGCACTCACGAGGGGTATTATTAAATCACTATTTATGGGTTGTTTGTTTTGGGGCCATTGGGCTAGGCAATTAAGTTAAAATCAAGATCCCAAACCAGATGAGGAATGCATGGTTATGTGGGAAATATAAATTGCAGTTAGTGGTCAGTCGGGAGTAGTTTTGAGAAGATCGCAGATAACAGATAAGATAAGGGTCCAATTGAGGCCTCCTACTTCTGATCCCTGGTTTACAAATCTCTCTATTTTTCTTAAAGCAGTTATTTCGTTGTACTAAAATGGCTGTATCTTTTCTACACATCCCATGGTTTGAAAATTCCTGATTTATTTCTGATTTTTCTGTTCATTTTTTCTTCTAATCTTTCATTGATTTTGTGATTTTGAGAAATTTCCTTCTCATTTTCTATGTCCTAGATGTTTAGAGCCCCACTGTCCCTGCCCACATCACCCTCCCGTCTGGGGAGGTTTCAGAAACGACTGACGACTGACTGATTGATGGTAATGTGAAATTTATCAGAAGCAGATATATTAGTGTAGCACAGTGGTGGGTTATTAAATGCATATAGGATGATAAGAAACCAATCAAGCATGCCTCTATACCCCAATAATTGCATGGAAGATGGTGTGCAGAATATATGCCACCCTGACTGGTGTAAGATCCGGTGTAAGATGTATGATTGAATGAACTTCATGTCTGACCTGCGTTAGGTCTCTAAAGGAATAATTACCTATAGACTCGATACAAGCAAAATATAGCTCCCTCTAATAATTTGCCATCTCTTGAAACCTAGGTCATCTGTAATAATTACAACGTGGTTATGTATGCAGATTTTGATATGAGCTTATAACTATAGAGAACTCACCTTGCACCTGTGTTCGCTCCAGTCCCCTTTTCACTATGACAGAGGGATGTGGGTGGCAGGAGCCCCTATTTGTACGTTGTACAAACACACCCTTGACAAGGCCTGGAGCATCTATAAACCAGCATAACCTAAGATAACGATAGTCTTCTCGGTCCTCCACTACAAACAGACTTGTCAAAGAAGAATTATCATGACAGTAACATTGTTCCTCTGCAATTACTATTTCCTTTTGTTTCTTTTGATTGCTTCCCCTGCCCCCCCCACACACCCAAATTTCTTACTTGTGAGGATCAGAAGCTATAAAAACTGACTACCTGGATCAAATCATTGGAAAAATGTCCAAAATGCAACATTAGGATAAATAACAAGGCTATAGGCAGGACTGACACGTTTGTCTACCTGCGAGCCAATATCGATTCCAACCTGACGATGACCAAGCATTTTAAATGCAATACGGGAGTGTTAATCAAATGGCTTTTAAACTATGCAAAATAAGATATAAAATAGATGTATGACAGTGCATTAACCATTTACAAGCAAGTAATACTACCTTAGTTCGACTACTGCTAATAATATAAAGCATTCATGAAAATAAAACTATGAACAACTCTTAAAGGACAGAGAAGAAAGTTTTTGAATGCACGAAGACCCCAAGGGTGATTACTACTCCTTCCCCTCCCCCCAACACCTGATTAAATCTATTATTATTTTTGTTTTGATTTTTGTTGTTGTTTTTTTTTTTTTTTTTTTTTTTTTGGGGGGGGGTCCTTGACGATAGAATGTAAAGAATCTGTGATTTCTCCCTCATCATCTGTATATATTTCATAATATCTGTTAAAAGTCTGCCACTTTTATTGCACCATATAGTTCCTTCCTGTCCTTGATAATGGTATCAATTGATCAATCTATCACGCTGAAAATATATGGCATAAAAAGGTTCTCTGTAGTAATAATATTTGCTCATCGTGTTGATGATGTCCAAGGAGAGTACCCTGTGATATTTAGGGTGATCACATCTGATCATCCTGGGTGATGACTACAGAATACCTGTCTGACCTGATCAGAGAGGAGTTTGTAAATGATTAGGCCTACTTTGTTAATTAAGATTTTTGCATAAATTTGCATAATCATCCCCTTCCCTCCCCACAACCAAGTATTTATTTTGGGTACTTACAGCTGACTTATGCCCTGATGATTAATTAAGAGGATTGTAGATACAAAATCAATATAGCTCACATAGTGAGGATTGCATTTCCCATCATTGTATACTAAGGGGCCGATGATATACGAACGAGCTCCTCGTGCATATAGTGCCACTATATGCATGAGGAAAAGGATGTCACAGGACAACATGATGCAGGGGTGGTCACAGGACAACATGATGCAGGGGTGGTCACAGGACAACATGATGCAGGGGTGGTCACAGGACAAGGTGAGGAAAGGCTGGTCACAGGACTGCACATGGAAAGGCTGGTCACAGGACTGCAAGGAAAATGGGTGGTTGCAGGACAACTGGGGGGAGGGGTGGTCACAGGACAACACAAGGAATTCTGTGTCCTGTAACCAGCCTTCCTCATTCTGTCCTGTAACCACCCTCACTATAGCATTGTCCTGTGACCACCCTCTCATGTTACTGTCCTGTAACCACCCCTCCCTCATGCTGTCCTGTAACCACCCTCCCCTCATGCAGTCCTGTAACCACCTTTTCCTTGTGCTGTCCTGTGACCACCCTCTCCTTGTGCTGTCCTGTGACCACCTTTTCCTCGTGCGTATAATGCCACTATACGCACGAGGCCCTCGTGCGTATATCGCTTCCCGTCATACACTATGTTGAACGCCACATCTTTAAAGCTTGCTCACTATTCAGTTTGAGACCAAAATACAGATGTCAATCCAATAAAATATCAAGAACTAGCTATAAAAATCAAGAATAAGCCAATACATATCAAGAACTCTTAATGTCCAATTGCATTGATAATGTTCCTCTTTATTCATTATCATAATTATGTGCTGTAAGGTGAGAATGACCAAGTGTAATAAATAATACACAACTGGAAACTTGCTTTCATTTCATGGTAGATACGGTGGAATACTGCTTTCACATAGGTTCAACCTAGGAGCTCCGTATTTCACACCCCAATGAAATAACCTGATGCCATATTCCACGGCCTTTAGAATTATGTAAAATGTTCATATAATCATGTTAAATCATATTTTTTTTTTTTGGGGGGGGGGGGTTAGATAAATATAATTTTGCAAAGTTCTATAAATAATACAATGTTAGGTCTGACTGAGGGTTCGCCTTGTGAGACCCAATACTCGTGAAGCTTTGTCTATATGTACAATGTATATGACACAATGTTGATATAACATTAGGTGCTCTCATAACCTGGTGATATAGATGATGCTTGATCGTCGTTCACGCAGGTACCGTATGGTGATAATGGCTGGGTGTAACAATCATAAAACAACCATCACCAGCTGGATACTCATAATCTACAAAAAATAATGGTTGATTCTTAAGGCTCTTACCATTATTTATAAAAGTAAGTGAATATCTTAACCTGTATCAAATTAGATATGCCTATAAGAAAACAATTATGAAGCAACAGGTCTTTAGGTTGGGAATCCAGCTAAGCAGTCCAGATCATTTTTGGCCAGGGATGTGAATTATGATAATTGTATGAGATAAAGGCACTCACAGCAGTGTAGCCAGCAACCTCCATCCGCTTCACATTATAACCATATTGTACAGGAAGAGCTACCCCCGTCATTACATACATCACACAGTGACAGGGGCGTAGGAAAAGGGGAGGGAGGGGGGCCTGGGCCCCCCAATCATAAAGGAGTTGGGGCCAGAGTATGTTTGGGCCCCAAAAAAAATTGCCAAGGATTCATTAAAAATTGGATAAGAAGTTAAAACTTTCCTCTCAAATTTAATTAATGTGGTAATGGAATATGGCCTGAACTTCAAATAAAATCTAAAATTTACCAAAATTATCTTTCTATGCAAATTCTATATATGGTCATGGTGGTCCCCCAGCTGGGCCCCCCAATGAAGAATTGCTTCCTACGGCTCAGACACTATGTAACACACCAAAGTACTCCATTGGGAACCTGGAACAAGGAAAGTCAAGGGAGTTCCTATTACATTTTAGCTTTACTTATTACATTTTAGCCTTGAGATTCATAAAAAGGTGATTCACTGGAATCTTTAAATGCAAACATATCATATATACATGCAGTGATCTACAATGAAAAGAAAAAAAAAACACATATTGCATCAGAGTTATACATGTATGTCAATGCTACACTCTGAAAAATAATTGAATCTATCAGGGGTCCACGTAAAACTAACATGGACAGTGAACCACCATAATTGTATTCCAGTGACCCAGTGTGGTTTTCACAAAAATCCCCAGGTGGCCGAATTTCATCAAGCTTTTTAATTTCAAAAGGTATATTGAGCTATATCTGACAATAAATGTGAACATACTTGATTATTATCACATACAAATAAGCCCTGGTCCCTGTAAACATACGCCAAGGTGGGCCAGCCATTAATAGTGCCACCAACCAGCAGATCCCCCAGGAAGCAGAGTGATAAAGTGACGACTGGCTTGGCTGTCCACATAGTGGTTCTCTGCAAGTTAGGAATTGGATTTCTTCATAAATTTCTTTCACCATCTTGACAATTATACCTCATGTACTTGTAAGCAGCATGCAGCTTATGAAAAATTAAACTCATGCGCTCATGAGTTAAAGGGATTCCTTACAACCATGTTCTGGGCATTTTGATACTGATCTAAAACTTGATATTCTTTGCATATTAAGCACACTCCCAATTTAAGCTGATTCCATAAGGTGCACTGTGGGTCCATGATACTGTAAGTTCATTCAGTGGTGGATTTAGACGGGGGCACGCACCCCCTCCTATTTATAAATACTTAGGTTTATTTTGCATCCTAAAATTTGCTCAAAAATAGGGGATATGCCCCCTCCCTTTGGGCTACTGTTCATGGCAAAGTAAGGATGTTGGAAAGTGAAAGGAGGAGTTCAATATGCTAAGTAATGGGTGCAAGATTCTATCATATACCATTTTATTATTCCATAAATTGTAACATATTTTGTATTAATCAAAGGATATCTATGAAATTAATACATAGGTTGGGTTCTAAGAGCTATAAGAGCGCTCAAACTTTGTATAAGAGCGTTCATGCCCCACTGCACACCAGCCAGAGTCAGTTAGACAGAGTTTTCTGACATCAAAGGCTCCAACCTAATGGTTCACTGCACAATATAATAAAAATGAGGGTCTCAGTGTGCGACCTCATGGTTCAGTGCACAAACTAATAACTTGTAAGTGAATGCAACCAGCCGTCACGGGTGCCTGAGCACCACTGACGCCGTCATGAGTGTCTGAGCACTCTAATAACTGAACAATGGGTTACATAAGCACGATGCCATAACCGTCCGGTTGCTCTAGCGTCGCTCCTGAGCAAGCTAGGTCAAATATCAAAGCATTTATGGAAAGCCCATAATTAGACGGTCAGAATGAGCCCAAGATCAAGGCGGAACTCCCATTATTAAGGAAGTTATGCCATAGAGACTGAATGGAGCTTCAAGTGCACTACAGACAAACCGGCGGGAGTTAGGCGCCTATCCAGCGGGCAGTTCAAACTTGGCATATTCAACTCCGCGCATGTGCAAAATGGCGGCTGTAGCTGCGTAAACGACCGAGTTATGAGGGTTTGAAGTTACAGAACCGACCAAGACAATGGGGGACACAGCGGCGTCCATGGGGGTCCTTTGTGCACTCAGTGACACATGAAAGGCTCCGCTCTAACAATTGTAGAGGTAGGCAGATGCTACTGGCCCCAGTCAGTCTGGAGGTGCTTTTCCAAGATTTGCTACAAATAGCCTGTCTGCACCTCCAGGAGGACAGAACACCAAGAACCGCTCTAGAGGTAACATCTCCAGTCATCTCCTGCTACCTGCTATACCACTGCACTATGGTGAACCTATGCTAGACAGGCATTGGTTTCTATCATTAGTGGCCAGGGGGTATCTTCCTCAAGACTTCCACCAGAGGGTAAAGTTATTCATTATTACATTATTCCTCTAAGCAGCAGGCCAGGAGCTAGGTGTGGGAACCCACCTAGAACTATGCTGGACATTGTATTATTATTACCTCACAGGTGGAGTGGAACAGAACATTATACTTTATAAACTATTGTATATTTACTGTATGTACAATTTACCTACATACTAACTACTGTATGATTGATATTTCTTACATGTTGCCTATAGCTGAATAAACCAGTGACAACTGGAAATAACACTATTTTATAGAGAGCCTTGAGGTAATTACTCCATACACCACTAGTCATATGATATTTCTCATATGACAACTTGATCATGCCAAATACTAGTATGACAATTCTAAACGCCATCACATTTTTTTTTTATTCTATGCCCGCTAGGTTCTTACCTCCATCAGATTTCTATACTTTTCAGCTGCTTTTTGTTTTAAGCCGCTCAATTCTAATCTCTGTTAGGTTTTCATTCTATTCTTGCTAGGGAGTGATCATTTTTTAACAACAGGGGGGGGGTTGGTGGGTTTGCGCGGGGACGCGCAGAAAAAAATTTGACCCCCTCGAGGGGGTTAAATTTTTTTGACCCCCCATAAGGGAGAAAATCGTACGCCAACATCCCCTTTTAGCCTATAGCAATGCGCAGGGTTTTCCACTGAAAACAGGTGAAATTATTTTGACCCCCCATCAGAGGTGTTGAAAAAATTCTGACCCCCCCAGGCAAGGGGTTGAAAAAATTCTGACCCCCCCCCGTTGTTAAAAAACGATCTCTCCCCTAGAGTCTTCTTTCAACCCCACCTTAAGATCGAACGTTCAGTTTGAAGATAACATCAAACAAGACCTACCTGATATGTTGCAAGTATCCAACACACTATTGTCAAGATATGAATTTAGGCGCATTCCCACTTAAAGTAGATCTCACAAGTTAGGCCAAATTCATGCTAGTTAGATATTTAATTCTTGCTGGGGCACGATGTTTCTTGGCTATGAAGGTGACTAACGGAGGTCTTTAGGCCAGGTTACGGCCTCCATAATGAAGATTCTCAAACAACTTGAGAAAATCAAGAATTATGATGCTGTAAACTATGGGGCTGTGTACAAATGACATCATGCATTTTTGGACCATTTTTGACCCCCCCCTCCCCCCCTTGTCATGTTTCGTCATACAACACTTGACCCCCCCCCTCAGCATGACATTATGCAGAGAGCTACCCCCCCCAAGTTTAATGAATAGTGTAGGCCTATTCTGACCTAGCCAGATTTATTATTGACCAATCAGAAAATTCCCTTCATTCGGTGCAGACTTTTTAGGGTGCATTACAAAATTCATTGTACCGATACCCATCACCCTGGCTGTTATCAGTCCTTATCAGCTTGGTACCAGCTTGAGCAGGGGTCACCCCAATAAGGATCTGCTACCATGGAATAGCCAAAAAACAAAATTAATTGAAATGGTTCAAAGGGACATATAGTGGGGGTGAATTGGCAATTAAAGATAAGATGAACTAGCACTGATCAACAAATGAACAGAGAAACATGCCAAACACTGTCAGCTTATTATCAGCTTATGGGCCAGGGGAGGAGGGGCACTTCAATTGTTTTTGATACGGATGTGTGGCTGAACCCGCAAACTACATTTACCCTTGCTATTGCACTCGTTCACAGGGTTTTTCGTCAAAACTCTACTCTTGCTAGGGAATTTCTGACATGACAAACTTAGATTTTGCTCAAAATATCTTAAATCGACCTTATTTGGAGAAAATTTGGAATTTGTTCATGCTATTTTCATGAGAACTGAGAAAATATACATGAACATTTCTGAAATTTCAATGTTAATCAGGGTATTTTGCTGAATGTTAACCCTTGCTAGGGAAATTTTGCTCAAAAGTAGACCCTTACTAGGGACATTTGTGGCTGAAACAGGACGCTTGCTAGGGACTTTACCCAGAAAAAGTTCCCTTGCCTGCCGCACATATGTGTATACTTTACATAGAGGGTGCCCCCCTGGGCTTATGGGTCCTTATATGCAGGATGCACTATATCCATACCTAATACACAGAGTATTATGGTAGTGATCATATACAAGTATTTCCTGTCACAAAAGGTCCTAAAAACTGTCTAGGTCAATAGTCCAATACAAGATCTCAGAAAGTATCACAAATTCTCAGAAGACCATCAATTGCAATCATACTTCCAATTTATGAAATAACAAAGCAATTAAGTCACCTCAGGATTTTACTGTAGTACCTGCAGTCCCATAGAGTTCCATTCAGACAAAGATGTGGAGAGTAAACTAAGGGGGAAGTCCCTTTTACATCTCCCCAAGCATCTCCTCAATGAAAATAGCAACAGGGTGGTGGAAAGCTCCAAGGGATAACTCCTCAACAACGGGAGGGGGTGGATTGGGAGAGGAGCAAGATACCTCATGGAGTGGGAGGGGGAGGGTCATTGAATGAGATGTCTGAGGAAGGCATGCATGTAGGGCCTATAGGTATTATATCTCCCTACCTTTAAAATTTTTCTTTTCTTGCCAAAACCAAAACAAATTTTGATTTATTGATGACATGATGTCATGCAGCCCATGACCCCCCCTCCCCCCCTTGTCATGCTTGGTCATGGGAAGTGGGACCCCCCTCCCCCCCTCCTGCATGACGTCATTTGTACACAGCCCCTATGTCATAGGTTCTATAAATACTAGTTCCATATTGTCCGTGCTATTATAGTGTTCTATATGGCCTATATAAAAAAAAGTTACGGTTTATGGAACTTTCTTATGGACCCCTAGTATCACAACAAAAGAACATGTCGGGCCTTATACAAACACAACTGTATATATGTTCACCTCAATACAAATGCACATAGATGAGATGGGAATTTAAATGAGTTTTTGATACACCTAATCCTAGTACCAAAACACAAAGGATGAAGGCAAAAAAAATATCTCATATGTACCAATTGTTTAAATGGGATAAAATTCAATTATCCTTCTAATAGTATACAGGACATAGGTTCTGGATGTGGTGTGCATGAGTTTATAAGGCCCAGATAATCCATGTACCCGAATTTTGATTCTAAGATGATAATTATAAAAAAAAAAGAAACACAGAAAAATGAATATCAAGAGGTACATGAAACATTATTTTGGCTGCACACATGAGAGTCAGAAGTGTGACGTAGGTGTCTATAAATGGAAATACAATACAATGAGTGGGTACCAATGTACAAAAATGGCCTCTTTCTTTATGTATACACACTGACAGATAAACAGTGAGTAGACTAGTCAAAGTGGCCAGTATTAAATATAATCAGACTGGTGTCAGCTGGGTAATGTTCTAACCTCTGAGAATTTTAGGGCTCTTCAACACTTCACAAGTAGACGGATTTCTCAACAAAAGAACCTGCACTGAAGTCTGAATTTGAGGGGCCTCTGAAAATAGATGAACCTCTGAGGGTCTGACATCTCTATAATATATAATAAAAAAAAAAGAATATAAAGATATATAAGTACAAAAACACTGTCATTAACAAATCAACCTTGTAAAAATGATTTGTCAACCTTTTATTTGGGGTATTACTCAAGCTAGGAGAACCAACAGGGCTATCAAAGGTTCTCAACATGGAAAACCTATGCATCGTTATTACATGTTGAAGCATTAACTAGAATACTTAAATGATCCCATATTTTTCAGTGTTTCTTGAGGCTTTAAAGAGTTGAACATTTTCCTACTTTATTGTGTTGTAATTCATTCTTGATCAAGCCACCAGCTGGCATGCATTGTGGGTAATTGCAAATTACCTGTAATGGCAAAGCACTTCATAAACTATCGCCCCCTGGGCTAATAACTGGTATTAAAGAAATAAATGACTCCCCTGGGAGATGCCTCCTTCTACACCACCACGCTGCCTGGTGGATCAATGGGGAACTGAACCCCTTCAACTTTAGTCTCCATATTGGAAGGTGCATATATAAATTACTCCCACCCACCACTCCCTAAGGGAGTGGTCATTTATTATCAACAGGGGGGGGGTGGTGGGTTTGAGGGGGGAGCGTAAAAAATTCTGACCCCTTTCGAGGGGGGGTCTAAAAATATTTTTACCCCTCTTGAGGGGGGGGGGCTAAAAAAATGTACCCTCTTTTTAGCAAAAAAGCCCTCGCGCTACTATAGATCAAAGAGGAGGCGCGAAAACTCTCTGCGCCTCCGGCGCGGGGGGGGCCGCAAAATTTCTTTACTGCCGTCGAGGGGGGGGGCCTAAAAAATTTCCGCGCTTCTGCGCGAAAACCCACCAACCCCCTCTTGATAAATAATGACCACTCCCTAAAGTAGTATATTTTTATATATATAAAACTCCGGTATTATATGATAGTGACTATCAAGACGCCTCACCTGACTCGTTATGAAGTGTAGAACTTTGTTCTCTTCAAGTTGTCTTAAATTGATGTTAAACACATTACATACTCTTATCAAGGTATATCTATATGCACTCATAACTGTATATTATGTGTTTTCAAATACATTCACAGGATAAAACTCCACTTAAGGCCACACCAAATTAAAACATTGGTCTATGGATTTCCCGCACCTGATTTTCCTAAATGGAAACTTTATTTTTATTTGAAAAATATTTTGTCTATGGATTCCGGCCGCATCATTTTCTAGAAAATTGAATTTTTTTTTTTTTTTTTTGCAAAGTCCTTACAGTGTCAACCAATAAAGGTACAGAAACAGCAGATTGGATAGGTAAAGGTCTCCAGATTTGCAAAAAAAAAAAAAAAATCACCCTCCTCACTTCTTTGATACTGAAAATCCATAGACAAATAAAATTCTTTTAGAAAAATGAAATAAAAATTTCGCCCTCCCGCTCCAGTTTTCAAAAATGAAAATCCATAGACCAATTATTTTATTTGGTGTGGCCTAATAGAAATGAACGTGTTACATGTCATTACGGTAGGCAAGTAGGGTATTTATGAATCATGGTTATTCGTCGCCATGATGCCTGAATTCTGAATGGCGAGTGACCTACATCATGGTCACCCGACAAAGTTGATTTACCCCTAAGGGTCGACATGATGCAAAAGGTTACTTGGGGCATTTTCGCGGGACCCAACCCGGTCAATCGGGTGACTTGATCTGGTACATCCGGGGTGTAGCTGTGGTGTATGCCCGATGGGTACAGACGGTCGACCGGGTTAACCGGATCGGGGCACGCGAAAATGCCCCAGGTAGCAAAGAGCAGTCACTTTATTGGTACATCATGCCACATTTGTGTTTTGTAATATTTGAACACCCTCTAATACATGGTGTGCCTTATATGCTGGATAGTACAGTATTGTCAACGAGTCCGTAAATGATGAATAAGGATGAATACAGACGAATCAGGAATCCAGTTTGATATCCACTTTATTCATAGAAGTCCACGAGGTATAGATGGTGATAGAGTATAAAGGTGCCCAACAGTGTCCAAGCCTAGCCCTTGAGCCAAGGGCTCTTGTCTCACGTGAGTGTGTGTGGTATGAAGTATGAAGGTAGACAGATGAGTGAGCTGCTCCCTCTACAGGTATTTATAGTAGGAGCCGCTCACCCAGCTCATCCTAAAAATAGTATCAGGTGAGCTAAAAATAGTAACTGGGGAACTCCAGTGCAGGTATGTAGGAGGGATCCTAAACATAGCACTGGGGTTCACGGAGTTCAGTATGGTTCTAAATATAGCTGCTGGGAACTCCCGGTATGCTGTGAGCTGCTCATGATCAATGGGCATGTCCTCCAGCAGGAGGAGTTGGTCTAAACATTGTCTGCTAGGAATTTCCAGCATGCAGCGAGCTGCTTGTGATTGATAGCATATCCTCCAGTGGGAGGAGGCGGGATCACTGAGTGCAGTTGACGCCGCCAGCCTTTGGTCTTTGGTATGGTTTGGCTTGTGGGTGGACTCGGACACTGGGTTACATGGTAGAGTCAAGGTGAAAAATAAATATGATAAGTACAATACCTATAACGGTCTACTGACAGTATAATGACCCAGAAATGTAGAAATGTACAAGAAAAATCCATAGAATCCTCATGAAGAATTACTTTCACTAGACACATTTAGAATAAGAGCAATTAGACCATGATCCATATCTCATTCAGTAATTGGTCTTTGCTAAATGGCAGTCATTTGATGACGTTATACTGTGTAATGGTACAGGTATATATCCTTTTGTCTAATGTTAATGTTAATACATAACACACGGTATGCATCAGCGGGTTCATGGCCCAAACACCATGGGGCTCCACCGTCAGAAACTGCCTGCTTGTTGCTAATGTTTTGCAGGGCATGAAGCAATAAATGGTTATGATTTACATTACAAAAAAATATTGTTACGTGGATCAAAAAATCTGTACACTCATGATGGCAGACATGTATGGGTTGGTGGTTTCTAGGACTGCCACAGTTAACAGTTTCATTCTTTTACCAAAGTATATTGGAACACTATTCAGAATTAATATACATAATACTTCACTCCATGGCAAGACAAGTAAACGGAAAAGTGGTATGGTTTCAGAACCTCCAGACCAAAGAGAAGCCAGTTTTCTAGGTGAGCCACTCCCCTTTTCCTCTATTGACGAATCTCGAGGCATATGGTCTTTATGTGATAGATATACGGGGGCGTAGGAAAAGGGGGGGGGGAAGGGGGCTTGGGCCCCATCAATCATGAAGGAGGGGTGGGCGGCTGAGTATGTCTACCCCCCCCCCCCCAAATTTGTTAGAATTCATAATGAATTGGACTAGAAGCTAAAACTTTGCATCTCAAATCAGATAAATACAGTACTGGAATAGGCATAAATGGGGGCCTGAGCCTCAAATCAGATCTAAAATTCAACAAAAATTACTTTTCTATACAAATTCTATATAGGTATATAAGTGTCATCGCACTTTAGCGAACAGTTTAAGGTAGGTAACATTTGCTTCCTTTACATCCGATACACCGTAGTGGCCCGTTTAAGCGCCGGGGTCTCAAGTGAGCGCCATTCTCGAATAAGCCAGGGATACAGGGGCATATTTAAATCCTAAACACCTGCTGAACCACTGAAAACAGTATTCAAATAAGCGCCTGTCCCAAATAAGGACCAGGAGTACAGAGGTATTGAAATTAATGAGCGCCCTGTGTTTAAACAGGCCACTACAGCAAACTGAGTTGGTCACTGTATGACAGCCCGACAATTTATATTCTCCATTAGAGAATTACATATTTGACACAAGAATAATAGGTGATTCTTTGTTGAAAATGTATTTGATAGCAGATCTGCCCCTGGTGTGGTCTTTATGTCTAAACAAGTAGAAATAAAGAGTTTAGAGCCTGAATATTTACTCCTCTGTCAATTCAAATCTAAATATGTAGGGCTGAATGCTTATATGTTTAGAATTTGGATATTTAAATCCTAAACACCTACTGAACTAAAGGGTTAAGTCTTTGGAAACAGGTTTAGATCTCAATGTGCACGTATTTTGTAGTGTCATATCTACATTAATAAATACATGCTACCTCCAAATATCCCCCACCCAGTGGTAATCACATTCATCAACTATGGTAGTGATGGTTGAACTCGACGTTATTTTGTTGCCTTAATTATTTGGTCGTAATCATATTATGTGCTTATATTGACATGTATACATGAGTACGATATCTGCAGTTTTGGATATGAAATATATTTGTTGATTTTAAGGTTGTAATTGTAATGCATCTGATTGTTTTAAGATAATGCTTATCAGGAGCAATTATTCCAAGGGTCCAATGTATGCTGGTTAAAGGACCGCTCATTGTCCCAGCTCATAACCTGGTGATATAGATGATGTTTGATCGTCGTTCACGCAGGTACCGTATAATGATGATACCTGGGTGTAGCAGTGATAAGACAACCATCACCAACTGGAAACTCACCATCTACAAAAATAATGGTTGATTGTCTGAATTAAATGTGCTTAATAAAAAGAATGATTACAGATTGATTCTTAATATGGTATAAGGTTTGTTTGAAACACAATTCCATAACTGATTGATATAAATATCAAAATTTCAAAAGAAGAAAAGCTAAATATATCAATCTGATAGCTACAGATGTTGATTACAAAAAGTAATGTAGTTTATTTCTACATTAAAATCTAGTATGTATAGTTTTGCTTCCTTAATATATTAAGTGGAACAAGAAAGACAGGGGAAAAGCAGTCATTTGGTAGTTGCAATGCAGAGGATGTTGATCAAACAATTGATGTGGTCGTCATATATGCTCTTTTGAAACATGACTGAGAACCAATGGATTAACATGTACGAAACATATCACTTTCACCTAGCTTTGTTGTAACAAAAAATGGCACTCACAGGAGTGTAGCCAGCAGTCTCCACCCATTTCAAATAACCATATTGTACAGTTAAGGTAAACCCAGTCACAAGAAATGCCACACCATGAAGCACACCAAAGTGCTCCATTGGGAACCTGGAACATAGTTGTAAACATGCAAAGGTAAATCTTGACAACATAAGATAATGAGCAGCATCCTCTATCGTTTCCATCTAAGAATTAAAAGTGACAACCATGGCTACTGCCACAAGCTGAAACAATATAGAATTGTAGGCTGGCAGTACATGGCTATGTATATTATTTATATATGAAGGCAAGATACTCTGCTCTGGGTCAATTTGTATCACAGTAGGTGGCGCTACTGTCTATGCCCCCCCCCCCCAATTAGACAGTAATTCCACCTAGTACTGGTACACTGCAAAAATGGTGTTTAGATTTTAAACATGTTTAGGTCTAAACACGTTTAAAACCTAAACATATAGGTCAGTTAGGTGTCTCATCGACTACACATTTAGGAAATGAACACTTTTATTCTAACTACATAAACATTTATGCTCAACATGTTTAGATGTTTAGAGTTGAGACAGTTGAATAATAGGTGTTTAGATTTAAACATCAATATGTTTAGATACTTGGATGTTGAATCCACACCAGGTAGCAGCACTACCTTTGACTGGACTATCTGCACACAGTTATAATCAATTGTTGTGACAAATATCCTCAAATCATATGTTTATCATGGTTTCATTTCATAGAATGTCATGTGAATAGAAAGGGCAATAGAAAATTGACTAGATTCACCTCATGCCACCATCATTACCATAAAATAATCAATAAACTCCATGACTGACACCTATTTGATGTTATTTTGGAATAGATAAGGCAATGTCCTTCCTGCCAAGCTGTTGTACTTTCTCAAGTCTCTCATTCTGATGCAGTGTGTAATATATGTACACATATATAGGTATGGCTGACATCTTTGGAGACTTTGACAAGTAAATACCTGGTGATGCTCCCCCCCAAGTAAATGAGAAAAAAAAAATATATATCTCTGCTTTTTAATGCATACATGTCTGCAAACCTTAACTCTCCATCAAATCATTTAAACATCTAAACACAAAAATTGTTAAACACCTAAACACAAAAAATCATATATCTAAACACAAAAGTTTTAACCTAAACAGCTACATTTCTAAACACTTGAGCTAAGCACATTGTTTGGCTAAACATGTTTAGGAAATTAATGTGATTACAAAAACGTTGCAAGAATATGTTTAGAATTGTGTTTAGGATCTAAACACCATTTTTGCAGTGTACTGCAAAGATGATACCCAGTCAACAAAACAAACGTTATTTAACGTCAAAAAACCGTTTTTAACATTTTAAAACATTTTGTCATGATAAAGAGCCATAGGGAAACGTTCTGAAATGTTTTGCAACGTTTTTTGTTGACTGGGTAGTGTCTTGCCTTACGCCATTCCCACTTGGTATAAAAACCTTGTTTTTACGTTTACATTGGTTGAAAAAACGTTTAAAAACGTTTTTTGCCAAGTGGGTTACACCCAACATATTCAATAAGCAGCCTGATATTCTATGTTGTTCAGCCTGTAGCTGGTGCTGTTGCCATGAAAAAAATGTTTGCTCCACAGATGACGAGAAGTCAATTAATCATTATTTTCTTGTACTTACATGGTGTGTTTATTACAAGAAGAAATAGCTTGTAGATATAGATTTTTGCTGGCACAAGGGTATTTCTAAATAACATAACAACAAGCACTTATAACTCACACAAGAATAATGTAGGCCACAACATTGCCATAGAGGAACCCCCTGGCCACCTCAGTGAATATGAATACAGGATAAGTACTCCAAGGTTGATTCAACAACATGAAAACAGCAACTAAAAGTCCCAACGTAGATGCCATAACCAACCCAGGCACTGTCACCATTGCTCGTTCAATAGTCTTCAGGTCACCTTGTGATTTTCCTGCTTAGAAAAGACAGTGTAATAACTTATTTTTTACATCAGATTGAATTGAGCATTTGTCAACTTTCACAAGCATGTAATTTCCACTTAAACAAGGGAATGACTATGGTAGAAGATGATAATTAGCAAGTGAAAGTCTCCTGAAGATTTTTAATTAGATGTTTAATAAGAGCTCCATTATACCACCATACTAAGACCCTCTTTTTGAAAGAATCCGTCCAGTGTAGAAGATGTTTCTTGTTCTTACCATCAAGAAGATATCTTACACCGTCTGTCAAACCTCCGGCAAAGGGTGATATCAGGAGGCCGCAGGCAAACATGACATAGGCATAGACATTGGTGTAGTAGTTCACTGTGAGCAAGAAACACGAAAGGTGCAAGGAAATTAGCTCAGGAAATATGAAGCATAGTGAAATATTGATATAGGCTGTTGCCTCTATATGTATTTCAAATAAGTGGAATTAGAATTTTAGCAGTTTGATGAGACTTTATAGAGCATGTTTTAAGATGTGCAGGCATGTACCTTACATACCTTGAGTCATGTTTGCATCATAGACATGTATCAACCATGTATTCATGATAGCAACCACCAGGCCAAGCCACACATGCACAAGGCACAAGTACACCACATTGGATGTGTAGTCAAAACTCAACATGTAATACCAGAAAGTCTTAGCCATTGAAGGTGGCTGCTCAGAGTGGCTCTGCCTGGAAGTACCATCAACTCTAGTTGAACTAAGATCAACCTTTTCATTAGGAACCATTGTAATCTCTTTATTAACTTTTCCATAATTCGTGCCTGTAAGGTCATCAACAGTCCAGGTTGCTCCCAGATTTTCATTTCCTTCAACATTTCTGCTTTGACCTCCGTCTAACCTCTTAGTGACCTTCTTTACTTCTAAATTTTCATGATTTTCACCTAAATTCTCAGCATTGTGTATTCCTTTTGGCAGTTGGATTTTGAATCTGGGCAAGAGCAAAAATGTTGTTAAAGCTACAATGATCCATAGAGAAGCCAAGATGAGAAGAGACCACCTCTGTGAGAAACCATTATCATAGCCCAGCTGTAACAAGAATTACATCAATAAATCGGTCCTGTTTTGGTTAATGAATCACAAATTCAAGTAAATTAAATATGTATACCATGTATTTTAGATAATCTTCAGCGTCATTCATAAACAACAATGACTATTCTGTGACATCATGACTGACCCGATGTGGTGTTGGCTTTAGACCAAAATATAGTACATCCGATATATGAATATATATATATATATATATATATATATATATATATATATATATATATATATATATATATATATATATATATGAACCAGCTGCTTGCTTCCTTTAGTTAACATCTATGTTATTTGAAAGAGGCCTCTAATTCCTTTTTGTTTTTAATTTTACCTTGATTAAGAAATAGACGACTCCTGCTGAGTTGATGGCCCCACTGTAGAGAATATTGAGAACAGGGGCCCTCTTACCTGCAAGTAATGCTACCTGTAAGAAGAAAAGGATTGTTATAACTACTAACATAGTTAGGTCTTGGTTATTGATAGCCCCGGACAGGTCTGTCATTACCAATAGCCACAGTTCCATGACACTCTCATTGGATTTCTGACTCTTTATGTTTGATTTTTTTTCAAACAGATGTATTAACAGAAACAAAGTGAACAGATATTTTGCAGTGTGGCAGGTTTTGCAGACCCAAGTGCAGGGGTTGGGAAGCTTTGGTTAATAACCGCAGGAGGTTAAACAGCACATAGGAACCCTCCTGCAGCAATACCTCTGGACTTTACATGATTCGTGTAATTATCACAGATATAAGGAATAGATTCACAGCATCTCCTTTAAATCACCATATAGTAAAGCTTCCACCCAATCTCTGAATGTTTTAATACAAAACATAATGTCCAAGTACAGGTGATTCCAACATTTTGGATTGCTAGTCATATATCATTTTTCTAACAATACTAATTTATCTAATTATTGTATGGATAAAAGGCCTATGCACATCCCACTTGGATGTCCTGTTTAACATAATGTCATCTAACACCTTAGTTCACACTTACATGATGGCTGATTGTAATAATTGAAACACAGGCAGCTCCTGTAAGAAGGGTACCAGGAAATATCAAGTAAGGGTCTGTAATAATGATGTTAGACAATTACATCAAATAAATAAGCAAAGGTTCACGAGTTGGAGGATTGTCGGGGGGTTATCGCACGCGCCGATCAGTTGCCGGGCGTCGTGCGATGCGGCAACTGATCGGCAAGTGCGATAACCCCCCGACATTCCTCCAACGAGTGTGCCTTTGCATTTGTTTCATGTTATTTTCATCTAAAACTGCTGAATTACAATAGAATTTACCAGAATGACTCCCCGTGCGCATTGTTTACATCGCCATCTTGGAGCTATGACGTCACTAAATGGTCACGTGACCTCGGCGTGTGATATTTTCGCGGGTTATCGCACGGGGGGTGTGCGATACGGAGCTACAATGGTAAGGCTATGGGCTGTCAGTATCTCGGGCATACCAACATGAAATAAATACACATTGCCTGAGAAGTCTTCGGTGTTAACTCTCTGACTCCAATATCAGTAACATTGATTTAACAATTATAATATATGCTCTACTTTTGGTTTGAAATACATGCATACTTGGGTAACTGGGTATATAGACAGCACTTTTGTAAATCACAATAAAAGGTCACTTATTGCAGACTGTCCATTGATAGCAAGATCAAAATCAGCTGATGACATCAAATTATGTTAGACCTCATAGGTATCGATGTAATTCTTATGTGATATTGCATAAATGTGATTGATTGATATATACATTGAAATTATACTATCATCTATCACTTACAGTCACTATTGGCAAACGCTAGAAACAGACTCCCAGATACTCCAATTACACTGTTAGAAAAAAAAGCATTGTCAAATCTATTAGTAATGAATATTTTCCCCTTCATAATTCAGCAATGCAAGACAAAGTGAATTATCTGAGGACATCTATAGCTTCATAGATTACCTACATCACTATAATTGCCTAGTTTATTTCCTGACTCGTGATGGCAGCTCTTTAAAAAGTGCATGGATATCCTTGTTCACATTAATTTCCACTAGTGGTATACTCATATAATTATACCAGTAAAGACCCACCCCTTACTGGCTTAGTGACAAAGTCATTAAGTAGGCCTTAGTCACTTCTCCACTCATGATATTTTAGTATGTACTTACATGGTCACTACTCTGGTTATTCTTAAACCATACTTATCAAACATCAAGCCCAAGGGAAAGGCTCCAAGACCAAGGCTAACCAGACCCACTGTTAGACCAAGGGGCAGGAACAGGTCCTGCTCCGGGCATCCTACAGTGCTGTTTCCTGTATAATCTGTCTAAACAATTGCAAGTCAAAGCATTGATAGAATATTTCCTGTACCAACTTACAAAATGAATTTGAAACACCTATTTTGATAATGTCTGTTATACATATCAGTAGCAACTGTCCTTAGGGTGAAATGCAGCACCTAATTACATTTCAAAACGTGTGGGTATATTTGAATGTATCTGTTAGAAAACAATATCTGCACATACTTGATTATCGTCACATGCAAATAAACCCTGCTCCCTGTAGACATAGGCTAGAGAGGGCCAGCCATAGATAGTGCCGCCAAACAGAAGGTCCTCCAGGAAACAGAGTGATAAGGTTAACACTGTCTTAACAGTCCACATAGTGATTGCCTGTGAGTGAAGAATGGTTATTTATTTATGCTAATAACAACATCTCATAGAGATAGCATTGGAGGGCCAATCGCCACACCTCCAGTGGCTTGATATGGGCTGATCCAGCACAGTAGGCCAATCCAGTACTGCAGCCTCGTTCTGGGTGCAGGTAAACATTCAAAATGGCCGCTGGCAGCTCATACGAGGAGCTACGGTAATAGATTTTGTTAATTTTTAGTTAATCAAACCCTGTAAAAGCATAAAATAAATAGAGAACTAAACTCCCTAGGCTGGTGTACAAGATGGCTGGTCCACCCTGAGGGGGGTGTATCCCCCGAGGGCGTGGCCTGAGGGGAAGACACCCCCTACGAGGGCGTTGTTTAGTTCTTTCTATTCATTTCATGTTGACAGCGACAGTTCCTTTAGGTAAACATAGGCAAAGCCATTTCCCTTCAGGGCAGGGAGAAAACAAATCCTATTCTCCAGTGCCACATTCCCCAGTTACGACATCAAAATAGCCCCCAACCCCCAAACCAAAATAGACTTTTGAGGCCTCTTTTTCATAGGAAACATGAAATAGATACAGAGTTTCTCCAAACTGAATGTTTCTTCACTCCGTAGCTTCAAAGCAGGTTTCCATTCCGATCCACCTCGTGGAATTTGCTTTGAGGCTATCACATGAAAAAAAACCCACTCAATTTGGAGTAATTCTCGTGAACCTCTGTCTATTTGTCATCATTTTGGGAGATACTTCCATATTCACAGCAAGAAAGCCTATTAAATAGGCACTGTGGCACTGAAAACCTGGAAGATATGATACTCAGTGGTGACGACTTTAGGTCCTCAGATTGAGATTTAGGTGGTCAAAATGACAAGTCGTCAGTATGACAATACTGTCAATACAGAGTCAGCATACTGATGACTGAGGTTGTCAGGATGATGGCCCAAGTCGTCATTTAGACTACCTAAAGTTGTAAATTTAGGTATTGTCAATCTGAGAAACTAAAGTCGTCGGCACTGACGAGTTTCGGACCTTCCCAGTGCATTCACCACATGATTTGATTTCATGTGGAGAATGACAATGCCTGTAGATAGTAGAGAATAGAGAGGCCCACAAAGGTGTGAAGAAACTGGACATCTTTCTCCATTGCACCTTCAAATCTCACTTCCTTTCTCTATCTTTCTCTATCATTTTCTAACTCCCTATATCTATATATCTCGGTCTGTGTCTGTCTCTCTGTATGTCTGTGTATCGCTATCACTCTGTCTCTGATGTGTCTATCTCTGTCTCTCTTTTCTCTCTGCCTCTGTCTCGTCTTTTGCCTGTGTCTCGTATTTGTCCCTCTCTCCTCTGGCCTCTCTGTCTGTCTGTCTGTCTCTCTCTCTGTCTCTCTCTGTCTCTGTCTCTCTGTCTCTGTCTCTGTCTCTCTCTCTCTGTCTCTCTCTCTCTGTCTCTCAGGTCACTCCCCCATTGAGATCAGCCATTGCATCAAACATGATAAGACCTACCTTAGGCTTATACGAAGCTGCGTTGTAAGTGTCCAACATTGTATTTCTGAGATCTGAATAATGACTTCAGACATGTGTTCACACACAAGGTAGATATCACAAGTTAGGCCACATTCCGGCTAGGTAAAATATGTAGATTGTATAAAATAACTGTTAGATATACCAAGGATCCTTGTAAAACTGAACAGTGGACCACTGTAATTCCCAGTGGACCAGTGTAGCTTTTACAAGGTGTCCCACGTGGCAGTGCAGTAGGACAAGGAATCTCTATTAAAATAAGGACAGAAACTTTGGGATAAGGATTACACTGTCATTTCGACGACATTATTTTTTACAGTGTAGCTTGCAGGAAAAGATGCAAAGTCACTATGATCATCTTAGCGTGACAGTTCCAGTCAATACAAATTTATACAGAGATAAAATAGGAATTTAAATGTATTCTCAAAACACCTTATACCAAAACACAGAATGTAAAGACACAGAAAGAAAAGATCTTAACTTTTTCAATATACCTCTAAGATTATTGCAAAATGTCGAAATAGAATATGATAAATAATATCACAGTGTGGCGAACCCTCCATGGGATTAAGGAGAGACACAATACCCCTTTTGCATATATGTACAGAAATTAATTAGATGGTAATTATCAAACCCAGAACCCCGATATATGAACGTGCTTCAGAAATTTATAATTTTAGCTGATATCCTGAGAGTGAAAATTTTGCTTGTGTTATAGCGTGTCCGACAAATGTAGCACAATGACTGGGCCACCATATGCAGAGATGGTCTCTTTGTGTCTTCATAGATGCACACTTTCAACCCGTAACTGGGTTATACAAAGTGGCTATGATAATTCATTGCAGTCAATGTGTTTTGAAAGATCTAAATCTGAATGACTCCAGAGGTGACCCCATATTTCCCTGTATCTTATCAGACAGTTGAATGTATATTTATTACAATAAGAACAAAGTACCAGCATATCGGGAGGTGCCCTTTTTTATGCTTTATACCTTACCATGTATCATATTGAATTATACCATGTGTACGCATGGTGTAATGAACAGGTTCTCCCTTGATAAAGTGTCAGGGTTAATAAAAATGGTCATGAAAAATAACTCTTTGACGGTCAATATTGTATTCACGTATGATGCTCATTGGTCTTCCCGATGCATGAATACAACCCGAGAGATATATTTCATCAAAACAACAACTATTAGTTTCCAGTAGGTTTCAAATCACTTTGGCACCTTTTATTCACAGAGGGCTGTCAAGTATTCAATGCATTCATATGCCTATAGCTAGTCAGTACCCAGACTGGAGGTAATGCTCTCGTTAATAGATAATCCTTAGGCCGTTTCTAGAGACAAAACTGGCAACCCAAATGGTAGGACTGAAAATCCCACAAGAGGACAGTGGGATAAGAACACCTCTTTATGGCTGATTGGTTCCGCAATGAGCACTCTCTGGGCCGTTCCCTACATCACACACTTGAGGCCACCTGTGGTGCCATCTACGAGAGAAATAGGAAGTGCTCTCCAAAAAAGCCTATCCTCCTCTGTAGGTTAATTGAAAAGATCCTGGGATCGCAACCTTAGCGATCTTAGGAATTATTCCGTCTTATCCTATTAAGCGATCTTAAGATTAGACTGCATTCACTTTTCCTAACCAGCACTAAGATCGCATCGATCTTAGCCTCAGCCCTCCTACGCTATTCCAAGAAGTACTGACTGGGCACAGGGGTAAGAGTCCCAAAATAAAGGAATAGCTGTGGAGTCACTCTTCTTCACAACAGTGTTTATACCATCATTCCCCGTCCCCATATGGGTTAACAAAAGAGCACAGGGTGCAGTTGACCCCGTACAGTATTCAAGAGTTGTTCCCATGAATGTATGATTTATGCTTGCCTATTAGAAGCATTGTGCCCCCCCCCCCCCAGGACAAAGAGAGAGAAGGGAAGAATTACCTTACAGTGCACTTAACGCATGAGTAGCCCTAAGAGCCCTCAAGGACACTCAGGAAACGGCTGCCCTGCCCTCTATACACTGTAAAAAAGGTGCTTAGAGTTTAAACACAATGCTAAACACTTTCTTGGCACCCCAGTCACCTGTATTCTACGGGAGAGTACTCATATGAAAAGCTTTCTGTTCTTAGGGCCTGGGCCGATGATAAGTCTGATCTCATCTGCACCATGCCTAGTTTTCTATGATCTACACTCGTACGAAAATTTTCATTGTATGCTACCTGAAGAAAATGTCATTTCTCCTCTGCTCCTTGCCATGCAGTCCTGTCTCCTCTCCTTCTCTCTCCTTTCTTCCCCTTCTCCTCCCTCCTTAGCTTTTCCCTCTACTCCTGCCCCTTTAATTCCTCCTTCTCCCTCCTTCCCCGTTTCCTCCCTTCCCTTCTCCATCTTTCCCATGTCTCCTTATTCCTCCTCTGCCTACTCCATCCCCTTCCCTCCCACCTCTAGCTTCCTCCCCTCTTCTCCCCCTCCTTTACACCCTTCTCTCCCGTCTCTCTAAAATATAAGTACCTCCCTTCCGGTTCTCAGCCGTACCCACTTTTCTCCCTTCCTGTCCTTTTTCCTGCCTCTCCCCCTTTTCTCCCTCTGTTCTTTCAGAAGACCAGACTACATACCTGGATGTATATATACATGTGTGTATGTATATATATATATATATATATATATATATATATATATATATATATAGTACAAATATATTTTATGTTTTCATACACTTACACATTGTCAGTTAGGGCTCATTTGAAAATCCACCCTCCGCCATGAAAATATTTTCAGCGACTCTTTCTGTATGAAAATCTACCCAGAGAATATTTCATTGTGTGGTCTCGTATGAAAATAATTTCATGGGCCCTTCTGATGAAAACATTTTCATTCATGAAAATATTTTCAGCGATTACTCATATGAAAATCTTCTCTCCACCATGAAAATATTTTCAGCGATTCCTCCCATATGAAAACTTTAATCTACCCAGTGAATATTTCATCGTGTGGTCTCATATGAAAATATTTTCACAGGTCCTTTCAAAGAAAATGGTTTCATAGAGTTCCATTCATGAAAATCCACTATGAAAATAAAATTCATTGTATCGGAGGTGCTATTCCCAAATGGGAACTGACTACCATCAGGCAATGACTTCTCCCCTGTTATACAGCAAGGAAATTGGTTATAGAGGTGGTTCTAAAGTGGTCTTGAATTGGGGAATGCTTCCCAGTATGACTCACACTAAGAAGAATGATTCTGAGTGTAAGGTGAGAAGCTGGTTCTGATCAGCAGAACAGCCAGGAACTAGAAGGTGAGTTACGGCAGTGAGATTGCAATTTGATTCTTTTTGCAACAGCCTCCAGTTCTCCTGTATGAAGGTATTCTCTCCTGCTTAGACATGAGAAACCTTTCTTGAGCTCAAACTCATGAATTTGTAACAAATAAAATTTCTTCACTGGGCTAGTTATTCTCTCTCTTCACTGCAGGGAGAATATTATACGAAAGAATTCTCTGAGCTGCATTGATCACTGATTTTTCACAGAGTAGACCCAATGAAAACAATTTTCACCAGCCCTTCCTGGTGAAAATATGCTATCCATTCTTGATTCATCAGCTACTCACTAGATGGCACCACACACCAAAACAGTCCAGATTACTCCTCAGAGCATGGTGTTTAACCCCCTACCCTATTTTCAAACTTATCTGTACCTCTAGAGCAATGCTCATTAAATCCCTGACCCTGATCCTGACATTAACCTAAACTCTAATCCTAATCTTTATACTAATGCTATGTGTAATGCTAGAATCTATGAGTGACTGTCTTGCGACGGCCACTGAGCACTGCATTGGGATTTCTGGAGTAAAGTGTGAGTGCACCCACCAAGAAAGAGAGATATAAAAGCGCTTTTCCTGAATTAACTCCCACAAATACAATTGCGACTGATATTCAGTAATGCTTAACCCTGACCCTAAACCTAATCTTAGTCCTAATCTAAAATTTGAGCCTTAGCCCAATTATAACCCTACTACCACACTTCATCCTAATCATAATCCTGACCCTTCTACTAACCCTGTTTATAGTCAAGCATCGCAAATATGCCAAACCCTTTGGTAGGCATGTCGGCTAATGCACTAGCAGACAGACAATGATAGACACTTTTTAGCTTGAGCTGTGCAGGGAATTGAAACTCTTAGCCTAAAATCAACCCTAGACCTAACATTAACCCATATCCTGAATCCAAGTCTAACACTAATTTTTACAACCGAAACTATCACATCCTCATAACAACTCCTAAAATCCTATAACCTGAGCCCAAAACTTCCACTAATACTAAAGCTAAACCTAACTCCAATTCAACTCCAGTTCAACCCAAGTCTAGGGTTAGGGTGAGGGGAAGGGTTAGTATTTGGGTCAATGTTAGGATAGATAAGGTGAGCAACACTGATCAACTGAATAGTTTATTTGTCCAGCAAGAAGGATCGACCATCTCAAACTAACGCCATATGCTGTGTATAGTGAGCTATCCCTCAGCATGATAAGTGATATCTAGGAAGAGGGGAAGGGATAGATACAAACTGTGAAAACCATATCCCAGTAATATACCATATTGTACTGTCTGCACAATAGCAAATTGCTGTATGTTCTGTAACAAGTTTGATTTATATATTTTTATTCTTATCTTTATTGTCAAAGACACAATACATTTTTTGGTGGGTGTTTTACCACAGAGATATAGTACCACATAATTATGCCACATATGGCTGTCTGTATGCCTGTTTCTGTTTCAGCTCACATTTTCATAAGTTAAAAGAAAACATATGGTAGATGTGAATACATGCAGAAATTTACCTGTTTCAGCTCAACATATGGAATCAAGAAATCCCACATAAATGCTGCAATATATAACTCTAAATACAAGGGGCTCCATTCCCCTGCCTTCCGATTCAATTTCCACATGTCCCCATTATATTGCCCCCTATCATTTCCAGATTTCTTTGCTTCCCATTATATAACAAAAAAACTTTCAGAACTTTTCCCTATGACTCCTTATTATGGCTTCATGTTTTAATGCCGCATGTTATATGATGCATACATATATTGTGTATAACATACGGAGAGGACACTGCCACCAATATGAAACAAGAAATAAGAAATTTGATAATAAATGATTTGCTTTAGCTCACAGTGCCATCTACTGAGGAACTCATAAGTGTAAAGAGAGACTTTCACTGGGACAGACCACTGAAAATAATTGGTTATATATGGTCTGTGCTGCCATCTACTGAGAAGCTTATTCATGAATGGATTAGATATTTTCACCGGGAAGGGCTGGTGAAAATTGTTTTCATCCAGGTTTCCTGGTGAAAATCAGTGATATGTAGTTACTTTTCACAGTGCCATCTACTGAGAAACTCGTAAGTGTAAAGAGAGATTTTCACTGGGACAGGCCACTGAAAATAATTGGTTATATCTGGTCTGTGCTGCCATCTACAGAAAAGCTTATTCATAAAGTGTGTATAAGAGTTTCATATGGCATGACTGGTATAAACATTTTGGAGTGGAGGGGCATGACAGGGACCCTTTGAAAACATTCTCATCAAAAATAAGTCAATGAAAATGTTTTCATACAAGTTTGCACAATGAAATATTCTCTAGGTAGATCAAAGTTCTGCATATGGTCGGAGTTCCTAAAAATATTTTCATATGACACAACTTAATGAAAAGGCTGATGTTTTTCATAGGATGAGGGTCGATAAAAATATTTTCATATAAGACAGATCAATAAAAAAGGATAAGAGTTTATGGAAATGGTCACTGAAAATATTTTCATACAAGACAGTCCAATGAAAAAGTGGATAGGTTTATGATTGTTTTTCATATGGGAAAGATCACTGAAAATATATTTATACGAAAGCGCTCAATGAAAGGTTTTTGGATGTATGAAACATTTTCATACAGAAGAGCAGTTGAAAATATTTTTCATATGAGACAGTTTGATGAAAATGTTGATTGTTGTATATGAAAGTTTTTCATATGGAAAGGGTCGATGAAAATGTTTTCGTATGAGTCATCTGGATGAAAATATTTCGTATGAGCCAGCTTGATGAATGGTTTTTGGCTCTTTGAAAGATTTTCATATGGGAATGACCATAGAAAATATTTTTTAATGTGAAGACCCGCTGAAAATGTTATCATGAAATGAATGCTAAGTATCCACTTTCATCATAACATGAATTAAAAATTATTTAATGGTGGAGATGTGAAAACATAGTGAACACATAGTTTCGTACTGTCATTTAAAGGAGGTCTCAATCAGTAAACTCATATACATGGAAAATTCAGGTTAGGTCCTTGACTGAGTGGTTCTTTATTGTATGACATATCGTTGCCTATAAAGTGGACCCCCAAATTTTGCTGATGATATTTAAAACAGGAAGGCAGGTAGAAACTTGAGGTAGAAGGGAGGGATTATACAGATAAGGCAGAAGATGGAGAAAAAACAGTAAGTGGGAGCAATTAGAAACATGTGAATGAGAGGGAAAAGCTAAAGCGGAAGAGAGGAGAGTGGGGAGAGAAGGGAATGGAGGAGAAATGACATTTTCTTTGGGTAGCATACAATGAAAATTTTCATACGGGTGTAGATCATAGAAAACTAGGCATGGTGCAGATGAGATCAGACTTATCATCGACCCTGGCCCTAAGAACAGAAAGCTTTTCATATGAGTCCTCTCCCGTAGAATACAGGGGTTGGGGCTGTTCTTGTCCCGTTATTGAACACACTTTAGAAACCTAAACATGTTTAGACTCATAATGTGATTAGCTTTTGTGCTTAGATTTTGATGTGTTTAACTATGTGAGTAGGTTTATGTTGTGTTTACTATGATTATGCTTATGTCTGTTATGTGTTGACATCTGACATGTGTAGATAATCGCTCAAGTCTTTAGTGTTTAGCATTAAGATATTATGTTTAGATATGGTATCCAAGAATATTAAACTTACATTTATTCTGCTGTATCTAAGGTAGGGATGGAGAACTTCATACTCCCAGGGAGTATCATCACATATATTATCTACTACAGGGATTCACCCCATGTAGAAGTAGTAAACAGAATGGCTAAGAGCTTTATATTTTCTTGTACTACACAGTAGAGGTGTCTATGGTGGGCATTGCTCATTAATCCAAATGATGTCGGATCCAAGTGACAAATCTAACATGTTGAAATATTCATGTGAATGTGCTTGAACATAGAATTGCTCAATGTTGGTTTACTAAGTCCTTTTAGCAGATTTTAGATGAGAAGAGAGTAGACCTGCTTTTAGAAAGTATATGTGAACACAGTGCTGCCACCTAGTGTGTCTTTTTACCTAAACATACATGTGTTTACATACTAAACACCTAAACATCAAACTGCTGAAATGCTAAACATCCAAACATGTTTAGCATTGGTGTTTAGGCATTTAGAATAAACATGTTCAAGTCCTGAACAGAGGGCCAAGAATGCAACTGCCTATTCTATGTGTTTAGACTTTAAACATGTTTAGACCTCAACATGTTTAAAACCTAGGCTCCTTTTTTACAGTGTATGTATGCAGCAGGCTATTTACTCTTTCGATCAGGAGCTTAATTCAAAACATCCTGGGATCGCAACCCCAGCGATCTTAGTGTAGGCACATATCATAAGGCCTGGCCAGTCTACCCGATCTAATGCAGTGGTTGTGTCATACTAGTAATTGTGCATGATCAAGTTGTCATATGAGAAATATCATATGACTAGTGGTTATAGTGAGTAAGAATATCAAGCTCTTATTAGTGCTATTCCAGTTATCACTGGTTTATTCAGCTTTAGGCAGACATGTAAGAATATCAATCATACACATGTTAATATGCAGGTAAATTCCATACACAGTAAATATACAATTGTTTGTAAAGTATAATGTTCTGTTCCACTCCACCTGTGAGCTAATAATAATAATAATGATACACTGTCCAGTATGGTCCTAGGTGGGTTCCCACACCCAGCTCCTGACCTGCTGCTTAGAGGGATAATCTATAAATGTGTAACTTTACCCTCTGGTAGGTGTCTTGTAGCAAATAGCCTCCGGCCACTAGTGGTATAGTCCTATGCCTGTCTGGCATAGTCTAACCCAGCATAGTGCAGAGCTATAGCAGGTAGCAGGAGAGTTGACTGAAGATGTTACCTCAAGGGTGGTTCTGGTGATTCTGCTTTCTAGAGAGAGCAGCCAGGGGTATAAGTACCATTTCCTGGCTTGGCCCCTCAGACTGACTGGAGCCAGTGGCATCTGCCTAACTCTGTGATTGTTTGAGGGGAGTCTTTCATGTGTCACTGGGTGCACAAAGGACCCCCATGGACGCTTCCATGTCCCCCATTGTCTCGGTCGGTTTGGCATGTTTCTGACCTTCATATCTCAATTGTTTATGCAGCTACAGCCTTCATATTGCGCATGCGCAGAGTTGATTATGTCAAGTAACCACTGCCCACTTTTCGGGTGCGTAACTTGCGCTAGTTTGTCTGTAGCGCATTCAGAGGTTGAAACAGTCTCGGTGGTATAACTTCCTTAATAATGGGAGTTCAGCCTTGATCTTGGGCTCATTTTGATTGTCTAATCATGGCCATTTCGTAAATGCTTTCATATTTGATCTGGGTTGCTCAGGAGCGACGCTAGAGCGACCAGAAGGTTAAGGCGTCGTTACTTATGTAACCTATTGTTCAGTCTTGGGATGCTCAGACACCCATGACGGCGTCAGCGGTGCCCAGGCACCCGTGACAGCCGTTTGCATTCACTTACAAGTTATTATATTGTTCACTGAACCATGAGGTCGGTCTCTTAGACTCTTAAAAAGCATTATATTGTGCAGTGGACCATGAGGTCGGACTCTTTGATGTTGTAACCTATGTGTCTTTGCCCTAGCTGGTGTGCAGTGGGGCATGAACGCTCACATGGAAGTACAATGTTTTAATTTCTTATATATTCTTTGATTAATACAATAATATGTTAAGATGATTGGAATAATAAAATGGTATATGATCATCAAGATTTTGTGAGAATAGCATAGATTTTCATATTATACATCAACAAGTGGCTGTGTATATATTTTTTTTTCTAAATCAATTTTCAATACTTAGATAATTTCATTGACAGTGGAGGTGTGTGTCATGTGTGAGATGTGTCATCTCAGTGTCTCCTGGTGGTGGACTGGGGGCAGTCTAGGCTGTGGGCAGTCTAGGCTGTTTCCACAGTCACCGGGGAGGGCTGGTGGTTTAGAAAATTAGCAATAGTCTGCATGTTTGACCTTGTGGTCTCCTCCTGGTGTTCATCAATAATTATATCTGTTGTATTTTCCAGTGCTGTCATGGTCACCGGGCTGGTGCCACAATCATTCTGGAGAAGCATGGAGTAGTACAGTCCTTTGTTTTTAGGGGGTGGTATGGTGCTGAACCTAGTGCGCCAAGGTAGGTGTATCACCTGAGGGAGTTGATAAGCAAATTCTCCTCTCTGTGTTGTTATAACTGCTCGTCCATTCCAGGTAAATATAGCCTTAGGTAGTGGGAAGGTTTTAACCACTATATCCTTATAGGTCGGGGCAGCTGCTGATTTGATCTCATCAAATTTGTGTGGTATTGGCCTCAAGGGTAGCGCGAAGTTTGAGTCTCCACAATATATTTTAAAATATATTGTGGGATTTGTGCGCTTGGCCACATTTTTCTTGCCACAGTGTGGCTGTGCAAATTTCTTAAGGTACTTCATTATTCTGTAGGCTGAGTAGATGGTCAGGGTGAATAATATAGCAATTATCAGGGTGTGGGGAATTGTGAGGAAAGGGGTGTGGGTTTCCTCTGTAGGGGTAAATTTGGTAGGATTCTTATCTGGGAGCAATTTGTGTAGGGGCAGCTCGGTGACTAGTCTGAATGCTTTGGCTGTAGGCAGGTAGGCTACAGTCCCTCCTAGTCTGTACAGTTTGAGGAGTATGTATACTATAAAAATGTGAGCTGATATCCCTAAGATGAGTCCTAAGCTTTGGAAGATTGGATGCTCTGTAACTCTATGTAGGTGTGATTCTACGTAGCATGTTTCCATTGCCTTCTCAAGGTTGGAAGCATCATTCAATACTGTTTTGGCAAAGGGCTCTAGATTTAGTTGAGTAATATCATCCATGATTGGATTTTCCTGTAGTTTGTCTAGGGTCCTAGAGAGGTTTACTACTGGGAAATTTGGAAGATTCTCTCTTTCATTTGGTTTGGTTTCAGAGATTTGGATAAGTGCTGCCATGAATGGTAAATTAATTGTCTTAAGAATGTAATGAAATGATAAGGTTGAGTTACAGGGCAACCTTGTGTTTGGAAGAGAAAATTCTCCTACACTGATTGTGCACCCACAGGGTACACCTATGATTCAGTAGGACTGGGCTTTCCGAGTTTCAGACGTTTTTCCATGGCAGTTGATAAAGTAATGGGGTTCATTAGTAGTGACCAGATACTCATCTTCAGAAATGGAAATAGCATGGGTGGTAGGTGCTTGCAGTGGTGAAACTGCAAACTTGCAATGTTCCTTAATCTGTTGAGCCTGGTTAGTAAAAATGGCTACAGGGCATGTAGGCCTGTGCTTATAAATTCTACCATTTACATCTCTGCATACCTTTACTGTAGTACCCTCACATGCCTGCATGTCAGCTGAGTCCAATTCGATGAATAATGATTCGTCGTAAGATACTGGGCTAAGAAATATATTAGATTCCATCCATAAATAAGGTAACTTTAATGCAAATGTTCAACCAGGGAACAGGGAACAATGGTATAAGCACTCTTGTGAAGAAGAGTGACTCCACAGCTATTCCTTTATTTTGAGACTCTTACTAGTGTGCCTAGTCAGTACTTCTTGGAATAGTGTAAGAGGGCTGAGGCTAAGAGCGCTGCGATCTTAGTGCTGGCTAGGAAATGTGAACGCAGTCTGATCTTAAGATCGCTTAATAGGATAAGGTAGAATAATTCCTAAGATCACTGGGGTTGCGATCCCAGGATGTTTTGAATTAACCTACAGGAGTGTTCCCTGTAAGTGCTCTTGTACTCAGGTTAAACCACTATGCAATTCTTTCAAAAAGATCGCAGTGATCTTAGCGCTGGAAAAGGAATAGTGAAGTGATCTCAGGACTTGCTATTCCTGACAGGCCTGCAACCACTGCATTAGATAGGTTAGACTGGGCAGGTCTTATAATATGTGTCTACAGTAAGATCGCAGGGGTAGAAATCCCAGGATCTTTTGAATTAACCTCCTGAAGGTGTCCTCTATTGCTTGTTTATGAAGAGCCTATAATTTGTCCACTGATACGCATCTAGCTACCAACATTAGGTCATTTTTTTTTCAAAGTTGTTCTAAGTTACAAAATTGAATAAATCTATAAGGTAGGTCACCACATAAAATAGCCCACTTAGATTTTTTCTGGGCTCACATCTTTCTGTATATTTCAGAGGGAGAAAAACAGGTCACGTCGGAAGGCACTAAAAATGTAAACACCCCTATGAGTGCAATTTACAGTGATTTATCTCTAGGAAATTTGGTACAGCTTGGGAAGTGCTAATGTTTGCCTCCAGAGGGATGAGGTGGTAATGAGGATATTGAAATTACAAGTCCAGGTTTATGAAACCGTCATTTATTTATTTATTTATTTATTTATTTATTTATTCATTTATTTATTTACAATTGTTATTTCAAAGATGGTAATATAATCTCTGAGAGTGTAAAAGCATTAAAAGACCACAAAGGGAAAACCGTATGAAATTATTTAACATACACAGTGAAGCAAAACCATCAGAACAAAACACATCAGACCCAGCTAGCACACACCATGCATTTTAAGACACAACCATCCAAAAAGGCACTCAAAGTAGAAAAGACAAGAGGAGGACAAAGGAGAATCTGGATGAAAACTCTGGTACCAGTCCTGGATGACGAGGCCGTGGGGTGGACCCTGGCTTGACCGAAAATGACAGTGGGTTTGATTTCGCTCCTAATCTCTCAGTTGCATCATGGGAACTCTGGTGGACAAAGGTATCCAGATGAGTTGTTTACAGTTGTTAAGGTTTGTCCTGTATCTGGGATCTCAGTCCCCTCTGAACAGACATCACGTGCCTCTAGCTCACAACACTGATTACCGAATCCCATAGCATTAAGGGTCCAAATGAGTCCTTCATGCCACAGGCACATGATTTCAGGGATGTAAACACAACCAAAACTCCAATTCACGGCCAGTTGATGGCCGTCAGTCACTGATGGGCGGCGTAGGGACACCTCCAGTGTCAGACTACTGTTGTATATAGTGAATGTTATTCAAAATATTTTTCATAACAACTGTTAAGTTCAGTTTCATCAATTGACTCATCAGAAGCATTCAGGGTACAGTTTTGAGCTTTTTCGGATGAAAACCCTTATAGAAACATGTGTCTAGATATTGTAAGGGAGACAACGAAAGACAACAAAAATTCAGCTAAACATGGAGAGAGATTTATTCCTGCTTCAAAGAAGGCGCTATATCTAAAATTAAGCTCAGAGAGAATTACCAGTGAATTTATACAAAAAGAGAAAAGAATGGGCCCTATCATAGAACACCATGTTTTATCAAGCGTTTTCATAAAAGGAGAGGCAGTTATTTGCTGTGCTTCTTTACTGCCAAATGCAGATTTAGACCATCTTAGTGCATTTTGCTTTAGTTCAAAAACCTTTTGACTTTTTCTTAAATACACAATGATTTTGAGGAACAGTGTCAGAATTCTTTTTATAATCTATGTATATGGACCAAGGAGGGCTGATTATGGAATGAGGTATCAAGTGTTATGTAGAGCTGTTCACTTATGGTCGAATGTTTGAAACAAAAGTTGATGAAAGATGATAACCATGAACACCTTCACCTCATGGCCTTGAGAGGGACATCTATACTTCCTAATTATCCTGCCAAAAACATATACTGGGAATAGGGACCTTGATGCACCTTGCATTAAGGGCCCTATTTCGCAGATCACGTGAAAATGTCTCACTGTAGTGCTTCCACCATCATGTCCTTTAGCATATCCACATTTACAGCTGTCACAATAGTTACATTGGGTGCTAGTTTGGTATGCTGAGCCCAGTCGCACAACATCTGACCTCGCGTCTCACTGCCAAATAGCTCCACCGTACAATACACACGCTTAGATGCTTCCACCACCTTAGGGTTCAGGGCCATCGCCATCAACATCTGGTCTGCTGCCTCATACTCAACCTGGAATAGATAGACACAGGTTCCTCAGAATTGGTCTTTACTGAGGTGTATCTAAAGAGCTGGATCCTCATAGAATACTAGTGGAACCAATGTCATTGAATCTTTGACCAAGTATTTCACGTTATCATTGCAATCATTTGTACCAGGGGCATATGAAGGGGGGGCAGGGGGGCCTGGGCCCCCTATCATAAAGGAGAGGGGCCTGAGTATGTCTGGGCCCCCCAAAAAATAATTTGCTAATAATTCATAATGAAGAAGCACTTTGCATCTCAAATTGGAATGATATATAGTAATGGGATAGGGAAAATGGAGGCCTGGGCTTCAAATCAGATCTACAATTCATCAAAAATTACTTTTCTATTCAAATTTTATAGAGGTATGTATAGGCACTATTGCGCTTGAGCGAACAGTTCAATGTGGCTGAGATGGGGCCCCAGCTGGGCCCGTCCAATGAAGATTTGCTTGCTACGCCTCTGTGTATCACAAATAAGTTCCCCTATTTCAGTTTTTTAATTACGTCTTCAATTCATATGATATGAAAATGGATGACCTACCTCTTCTAGTGGTTTGTTTGTGTAGTATCTAGCCATCACACTGGACTCAATCGCTTGGATGAACCGACCTTTTGGAGTTGAGACAGCTGAGAATATCTCGTTATGCCACTTCTGTATTTTCACACAATATTATCACATGTAAGCCATATGCAAAGAATTATTAGGATATGGATATAACTGTTTATGGTCAAAGGTCTACCCAGCTTGTATGATTCTATGCCTTAGATTCCAAAGATTGTATGATATTGTCAGCATCAAAGTCGAACTCCTCTTCTTGTTAAATTCAAAATCAAGTCAGCAGTCTTGTTGAGAAGTATTCCAAATTTACAAGGCTTACATTCAGATAGAGTTATAGTCTTAAATACATAAGGCTGAATTTGGGATCAAAGTAAGTCTAAATTATGGGAGACTGAAATCTATAATTGCCAGTAGTATATACATGCAAACTGAGCGCAATGGATTAGCTACTAACTAGGTCATGACCTACTGGTAGACCGGAAGTGACCTAGTTTCAGCCAATCAGAGGGCTGGATTTGACAGGAAGTGACGTCATAAGGTCATGACCTAGTTTTTTCGACCAATCAGAGAGCTGGATTTCATTTGACCTAGTGACCTGACCTAGTTACATAAATTAAAAGAATTGTGCAATACCTAGAGCTGACCTACTTGCAAACCGGAAGTGACCTACTAACCTACTTGCAAAAACGTATGACCTACGTATGAGGGTGCATTGCGCAATGCTTGTAAGAATTTACACAATGTTCTGATGCAATACTTTTATGGATTTACGCAATACTTATGACTCATTTTGTTATGTCTCTTCATTTCATGCATTAAAATAAAACACAACTCATTTATTTCACATAACAGATTATATTTTTATTAGACACAATATTTACAGATGAAGACAGATTTTCCATTTCCGGGGCATGCACATATACTACAAAAACATTTGTTGTGTGTGAATTTACTTGCTTGATACCAGCTTTGGCCAGTGAGACTAGTTTTCCATGTGTTGTGGAAACAATAACTGTTAAGTTTGGCTATGTTAGATATAGCATGCTCGAACAAAGCCTGGGCCAGGAAGTAAGTTTGACTGTTTTTGGGTCCAGGTAAAAGACCAGATAAAAAACCATCCTTAAAGTTTACCTCAAAGGAGAAATGATTTTTCACTCCAGGTATACTTAAGGCATGAAGTTCCAGAGAGACCTGCAGACATGTGAAACAAATAGTTTTAGCAATAGCAGATACTTCCAGTTTACAATTACACTGACAAAACACTCCTACTATGGGATTACATTCTAACTCTTGGAGAGTAAGAGCAAACTTTTTTACACTTCCTAAAGTGTACCTTGTGTAGTGTCTTGGGCAGCCAGGTTCAGTGTGCAATTGATATACTCCTATACACCAATCATGCATTATCAAGTTAACTTTTTTCACTCGACAATAGTACATGCAGTTTCTGTAGGCGTCCCAAAAAGCTGAAGAGAAATATTTGTACATTTTAACACTAGTTATACAGTGGTCAACAGTGTCTGGTTCAGCTCCTCTAAAATAACCAATGTTTTCTGCAGGTATTATTTCCCAAAAGAAATTCTCTGAACATCCACATGCTACAGAACTTATATCATTGTCAGGTGTTATAGAAGAAGCTTGATTATATGAAGCAACACTTTGTAAAACTGGACGCACGTAATAGTCATAAGGTGGAGTTTCTGTGGTTTGCTCCACAAGCATAGCTTCTAAACTTTCCATGTTAAAATGGTTGCTTAAATCTAACCAGATACTAATAATCTGGTGAACGTGACGCTATGAGTTAAGAAATCTGGTACCACTTTTTTTCTGTTCCAACTTAATTTCTTCAGCGCCGGATTTTTTATTTTTTGTCGTGAACATGTACAGCGTTCACTTTTGTGAAAAGTTTTTTTTATTTTTGGGTGATACAGTTCACTTTTCTTACTTTTTTATTAGTTTTTTTTCATGATACAGTACACATTTTTTTACCTTTGTTTTTTATTTGAAAAATGTTCATTTGAACAAAAAATATTTTCCAGTTTAACACTGTTTTCTATGGAAAAAAATGTTCATTTGAACAAATGTTCGTTTGAACAATTGTTCAAATGAACATTTTCCAGTTTAACACTGTTTTCTATGGAAAAAAATGTTCATTTGAACAAATGTTCGTTTGAACAATTGTTCAAATGAACATTTTCCATTTTAACACTGTTTTCTATGGGAAAAAATGTTCATTTGAACAAATGTTCGTTTGAACAATTGTTCAAATGAACATTTTCCATTTTAACACTGTTTTCTATGGGGAAAAATGTTCATTTGAACAAATGTTCGTTTGAACAATTGTTCAAATGAACATTTTCCATTTTAACACTGTTTTCTATGGGGAAAAATGTTCATTTGAACAAATGTTCGTTTGAACAATTTTTCAAATGAACATTTTCCATTTTAACACTGTTTTCTATGAAGGAAATTTGTTCATTTGAACAATTTGTTTAAAATTTTTTTCTTTCAACGAAATGTACAACTGGAAGTGAAACTAGAAAAAGAAACCATTTTTCATATAGAAAGGGGTAGGGTGCTTACACCGTCTTCACATACTTGTCTCTTTATGTACTGATAGGTTAGACCTTGTTTCCTTTGAGAGTAAGTCGTAACGCTGTGGTTAACTACTTTAAATCCTTTGTTGACTACCGTGACAACATTTTCACTGTCCAGTACTTCTTTGTACTTGTCAGTGGTCAGGGGGTTTTGTTTTTGAATTACACCTTTGCAACTCATTTTAACGGGCACATTTACTCCTGTGCCTATGTAACATTTGGAGTTCAAGGCAGTCATTTCGTCACCTTCCCACTCCACTTTGAATAACCCGGGGGTTCTCTTGTCAAACGCCAGACGGCTCTTACAACATGGTTGAGGCAGCCACAGCTCACCCAATACTTTGGTCTGAACATAGGTCTCTCTGTGGTGACTGTTGTCACATGATTCAGAGGGCAACCATTTGTGACGTTCTCTGAAGAAAGCTTCACGTTTTTCAGGAATAATTACGTCTTCTATTTTCTCTGCACTTAAAGCAAAGTAAAAACTGTCAGTGTCCATTTCACACATTTCAAAATCTTTCTCGTCTATGTATTCAAGGAGAAAGTCGTAATAGAAAGCCAACATTTTAAGTTTGGCATATTGGTATACCATGAACCCTATTTGAACTGGGAGATCGTAGGTGATGGAGGTGGGCAAACAGGACAGTTCTACCGTGTTGTCACTTATGTCTTGCACATCTTGCACTGACCAGTGCATGGCCAAACGTCTTGCCTTAGAGGGGTGAAGATACTTTGTTTGAACAAAGTTTTGTTTGTTGCATATGGTTTTTCCGTATGAACCATTTCCCAAAAGTTTGTACAGATCTGACAAAATCTTACAGTCTATATTTTCGTCGCCCTTCCTCCTAGCTTTGGTTACTTCGTCCATGAAGGGTAAAAAAGTCTGTTCTGGAGTGTATTCTACGAGAAGGTGTACTGTCGTAACTACCAAACCTTTCTCCAGGTACCACTTCAAGAGAGGAGTTCCCAACAAAATTCCCTCTGCGTGGTAGCTGCCTATAAGTTGGCGTTGCGGTTGTTTTAGCTTACCTGCTGCTTCCAGGTAACGTTTCATATGTTCACCTACGTCTTTTTTTCCTACTAAACAGTTTTTGAAAATAGGTGTCATTTCACTGAATTTTTCTTTCAAGTATTCAGGTGTTTCTATGTCTACCTGGATAAGTCCAAAAGTTGTTCCTTTAGAAACCCCTCTCAGTATTTCATCCTGACTTTTTCTGCCTTGGCACAAGGGTCTTTTAATTTCCCATTCACTTTTTGTTTCTCTGCACAAGTTTTCAGTTTTTTCTTTCAACCACATACACTCATACTTTTCCTCTACTTGGTAACCTAAGGATTGAAGATATAGGGTAGTCAAAATGGTATTTTGGTTTTTTTCTTCTAACCATGCCTTTCCATTGGGGTCTCTCAAAACTGATTTAGTGAGGTGACATATGTGACCATGCCAGTAGCACCCGTGAAACTGGTATACTTTTTTTGAAGCTGGATTATAACCGTCCACTTTTATTTTCCTTGAACCCAATACTACTTCCCCGTAGTTGTATTGGTGTAATATCTTGACTTTGTCTGTCACAGTTTTGTATCGCAACCATTCTGTGGCTGAGTAGCTAATTTGTTGACTGCAAACAGCTTGAAAATCGTTTTCTTTCCTGCGCACCACATAATAACCTGTGCAGTGATCTTCACCCATGCACTTGAGGTACAAGCTGTTAGCATCTACCCCTACTATGTGTCTGCATACTTTGCTTTGTGACCCGTATTTTTTTTGTCTTATTCTTGTTTCTCCACTTTTGTGATGTCTGTGAAAAATAATAGAGGGACCCCCTACTAAGTTGCGTCTGAGCAAGGAGTGAACATCCTTTTCTTTCTCACCAAAAAGAATGTAAGGAGTGGCATTAGGTGCAGTGTTGTTGAAAAGAAACTTCAAGGTTAAACCTGGCAAAGTTAAACCGTCTTTGAACATGTCTACCCCACGATCTATAAAAAATTTTGTGTGCTCGTTTATGGCTAAAACAAAGGGTTTAACATCCAGGTTGTTGTAATATATCAAGTAGTCCTTCATAGTTTTCATTTTGTTTTCTTTCCAGACCTTTTTACATTCAAGATAATCTTCTTTGCTTATTCCACCACCCGACAAAGAACTGTAGAAGCAGTGGCGTGGAGGAAGAGCTTTGTTGTTCAGTTTTCTTATGTTGTCCATCCACTCGTAGGGAAAAAAACCTTTTTCAGCTTTCCCTTTTAGAAAGGCTTTCAGGTAGTTTGCGTAGGAATAACCTGGTGCCAAATAGTTAAACATGTCAAGGAAAAGAAGATGGTCTGTGTACACTGCTATGTACTTGTTGCATTTTTTTATGGTTTTCATTTCTGTTTTGTCTGTGTCTATAAAAAAAGAATGAAATTCCTTTTTTATCAAATTAATGTCATACTTTCCAGAGTTGAAACCTAGAACAGGGACTCTTTCTATGTAGGTAAGAAGTTTTTCCTTCACTTCAAGAACATGGGAGATTTTTTTTTTGGGATTTTTTTTGTTCTTTGCTGGAAAAACTTTGCTAGCTTTATGTTCTAGTTCCTTTTGTTTTTCTTCTAGAGAGTCTAGTTCGTCTAAAACATCTCTAAAATTCTCTTTCACCTGTTCTCCTATCAACTGCCCCAAGTTGTTTATGTGTTCCAACACATTTTTAACCAAAGGATCGTCGTCCCTGTTGGAATTTCTGACAAAACACACTGGTTCTGTATGCCCAGGAAAATCAGAAGCTACACTGGCAGAAAGGGGTATGTGAGTTTTTTCTATCACAGTGTTAGCATTTTCTGGGGACGAATTTTCAGGTTGGACGAAATAGCTTTCAAAGTCAAAAACAATTTTATAGGGATATATTTTTTTCTCAGGTGAACAAACTATTCCCAGTTCCTCTAAAACTTGAAAAACTGTTTTGGATGGATTGTATGCTCCACCTTTGTACCTGAAGCTGACTTTGGTGCAATCTTTTTTCACCCCATTGTGTTGTTTCAAAAGGAAGCTACGAGTGAAAACTTTATGACACTTTTCACAGGGGTACATTTTACCATACAGTCCCATGTTAGTTATTAAACTTACATGGTTTCTGTGTAAGTTCAAGTTCATGATTTTTTTGGATGAACACATGTTTGACCTTATAATTTTAGGTCGCCCCTTTCTTTTACCAAAAGAGGGAAGGTAAAAGATTCTTATGTTAACTTCAAACATTTTTTCTAACCTGTCTAAATCTCTTATGTTAACACCCTCAAAAGTCTCCTTGTTCACCCCTGGATAGGCTTCAAGGAAAAGCTCTTGAGTTTTTTCTAAAGATTCATACAGGAAGAAAGACAGACATCTAAAGAAACACAAGTTGTCCTTGTACGCCCTTTTGGTTTTAGGGTCTCTGTGAAAGTGTTGCATTCCTCTTTGTCTTAAACCTGGTGGAACAGTTTTCATTTTACCTAAAAGATATTCTCCTCCCGTAGCCCTTATCAGTGTGATGTTGGCGTTCACGTTGCCTATTACACTCCATTTAGTAGAGGGTCTTTGAGTGTCTTCTTTAATGTTGTTTTCTATTAAATCTAAACACTCTGCAAAGTCTTTGTCGTCCCTTATAAAAATGTAAGGGTCTCTATGACTTTCACTGTCATAGAACAAAGACGAGTTGTTGGCAGAAGCATGAAAGTACATGACTTTCTCTTCTTCTTCTTCCTCCTTAGAGGAAGACAACAACCTTCCAAAAGAGACAGCCACTTTGTAAGCCATAACTTGATTTCTATGAATAGAGGTAAGCGCCTCTATTACCTGTTTGGCTCCCAAGTCTTTGTTGAAACTTGTCATTCTGACGTTGAAAATGGACTGAAGCTTACCAAGCACAGCCAAACCTGAAGCTATGGACTTGAAGTTGTCACGGTAACTGCTTTTATGCAAAGAATTTTTTTCTATTTCTTTTGGAAGTTCTAAGCTGTCGGAAAAAGTTTCTCTTCTACAAGAATCTGAGTTACATAAAGTTTTTCCACTGTTTTCTACAGTAACCAAACGTGGAGGTCTAGGGGTGTTACACATTGGACAGTTGACGGTGTAAAGTTGTTTTACCTTTTTGGGCGGCATTTTTTTTAAGGTTTCTTTTTCTTGTTTCACTTTATGTTCTATATACAAACTTATAACTAAAACCTAACCTAAGTATACATGGAGTACATATGGAACTTAAACCTACGCTGGGCTATGTTGACTAAAAACGGAGTACATCTAAATCTAACTACAAATTAGCTGATATACATGATAATGTAAAAGCACTGAACAAGGAGCTGTTGACCAGACACTATACAAAGTTGACCACTTACCCAGAGTAGAAATCGGTCGTTTCGTCTAGGAAGGGACCAACTCGTGATTTTATGTCCTCCAGAATGAAGGGGGACACAGTGTGTCCGCAGTGTGTGGCTGAGGGGGGCATTCTGAAGCTGGAAGACACCGAGGCATTCATTTCCTCCACGTAGCTGGTTGTTCCTATGTGAACTTTAGGAGTTCCCTTGTACAAGTTTACCAGGACCATAGCCCGGCCTCCACTGGGGTCGGTGCAGTCTTGGTTCAAGGACAACAAAAGATTATCCACCTTCCTCTCTCCAAGGGCAGCTAGGCGGTGTAACTCCTTGTACTTTCCTAGGATGCACTCTATCTGGTCCACTAAGTTCCTGAATTCACGCGCCTCTAGGTTCAAGCACCGCTCGTAAGGTTTGTCCAGGTAGGTTCTCAAGCATACTCCCCTGATGCTAGGTTCCCTGTATATTTCTATGCAGGCGTTGTTATCCCCTTCCGGATAAAAAACTTGGTTGGGGGCAGGTGACTTTTCTTGGAAACCAAATCGAGCAGGCCACTTTTTTACCACCAAAGGCACTGACCTAAAGCCCACAAGCTTGCTGGAAGAACTGGGGGCAGTGCCCTCCCCAAACTTTTGCCTGTGTGACTTGTCTTTAGGAGAAGGAACACCTGGGACAGAACCAATTGGCTCGGCACCATAGGATGAAGTCGCTGAGGAAACTGAAGCAGGGGTAGAGACAGGGGTTTTCTTGTGGTAGGCGCGCTTCTGTCTTTTTTTCTTAGGCTCCCCTTCTCTCTCACTGGAACAGTTTCTTTTTTCCGGCGGGCTTTTAAGAAGCAGCTCCTCTACCGGAACCGGGAGAGAGTACAGAGGAGAAGGGCCAGTTAAATCTATAACCTCTACCTGCGAATACCCCCCGCGGTGAGCAGGTGAAGGTGTCCCTTGTGTTAAGTCCACCACTTCTATGGGTTTAACTGCCGGTGATGAGGTTGTAAGGTCTATAACCTTTATTGGACTGACCTGGGGAGAAGGTTCCTCCGGAGTCACGGGTGAGTAAGAGGCGGACGTAGGTGCTTCAGTGGGGGGTTGGTAGTTCAAAGGTGCCGGGGGATTGATGTATTCCCTGATGTCAAAATCGCCGTCGCCAGCTTCCTGAGGAGAGCGATCCCGGACGCGATCCAGGAAATCAGTGATTTCGCCATGAAGAGCTGCAAGAGCGGCTTCCTGTTCTCCTGCATCAGGCACTTCAGTTGGAAGCCGAGCAGGAGTTGCAGGTGGTTTATCAGGTGAGGCTGGAGAGGTAGGAGGAGGGGCGATGCCCGACGCCTTTTCCTCTGTCTGTTTAGAAGTAGTAAAAGTTAGTGGAGCCAGTTTTTTAGCTCCTCCTCTCCTGACACTAAGTCCCGTCTTCATGCGACCAGGCATTGTTCTCCTTGAAGATGAAAGGGTGGCAGGGCTGGAAGGTGCAGGAGCAGGACGGCGAACAGCAGACAAACGTCAGAAAAGGTTTGATGAAGATCGAGCAGCTCAAGTCTACTTTATAGTAACTATCCTGATACGATGCTGGGACGTTCCCTTGTCGTTCAGATAACGTACAACCACGTCCATGAGTCGTAGATAACCGTGCTTTTCCATTCATAGTATGTTTTACACTTAGTCAGTGTTGTTTTAGAAAAAAGTAAAAAGCTTAACTCAAATAAAAAACGTGATAACGTTCAGTCAACGTTCAGGGTGAGGCTTGTAAAACGAATCTTGTTGTTACCATTCTGTAATTAACGCAGACCATTCGTCATTTATCAGAACTAGCTTCTCTCAAGCAGACATGGCTAACTTTTGTCCTTTGCCTTTGTCTTTGACCGTAGGTCACAAAAGGCGTCAGGAGGTGTTTATTTCAGACATCAGGAGGGGCGTAGAAGAAGGTAAGGTGTGGGCTGTGTGGAAATTCTGTCCTGAAAATTTGAACAGGGATCTTTACATCCCTCCTAACTGTAACTTCAAACTATGCTTTCTGCACAACCAAACCACTGCATTGGTTCCTGGTGGACCCTCTGTGAAAAAACTTATCTCAGAAAATGGGGAAAGTTTTTTTTCAGGTGTTCTTTTGGGACATGGTGCCATGGTACACTTGATGTCTAGACATTCCATTTCCTCTGGAAGTTCAAAGAAATTCATTTCAGACAGACAAAAACCCTTTTTTCTAAGGGATCAACCTTTGGGGGGAGGGCCTGGTAATTCAGTTTTCATCGATTCTACTATGGTGAAGGCTTTAATTAAAGCCACTTTACTTCACCCAGACAAAATTACACACTCTTTAGGTTCAAAAATTTTCTATGAAAGAGGATTCAGGACAGAAATTGGACACAATTACCATGGATGCTGTCATGTTGTGAGAGTTATAACTGAAATAACTACCTCCCATGAAAAAGGTCAGCTGAAGGTGGTAACAGCCTACCCCGTATCTAATTTTTGGTCCTCCTAATAAAACTGAACAAAAATAAACGATGATCCTCCGGGTAAGGCCCCTGGGCCAAACCCACCCTTCCACATGTTTTCCCCTCTTTTCAGAACGCTCAGGCACTGACCCTGACGTTTGTTTTGTCCTTGAGCAATAAATCATTTCAGGAAAGTGCGATAAGGAAAGACTGACAGGTTTCCTATAAAGGTTAAACGGGGACTAAACCATCGTTATTTGACACGACTTACCCCTGATAACAGGTCTCATAGGAGCACGTCGATAAAAAATCATGTCTTATTCAAGGATGGCCCTCGTAAGGGCGGATCTTGTTCCCCGAAAAAAAAACCTTCTTTTGTTAGTCCTTCCTCTCCTCCCCAGCCTGGACCTAGTGTTCAAGACCAGTACTACAGCACTCAACTTTTAAGAGAAGGTTTAACTCCTGATTCCAGCCTGGTTCAAGTCCTGAACCACCTTCAAAGTAAAGCACATGAGGTGCTTAACTCTCCTAACCTCAAACTGAAGGAAAAGTTAAGGCAGTACAATCAACTTATGATAAAGTCGGGAATTTTAACTAAAAAAGCCAAGGCCTTAGGACAACGTAGGGAAGGTCCCTATCCTGGTCGAGCAGTAGGACAAGGCCCTGCAGGAGCAGCAGCAGCAGCAGCTGGGGGTGTAAACAATTCTTTAGAAGACACCGACGACGGCGACGACGATGATGACCACACTTTCACAGAGACTAGAGACGATCCACCACTTCCTGACGATTCAGACGGAGACAGTGTAGACGAGTTCAAAGGGGAGGAAGGCTTTAAACCTCGTGCAAGAGACAACACAGAGGGTATGGACGCCGACATAAAAGAAAGAATACCTGCAAGTTACAGAACGACTGCTAAAAATCTCTACAGAGAATTATCTCGTCACGGAAGTGAAATTTTGAATTGGAACAGAGACGGAGAAATATATGTTAACGGGGAACGTGTGCCTGGAACTGACATAACAGATTTGTTAGCTTTTGCTGCCCGACCAAAGTCTTTGAAAAAGGACCAACCTAAAGGAAGCCAGGTTTTCATGAGAGCAGTTAAAAGGCTGAACCCCACCTTAAAATTTGTCAAAAACAAGTCGGCTTTTGCAGGGCACAGTCCTTCCTTTGCTGCAAGTCCCTTGAAAAGAGCTTCCCCTATTAAGAAGAGGAAAGTAAGTCAAAAAGGAACTGGACGTAAGTTTATATGGCGCACAAGGCTTTGAAAAAAGATGTCCTCAGGTTTTACACAGATCCTAAACAACCTGGAAGTTTCACCAGCGTATCTAAACTTCAACGTCATCACTTCAAGAAAACAAAGAAAAAAAACATAGAACAAGCTTTGGAAGATGTAGACGCTTACACCAGACACAAACCTTACAAGAGAAGATTTCCAAGAAGAAAAACACAAACATGGGGGATAGACAAACAGTGGCAACTTGACCTCATAGACATGCGAGAATTTTCAAAGGAAAACAAAGGATACCAGTACATTCTAGCGGGAATAGATGTTTTTTCAAGGTATGGTTTTGGACAACCTGTGAAAAGTAAGAGAGCTGATGACGTGACAGAGGCTTTCAAAAAAATGAGCAAAGAAAGAAAACCTCAACAAATTCAAACTGACAAGGGCAAAGAGTTTGTCAACAAAATTTTCAAAAAACACTGTGAAGATCAAAAAATCAATTTTTTCACAGGAGAGAACGATGACGTGAAGTGTGCCTTAGCCGAAAGATTCAACTCTACTTTACAAGGAAAAATGTGGAGATGTTTCTCTCATTTCAATAACTACAAATGGGTTGACTTGCTGCCCGACTTGGTTAAGTCCTACAATTTGACTTACCACAAATCCTTAGGAGCTGCCCCTTCAGACATAAATAAAGACAACTCTGAAGTCTTGTTCTACAGGTTGTACGATCAACCTCAAAAGAAAAAAGTTCCTGTCCTTCAGTTGAAGAGAAAAAATCAAGTGCGAATGTTGAAAACAAAGAAAACATTTAACAGAGGGTACGAACCTAACTGGACTGAGGAAATATACACAGTCGACAACATTTCGCCCAAAGGGTACCACCTAAAAGATCTCCTTGGAGAAGAGATAAAAGGAAGCTTCTACCAACCTGAAGTTCAGAAGGTGCAAGTCCGTCACGGAAGACGCTACAAGATAGAAAAAATAGTAAAATACAGAGGAAAAGGCAAGAAAAGAGAAGCCTTGATCAAGTGGAAGGGTTATGGAGACAAGTTTAACTCTTGGGAACCTGTCAAGAACATAAACAAATGGCGTTTACCTTAACTTTACCTAGTAACTCATCTATGAACGTTTTTCCTGACAACACTTTAACTAGTTACAATACAATTTTGGCAGAATACATTAACTCTCCTACTCAGTTAGAGTGTGCTCTTCAAGAAATAACCTGTCCTACCACGTGGTACAACGTCAAAGAAGAACCCATTCTCTTGGTACAGGGAGAAAACGACCTGACAAACAACCTCCGCTCTGTAGTAGCTTTATTGAACAAACGCAGAAGAGAATTTTTTCCTCTGGAAAAACCAGGAGCCCATAGTGTCTTCAGTAGAGCTTCAAGCTCTACATCAAATTTATCAGCCCAATCTGCTTTGAAGAGAGGAGTAAAAATAACAAAAAACCTACGTCATGTCAACCCTGTGGAATCGACTGAAACCATTCCTCCTGCTGGTCCTGCAAGTGAAAGTCCACCAACTCCTGCTGCTGCGACTGAGACGCCATCTGGAGGATTCACTTCTAACCAACCCACGCCAGAGAAGGAGGAAAAGGAAGAGGAGGAGGCTGAGGGGGAGCGTGACACGGCAGGCAGAGAGAAAAGGGAAATATCGTCGGCTGTGGCTGAAGTGATGTCTATGGATGACAGGGAAAAAAGGTCTCTTTCTTTTTTTGAAGAAAAGGCCGTCTTCACAGACTCTGCTAATGTTTCTCCGCTCTCTCCCAGTCAGTTACAGGCTGTGAAAATATGTACACGCTTCAAGGAAATTAGCAGATACCTGTCTAAGTATTACTTCAAGGAAGGTAGTATCTACAATATGTTTGCCTTAGAAGGTGTGAACCTGGAAAGCAACTCAGAGTTGATAGGATACTTGAACAGGACCATAAATAAACTACAGAGCATGTTGGTGAGAAAACTAAGAAACTACAGGAAAAACAACAAAGCCACCGTGTTTCACTACAACAAATACACAATGAAAAGTGTAGTTTCCTTGCCTCCTGGTGTGGTCATGCAACTCCCAGAAAACTTAGGGAAACAATTAGGTTTTGACGGAAGTGTTTTCCTAAGTGGAAAAACACAAAGCCCCTACGTGGTAGACCTTCAGTACAAAAGTCGATGTGCTTTCGTGTACTCTGACATAGTCAAGCACAGTCTTGTGGGTGATTCTAAAGCACCCCTTCTGAGGCAAATCAACATAAATCGCTACAACGGTGACATGCAGACCATAAGTTTCCAGAACTTGATATATCTGCCAGTCACTAAAACCACCTTCAGACAGATAGGGATATACTTAAGAGACAAGACTGGGGAACCTATACCATTTGAAAGCGGATCAGTGTCGGTGGTACTTGCCTTCAGACCTCTTCAAGGATAGGAGTATATTACCATGCTTCACTACTATGGAACACCTCCATACCTGGCCCCTAGGGGTCAGTACGCTGAATACTACAGAAAATCACAGTTTGGGAACGGTGCTTTACCAGCGTACGGTGGGAGGGGCAGACAAAGAGGGCACGGACTTGGTTCGTTAATAGGTGGTTTACTGAGAGGAGCTGTGCCCCTCTTAAGTAAAATAGGACGCTCAGCTGCCAAATCTGCAGGCAAAGCCTTGCTTACTACAGGAGCTGGAGTCTTGTCCGACGTGGTAACAGGAAAAGGCTTCAAGAAAAGTGTAGTTAGGAGAAGTAAAGCTACAGGGAAGAACTTACTCAAAAGGGCTGCTTCTTCTGCTCAAGGATACATAAAAGGTACATCTGAACCTCCTCCAGTCAAACGACGAGCAACCGGCAAGCGCGGAGGACGTAAGGGGCAACGCGGCAGAGGCAGAGGACAAGCTAGAGGAAGGACCTTGTTCTAGTCATGAGTCTCCTTCATCCCAAGGGTCAGGTATGTGCAGTAGGTGAACTAGACCTACACGCCTTGCCTGTCACTCAAAAGGACATATTAAAATGTCAAAAAATAACCAAAACTACCAACAATGCCCTGACTCCACACACTGAATCATTTGACTTCACCTTCGAACCAAGCAACCTGTACACAGACCTCTCAGAAACTGAGCTGTACATGGAACTGGAAGCCGTGGCGGCAGACGGAACAACTCACCTTGCCGTAGGCATAGAAGCTGCTCCAGTCAACAACTTGGCACACGCTCTCTTTGCTTCCTGCCAGTTGCTGATAAATGGGGAGAAAGTCACCGGCAACAATGAAGACTATGGTCTCAAGGCCTACATTTTGGACACAATTTGTTGCAACAAAGAAGACAAAGAGACTCGGTTGAAAGGGTGTCAAAAGTACATGAAAGACACCTGTGGTCACATGGAAGCCAGAGCGGGCGAAAATGCTGGATGGACGGCACGGAGAGCAGAGTTCAGTGCCCGCAACAAGCATGCCTTAGTAATGAAGCCGCACCTGGATTTAATTAAACAGTGCAAGGTGCTGCCTCCGAACTGTGAAATCAAGTTCATATTCGAAAAAAATCAGCCCAATTACTACATGATGCAAGCAGCCGATCAAAACTACTGGGTCAAAATCACCAAAGCTGAAATGACACTTCTCCAAAAATGTGTCGACGACGAGGTGGTGAAAACTCACGTCAGCAGTGTCAGGAATCCACATTGGGGCCCTTTCAACTATCACATAGCCAGGTGTAAAGTAACTAAACACACTTTGGACGGTGGCTCACAAGACTACAGTTGGACTCAACCTGACACTACTCAGATCCCCACCAGGATAGTCTTGTGTATGATAAAGGAAACAGCAGCTGCTGGGACTAAGACAGAAAATCCTTTCAACTGCAGGCATTTCAACGTGAAGGAAATATGCGTGAAATATGACGATCAAAAGTTTGAGTTGAAGACCGACTTCGAAACAGGCAACTGCATCAGAGCCTACAGTCAAATGTTCATAGACAGTGGGCTGTCGGCTTTGGGGCAAGACTGTGGCATAACTTTGGAAGATTTCAAAGATGGATATTCCTTCTTTGTTTTCGACCTCACCCCAGACAGAGCACCTGAAGACAGTCGTATAAATCTCATCAAGCAAGGAAAGCTGGGCATTTCCCTTAGGTTTGCCGCCCCGACTACTCACGCCATATCTGCCGTCTTGTGTTCCTTCTACGACAACAACATCCAACTAACGGCTGACTGTCTTCCTGTCACAGACTACCACATGAACTGAGAAAAAAAATGAGAACTTCAGACATAACAGGTGCACTGGGAAACCATCCACACACAAGACGTTTCTACCTGGGAACTTTTGCCAGTAATCATTGTCCTAAAAAACCAATTCCCTCTACATGTTTCGTCAGTAACACAGATCCAAGCTCTAAACCTGGTCAGCACTGGGTGGCATTTTACGTTTCTCATAACGGGAATGTATTCTACTTTGATCCCTATGGCTTACCTCCGTTTACTATATATCACCAGAGGTTCATGCAAAAGTCGTCAGATGGTCACGGGTCGTTCAGCAGAAAACAAGTGCAAAACTTTTACACTAAAACGTGTGGAGCCCACTGCATTAACTTCCTCATAGAAACATGTCGAACCAAGGATCCACACCACACTGTGAAAAGGTTTTCTCAGGTCCCCTTCAACTTAATGGACAAAATAGTCAGGCCCTTTTTGAGAAAAAGAGAGAAGAAGAGGCAATGAATTTCGAGATGAGTCCAGAAGAAGTAGCAGTCAAAGCAGACGTGAGCAATCTTTTGGTGAAAGGAAAAGTTAAACGTGAACTGGACGTGATAGACGGGCTTCAAAGCACGGCGGAAGTAATAGACAAGATTCTCATCATCATGGCCGAGTTAATGGACAAAGTGGTAGCCCTGGAGGAGAACGACATAGGAAGAAAGGCCTTGAAGGATTTAATGGAGAGAATGCGGGCCTTAGAGGACCGTAGTCAAAGTCCTACTCCAGCCAAGACCGGGTGCAGTTGGTACTGCAACAAGAATTCATTTTCCATATAATATCCATGTACTCTGCTTGCAAAGCATATCTGATTATAATGATTCATACCTAGCATGTACTCTGATAGGAAGAAAAAATAAAAAGATTGAATTAAAAAACCGAGTTGTGTCTTTGTTGCATTTAATCTCATATCAAAATAGTGAGTCATAAGTATTGCGTAAATTCATAGGAACATTGCATCAGAAAATGAGTCATGGTTATTGTGTAATTTCTTTCAAGGATTGCACAATACACCCTCATACGTAGGTCATACGTTTTTGCAAGTAGGTTAGTAGGTCACTTCCGGTTTGTAAGTAGGTCAGCTCTAGGTATTGCACAATTCTTTTAATTTATGCATCTAGGTCAGGTCACTAGGTCAAATGAAATCCAGCTCTCTGATTGGTCGAAAAAACTAGGTCATAACCTTATGACATCACTTCCTGTCAAATCCAGCCCTCTGATTGGTTAAAACTAGGTCACTTCCGGTCTACCAGTAGGTCATGACCTAGTTAGTAGCTAATCCATTGCGCTCAGTTTGCATGAATATACTACTATTGCCTATTGGTAATTGCAGATTCTGTGTTCAGTCATCAGTTCATTATGTCCACTTGATACATTGTTTTTTTCACTGGCAAGTAACTCACTGGCACCCCTTTAAAGCATGATGAAACTGAAGAAAAAACTGGTTGACGTATCTTATCTAAATTCAGAGTAATGATACGTTAGTTTACTTACTAGACTAAGGCTGTGGTTGAGGCAGAGTTCCCAGCTTGAAATTGTAATAGGTGTCCCAAGGTCATTCAACACCACATGACTTGCCTCTGGGTCAGCCCAGAAATTAAACTCTGCACACATGGTGGCATTACCTCTACCTGTAATGTAAACCCACTTGGCAACCCAATTTCCGACCAAATAGCCAATAGGGAAACCAATAAAAACTTTTTTTAACGTAAAAAAGACAACACATTTTTATGCCATATGGGTAGCTTTTAATTTACTACCATGAACAAATTATGGCTTCTACCACGGGTAGGAGTTGTCTCGTGGCTGGCAATTTTTTAAACCTGGGAAATTTGAGTTGTCATGACTTGCCATGGAAGTTCTTTATATCATAACTTGGCATCACCCAGTATGTGTCTCTATTGTCATACTAGTACTTGTGCATGATCAAGTTGTCATATGAGAAATATCATATGATTGGTGGTATATAAGAATATCAAGCTCTTATTAGTGTTATTCCAGTTATCACTGGTTTATTCAGCTTAGGCAGTATTGTTATGTATCAGCAGTACAAGTGTTAATATACAGGTAATTTCCAAACACAGTAAATATACAGTTGGTTGTAAAGTATAAAGTTCTGTTCCACTCCACCTGTGTAATAGTAATGATAATAATAATAATAATAATAATAATAATAATAATAATAATAATAATAATAATAATAATAATAATGATGATGATGATGATGATGATGATGATGATGATGATGATGATGATGATGATGATGATGATGATAATAATAATAATAATAATAATAATAATAATAATAATAATAATAATAATAATAATAATAATAATAATAGTAGTAGTAGTAGTAGTAGTAGTAGTAGTAGTAGTAGTAGTAGTAGTAATAATAATAATAATAATAATAATAATAATAATAGTAATAGTGGCATCTGCCTTAGTCTCTGGTTGTTAGAGGGGGGTGTTTCATGTCCATGGGGGTGCATAGGATGCCCCTATGAGCCTCCCAGCACCCCCATTGTCCCGCTCGGTACTGCTACTTCAGACGCCCGTAACTCAGTCGTTTATGTGTCTAGAGCTTTTAAATTGCGCATGCCCAGAGGTGAATATGTCAAGTTACCACTGCCCGCTTTCTAGGCACGTAACTTGTGCCGGTTTGTCTGTGGCGCATTCAAAGGTTGAAACAGTCTTGGTTGCATAACTTCCTTAATAATGGGAGTTGGGCCTTGATCTTGGGCTCATTTTGACCGTCTTATTATGCTTTCATATTTGACCTCGATTGCTCAGGAGCGATGCTAGAGCGACCGGAAGGTTATGGCGTCATTACTTTTGTGTTGTAACTTATGTATATTTGATATAGCTGGTGTGCAGTGGGGCATGAACGCTCACATGGAAGTACAATGTATTAATTTCTTATATGGGTGAATGTCAGAAAAAGTGCACATATTTGGTGCACAAAGTACATAAAGATAAAAGTCAAGATAACATTACAAAAGTGTATTGTATTGATAATGCAACATCTTGGCCTTATGAAAACCCCTGGTGGACTGGCTTCCTCTAAGAACTGCAGTTTTTATTCATGGTCAACCGGATATCAGTGAATTTTGTGAGGCGTCTGTGACAAAAACTCTAGGATTGTTCTAAAACAAGTTAGGAAAATCACAGCAACTTGAAATTTGGGCTGCAAGTACCTATTACTAACTGGATTAAGCATACAAGAATGCAAAACTGTATCGTTAAAAATTATATTCTTTGATTAATACAATAATATATTAAGATGATTGGAATAATAAAATGGTATATGATACTATACTAAATGAAAACCCTCGATTTTTCAATCAAAGACTAAGTTCCTGGGTTAAGTTCCATCCCAAATCAGACAATTCTATACTGGAGAGAAACCTGAGGATACTCCTGTGAATTCAAGGGAGGTCAAGGGAGGCATAAAAAAGATTCATCTTTGGACTATTCTAGAGTGCAGAGAGGGGCTGCAAAACGTTCTCACCACCACCTTAATTGATGAATGTAGTTCTCTCAGCTACCTTGGTAGTTTCCACCCATGATGAAGCAGGTCTTCAGCTTCTTTCCCAGGTCAGGGTACAACCTCACAGCCATGGCAATATTTGTAAGTGGACCTAGACACACCAGTGTTATATCTCCTATATTGAATGTAATACATGTAGAAGTATCACACATGATTAAGTATCAACATCACTGCTGAATACTGTCTGGTCAGTAATAAATTGTATCAATAGGTTATAATGGCAGGGGGTCAACTTTAAATGCAAATTCCTTCATTGAAATCAACAGATCAGCATGATCATTTCATGGCAAGAATTTATTGCTTTCATGGAAACTTTTGGGAATAAAACAGTTAGCATGCACCCCAACTAACTCATCTCTTATCTTCTTGCATAGAGAGTTGAACCACCACATTGTCCTACCATCACTGTCCTTCACCGTGTTGATGAGTGCATTAACAGCGTGTTCAGATTGGATTAGTTTGATGTTAACGGGCTCATGGTGTGGTACATCACCAAGTCCATCCATACCATGGTAAAACCCAGCATTCTCCTGGTTCCCAAGGAATGACTGCTGACAGCCTGTGTACACAGGGATCTGAATGAAAAAATATCTCAAAATTTATTTTCGACAACAGGGGTTGTCAGTTTTACTCAACAATACATTTGCCTTCTGCACTTATCTATAGGTTATTGATTATATTTGATCGATGAATGGTTACGCTTGAATTCACAGCGGGTTTTGATAAGTACTGCTCTTATTATTTTAGGGCCAGCTTCTAGAATAGGAGGATTTTGAAATAACCTTTAACCACTATGAAAATTAGAAAAAAAAACTTCTAGGTTTTAGGGCCGTGGTTATCATCTCTCAATTGTTCGATTTTTGAGGCACTGGAGTAGATTGGCAGAGATGAATCTTAAGATTCAAAAAGAAGAGATCTGTTTTAAATCAATCAACAATCAGGTTATAAACCAATCAAAGCTTCATACTTACATCAGTTCTGTCAGCTACCTTAAGGACACGTAGAACATTAATGGTGACTTGGTTACAGGGAACATTGCCCCTGGCAGTAGATATACCCACTATCTCACAGTCAGGCCTGGACAGAGCCATCAGGATAGCTTGGGCATCATCTGTACCAGCGTCACAGTCAATCCACATCTTCTGTACTGCCATGGCTGCCATTGGGAGAACGAATCGATGGTTATAGACTACTACTTGATAAAGATTGTTTCCACTTTAAGTTTATAGACCAGGGGGTCGTTACACAATAGACGAGTATATAGCTGTTCTCGTTGTGTCATGGTCCAACCGTTACACAAATGTTTTCTCGCTATGTTTTTTTCTCTCTCTCTGCATAACGAGAATAAAACCGTTACACAATCCTTTTCTCCCTGTAGAAAAGTCGTTGTGTCTAACTTAGTGCCGACACAACGACAAAAAAAAAGGCAGTTCCCTTGTACCTTCTGCCTTTTGGTAGTTCAACATTGATTCCTATGGGGCATGTCGTACAGTGATAAAAGACACAGGAACCAGTGTAAACAAATTGACATAAACAGAAGGAAAGTCTTTTTTTTCAATATGCCGCCCCCCACTGACAGATTGGGAAGGAAGACAAGAAAGTGCCGTCTAAGGGACTCACCTTTGACTCTTTTTAATGACAAAGAGTTTGCAGCAAGATACCGCCTTTCTAAAGATGTTGTAAGAAAACTGGTGGGGGAGTACAAGCTGTACAGCAAATTCAAGGGGAGCAAGAGAGGAGGAGGTATTTCTCACGTCGACAGGGTAATTTTATTTGACACCTAATTTTGATAGAGTCAAAATATATACAAAGACCCTGTAGCCTATGTTTGACCTATTCAGTCTTGTATCTGAGGCCCATGTCACAAGTCTCTTGTAAGAATAACCCATGTAACAATGTCTGTTTCAGTGGTCTACACCCATGATCATCCTCTTATATGAGCCATGAAACCTATAATTAAATCACTTAATTTTATCTTTATTTTCTTGTTTCTTTAACACATATCTTTTTTTTTCAGTTCTGCCTTATCCTGAGATACTTTGCGTCTGGGAGTTTTTATGCCATGACTGGGGACTCTCAGAAAGTCTCGAGGACTGCTGTCTGCCGTGCTTTGAAAGATGTAGCGGGCTTCTTCTACACCAACAGAAACAGATTCATCAAGTGGCCCCACACCTTCGAGGCCAAGGTGGAAGCTGCCCTGAAGCTGTATAGGCACAAGGTGAAACGCAACGATGAAGAGGTTGAGCAGAGGACTCCATTTGTCTTCGGGTTCGTAGATGGTACCCACATAGCTGTCAAGACTCCGGAGGAAAATGAGAGCCCGTATGTCAACAGAAATAGATACCACTCCATTAACACCACAGTAAGTTTGTACTTTGCTTCCTATTTTAAAGGTTACATAATTTTATTTCATGTCAGCATCTGTAGTATTAAGCAAGGCCTCCAGGTTTTTTGTTTATACATAAAATCATTTATCATCTCTTAACGTTGAAAATAACTAAACATATATGATTTTGTCAGCACTGATATAAAAAACTTACGTAAACAATTTTTTTCAGGTCATATGTGACTATGACAAGAAAATCACATACATTGATCCCAGGTGGCCCGGCTCGGTCCATGATGCGTATGCCCTAAGCTCCTGCCCTGTCGGCGATGAGATTGAGTCAGAGGTGTGGGAGGACTTTGTCCTGTTAGGAGACGCGGGGTGAGAAACTTTTTTCCCTCCATTCTTGTCAAACAAGTATTATTTGAAGTCATATTTTGTCTAATCATTGTGAGGTCTTTGGTTGACAAGCACACCCCTGTTTTCTAAGAATCAATACCCCTCTTCCTATGTTAAGTTCTTTCCCCCTCTTTTCCCTGTCTAGGTGCATCTACATATTATCCCCTTTTCCTTTTTCAGATATGGAGTAAGGCGAAACCTTTTCACTCCTTTCAAGGATGAGACGTCTCCCAAGATCAGAAGTTACAACATATGGCATCGGAAGAGCCGAGTACGCGTAGAACAAGCAATAGGGATCCTGAAGCAGCGTTGGAGGTGAGCATGGTTTCCTTTTTTTATTCATAACATTCTCTTATTGTTCAAGGTTTGGTCCATTATGTAAGGGTTTATGGTCCGGTTTTAATTTTATTATACCTTCCCTAAATTCGAAGCAACCTTTTTGAATTCCTGGTCTCAGTATATCTCCCTCTCCTGAAATGACAAAATTTTTTTTTCAGGGTCCTAGACTCATCTGCAGGCTACATACGCCACAAGCCACAGACAGCAGCCAGAATAATCTACAGCTGTGCCTGTCTCCACAACGTTGCCATTGACCATGGGATCCGAATAGTAGAAGACCAAGATGACCCTTACAGACCCCTCTGAGTTCCTTTGGCTCAGCCCACCCACAGGACACGGCAAGAGGAAAATGACCGCAACAAGAGCTTTCGACAAGCTTACGTAGAAAAGTTTTTCTAATGTTATTCCTGAACTAAACTTTGGTTAAAAAATGGTGTCTGAATCCAACTTACAGTTATAAATAAGTTAACTCTATTTATAAGTATTTATCTCAAATATCATACCACATAGTTTGTACAAAGAACGTAATTTAAAATGTCTATGAGAAATAAGCATATTCATAGGTTTTTTTTTATATCCTATAGGCTTGTTTTGATGTATGAGCAAGATAACCTCAAGCTTCAATGAGGCATTTTTATAAAGATTAAAGTAATTCTTAACCAGAGAGACAAGAGACATAACACATCTACAGAGAAGAATCCACCTTAAAGTAAATATATTTATTTATAGCCTTTGATTGTATTTTAGTTGTCTAGAAGTTTTACATTTGACTAGAGCAGCTTTCATAAAACACTTCTCTTTCTCTTTCTTTCACCTTAAGCAAAAGTAGGTGTATCTTTATATTTGAAATAAATAAAATCTTTCTCTTGATATTCAACAGAGAGAATAAAGTCTTTGTTTTTGGTTTATGAATAAACACGTAAATGTTACTCCTCAGAGTATGATGCTCTCTCTCCCCTTACTATAGCTAGGATAGAATAATTGAGATGATCTACAAAAGATCAATATCTATAGATATATCTAATGACAATTATCATTATGCCAAACACCATGACTTTGAAACATCATCTCACCATGTCATGTCTAAACACATGGGCAAACCTAAACATAAACAAAGTAAACACTTTAGAAAGCTATAAACACATTGAAATATAAACACAAAGGCTAAGCACATTATTAGGCTGAATGTGTTTATACTCTATACACCTTTTTTACAGTGTTCCTTAGCTTCTGACCTTGCTTCTCTTATCCTTGCCCTTTCTTGTTTTCTTTTTTGCTTCTCCTGACACAGAGCTGCATATTCCTTTCTTGTGCACTTAATGACTGTGGTTTCTCTCACTTTCTTTCCTCCTTTAGCCTTCTCGGCCAAATGTTTTTTCCTTTCTTCCTCTTTCTTCCTTGAAGTCTCTTTGACAATATCACGCCACCTTTGATCTTCTTCCTCGTTCCTTCTCTCCTCCTTCATCTTCTTCTCATGCTCCCTCTTTCTCTCCTCTTTTTTCATCCTCTCTTTCCTGCGAGTCTCCTTGTCTTTCTCATTTCTTGGTATCTTTGTGACCTTCATCTTCTCTTTAACTTTACTGAAATCACTTGTACCAGGCTTCCATATATCCTCCTCCTTCATTGCAGGTTCTGCTCTATTTTGTGAAGGGTTCAGTTCCATGGCTGTTACTCCAGGTATGCCCCTGACCGCCTCCTCCTTCAGGAAATCTAGGGCTTTAGCCTGTACTCCCGACATCTGCATCTTCTTGGGTGGAGGTCCGCTTCCAGTTTTTTTTATTTCACGTCGTAGGATGTTATACTTTTTCTTCTGTTTTTGAGTGAAGTCGGACGTCTTGTCTCTGCATTGTCGCACCGTACGGTGTGTCTTCGCCTCCATGTTAACATACAATGCCACGTCTCTCCATGCCTGGCGGCGCACTTCCCTTCCAGACTGAGACCCTGAGAAGTGGTATTTGATAGCTCCACGGTTCATGTTCACTGCATCCATTAGAGCGTCCACTTCTTTCTTCCCCCATCTGTCTTTGTTCACCGGCACGTCTTCTATCAAGGGTAGGTCCTCTCCCTCACTCTCAGAAGAACTTGCATTAGAATTTCTATCTTTCATCTGAGCTTCAGCCAGGGAGGCAGGGAAGTTGTTAGTCTCATTTAAAGTGTCACCTGCAGTAGGTGGACAATAAACCACAGTTGATGCTTCCGAGTCCACCGATTTGTTGTCCTTGAGCCTTAAAAGAAGCTGCCTTTTCTTTTTGTGTGCAAGAGGCATGACCTTGCCATCCTAAGGAAAAAGAAAAAGTCCTACTATATTCTTCTTAAGTACATAGTTTTTCTTATACCGGTAACACAACGAGAAAATACTTAAGTCGTAGTGACAACTTTTCTCGTTGTGCAACGTCGTGAATTTGGCGGCCACGCGGACGGAAGAAATATCTTCTACATGCAATAAATTAACCATATCTATTTTTTTACATGTTCCTGGAATAAAAAAAAAGACAGTACATGCACAAGAGTCGCATACCTTATGTCTTTTCCTCTCCATTTGAGATGTAGACAGCTATTACACAGGATACAACCTTAACCTTATTTGTGACGTCACTCCTTAACACCAGTGTCGCCCCCTGTGCACAGCGACTTTTTTCAAAGCAAACTCTCGTTGTGAGCGATGTACATGTACATAAATTAGTACCTTTAATTTAAATTTAGAAGAAAAGAGGATGGTTTGTTAAAAGGGGCTTACTTTTTATTGAAAAAAAGGGGGCCTGTCCCCCCCGAAATTGGGCCAGGCTATTTCTCTATAGAACAGGAAAAGTTGGAGGAAAAACTTCTCGTGCCCCTCCTTATTTTTCTTTGTTTTACCCCCCTAGCCCCCATGCCATGAAGTAACAATGAAAACAATTAATTTTTATATTATATCAAGGAAATGACAGGGAAATAATTTTTCATATATTTACTTTATTAAGAAGTCCAAGCTTTGACTTAAACAATGAAGAAATAGTCTGATACAATAACAATCTCCAAGTCTTTTGGAAGAAAGTACTAGTTTTGTGAAGTAAAAAGCATAAAGACTAGAACAAGTTAAACCATTCTCTCATAACAACTTAAAAGTCAATAAGACGATTAATCTCTGTTTTTTCTTTGTAGTTGGATTTCTATGAGAAAACTTTTGGTTGAAAGTCTTCTTTTACATAATAAGTCATATAAACAGTAAAGTGGGGTCTCTTCTTTTGCTGACCCTGGATCATGTGAATTATTTGACATTGTTTATATGAGACAAAACTTTTGTCTCTTTTGGTTGTAATTCTTGGATAACATGATTACTCGGAAGTAATATAGACAGGGCTCTTCTCTTTTGTTGACCCTGAAAAATCAAACTCTGACTAGAGTAACACTGGGGAAAATAAAAAGAATATTAAATGACATATATGCTACACGGGAAAAACTGTTGACCCTCGTGGGAACTAACTTGACGTAACGTAAGTAAGTTAAGTTTACATGACCATGTTAGAATATCATGTATAAGAGTCCCTTCATTTACGCTTCGCTCCTCGCTTAGCTTTCTTAGGAGCATTTCTACCTCCGTCTGCTCCCGTCCTCTTGCGGGTAGTTGGGCCCTGTCTCGTCTCATCAATAGTATCCTCTCCTCTAGAGCTTTCCTTATCCTGTGGTGTGTTGTTTGAGTCTGTCGCTAAGTGCATTCTACCCAGAGTAGAAGCAGCTTCCAAGACTTCTTCCTCACTCCTACCCTCTGTCTTAACTGTCGCCTCAGGCAGTTCTTTACATCTGAGTACAATTCCACCTTTGCTTACATCTATGTAGGTTCGATTGGATGCTCCGGCCTTGGGTGGTGGCCTTGCTCTAGTTCTCGCACATGTAGAAAGAACCAAAGTCAGTCCAAAACTCCCTTCTGGGACTTCACTTGTAACATCTATCACCGAATCATCATGACATAATGGTACTAAAACGGATGGCTTCTTGTTACTCTGGTCACTGGGCTCAACAGGATGTTCTACCGGTAAAGTGCTCCCGAAAGAAGAGAGGGGAGCGATAATTTTGTAAGACGGAAAATATTGGTCTCGCATTTCAGGTGCGGGTTTTGTGTTCACATGAGATTCACACTTACTTGCCTCCTGTAAGGCAGCAACGGGGTCTGCTGTGGGGTCTGGTGTGTTTGCATGGGGCAGGTGAGCATCTGCTGGTTCTAAAGGGACACAGAAAGGGATGAGTGCACCAGGTTCAGATGTACTTTGCTCTTGGATGGCTTGTGATGTACTAGCCACAGCTTCATAACCACTTTGAGGGTGACCGAGTGTCTCTGTAGTCTCAACATGTGGGTGAATGAATGTTCCTTGAGTAGCACAGGGAGCCTGACAGAGTATTGCTGTAGGCCTCATATGAGTAGACACCCCCAGGAGATTTCCTTCGTTGTGAGTGGGAGAGTGGGACAGAGTGGCTGTAGACCCAGGTTCTGGACATGACACCTGGACAACTGTACCGTCGTTGCAAGAAGGAGACTGAGACAGAGTGGCTGTAGACCCAGGTTCTGGACATGACACCTGGACAACTGTACCGTCGTTGCAAGAATGAGACTGAGACAGAGTAGCTGTAGACCCAGGTTCTGCACACGACACCTGGACAACTGTACCGTCGTTGCAAGAAGGAGACTGAGACAGAGTGGCTGTAGACCCAGGTTCTGGACATAACACCTGGACAACTGTACCGTCGTTGCAAGAATGAGACTGAGACAGAGTAGCTGTAGACGCAGGTTCTGCACACGACACCTGGACAACTGTACCGTCGTTGCAAGAAGGAGACTGAGTCAGAGTGGCTGTAGACCCAGGTTCTGCACATGACCCAGGGACAAGTGGAGCTCCATTGCCAGTGGGAGGTTTGAAGATAGCTAGATGTGCACCTGAGAAGGGGGAAGAACCCATGACAAGAGTCCCTTGTTCAGTAAGATGCAGCAAGTTTTCGCTCGAAGCGGACTTTGGGTCTACAGTGACAATTTTGAACTGGCCCGACAAGGTATCCTGTTTTACCGCTAGGGTCTGGGTGTCTAGGTGAGGCAGATCTGGAGTCTGTGTTAGGGCATTCGAAAAACGCTTTTCCCCCTCGCTTAAATAGATCAGCTTACCAACCACTTTTATAAGTTGCGCAACGTTGCGACTGCATGTCGCCTGATTGTCTATAATGTTCTTCCTCTGAGAGGAGAGAGTTTCTGTTACTTCAGTAAACCTCTCAACTAAGTTCAGGGTTCTGTCTTCATTTTCCCTCCTGTTTGATTCCATTGTTAAAATAAAAGACTCCACTTTAGCCAGACGTTCATTAATTTGTTCTCTTTTAACCTCGTCTTTAAAGCTTACTTCCCCTGACCCTTCACTACCAAAGGACAGCTTCTTACTGCTGCTTTTTCCCCCTGACTCTCGTTGGGCTATCCTGGGGCTGCGTCTGACACCCTCCTTAGGGGAAACTCCTTTAGGGGTGGAAGTGAGAGGAGGACTCACAGATTGACTTACGCCAGTTAAGTCTACAACATTGTCATTTTCAATAACATCTACCTCCATGTCGTCAGATTCACTTTTCTCTTTGTTATGGTCCTCCTCTGTTAAGTCCACGTCAATAGATGCAGCGTTTCTCACCGCCCGCCTCCCAGGTTTTTTGAACGGAGACTTCCCTTTGGATTTGACAGAAAGAGAAATTTCAAGAGGATTCTTTGAACTTTTAATGGATGCAGGCTTAGAAGCTCCCTTAACAACAGAAGCTCCCTTAACTACAGTCGGAGAAGCCTCTTTCTTGACAACTGTTTTCGGCTTGGTGGGAGTTGGTTTGGTTTTTCGGCCCTGGGTGGTTTGGGTTACACTTAACTGGTTAGCTAGCATAAGTTCTTTTTCTGATGGTATATGAATGACGTTCTTAGCTGTCACTGCGCGTGCACTTTGTGGTTTCACCTTGCCAGTAGGAGAAGGGAGCGTTCTCCCCTTCTGCCTTTGATTCTTACGTCTCTTCTTTTCTTCCTCTACGGCATCTGTGTAGTGAATGACCTCACCTGAAGGACCTACAAGAAAAAAAAGGAGATAATTTTTAGAAAGTGTACATGGTACTTTCTCTTTGTGGCAGATAAAGGAGGGATTTATTTTCTTTGAACTGAAGCTCTATCATGAAGCTCTTAGAAGAAAATTATTTTATCGTTATGTGTTAGAACTGACACCAAGGTCAAATACTGGTTTGGACTACGTTAAAGAGAATGGGACTTAAGTTAAGTCTGGAGGAGGGAATATTACGAAAGGATAGGTTAATTTATAAGGAGGACGAAGACATGTTAAAAAAAAACAAGGTTTGGTTATTCTCACCTGCAATTCTCTCGACCCCTTTGTATTTGAGGCACATAACCTCTGTCAGAGTACAACCATCCACCGAATACCCAGTGTCTATATCGGCCAGTAAATTCTCGTTCTGTCCAAAAAAATTTATTCTCTTTTCATACTTATTCAGATATAAAAAAGTCTTATTTTTCTCTTTGACAGAAAGTAGACTACTTGGTTATAAGAAAGAGACTCGTGGTAAGACAAGCATGAGTTTAGTTGTATAATAGCTTTGCATGTACGTTGAGAGAGTGACTTTGTTATATGTATTTTCTTTTTCCTTTGTTCTGTGACTTTAAATGATTTCCTTGTTCACAAAGACTGACGGTCGTTTCACTAATAAACTTACCTTCGTCTTCAGCTTCCAGAAGAAGTCATTTAAATGGTGACGTGTCTTCTGAAGATCTCTGTCCGCGTTCTGTATGCTGTTCACAGTGGCTAAAAGAAGAAAGGTAAAATCAGTAAGGCTCTTTGACAGAAGAAAAGAATCCATGTATTTAACAGAAATATTATTTAGTAACAGGCACCTATTTACTTATTACGCACACGAAGAGAACGTAAGGAAATTTTAAAATGAGACACTCTACTGTTCTTGAGTTCAAGTCGACGGTAGAGATTGGTTTCCTTTCATAACTTTAAAAGTCAAAAAGGGAGGGCATGTCAGCCGTTTACTTACCAAGCACTGTGTCCCATCCTTCCTTACGCCTTGCCAAGCCGTCTTTACCTCTGGCTTGCAGGAAAGCCTTTTGGTTGAGGGCAGTGTACATTAAAGCCCTGTTTTCTCGGTCTGTCCAGAACACTTCACGGCACCTTTGAGTGCCTCTCACAGTTACCTTGCCTGGGGACTTTACAGGGAGTTTCTTCTTTGACAAACCAGTACCTCGCTTGGGGGGAGGCTCCTCCTCCTCTGACAACTCACTAGAAACTTTGACTTCATACTCCTCTTCTTCTTCTTCTGACTTTCGTCTATGGGAAGTGGAAGTATTGAAAATGTCTGGTAGGTCATAAGACCTGTGTCCGTCCTCGTGAAGTTCCTGTCCCTCCTCCCCGTCCCCGTCGTCCTCACTACTGCTAGAGGGAGAATACCCTCTAGTGTTCTGAAACAAAAAAAGGGCAATTTTTACAAATAAAGAAAGAGGACAGAGAGTCGAAGAGGAGAGAGAAAAAAGAAAATCGTGTCAGACAGCTTGTTCCCTTTTATCGCTCATCCCGGCACTCGAAGAAAACCGAGGAAAAGCCAGGACAGGGGAAGGACAGCTCTTTTGTTACATATAAAAACGATAGGCACATTTTTTGTATCTTAATAGACTTTAATAAGAATGTTCTACTTACTTCTGGAGATAAGAAGGCCATGTTCTTTCAGGGTAGGGGCTCTGTCCCCGCTGAAACCAAAACAGTTGCCGCCTCCTTCCCGGAAGTGACGTTGTGAGGGAACTGGGTCAAGTTACGCAGGTTTCCGGGGCTCTTTTCTCACTGTGCGACATATTCTTTGTCACAGCGAGAATTACACAGCGAGAATTAAAAATAAACTTTCGTTGCAACAAAGACTCTCGTAGGAAAAAGGCAGAACCTATTGTGTAACGGACCATAAAAGAAGTCTTAAAGGTGTACGCTGATTAGGGAGAAAATAACGTAACGTAAAATCGCTGTTTGTGTAACGACCTCCAAGTACGTTGATGTAATCCTATTTGTTAGTGTACATGGATCTGTATTTGCCCCATCAAGAGCTTGTAATTAAAAAACAAGAATTATCCTGATCTACAGTAATATAACATGTAGAAGGTGCACTTCCCCTATGGGGAGTTAAACGGTGGCCCTTCTAGTAATGCTCTATAGTTAAGAATCAAGTGTACAGTGCACACCCTTGTTTATACCACTATTCTGGCACTTCCGGTGGTTTTATATGCGATATATAATGTACGTGGTATATTCTGCATATACCACACTTGTGCGTTTTTAGAATTTTTGGTATATACTTTTTCGAGGTCAAGTTGGACTTAGAATATTTTTGGAGACGTTGGCGGACATAGAAATTTAGCCTCGCCATTGTTTCAAGGTGAAAAATCGTCCAAACTCGTATGAGGATTTAACCCCGGCCGCAGTGGTGGTAGGCGAAGGCCTTAGCCATTACGCTACACTGAACGGTGATGAAATCCAATGCGAACATAAATAAGGCCTTGACCGGAGAGATACCGAATGTTCACACTCACTTTTCGTATGGAATCCAACCATGACATGCTATAATATTAAAATCCCAAGAAGTATTCGATCCATAGACGAGGAATGCGTGCTAATTGTCTCCATTTTCTTCGATATATATAAGAATCCATTGATTTTCCCAAAGTAAGCGAGTCGCGGTCCGGCCATTCCCACCCGCCTCCTTGTTCGGCGAAAGTGTGTCAGTGGCCCGGATGTGGATATAGGTCATCCGCTCGCCGTACGAGGAAGACGCCGAAAATTTCGGACCGGTTTGGAAAATCAATGGATTCTTATTTATATTGAAGAAAATGGAGACAATTAGCACGCATTCCTCGTCTATGGATCGAATACTTCTTGGGATTTTAATATTATAACATGTCATGGCTGGATTCCATACGAAAAGTGACTGTAAACACGGCGGTACCTGTCCCGGCAAGGAACAAAAACAATGGCTTCACGCAGAGCGGTGACCCGGGCCGTATCGCTTGCTTTTACAAAATGTATTCTCCTGGCTATAATCTTTGGATATCAGGTAAGAAATTAATACAAAATGGAGGAAATCGTGGTATAAACCTATTAGTTCATGGATGTTGGAGCCCACGGGGAGTCTATGCTGGATATACCCTCGCCGCTCCGCGGCTCGGGTATATCCAGCATAGACTCCCGTAGGGCTCCAACATCCATGATCTATTAGCTTAATATACTTTGAGGCATGGGCGTGGGCTGGTTACCAGGTTTAGTCTGCAGGTGTTATCTATATGCTATAGAAGGGTGAGAAACTGAAGGGAACAGTGCTGCCCTCTACATGTTACATTACTGTAGATCAGCTCACCTCCATAATCAAGGTCTGTGCATAGCAAATAAAAGCACCAGAGGGCAGCACTGTTCCCCACTGTAATATTTTTAATCCAGACTTTCAGCGCCTACAGTGGGCCGTTCTTGAATTACTATTACTTAATCCAGACTAGAGCATGAACGACTTATAAAAATGACTTAATCCGGACTACCAGTGCCAACAGTGGGCTGTTCTTAAATTGCTATTTACTGAACGAGGTATATACAATTGATCACTGGAAATCCCAATCTAGAAGGGCGCGGTAATACAGCATGCAGGTAGCGGGGGCGACCCTCCCTTGTCCTGGCCACGGGGATCCTCCCGACTCTCTGGGCTGCCAGCCCTTATGCTGCTTGTCTTGTGCCCCACGGGCTTCCAGGGGTGTTCAGGGCCTGGGTTTCCTGGCAGGTACTCAATCCCCCACCAGTACTCCCCCTTCCCCCTACTAACCCCCTTCGCACCCCTTCCCGGCTGTCCTTCAGCTTCCCGGCTGCATCCTCCGGCGTCCATGCCATCCCTTCTCACTGGCCACTGCCCGTCACCTCTTCCTCCTCCCGCCGCCCGCTCTTCCTTCCGGTGACCGCTCTCCCCGGTATCTTCCTTCGCCCTCCTGCCTACTGGTTCCCCCTCTGTTGCTCCTCCCTCACCATCCGGCGAATCCTCTCCTCCAGGTCACGGCTCAGGGGTGCCTCGGCTGGTCGCAGTGGCGGCGGCTGCGGGGTGACTCTGGAGGGCCCGGGGAGTGGCGGGACGAAGGGTGTGAGGGTCTGGTGGCCGTATCTCCCCTGGACCTGGGATGAGGGCGGTGGAAGTCCCAAGCCCGAGCCTTGGGGCCCAGCTATCCCCGTTGCTCCCGACGTCTGGATGGGATGTCTACCCACTGCAGCCGAGGGTGGGGGTCGCCCCACTCCCGGCGGGGGAGGTGGAGGTGGTGGTGGGGGCACTCCTCCCTGACCCATCCCTAGGTCGTACCTCTGGACCGTGGTAGCGTAGTAGTGCGTACGCCACAGGGATGGGCCCACCAGCTCCACCCACCCATGCGCCCGCCCGCCTACGGGGGTGTACTCCTCACCCAGATCTGGGGATGGAGCCAGCCCCACCGCCCACTTCTGCAGCTTGTCGGGGTTGTCCACCCGCCGCCAGGGGATCCGCTGGTAGGTGTCCCCGATCCACAGCGGCCTCCCAGCCAGCAGGTCCATCTCTTCTGCCCGTGGTGGCTCTGGAACCTCCGACCCGGGGATCCTCTCTCCCCACTCTTCCCTCGACTCCTCTCTCCTGAGCCCTGAACCCTGGCGGCTCCTCTCCTCCTCGTACCTCTCCTCAAACTTGGCTGGTAAGGGGTGGTCTATCAAAACCACCTCGCCCTCTGGGGTTCGCTACTGCCTACGCTGCAAGGCCTCCGCCAGAAGCTGCCGCTGATAGCGCTTCAGCATGGCCTCAGCCATTTCCTGGGCCAGCTGGCCCGTATGTCTCAGGAGACCCTCTCCAATACTGGCTGGGGCCGGGTCGCCCCCCTCGCTCCGCAGCAACGACTGCAGCAACAGTGGGTTGCCATCTCCCCCGGCGGAGGGGGCCTCCAGGACCCGGTCCAAGAGGGCCTCAGCCTCCGAGTCTAAGGGTGGCTGAACTGGTGTGAGCCGCCCCATCTCCTCCACCAGGACCCTGGCGGCCTCCTGATCCTCCACCGAGTGGTGGCGGGACCGGCTGCTCCTCCGTGGCCTGGACCTGAGTGTCCCCGGCCCCCATCTGGGCCACCTTACTGGGTGGGACCACTCCTTCCTCCCCTTCCCCCAACTCAATCTGGGGTGGATGGGCATCCCTCGGCGGCGGTCCTAACGAGGTCACGGTGTAGTTCACGCTCGTTACACCAGGCGGCCTCTGCTTGGACACTGGGTGTCCGGTGGTTGGTGGTTCCTGCCTCTGCTGCTCCTCCCACCGCCGGTTCTTGGCCGTGAAAATGGCTACCACCTTCTCGCTCATCTCCCAAGCCGACTCCACCCCTCTCTGGACAATTGCAGGTAAGTCCCCTTTTTGCTGGTTGGACCTCTTTCGCCCCACCACTCTTTCTGTGCCAGCCGGTGGCCGAAGGATGAATTCAACTGTTTCTGACCCGGGGACCTTCACACCACGCCTCCCAGTCTCCCTACGGATTCCTCCCCTCGCAGGTTAGTCTCCCCCGCCTTTTTCTTCTTCTTTTCCTCCACCTACTAGGCTCCAATGCCAATATGACGCGCACAAGCGCCCTCCTCTATAAGTCACCGCGCCCATGGAAGCCGCCGAGTCGTCGGTGTCCCTGTGGTCCTACCACCACTAGGTGGCGCCCTGGTGATCCTACCACCGCGGTGGCTCCAGATGGCGCCACCGGTGGCCACTCCTCAACGGCGGCAGACCCTGCCCACCGTACTACCTCCGCAGGCTCCTCGCCTCCTCGCTCCTCATAGTGTACCACCCTGATCTTCTGGCCCATTTTTATCTCCCACACAGGGCGCCCAAACTCCGGGTGATCGTCCATGGGCCTGACCACGGCCGCATAAACTTGGGACACTTGCCTACCTCCTTCTTGGGCAGCAGGTAATAAACTGTGTCCCGGACGGACAGGTCCTCCACCCTCACACGGGTGGAATAATTTCTCTCCTGTCGGCGGACCGCCTCCCCCATATGTGTCAAAGCGTAAGCGTGCCCTTTTGCCATCCGGGCCTGCAGCTCTGCGGCGAATCCCTCCCCATCTACTGCTCCCTGGGGTGGGTCTCCTTCCGGCCGGGGGTAGATGAGGCTCCCAGGTAACAGCGTCTCCCTTCCCATCATCATAAAATTGGGGGCCTGGTTTGTCGACGCCTGGAACGACAACCGATAAGCGGCCACGACAAAAGGTAGTTGCAAGTCCCAGTCCGTCTGGTACACCTCTCCACCAGCCCATCCGACTTCGGATTGTAGGGACCAGTATGTGTCTGCGCCACCCCCAGGAGACGGTGGACCTCCCGGAACATCTGGGCCTCGAAATTCCTCCCCTGATTGGTATGAATCGTCTCGGGCGGCCCTAGCCTGCAAACCACCTCCGTCACGAAGGCCCGGGTGACCATTTCCGCCTCCTGGTCTGGCAAGGGAATGGCCTCCGCCCACTTCGTGAAGTAGTCCATTACGATGAGGATATGCCGATTCTTCCTCTCCGTCCTCAGCAACGGGCCCATCAGGTCCATAGCCATTCTTTCCTGCGTCGACGCCACCGGCACATGTCTCATCATGGACCGGGAGGGGGGTGCATTGCCCCCTTTCTGCTTAGGCATTGCAGGCAGGTCTCTAACCATTGTATCAGGTCCCATCTATAGCTGGGCCAGTAATAGGTTTGCTGTAACCGTTGTAGACTGCGGGCCCTCCCGAAGTGACTGCTCAGGGGTGCATATGGTTCTCCGGCCAATTCGGCCGATGAGGGACCTGCGTTCTCAACTACCCACCGCCGGACCCTTCTCAGGATGTCATCCTGCTCTTGCACTGCTGCCCAGTGTTCCGTGGAGGACAACTTAGGATCCTCCTCCGCATCATTCCCCTCCGTCGCTTGGGACCACCCGCTGGCCCTGTCAGCCTCCGCGTCTGCGGCCGCCTCCCTCCGCGTCACTGCCCTACATTCACCCGGTTGGTCGTATAGGGGAGAGCCACCCTCCCCCTCCATGCCGCACTGCGTGCATGGACGCCTGGACAACCCATTCGCGTTACCATGGTTCCGGCCGGGGCGGTGCTCGATCATGTGATCAAACGTCTCCAGGAGTTGCAACCACCGGGCCACTTGCCCTTCCGGTTCCCAGAAACTCGCTAGCCACTTAAGGGCCGCATGGTCTGTGCGTATCCGGACCGGCCGCCCGATCAGGTAATGCCGAAACTTTTTCACTGCAAACACCACCGCCAGCAGCTCCAGCCTCGTCACACAGTAGTTGCGTCCTGCTAGCGTAGGCCAATGGTCCTTCCAGCCCTTCCTGCATCTGTGACCCTAAATCGCTGGAGTCCGTGTCCAGCAGAAGGCGCCCCTCCGCCCTCGGGTATGCTAACACCGGAGCCTCACTCAGCTTCACCTTCAGGCAGTGGAAGGCCTCCGCACAGGCTCTGTCCCAGCGGAACCTCTTGTTCTTCTCGGTCAATTCCGACAGGGGCCGTGTTATGGCTGCGAATCCGGGCACAAAGCTGCGGTTGTAGCCACACAGCCCCAGAAAGGACCGTACATCTGTCACCGAGACCAGGGTAGGCCACTCCCGGACAGCTGCCACCTTTTCGGGATCGGTCCCGATCCCTGTCTTGTCTATGTGGTGGCCCAGGAAGTTGACCTGCTCCCTTACGAATTGGCATTTACTGGCCTTGACTTTGAGGCCGGAATCTTGTAGCTGCCTCAATACCGTCTCCAGTCGGGTAGCATGTTCGGCGAGGGTGGACGAAAACACAATAATGTCGTCCAGGTATACAAGGCAAGTGGACCACTGTAGCCCTCTCATCACCACTTCCATCAGGCGTTCGAACATCCCACGCGCATTGCAGAGCCCGAAAGGCATGACCTTGAATTGGAATAAGCCCCGGTGCGTCACAAACGCAGTCTTTGGCTTATCCACCCCCTCCATGGCCACCTGCCAGTATCCTGACGCTAAGTCTAACATGCTGAACCAACACGCCCCCGCCATCGAGTCTAGCGAATCGTCTATCCGTGGCAGCGGGTAGGCGTCCTTGACCGTGACTGCGTTAAGGCGGCGGTAGTCAATGCAAAACCGCACCCTCCCTCTTTTTTACCAGGACCACGGGGCTTGCCCACGGGCCTGTCGCCGGCTCTATGACGCCCTTTTTCAACATCTCTTCCACTTCTTTGTCCACGACCTCCCGTCGATGCAGAGCCAGCCGTCGGGAGCCATTTAATAGGGGCCGCCGTCCCCGTCTCTATGGTTTGCGAGACCAAGTCGTTATGCCCCAGATCCTCATCCCCCTCCTGGAACACCGCTTTATTCTGGGCGATAAGTTGGATCCACTCCTGATTATCCTCTACCTGGGTTCCCCCTAACAGCCGCTCTGCAAGAGCCTGGGACCCCTCGTGCGGCCCCTCCTCCGTCACCATACGGCACTGTGCCCCCCGGAGCTCCTCCTCCTCCACAGCCTCGGCCACAGCCACGTGCATCCCTTTGTACAGGATCACCGGGTTAGGGCCCGGATTACAGACCAGGACCGGCACCTTCCCCTTTTCGGGCATCACCAATGACCTGCCTATGCGAATACCCCTCGCCATCTCTACCTTCTCCACTCCCTCCACCATCATGTCTGTCTGCCTGGCCGATTCCGGCATCCGAGCCTGTATGACCTTCTCCGTGCGGCCCCTCACCCACTCTGTCTGCGAGCTCACCAGCCGGCAGGGCTGAGCCCCCCCCTCCTCGTCCGGCCACACCAGGCTCTCCCCGGCCATGTCAAGCGTTGCCCGTGTCTGCCGCAAAAAATCTGCCCCCAGCAAGCCAGGGGTGGATATGTTGGCCACGACGAAAGATGTAGTCTTTGCGTAGCCCGCGCACTGTAGTTCAGTCGTCACCTGCCCCTCCACTGGCAGCGGCTTCCCGTCCGCCGTATGGAATGTCGTCATTACCGGTCTCAAGTCCCCAGGGGACCCCTCTGCCTTCCACCATGCTGTGGAGAGCAGGTTGCTGGTGGCCCCTGTATCCACCACCAAATGGATGTCTTTACTCCATAGCTTCCCTCCGACCTCCAGGCCGTTCCCTTTCTTTTCTTTCCGACCCAGCCATTCTCTCATCCTTTCCACTCCATGGGTCTCCTCTCGGCTGGAAGAGGGGACCCCGTCTAGTTTTCCGAGGCCTTCTTTGTTGCCTCCCTCTTCTTAGCAGCCTCGACACGTTTCTTCCAGGCAGGGCAGTCACGCTTGAAGTGATCTGGAGACCCGCACTCAAAGCAGCCCCGTCCCCGACTTGCCCCCTCCCCTTCTGAGGCTGCCGTGGCCGACCGGGAAAGAGTCTCCTTCATTTGTGTGACCGCCACCCATAGCTCCCCCATCTCTTCCGCCATTGACTTTGTGGTGGACCTGACCTTCAACGCCTTTGCCCGTTCCTCCTTAAGGTAAGTTTCCACCCGTATACCCCTTTCTACCGCCCGTAGGAGGGTAGGGTTCTCGCCCTGGTATATCCACTGTCGGAGCTCCATATCCTCCAGACATTCGACAAACCTGTCCTTGGCCATGCCGTCTACCATCTGGGCGTCCGCATTAGGGTAAGATCTCTTCAGAGAGGGTTTGTAATTCCTCCCCAGGTTTCCACACCCTGGTGCGGAGCAGGGCCTTATACGATTCTACCTGGCTCTTCGGCTGGAATCTATTAACCAGCGCGTCCCGCAGCTTTTTGTATCCCCCAGGGGCAGCCGGTTGCTCTGACGCCAACAGCCGCCGGGCGACTCCCGACAGGCTAATGCCTAGAAACATCCCCGACTCCCTCTCCGTCCAACAATTGGCCATGACGCAAAGGTCAAAGTGTGACAAAAACTCCTCCAGGTCGCCCGACCCGTCATATTTGCCCGGCATGACAATGGGCTTCCGCGTGGCCCCTTCGCCCCCAGGCCCCCGCCTGCCAGGGCGTACCCCGCAACCTGATGCTATCATCCCCTGTGTCTGATTCATCCCCAGGGGTGTGGAGGTCCTGGCCCCATCCCCACTCTCCATCCTTGAGCTACCTCTCGGGCTGCCCTGCCTCAGCCATTCTGCAATCGGGTCTGTCCCTTCTCTTATAACCACTCCCTGGCCCTCTCTCCCCTCCCCGTGGGCTCTGTCGGGGTCTCAGTTTCGCGCGAGCTCCTCCCGTCCATCTCTCCGGTGGCCCTTCCTTGCCTTATCATTCTCTGCGCCACCGAACACCGAGCCACCGAAATGGCCCCCTACCGACCCACCGCCCGGTCCACTGAACCGGCCACCGAGCTCCCCATCGAACTCAGTCAGGCCCATCTCTCCTTCTACTTTAGCCGCCGCAACAGGAGGCACCTGGTGACCAGCCACACCTCTTGCCATACCCCGTTCCACCCCGGTTTTTGTTTCCTTTGCTCTCTCGTCAACCCGATCTTCCACCACCCACATCTTGTCTTCTGCTCCAGCGGTGTCGGTGGCGTCGGCCGCCATAGCCACCGCCCCTCTTATTTTAACTGAGATTTCCTCATCCACCACCTGGATAAGCTCGCCCCACCTGCCTGCTCCTAACTGCTCCTCTAGGGCCTTCCTTTCCTCCTCCATTTTTAATTCGCTAGCTGCCATGCCTTTTTGTTTACTCTGGTACGCACGGATTCGTTAATGTAAACAACCACCGCTGCCACCATGTAATAACCAGAGTCGACAACTTCTATAAAGAATGGAATATAAAGTTACAGCCGTTGTTGTTGTTTTATTTCTTATAGACCTTAGGGACTAACAGGCACTTGTCATCAGTTACTTGCTTCTACTGATACTGGTACTATTACTCTCTTGCTTGACTAGAAACCAGCCACCGAACTCCCTTAGGAAGGCTTACACGTAGGCCACCTGAGTGTCTGATCGCGTCTGCCTAGAAAACCACCGAACACTGGAGATACAAAGGCTATAAATGTGAGAAATAGGCCAAAAACTGGTCTTGGGTACTTTTTTACACAGAAAAAGATAACTTTCTCAAAAATGTTCTATTTTGACTCATTTCCTCTATATTTGGAAGGTAAATGGAACGTTTTGAATCCAAAACAAGGCCTAAATAAGGGTCCTCATAGAAATGTGTTGCCATGGCAACAAGAGAACATTCCAAATAGAAAAAGAAAATGACATTAGTCCATAGAACGATTCACAGGGATTTTAATGCTGAAAACTGCACATAGATACCATTTCTACATCCAATGTTATGGCCAAATTTATGGAAAGCATTGGTCATTTATCAATAGATTATTTAAATCATTATGCTAATTAGATACAGGATTTAATCAAAACCATGAATGACAGAGCTTATTGGCTGTATTGATATGGTTATGTCATTCAATGTTCATTAAGCCATATCTCCGGGACCGGAAGGGCTATCTGCAAGTGATATACCTCATATTAAAGCTGATGACTTCAATTTTAAATGCTACATTTTACCTCGGAGGACCCTTTCTCCTCATCTGTCCACATATATATATATATATATATATATATATATATATATATATATATATATATATATATATATATATATATATATGGGTTTGTGTGTTGTAGTTGATTCTACCCATCCCCCAGTTATGCGTTATTATTATGTGTTATTATGTACTATGATTTATTAACAAAATATAATTTCCTTAGCTGTAAAGCATCTAACTGTAATGAATTCACATCGAGTCGTATATTATAACTAGTAGCCACCTAAGATTGTTGTCTATGCTAGGAGAGTGCCAGCTAACGCCCTCTATGGTGACTGTCATTCTGAGTAGCCAACACAAATGCTATTTTCATACTAGGTATCATTCACAACCTTTTTCATTCTCACCTTCATTAACCTTGATAATTAGTCTGAGATTGAATGGTTTTCGTACATGAACTAACCCTGATGAAGGGGCTAAAAATAATTTGTACCAACACTAGATCTATGTGTAAGAAAAGAGTTGATGTTTTCAAGCTAGTAACAGAGGTAGACATTACTGGGATTGTTGAGTCTTGGCTAACCCCATCAACATTGGATGCCGATCTCTATGTAGGTGGCCTCATGTTATATTTGAGAGATTATTATATTGTCTATCTGGATTTAAAGTCAACCTATATAACCGAGAAATAAGAAATTTTATGTGTTGATGTTCTCATCAATGTTATTAAATATAAAATTGTCTCATCAATGTTATTAATTATAAAATTGGCTATAGACCGCCAGATTGTAATGACCTTAGGGCGATTTATACTAAATTAGGGGAATTAAGGAGTAATGTAACAAAAAATAGAAAGTTGATTTTTATGGTAGACTTCAACGTGTATCTGTTCTATAAAAAAAGATATAAATAATTCTCATGTAGCTGACTTTTGTGCTGACAATAATGTTTTTTTTTAAGTTAATCAATGTGGTAACTCGACTCAAGTCGGGGACTCTATTAAATCATATTTATACCAGTATACATATTGCTGCTAACTATGGAATACTGGATTTCTACATCTCTGATCACAGTCCAATCTATCTTGTTTTTAAATGTTAACGCCGTAAGATAAATAAGAAACGAGTAAAAGATAGATAATACAGAGCGGATGATTTTTTTTTACTTAAAAAAATGCACTAGTTAATTATAACTGGGAAGATGTATTGTTACAAATGAATCCAAATGACATATGGAGAAGCATCTTCCAAGTTATAAGTGATACATTGGATATAATGTGCCCAGTTAGAACAATTGTGATTCCTGAACATACACCGCTATGGTTGACTGAAGAAGTCTTGGATCTAATGAAATTAAGGGATAGCCTATATAGAACGGCAAAGAATACAATGTTGAATGATGATTGGAGAATAGCCAATTTTTATAAGCACAGGGTTCAATCAGAAATGTTTAAGAACAAAGAGAAATAAATGTCAAATTCATTAGAACATGGGAAAGATGACCCGGTTAAATATTGGGAGGAAATTAAAAAATTGCTACCCAGTAAAACATGTGCAATAAACCATCAGCCATAAAGCATTGTAAATCTTTTGTGATAAAGGATGCCTTGTTTGCTATTCCAGATGTGTTTCTATCACTATATAATAGGTGTTTGACGTCCAACTCTATGAATGTGGGAGATCTTAGACCTATAAGCTTATTGCCTATTACTGGTAAACTTTTTGAAAAAATTGTATGTAAATGACATCTTAAGACAATAATAGATAACTTTATTATTAACAAACCAACTTATTGTTTATATATTGACTTCAGAAAGGCCTTTGATACAGTCTAACATTCAAAATTATTGAAAAGAATTAGATGCTCTTGGACTAGCACAAGGACATGCGACTTCTTCAAAAACTATTTATCCAATAGATATCAATGTACCTTAGCAAATGATATAACTTCCTCATTGAAACCTATTACATATGGTGTTCCTCAAGGTTCAGTTTTGGGTCTGGTGCTATTTTCCATATATATAAACTCCTAAGCTAAGGTTACAGACTGTGATATCACTTTATACGCAGATGATGCTGTTATTTCTGTTAACACACCTTACACTATGAATCAAGTCATTGGTAGGATCACATCTTGGTGTCTAAACAACACCCTTACTATTAATAAACAGATGACCAAATGGATGGCTTTCAATACCAACCCAAATGATCAAACACAGTTCTTACTAAATAACACTGTCATGGAAAAGGTTAATAATTTCTCATACCTAGGCTTGTTAATGGATACTGAACTTAGGTTTGTTAGTCATAGAGCAAATACGATGAAAGCAGTTAGGCACAAGATTTTTCAAATGGGGAGGGTGAGAAACCTATTGGATGAACATGCTGCTTTGACTGTGTTTAAATCTATGATACTTCCAACATTTGATTATAGTGACTACATGTGGGATAGGGATTAAAGGGGAGGAAATAGGGAATTACAAATGTTACAGAACAGAGCGTTAAGAATGGTTTATAAAGTTAAATTAGAAGGAAATCCTACTATGACCACCAAACAAATACAAGATCGAAGTAATTGCTCCGATCTCTGTGTTAGGAGGGATCTACATCTATAATCATATGGTTTTATGTTGACACAGAAAGCTCACTTGGTTGAAAGAAGGGATATTGCAACCCGTTCCCATCAGGGGAAAAGACTGATTGTACCACATAATTTAAAACCAATTGTATTAAGGAGCGCTTATCATAGAGCTGTATCTAGATGGAATCAACTTAAATCAGAATATACTGAATTTGATGATATTTATAAATTCAGAAACAGTGTAAGAAAGGTTTATCCATATTGCTTTATCTAAAGGTACTTGTAATAGAATCTGTGATATAGCTTTGCTTTCAATTTTTTCATCTCATCTCATTATCATCATAAGCATGAAATAAATAAAGAACTATGTTACTTAGGGTAGTTCAAATCAGTTATAACCCTGTATGATGATATATAAGAAACTATGTAATGTGTCTGCTATGGTTGTAATAGAAAATGCAATATATATTGTTAAGGCATATTAGGGGTCCTAGCGTAAGCACTACAATGCGTAGGTGCTAGATTAAACATCATACATTGTATCATGTATTTTGTTTTTGCCCAATAAACGACTTTAAAAAAGCTACACCTCACAGGCAGAGACTACAGTATGAAGGCCAAGGGCAATGCACCCTTGACTACATATTGCAGTAATATGAATTTTAGTATTCTTCTGCATGTTGGTAACACTAAAGTGTACCGTGTAGAATGATACTAGCTTACCGGAATTAATACAGAAAAAGAAATTATATCATATGTATAGTGGGAACACACTTCTGATACACATTAGAAATACCAAACCAATTACCTCCAGGTCAATGACACTGAATGATTAATGAGCATTTGTCACCTTTTCATGTATCATGTTGCTAACATGACATGCAATTAATCATTCTAATCAATTGAGAATAATGTGGGTCAGGTCGCCAGAAAGCAGTAGATTTAGTGTTGTTGGGGTTATTTTGGACTCCTATGGCTCTGGAGAAAGAATTTGTGAACCAATCTTGTCTTACATAGACTCATTTGATCGAGGACACTTAGGGCTATCAGAAAAATGTTAATTTGTGGTCATGCATTAAAAACTCTCAGACATGTAGCCTGCCAAAGTGAAAAAATGACCAAATTTGTTCTTTTTTGACTTTTTGTATTTTTTACAAGTGTCCTGTATTGAATAAAGAACATCTGGAGTATCCCAAAGATATATTTTATATTGTATATGATTATAGCTATCATTTCAATGAGGGTTGGACATGTTACTGAATGAGATTTTCTATCATGTGTCTTTGAAAATGGAAATCTGTAATTTGTAACATCCGGTACCTAAATCTAAATCAGTTATATTACATGGAAAAAATAAAGCTTCAACATTTTTGTTATTACCTATATAAGGGGACCTATTATCCCCTACTTTGGTGAAAAAATTGTGTGTCTATCAGCATTTGTCTCAATGTGAGAGCAGCTTATGTGAAATAATTCTGATAAAAGTACCGGACGTTACGTAACGTCCGGTACTTTTATCATCATGTAAGAGGCAGTCTACTGTGCATGCATAACTCAAATTATGTTCCATTTGGTAATTGAAGTCAATAATAGACATATTGGCCTTGCTATTGCATGTGTTTGCTATGCATAATGGGACATTCTCTATTACTGTTTGGCAGTAATATCATTCAATGATTCAATATAAGATTGTTCAAGCTCTGCATTCTCAAGTTCTATCGCAGCTAACCTCTCTTGTAAGACTAACAGTTCCCCTTTCCTTCTAAGTAACTCTGCCTTTTCTTCAGCTGCTGCCATTCTTTGTCTGATGATAGTTTCAGGGGAAGTATGTGACTTACTCAGCTGACTGCTGTCAGTAGGTGAACCATGCTGCCTTGGGGGTTGCAGGGGGGTGGCCATGTTTGCATGTCCCTGACTCACCTCCTCCTGCTCCTCCTGAGAATCCATGTTACTCCTCTCCTGGGTCTTGTACTTGTGGTTCAATACTCCACAGTTTGGGCAATGTTTCTTGTTTCCATGGTAAGCAGTATTACAAACTAAACAGTTAACCATTATGGCTAAAAAAAAACAAAAACCACAGCAGTGTGGAGGAGTACATGGAGGTGCCCTTAGGCTTGCTGCATAGCTATGCCAGGGTACCTGTCTAACAGGTGAGAGTTTGTGGGTTCGCACCACTTAGGTGCATGTGTAGAGTTATTGTCAGGTGGGTGGCCCAGGTAACTGTCCTGATCAATAAGTTCAACAATCAGGGATTGTTCGTACCCGATATAATCCATTCATTTGAAAATCTGAAGGAAGGATATGTCACAAAATCATTGATTCCCATGAATTGATCACTTTGATTGATTATTGGGACTTAATCCTTCATAGACACTACTCCTTGAGAATCGCAGTAAAATCAGCCAAATACTATTATTTCAATGCTATAGCTGAGATCATGTTATTGTCTGATCAGGATGTCATCTTTTAAATTAGAATTCCCGCCAAACACGAGCATACAAATTTTGTTTTATACAGTATAAGAAAATTCAAAGTTCCGACCATGAGCCATAAAGCAAAGTTGTATCCCCTATTGGTATGGTGACTTTGATTTGGATGTGTGGCAGGGGAGCAGGCCACTCAGTGCTGCCAACTGGAGGCTGTGAACAATTAACCAAGTGGTTTCCCTCTCAACCAAAGGGCCAAACTTTTATCCTGTATTGTGCATATAATGGACCAGCTAATAGCATAATAAATTGCACCCTATTACATAGGAAGGGGCATAGAAATAGAGGAAGAAATGCATGTCCTCCAACGTCATTTGAATATTTTAGATTCCAGAATTCATGATGACAAACACTATGTGATCAGCAGATAAGTTAATCCAAAATTGTTTATGGAAAATTGTAGAAGCAGAGTAACATGCTGAGTATCTATTGGATATAATCCATTCATTTGAAAATCTGAAGGAAGGATATGTCACAAAATCATTGATTCCCATGAATTGATCACTTTGATTGATTATTGGGACTTAATCCTTCATAGACACTACTCCTTGAGAATCGCAGTAAAATCAGCCAAATACTATTATTTCAACACTATAGCTGAGATCATGTTTTTGTCTGATCAGGATGTCATCTTTCAAATTAGAATTCCCGCCAAACACGAGCATACAAATTTTGTTTTATACAGTATAAGAAAATTCAAAGTTCCGACCATGAGCCATAATTACACCCGTACAGGCTTCACCAAAATTACCAACGATGAAAATTACATTAGTCTAAATGCCGAATGGCTTGTTACAGGCCAAATGGCTTGTTCACCCTACTACTGGGCTTCAGAAAGGTTCTGTTGGCCAATCTGATCATGACACAGTGGGAGGTGCCTGACTTCCTGCCCCCTAAGTACACTAACCCTATCCTTGCCGCCATCGACTCTAACTCAACCTTCAGTGATGAAACTGTAACCGTCGGGCCACCCGTTGGTAAGCCTGACACTAATACCAGAGACAACAACACAAGGAACTGAATTGAACATAGATCACTTGTTCAATAGTAGAATACACACTTATCGATACTATAGGGTAATACCTTATGACTCTATCTGCCTAAGCATAGACAGTAGGTTTTCAATATATATTTAAATTTATTTAGCGCCTAAGACACACTCTCCAGACTAGAAACATGTTTTTCCTTATATAGTAGGTTAATTAACACGTGACATCATTAGCATATTGATTGTAATTAGAAACGGAGGGAACCTTACAGGTTAAGTGCGGCGAATACTAATCCTCTTACATCACAGGCTTAGCGCCTAATTGGTGGCTAAACATATGTTACCGGTCGGTATTGATAAGTACCTTTTATAGTTATATTACCGGTTGATAATATATTTTGATAGAAACATATGTTAATCTATAGAACAATAAGGCAGCACATAAGCTTGCCCGTTACAAAACCATAGACAATGTCTATGATGAATCAATGATGATTAAGCCAACTTCCAGCCTGGCAATCGTCTCTATGTGTTTCTCCTTGTGTCACTGTGTGCCACAATGTATAAGGCTACTTATACATTGTGTGCTACAGATCTGGGAAATACCACATCATTGGTGTGGCTAACACCAAGATGCACCTTAAGCTGACCTATGCCAGTGACACATATGCTTTCTGTGTCTGCCCTATCTACTACAACATCACCGAGATCTCACTGACAGTTTGCACAAGGGGGATCAACATCAGAGCCCCTAGGTTCATGTGCCACAAAATTGAAGTGACATGGACTGACACCAGTATCCTAGAATACTGGGCGAACAGCAAGCTGCATACCATCGCTTTCCCCTCTAGCTTCCACATCCCTAAGGGATACGGGGCACTGGTGCGGGCTGCCATACACTCAGGAGTGTATGAGGCAGCAATGAGCATGAGCGATAGCTCCAAAGGTAATAATGTGTAATATAATCCTTAATACATGACTCCCATTGCAGTTCTCCTGATAACTTTGACTATTGGCCTGGAGTCAACTACTCATACACCAACGGTCTGGAGGATGTGTCAGACGGAGAGCAATCTACTATAAAGCCATACAAATCTTGTGTGACATTTAGGGCACAAGGTCCTATATTCGCAATCAGCTTTGCCCGGCTGGTAAAGCTCTCGATCTATGTGCGCTACTGACTACCAGAACGTCTCTACATTAAGAAAGTCATTGTCTATTCTCTAAATAAGTCATTGCCGAGTCATGCCCAGTAATGCCCAGTCATATCCAGTATTAATGTGGGTCATGTATCTAAACAGGAGGCACACTTGGAGTGCTGGTAAGCATGTTTACCATTGAATTGATGCATTGGTGACACATCTGGAGCACTATAAAGATTATGCAGGGTCAGGATGATGTTGATTAATGCATGCCTGAAGAGTAGTAGGTAAGTTCTAAGTATTAAACATATCCGGGCCTTTGAAAGGACATAAAACTGACGTTTTATGGACAGCATTTGTTTTACTACTTAAATCAGCTGCAAGAATTCAAATATATGAAACTTCCACTTTCTACATGGCTATTTTCACAGTACTTGTTCAAATCTCAATCAATTTCGTAAGATCTAACCATGCTAAATTTAAGCATATATCTGTGTGAAAATAAAATGCTTCCAGCATTTTATCCAGTCTTGATTGCACCAGCACAGTGGCACCATCTAAAGCCATAAAGCAAAGTTGTATCCCCTACTGGTATGGTCACTTTGATTTGGATGTGTGGCAGGGGAGCAGGCCACTCAGTGCTGCCAACTGGAGGCTGTGAACAATTAACCAAGTGGTTTCCCTCCCAACCAAAGGGCCAAACTTTTATCCTGTATTGTGCATATAATGGACCAGCTAATAGCAGAATAAATTGCACCCTTTTACATAGGGAGGGGCGTACAATTGTATGAAATACATACCAGAAATGGCTATACCAGATTTTATAGGAAGTTTCATCTATGTGAACATCCTGGTTCATTTTTGAGAGCCACTTTAATGCTAGTGTATCCCTAATAAATGTAGGCTAGATGGCACCTTCCCCAGTTGTACAATATAAGGCTGGATCCTGAGATCAGTCCCTAAAATAGTGGCAAACCCTCCTGATTGGTCTAGACCACATCACACCATATCTATGTGATCATCAAACCTAAGTCTGACCATTCCTTCCACCACCCCATTTCCCCAATTCTATGAATCATGCATCACTGAATGTACTTCATTGTAGGTGACTGTTGATCATTGGTAATGATGCATTGATGAACCATCAACTTTTGTAAAAGGTTAGCCATTCCAAGAGTTATCAAAAGGTAGGGTAAACGCACCCTGAGTTGGACGGATACCTAAAGTCGGACACCTTTAGGGTTGGACCCCATAATCTATATGAACATTCTTTATATATTCTATGAACTGCATATGAATATTAATGTGTCTCTACACTGAACAGCCACAGAATAGTCGGAACAAATCATCCTATATATGTTTTACTGCTGTGCAAACAAAGTGTGTTTATGCTGCATTGTGATAATGAAAAAGCTGTAGTGAATGGCACAACTTGTCTGACTGATTAATCTGTTATGGCTTAATGCCAACATCCACCTGATTTCTAAACACAGAAATAATAAGGTATACACTTTTTCCCATGATTAAAGCTAATACAGTTGAAGATATCACTCCCAATTAATCATGGTAGATGTTTCTATATGATCATCAAATTATATCGGACACCTATTAAACCTGTCTCAGACAGCATATTATGTTATTAATGAGTTTCCCTTTACAATGGGAATTTTGCCACAGTATACACCCTCTACAATTTACTCTGTTTTTACCCCTGGACATGGGCTCTGCCTGTACTTAGGAAGTCATTTTCCACCCACGCATACTCCCCTATTACAAGTTGACCAAGATAACCTATCTGGATCTATTTTGGACAGCAATATATTATGCTGGCATGGATTCTATTGCGCTGTACTTTATACCAGTACAGTATATTTATCATACAGGAAAAGAATATTTCTTTATGGATGAGGTAATGTACTGTCTGAATGTAGGGTCATTTCTAGCATGAGGTGTTCGACTCTAGGTACAATTTGGTAGTCAGAAGACAAAATATTTACTTTCCAGTTACTCGGATGTTAACAGTGTAATAATAAATCTTCCTTTGGGAATTCAATGCCAATATATGAATTTCCCATTTGTGTAAAACTCTTTGTAATTCACACTATTTATAGGTACAAGACCTCCTGCTTGGTCAGGAGCATCTGAGAGAGGTGCCTTTACCCCATGACGGCTACATGAAAGGATATATACCTAGAAAGGCAACTGAAGGTGGCACAAAGGGAACAAGTAAATAATTGATAATTCATGATGCGTGTGTGTTATCAAAGGATAATTAAACGAGGGCACAACCCATGTTTATTTATCCTTTGTTAAAACACACAAGTCATGAATTATCCATTAACTACTTATTTTATTACACGAAAACTCCCTAAAAAAATAATCAATAGAATATCAATAAATTCAAAAAAAAGAAAATCACCTCTATGCCAGGACTGGGACTTGACATGATACTGACTGAAGGTGGTAAGGTTTGACAGCTTGCACTGCGAAAAAGATGAACCAGGCCGGGGCTTGAATGCCTACACCTGGGGTTTGGAATGCTACTCACTGGCCACTATACTATCGGTACACACACATTGGCATCCGGCAGCTGCTGGCTTGGTTTGAACGCATCCAGCAGTACCGTATATCCTCGTGTAAAGACCTGGTCAATTTGCCACTTAGTAAGGAGGTTTATGTAGTAGGCAGTACTAATACAAGCCTGGACTTATAAATGGGGAAATATGGTATGTAGCTATGGGACAGGCAGCTCTGTGGTGTAATCCTAACTTAATTCTACTGCTGCTATTCTCGTCAGTCCCTGTGGGGCAATGCATAGGGAGTTGGATTTGGGATGAGTAGGGTATGGGTTCGACCCCTGCCCTTGGCAATAGAATTCTCGTAGGTTTTAACATGTAACATATGACATGTACGGTGTACCTGTTATCCATGGATAACTGCACTGGGTGCCTGTTATCCTTGGATAACCACACACCTTACAAAAGTCATGATACATGCATCATGCCATGCAATATCAACAGGTACGTGCATGGGAATATCCAGGGAAAGCACTCAGAATCACAGAAATCGTGTAATAACGGTGCATAAGAACATAGCATTCCTTCTTGCTTTAACTGTCACAGAAATCTATATAAGAAATATATGGCCCAATTGCGCAACAGAGGCCAAGTGGACTATGGACTTAAGAAAACATAATATCCTTTAACCACAAAAAAAGTGAACGTTTTTGCCGTCTATGATAATTTAATGGTTCAGTGACTGGGGGCACAATGTGTATGACAGAGCGAGATATACACACTTACCCAGTCTTCCATAACAAAACTTCCATGAACACCTTAGTAAACAAACAAACATAGCACCTACACAATTGTAGACATGCTACATGTATTATAGACCTGTAGATGTACACTACATATATCATACATGACACCTATACACACCTGTAGATGTACTTCATGTATCATGGATGGCACCTACAAACCTATAGATTTACTACATGTATCTTATATGGCACCTACACACCTATAGATACACTATATGTATCATACATGACACCTACACACTTATAGATACACTACCTGTATCATACATGACACTTACACACCTGTGTATACACTACATGTATCATACATGATACCTACACACCTGTATATACACTACATGTATCATACATGACACCTACACACCTATAGATACACTACATGTATCATACATGATACCTACACACCTGTATATACACTATATGTATCATACATGACACCTACACACCTGTTTATACACTACATGTATCATACATGATACCTACACACCTGTATATAACTACATGTATAGTACATGACTCTTACACACCTGTATATACATTACATGTATTGTACATGACACCTACACACCTGTATATACACTATATGTATCATACATGACACCTACACACCTGTATATACACTACATGTATAGTACATGACACTTACACACCTGTATATACACTACATGTATCATACATGACACTTACACACCTGTATATACACTACATGTATCATACATGATACCTACACACCTGTATATACACTATATGTATCATACATGACACTTACACACCTGTATATACACTACATGTATCATACATGATACCTACACACCTGTATATACACTACATGTATCATACATGACACTTACACACCTGTATATACACTACATGTATCATACATGACACTTACACACCTGTATATACACTACATGTATCATACATGATACCTACACACCTGTATATACACTATATGTATCATACATGACACTTACACACCTGTATATACACTACATGTATCATACATGACACCTACACACCTGTATATATACTACATGTATCGTACATGACACTTAAACACCTGTATATACATTACATGTATTGTACATGACACCTACACACCTGTTTATACACTATATGTATCATACATGACACCTACACACCTGTATATACACTACAAGTATCATACATGATACCTACACACCTGTATATAACTACATGTATAGTACATGACACTTACACACCTGTATATACATTACATGTATTGTACATGACACCTACACACCTGTATATACACTATATGTATCATACATGACACCTACACACCTGTATATACACTACATGTATCATACATGATACCTACACACCTGTATATACACTACATGTATCATACATGACACCTACACACCTATAGATACACTACATGTATCATACATGATACCTACACACCTGTATATACACTATATGTATCATACATGATACCTACACACCTGTATATACACTACATGTATATACACTACATGTATCATACATGACACCTACACACCTGTTTATACACTACATATAACATACATGACACCTACACACCTGTATATACACTACATGTATCATACATGATACCTACACACCTGTATATACACTATATGTATCATACATGACACTTACACACCTGTATATACACTACATGTATCGTACATAACACTTACACACCTGTATATAACTACATGTATAGTACATGACACTTACACACCTGTATATACACTACATGTATCATACATGATACCTACACACCTGTATATACACTACATGTATCATACATGATACCTACACACCTGTATATACACTACATGTATCATACATGATACCTACACACCTGTATATACACTACATGTATCATACATGACACCTACACACCTATAGATACACTACATGTATCATACATGATACCTTCACACCTGTATATACACTATATGTATCATACATGACACTTACACACCTGTTTATACACTACATGTATATACACTACATGTATCATACATGACACCTACACACCTGTTTATACACTACATATATCATACATGACACCTACACACCTTTATATACACTATATGTATCATACATGACACTTACACACCTGTATATACACTACATGTATCATACATGATACCTACACACCTGTATATACACTACATGTATCATACATGACACTGACACACCTGTATATACACTACATGTATCGTACATGACACCTACACACCTGTATATACACTACATGTATCGTACATGACACTTAAACACCTGTATATACACTACATGTATAGTACATGACACTTACACACCTGTATATATACATTACATGTATCGTACATGACACCTACACACCTGTTTATACACTACATGTATCATACATGACACTTACACACCTGTATATACACTACATGTATCGTACATGACACTTAAACACCTGTTTATACACTACATGTATCATACATGACACTTACACACCTGTATATACATTACATGTATTGTACATGACACCTACACACCTGTATATACACTATATGTATCGTACATGACACTTAAACACCTGTTTATACACTACATGTATCATACATGACACTTACTCACCTGTATATATACTACATGTATCGTACATGACACCTACACACCTGTTTATACACTACATGTATCATACATGACACCTACACACCTGTTTATACACTACATGTATCATACATGACACTTACACACCTGTATATACACTACATGTATCGTACATAACACTTACACACCTGTATATACACTACACATATTGTATATGAAACCTACACACTTTAGATATACTAGATGTATCGTAAATGACACCTACACACATATAGATATACTACATGTATCATGCATAGGCAGGAGAGGTCATGAGTGATACATGGTACCAGAACACATCATATGTGACCCATCCTTACAAATTGGTACGGAAGTCGCACATAGAAAATGTTGAGATATTGCCATATCCATTTACAGCTCATCAAGAGCTTTCATTTTGTATATAACACTTGCATATTTGAACCAGGTTGCCCTCTGTGGCACTTCTAGCAGTAAATGTAGTCGGATTAATCAATAATGGACTAAACTGAGATAATTAACATATTAAATATATGGTAGTTTATAATTCTTATAGAATTCCTATGTAATTCCATATAACAACAAAAGTTATAGCTATGTCTTTTAAGCATTTGGGGTTTTAATTTAGTTAAGAAAGCAAGGATTCTAAAAGATATCTACCCATATGTTAGAAAAATGCTAAAATCTTAATTATGAAAAATTTATTATTTTTGACACTATGCAACTTTAAAAGGCCATATCTAGGCTTCTTAATGTGCGACTTCAGTACCAATTTGTAAGGATGGGTCACATATGGTAAATGGTACCAGCTGCACATTGCATGGTAATAAATGGTACTAGTACATGTCATAATTATGATGATACCGGTACACATGAAATGATGATCCTTGTTACCATAATGTGTCATATGATGATACATAGTACCAGTGCATGATTGTTTGTTTATTAAGCACTTTCGTTTCCGGAACATGGAACGTTTTTATGCGCGCCATTACATATATAGCTTTGATAATAGTATTGCATGTGACTATAAGGGAAAAATACAAAGATGATGTAGGCCAGACTGAGGCTGGGAGTTCTGCGTTCCATTGTTCAATACTTATCAATGCAATGCTATGATACTAACAGATTTTGAGCATTCAATATATTTAAATATTTACATTGGTATACTTAGACAGTGTGCTCTAGCAACACCCTTGAACGCATTTTTGTTTATTATGTGTTGCTCCTGGTGCGGTAGGTTATTCCAGAGGGATACTCCTCTGTAATATGGACTCTTTTGGTAAAAAGAGGTACATGCGCGTCTTCGGGCAAATTTTATTTTCCTGTCCCCACGGGTTCTGATATTTTCTACTATGATGCCCTCACCATGTTGGCATTTCTTCCAGATAATCATTAGAAGTTGCACATTTCTCCTATCTTCTAAGAGGCTAACTGAACATGACTCATGTAGAGCTTTGATAGACATTTCTCTGACACCGACTCTCAGGCATATTCTCAATGACTGATTTTGCATTCTTTGTAGTTTGTCAAGGGCAGCCTGATGCCCACTTCCTGTGTAAAAGCCACAATATTCCAGGCAGGGTGAGATCGACGATTTGTAAATCGTAACACAATGTTCAGCAGGAACAAATTTCCTTATTTTATTCAGTTTATACATCTTATTACCGAGATTCTTTTTAACCTTTGAAATGTGGTTTTGCACACTTAATCGACCATCAAGTTCTACTCCTAAGTAGGTATATGTTTTGCAGATTGGGAGATTTTGAATTCCCATTTTGATTTCTGGACCAATGAGATTGTCAATTTTTGTGCCTGAACCAAAGTACATCACCATGCTTTTCTTGGTATTAACTGTCATGAAATTATCCAAGCACCATTGGTGGACTCTGCTAACATCTGATTGTAGCAAGCGCTCTGATTCCTTGGCTGTTGGGTGACTGGCGTATAGTAATACGTCATCGGCGTACATAACACATTTGCAATTTTTCAATACTTTTGGCAAATCATTTATATACAAAATGAATAATAACGGACCCATTATGGAGCCTTGGGGGACTCCAAAGGCTACCCTTTCCTTTTCTGACTTTACCCCATTTGCTATTGTTACATAAGCCCTGTTAGCTAGGTATCCTTTCATCCATTTTTTTAGAGTGTTATGCAGGTTCAGCTGATTAATTTTGTGAATAAGGATTGAGTGATTTACACTGTCGAATGCTTTAGTAAAATCTATGAAGCATGCTGAGGTCACATGACCATCATCTCTGTGATTATATAGATCCTTGAGTACATCAAACACAGCATCGGCCGTGCCTCGGTTAGGCCTGAAACCATATTGGCTGACATCTAATATGTTGTGCTCCTCTAAGAATTCGGAAACAGTACTATGGATTATTTTTTCCAGCAGTTTACCCGGTAGAGGCAGTAATGATATGGGCCTCCAGTTTTTGATATCCATTAGGTCGCCTTTCTTAGGGATTGGGACAAGAAGGCCGGTGGACCAAGATTCGGGGAAAATTCCTGTTTGTACCGAGGTTCTGAAGATACAGGTCAACTGAGGTATCAGCAGAAGAAGGGCTTCTTTCATTACCTTAGTATTTACTCCATCAAGGCCACAGGATTTGTTTATATTGATATTTTTTACTATCTTGAGTACCTTCGCTTCAGTAATGAGGTGGCATATGTCAAGAGGTTCCAGTTCTACAGGGATATTAATATCTATATCAGGGTCGGGGGGTATTTGTGGTATGTTACCTTGTATCAGATCTTGGTAAAGATCCTTTCCAATGTGAGAGAAATACTTATTAATGTATTCAGCAGTGTTGTTGAACTCAACAGGCTGGCCAGTGTTTTGATCTTTCAATTGTATAGTGGTTGTCTTGCTACAGGGGTTAATTAATTTATTTAATTCCCGCCAGAAACGTGCTGGGTCACCACGACAATCATTTAGTAACTTAATTACCCATTGCCTTTTTTCATTGTTTTGCATACGTTGTATCCTATTTCTAAGACGACCAATAGTAAGACAGTTTTCTCTGCTGCCATTACACTTATTATCCCTAATTAGACCCTGACGATCATTCATAAGCTCAAGAGTTGTTCTGTCAGTCCAGGGATCAGCCACCTTTTTTAAGGTAAAGGACTTGACAGGGCAGTTTATGTCAAGATATTCAATGATGGGGAGATAGATGTTCCGCCACTGTAGTTTAGGATCGTCATTTGTCTCATTTATCATTGACACATCTAAGTCAAGAATATATTCTTTGAAATCATCTATGTCAAAGTTCCGATAGGAACGGCCAGTATAATGAGCACTGTCATGTATTTCTTTTGGTTTTTTTCGACATGCATATATGGGATAATGATCACTTATAAGGCAGTCTCCAATGTCGCTGGCACTTACAATATCACAATTTGTCATGATGTGATCTAAGCAGGTACCGCTGTCGTCTTTAGGTCTAGTAATACCTTCTATCAACCTTTTAAGGCCCTTTTCCCTACACAAGTCAAATAAGTCACTACAAGCATCGGTGTTTCTCATACGCGTATTAATATTTATATCACCCATAACCCACAATTCAAACTCAAGGTGATTAATATTCTCTAATACAGCCCGCATGTCTTCAAAAAATTCAGTCAAATCACCTTTTGGGGGCCGGTATACATTTACTATATACATGGTTTTTAGCTTAGGTCTATCAATGCAAAGAACCTGTACCTCAACATTTGAATTCATTACACACAGGTCATCCAATTGGACACAGTAAGGGCTGAGTCTATCAGAAATAAAGGTTATCAATCCACCTGCTTTATCGGTGTGTCTATCCCATCTAAAAGGTTTTTTTCCTGACCAGAAAACAATGGAATTATCCATACATGGGTCTAGCCAACTTTCCTGTATACAAATGATATCAGCCTCATCACTGTACAATTTAATATCTGTCATTTTTAATTCAATGCTGCGTGCATTCATACTTATAAAGATAAAACCCTTTAAAGTACTAAAGTACTTTGCTGCATTCAGGATGGCTTTTCTTCTCTCTGAGGCTAGCACATGGTGCCTATTCATGAGGCTGCCTCGAGTTATAGCACTGGAGGCAGGTGGGGGGATTATAGCCGAGAGCAGTAATCTCAACCTCAGATATAACCCAGGGAAATTACTAGATAGGTAGGGTGTCTTATATCTATAACTGATGATCAACCACAGAAACAAATCAATACAGTAAACAATTGTTCAACACACATAGTAATATAACGTTCAATTTTCACCGAGACAAACAATAGGGAGCCAGAGGTAGGTATGTAACATATATACACAATAGGATTGCTTCTAAATGTCCGCCAGTGAAGTCATGTGAGTCAGGAAAGAGTTCATCAAGTGCAGGGTCTATATGGCGGTTTGAGACATAGAAATGGTTCAATCCTACCTTAGCTGGCTCTTATACACGAATGATATGCAGATAGGTATTAATACATAGGCGTCACGGTGTATTACTTGGTGGCCATGGGATCAGCTGTGTGTTGGGGTATCGGGGCCCACTGTGGACGGCATCCTGTAACCTGAGGCTCAAGGTAGGTAATGATCCAGTGAATATGATATATTTTGGTATATGGCACCAGGACATGGTATAAGGACATACCATAATTATGTAGATACACAATACCACTATATGCCATATCATGATGTATGGTGTCAATGTATGTCATATCATAAGGTCTACCAGCATATGTCATATGACACACCACAGAAGAACATGTTTTTGATATATGATGATACATGTTACCAGTACACGACATATGATGATACATGGCACCAGTACACTTTACATCCTCATACATGGTACCAGTACACATTATATGATGATACAGGGTATCAGTACACATTATATGATGATACAGGGTATCAGTACACATTATATGATGATACAGGGTATCAGTACACGTTATATGATGATTCAGGGTACCAGTACACGTTATATGATGATTCAGGGTACCAGTACACGACATATGATGATACATGGCACCAGTACACTTTACATCCTCATACATGGTATCAGTACACATTATATGATGATTCAGGGTATCAGTACACATTATATGATGATTCAGGGTACCAGTACACGTTATATGATGATACATGTTACCAGTACACGACATATGATGATACATGGTACCAGTACACTTTACATCCTCATACATGGTACCAGTACACATTATATGATGATACATGGTATCAGTACACATTATATGATGATTCAGGGTACCAGTACACATTATATGATGATACATGTTACCAGTACACGACATATGATGATACATGGTACCAGTACACTTTACATCCTCATACATGGTACCAGTACACATTATATGATGATACAGGGTATCAGTACACATTATATGATGATTCAGGGTACCAGTACACGTTATATGATGATACAGGGTACCAGTACACGTCATATGATGATGCAGGGTACCAGTACACATTATATGATGATACAGGGTACCAGTACACATTATATGATGATACAGCGTACCAGTAGATCTAATATGGTGACACATGGCACCAGTGTATGTCATATGATTTATCCATGGTACCAAGACAGTCCATATGGTGACACTTGGCAGCAGTACGCGTCATATGATGACACATGACACCAGTTTACGTTATATGGTCAAACATGGCACCAGTACACGTCATATGGTGACATATAAGCATATAGCGCCAGAGTACTTCTTATGATCATCCATGATACCAATACACGTCATATGATGACACATGACACCAGTGTATGTCATATGATCATCCACGGTACCAAGACAGTCCATATGGTGACACTTGGCAGCAGTACACGACATATGGTGAAATATGGCTCCAGCACATGTCATATATATATATGGTGACACATGGCACCAGTACACATCATATTATGGTGATAGGTGGCACCAGGGGCCTGTTTCAATACCTTTAGATATTTAGTAGAGCTATTAGTGCTTAGTATAACCAATTTAAAACTGCCTGTTTCCTAATAATTTATATCAATCTGTTTCAGAAGTAAATATAACAAAATATTAAGTTGATTTCTTTAGGCGTCTTGATAATGAATCGGAATAATTACAAAGCTAATAGATATTTAATTACTAAATTCTGGTGGGTATATGTCTAACACATGTAGTTTACCAACATGTGAATAATTAACCTGGAATTACATTTTCTTATTTCCTCGATGTATTCTATGTGTACCTTGAAGCTGCACATAGAAACCCATTTTAAAACATCACCAGTACACGTCACCTGGTGACACATTGCACCAATACATGTCATACAGTGACATATGGCACCAATACATGTCATATAGTGACACATGGCACCAATACATGTCATATGGTGACACACGGCACCAACACATGTCACATGGTGACACATGGCACCAATACATGTCATATGGTGACACATGGCACCAGTGCACATGGTATGGTGACACATGGCCCCAGCACATGTCGTATGGTGACACATGGCAACAGTACACGTCACATGGTGACACATGGCACCAGTAAACATCACATTATGACACATGGCACTAGTACATGTCATATGGTGACACATGGCCCCAGTGCACGTGATATGATGACACATGGCACTAGTTCACGTCATATTTTGACACATGGCACCAGTACATGTCGCATGGTGATACATGGTACCAATAGACATCGTATGATGATACATAGTACAAGTTCACATTATAATTGTGAGAAATTGTACCAATATACATAATAATTGTGATACATGTTACAAGTACACGTCATAATTGTGATACATGGTACCAGGACACATTATTTGATGATAAATGGTACCAGTACACGTCATATTGTGATCCATAGAACCAGTACACGTCATATTACGATCCATAGAACCAGTGTATGCCTCATCATGATCACTATAAAAATCCTCATACCAAAACGTTCTAAAACGTTCTATAATAAAGGGAACTCTATTTCATTACTCATCAATATGTTATGGTCACTGTAAAAAACCTCATACTCAAACATATCATATTGTAGGGAAATCTTCTTCATTACACATAGCTACATTATGGTCACTGTAGAAATCCTCATACCAAAATGTTTTAAAACTTTTATAATGAAGGGAACTTTTCTCTATTACACATCAATACGCTATGGTCACTGTAGAAAGCCTCATACCAAAACATTCTAAAACGTTTTATAATGAAGGTAACTCTTCTTACACATCAATATGTTTTGGGCACTTCAGAAATCCTCATGTTGTCTCTGGTATTTATAAGTGACCACAGAAAAGCCAGATCCTGCCAAAACATTTTTGAAATTAATTAGCAATTAACTAATAAATCAAGACAACACATGAGATTTTTGATGATTTTGAGCTTAATTACAATAATTCAAGTGTTACTCCAACTGATTAAGACCTGATTAGTGAGCTTAATCAAATACATCACCACATAACTTGGTCATGAATATGACATGATTTTTCATTTTTGAAATAATTAGCTAATTATCCGATTTCAGGACTAATTAATGTGAAACCATAGGAATAAAATACTTAGAAAAGTATTTTATTCCTATGGGTTCTCCTCTTGAAGATATACTAGGTTAAAAGTCATAAAATGAGCAAAAATCCCCGGCATTTGGGGCCCTCTAGCCTCCAGATTACTGGTATTTTGAGGGGCCCTTTTTACTACCCACATCAATATGTTTTTGAGGTCCACTGACAGAAAGTACTGGTATTTTAAGGAGCCCTTTTTACTACCCACATCAATACGTTTTGGAGGTCTACTGACAGAAAGTACTGGTATTTTGAGTGGACCGTTTTACTACCCACATCAATACGTTTTGGTTGTGCTAAGGATTATACGCTGATGGTCTGGCCAGAAATAGTTTGGCTAGTACAACTGTGACACATGTCTATTATCAATCAGTGATCATGCAATTATAATCATGATGTACCTACCTTTGAAGTTAAACGTTCCTGTACTCTACTTCCAGTGCTTCTGGTGAACCTCTGTGGTTGGTTGGTGGTTATATCATCCTGCTGAAGTGGCTATCCAGCCTAAGTGGCACAGTAAAAATTAAAGGTGTCACCATGACTCTGTTAGAGAGGGGAGCCTTTGCTTACTCCACATGCAGCATGGTTCAATTGCGGCACCTACATTAGTGATTATAGATGAAGGTGCAAGAGAATTAGTCACCACTGAGGGTCATCACATGACGGAAGGCGAAGCTGGGTGAGATAACCCTCAGCGGTGACCAATTCCTGCTCCTTTATATTCATCTCTAATCAATTTGTTCACATATGTTGGAAGTTAACTCGGAAAGAGTTATAGGCAGCACCATGGATTAAGACGCTTTTGGGGTTCCCCAAAAAGAGGTAGATCTGGCCAGAATTTTTGGAAATAAGGCATCAAAGAAGTGTAATTGTACAAAAATATATTCATATATGGCTAAAGTAATGTGTTGAGATCATAAATATATTGATTGGTGTTTGAATAAATCTGTGATGTTTCCATGATTGATGGATTAGAAAATGTTGTCTTGAAACAGAAACAAGAGAGAGGCGACTCTTTATGTCTCCAATGGTGAAGGATAGACATTCCATTGGGAAACCTTTTTCCCCGCTCTTTTTGTGTCTGCATTAACCACAGAGATGTATGTTAACAATAGACGCTGATGTCACTAGTCACAGTAGTCTCTAGGGTGAGGGAAGCTGTTTCAGAGAGAAGGAGAACCATTGCTTTCTTCTAGTTTTCATTGTGGGAATTCCCCCTCCCTATCCATAAAAACAGACATGAAATAGATGGCTTTTCCGAGTGATCAGCGTTTCAATGCTTTCCTCTAGTTCCATTTATCTGGCACAAAATAAAAGATTTTATCACTAGTTATGTGACAACCTGGCAGTGGGATACGGTGAAGGGTTATCACACTGGGGGGGGGGGGTATGATATGGAGGTTCTTATGGAGCTATCATATACACCTTGAGATTAACATACTATAGTCTCAGCACCGGGTTCATCAGCATGATAGATGACTTGCATCGGCATAAACTGAGAGATAAAGGGAAAACATAGATTCAAGTTTAATAAAAAAAAAAGTGTCCCCCCTCTTTTTTTTTTTTTGCTAGTTTATATTTGTCTCTCCAATTCCCACGTTATAGAGCCATATCAAAATCCTAAGGATGGTTTAGGAACAGCAGACTCTGATATTATTTTTCTAGTAGAAAAGCCATGGGCACACCTTTAAATTTCTACATAATCATAACAGCAAAGTTTTAAAGCATATCAGAGATATCCATCTATCTATATGTAATAGCAGCAAGGTTGCAAAACCTATCACAGAGATCCAACTCTCCCACCAGCATAATATACATGATGGTCTATTGTTACCTTATTCAGCGGGAGAACTATATTTTCAATGATACAGTTCATTTTATTTATTTGACAAACTTGTATTCATTTGTCCTCAGATGGACATTTCATGCATTTATGTCATACAGATTCATACAGACGGTTTTTTTTATCTTTCTGTTTGGCAGATTTGAGAGGGCCAATGTGATGTACAATGTGCAACTTTAAACAAACTAGGGAGTGATGGTGAATTTATAGCTTGGAATCTACTTGACAGGTGGCACACAAGTGACCAGTGATGAGTAAGGCAGATAGTGATGGCAATGACATATATTCAGAGTACAAGAGAAGAGCAATATAGACACCCGTAATCAATAAATTGGCACATCATCACACTCTAGGAACATAAACCTTGAGGAATCATGATGCCCTTGAATGATGAAAGTTGCACAATCATCAGTATGTTGTTGATCTGTAAGGGAGGGATTAAACAGTTGTAGCTAGGGCCTTTGGCAAAAAAAGAACAGCCTAGAATAAATAAGATAAACCCTGTCAGATTTTACTTGTCAGGTTAGGCATGAAACCATTCCACCAACACAAGACGGTCAAGGTCGATTATTCTATGTGGTGACCTCTCAGAGACTCACCCTTAAGTTGTCAATATGAAGGTCCAATGTCAGGGCTGTCAAGTTACAGTTTTAGGTTTCCTCATGTATATTTCATGTTGCTCACTGTCAAGACACCTTTTTTCACTATAGCAGTCATTCTTGCATCATAATGACCCAATGACATCGCTTACTATATATATAACAATCTTTTATGGAAAACAAACACTTTAATTTGGTAACATGTTTAATTTAGTATGCTTGCTATTTTTATATCATGCAATATTTTACAGATAAATACAAAAACATAACAAAGGCCTTTTTCGGGCATTTGACCATGATCAAAATCTAATATTCCCGCCATTTTTCGAGGTTCAGATGTGGAAGAGATGAACAGTGCATGCGCTCGTTTCCATGTCCACTGTAAAATTTTCGACGGGTTACGGCATCCAACTCTCTGTAATAGATACCATTGTGTTATTTAAATTCTTTGGAAGAGATAACAATAGAAAATGACTTATTAAAGGCTTTTAAATCATCACTGAGGGGTTTCTCACTTTTGCCTTGTGGGATTAGCACTGTGTAGAAGTAGCCTCCAGGAGCTTAATTCAAAACATCCTGGGATCACGACCCCAGCGATCTTAGGAATAAATCAGCCTTATCCTATTAAGCGATCTTAAGAGTTGACTGGGTTCACATATCCTAGCCAGCACTAAGATCGCATCAATCTTAGCCTCAGCCCTCCTACACTATTCCAAGAAGAACTGACTAGGCACAGGGGTAAGAGTCCCAAAATAAAGGAGTAGCTGTGGAGTCACTCTTCTTCACAAGAGTGCTTATACCATCGTTCCCCGTCCCCATATGGGTTAACAAAAGAGCACAGGGTGCAGTTGACCCCGTACAGTATTCAAGAGTTGTTCCCATGAATGTATGATTTATGCTTGCCTATTAGAAGCATTGTGCCCTCCCCCCAGGACAAAGAGAGAGAAGGGAAGAATTACCTTACAGTGCACTTAACGCATGAGTAGCCCTAAGAGCCCTCAAGGACACTCAGCAAATGTCCTCCCTCCCCTCTTTATGTATGCAGCAGGCCATTCACTCTTTCGATCAGGAGTGTTCCCTGTAAGTGCTCTTGTACTCAGGTGAAACCACTATGCATTTCTTTCACTAAGATCACAGTGATCTTAGTGGTGGAAATGGAATAGTGAAGTGATCCCAGGACTAGCTATTCTGGACAGGCCTGCAACCACTGCATTACATAGGGTAGACCAGCTAGGAGGTCATTACAGAATCCACGAGAATGCAGTGTTTCTCGTACAGCTGCCGTGCAACCGTTACACAAAAGAAATCTCGTTGTGTTTTGCCTGGTGTGACCTCAGAACGAGGAAAAAAGCGTAACACAAATAAAGTCTCGTTGTTAAAGTCTCGTTTTGTGTCCTCTTTGAGTCTCTCACGAGATAAAAAAAGGCAGTTACTCTAGATGTTCTGCCTTTTACTTCTTTAGCATTGTTTTCAATGGGGACCATCGTTTTGATCCTGACAAGTTGGGTACCAGTGTAGACTCTGTTTTCTGAGGTAAATTTGAAGGAAGAAGACATCATGCCTCCTTTAAGGGATCGCTTGGGCAGGAAAACCCGCAAGTGTAAGCCAAGGGAGTCGCCTTTTTCTTTGTTCAACGATGAGGGTTTTGTGGCAAGGTATCGCCTCAGCAAAGACGTAGTCAGGAAACTAGTAGAAGAATACAAGAAGCACAGTTCTTTCAAGGGCACCAAGAGGGCAGGAGGCATGACACATATTGACAGGGTAAAAATTTTTCTCTTCAATCTAAATGAAACTCTTTTCCTTTTTTTTTTCTTTATCAGACATCCTATTCCCCTCCCCTTTCCTCTCTGTCTTATTCTCTTTTTGAATAAAAAAGTTTCAGCAGCCCACTTATGTCACTCATGTCTCTTAGGTTTCATTTCATGTAAGGGGGTGTGCATAGTGTGTCCCCCATGTCACATGTCGATTTTAAAAAATGGTCATGTCACATGTCACTTGAATCCCCATGTCACATGTCACCTCTAACAACCTGTCATGTCCCATGTCAAATATAAGAAAACACCTATCTCATGTACCTAATTTTTTGCCTCATCTCACTAATGCCCATGTCACATGTAGATATTAAGAACTGACCATGTCACCATGTCGAATTAATTGCTAAACACGGATCTATTAAAAGTGAAGAGAAGGAGACTGATTCAGGATATATTCTTCTTACTCCTTCCCTCCTCTCCTCTTTATGAGACCCCCCCCCCTTCACCCTTATCTTCTTGCAAGTAACTTTTCATCTTTCTTTTCAGTTTTGCCTGGTCCTCCGTTATTTTGCAACAGGTAGCTTCTATGCGCTCACAGGTGATTCCCAGAAGGTGTCAAGAACTGCCGTATGCCGTGCTGTGAAGGATGTAGCCGGTTTCTTTTACAGGAACAGCCATCTCTTCATACAATGGCCTCACTCTTTCGAGGAGAAGCTCCATCTCGCACTGAAGCTGTATCGCCATCCGAAGCCTGGGACGGAGGAAGAGGAGCAGAAGACACCATACGTTTTTGGATACGTAGATGGGACTCATGTACCTGTTAAAACCCCTACTGAATACCAGAACGAGAGCGTGTATGTGAACAGGAAAGGGTACCATTCTATTAACACCACTGTAAGTTGTTGTTGTTGTTGTTGTTCTTGTAATAGTAGTTCTTTATACATATAAAACAATATATCTTACTGGCTCAGAAAATTTCTTCTCTTAAGTAAGAGTCTTCATAAGTGTGCATGAACAAGTTCTCTTACATAGTTTTCTCTTTTCCCAAATTAATTTTTATTCTTTGTTCTATCAGGTGATCTGTGACTACGACAAAAGAATCCTCTTTGTGGACCCCCGCTGGCCTGGATCGGTGCACGACGCATATTCCCTGAATTCCAGCCCGGTTGGAGACGAATTGGAGGCGGAGGCTTGGGAGGACTTTGTCCTCTTAGGGGACTCTGGGTGAGTTGTTTTTTTATTCTTCTTTTTTTTTATTCGTACTCTGGAGTTACTTAAAAGGATACTCAAGGGCTTCCTATATGAACGTGCTCCCCCATTTCTTTTTTTTTCAGAGAGGAAAACAAAAATTTCTTAACACAGTTAGGGCACCTTCTTCTTTTTTTCTCTTCTTCTTATTATCTTTTGGCTCCTTTCTCAGATACGGTCTGAGGAGAAATCTCTTCACCCCCTTCAAAGATGAGGAGACTCCTAAACAGCGCTCCTTCAATGTGTGGCACAAGAGGAGCAGAGTACGAGTAGAGCACTGCATTGGGATACTCAAGCAGCGTTGGAGGTGAGAAAAATTGAATCTTTATTTGATTGTAAACATCTTTTTATTTATCAAAGGAACTCAAAAATAACGAGATGGTCCTCCCTTAAAAAAAATAATAAAGCATGTTACAGTTACACAAGTTTGAATATAAAGAGGAAAAATAAGCTTTAACTGAAAAGTAAAAAAACTCTCTTTTGAATATTCAGGATACTGGACTCTTCGGCTGGGTACATACGGCATTCACCTAAGAGGAGTTTGTGGATCATAACGGCTTGTGCATGTCTCCACAACGCCCTGGACCACGGGATACGGATTGTGAACAGCCCCTCTGATCCTTGGAGGCCCAAGAGAGCCCCCCTTGTCCAGCCTCCACAGAGGACTCAGCTGGAACAAAGTGACTATGTCAAGAAGTTCAGGAAAGACTATGCTGAGAAGTATTTCTAGACGTCCAAAAACTGACCTAGTCCTGGCAGTATTCTTTTATAGCCATGTAGTTGTTATTCTATGTGCCACCTAAATTACCGGTATTTTCATTACAGAAAGATTTTTGTTTAAAGAAAGAAAAAAAATGATTTTTGTTTAAGATGTAACCACGAAAGTCTATCCACGCACTGTCTTTAATAAAGGAAATGTAATTATAGGCCTTAATTCTCTTCTTGTTTAGTTTTTTAAAACAGAATGAGCTCATTTTCCTTGTTTCATCTTTCTTGCCATTTTTTCTGCCCTAATGGCTGCTCTTTCAGCTTTCCTCTTAGCCTTTTAGGCGCATATTATTTTCCACTCTTCCTCAGTGCACTGGATGACCTTCAGTCCTGGTTTGGGTTTGACTTCCTGCTTTTGTTGAGCCAAAAGTCTCTTCCTCTCCTCCTCTTTTTTCATGGACATGTCATTCACCTCTTTCTGTATTCTGGCATCTATTTCCTCTTTTCTTCTCTCCTCTTTCATTTTTTTCTCATGGGCCCTCTTTCTTTCCTCTTTCCTCATCCTTTCTTTCCTCCTTTTTTCCTTGTCTTTATCTTTCCTTGGCATCTTTGTAACTTTCATTGATCCCTGAACTTTAGTGAAATCACAGGACCCAGGTTTCCAGAGAGCGTCCTCATCGAAGGCCTCTTTGTGGTCTGCTGGGTTCAAAGCCATCGGTTTTATGCCAGGAATACCTTTACGAAATAAATAATTGAGTAATTAAACATTATCCTTCAATTTTATTTCTGTTAAGAAATTTATTCTAAATTCCGGCCACAAATAAGGTGTAAGACAAGAGCCACAGGTTACCTCTCACTGCCTCGGGCTTCAGGTATTCCAGTGCCTTTTCCTGTGTCTCGGTTAACTTCTTTTTCTTGTCCACAGGGCCACTGCCAGTCTTGCTCAATTCCCTCCTCAGCTTGTTGTACTAGAACAAAACAAGAAAATAATTAAAGTTTCCTACTCTTAAGATAAGGTTTATGCTAGACAAGGGCACCTTTTTACTTTAAAAATCTCTTTGAAAGTTTACAGTTCTAAATTTGTGTCTCACCTTTTGCTTGTTCTTATGGGTGAAATCAGAGGTTTTGTAGGAACATTGTTTTACTGTGCAATGGGTTTTAGCTTCTGCATTAACGTACACTGCAAAAAAAGAAGGGATTTAATTGAGCTATTAATTCTTAAAAATTATTTCAGTTCAAAAATATCTTGTTCTTATAGAAAACCGACACAGACAGAAAAAAAGAGGCCGTTTGATATCTCTTAGGTTACTCACAAGCTACATCCCTCCATGCCTGCCTCCTGATGTCCTTTCCACCCCCTGTCCCACTGAAGTGGTACTTAAGGGATGCTCTGTTATGGTTCACAGCGTCCATTAAGGCATCTACCTCCTTCTTTTTCCACCTATCAGTCGACACAGGCATGTCCTCTCTCAGGGGTGTGTCATCTGCCTCGCTCTCAGATGAACTGGCATTAGAATTATCATCCGCAGCTCCTTGTTTGCCATACAGAGTCTCATTCAAGGGTCTATTAGTGTCATTTACATCTGGAACATAGAGCACTGTAGAGGCAGCAGAGTCGACTGACTGGTTGTCTAAGGGTTTTAATGTCATCTGCCTTTTCTTTTTCTTCGGGCGGGTAACCTGTGACAGAGAAGGGAGAACAAAAAATAAAGACAAGTAGAATAAAAGCAAATAATATGTCTTTTATATTACCGTACAGCAGAACAAGACAAAAACTCTAGTAACGAGGGTTAACATCCTTTTCTCGTTGTGCTTCGTCGCCTTGCCTCCCGCGCAGTGACGTCTAACAAAACGGATGTTCCCTTTTATTTATTACAAACTCCTCATTTAAAGACTGCTTTTATAGGCCTGAATATATATAGCAGTAAATTTATTATGAAATACACCCACTTGAACCTTGTTTGCTTGGTTATCGTCCATTTTCTTAGGAGTTGAAGTCACGACGTTGGGTGAAAGATGATGTCACACTACTTGTGTTTCAGTGGCGCCACCTTCGCACAACGAGAAAAATTGCCCTTTTCTCGTTGTGCTGCATGGCATTTATGACAGGGGAGAAAACCTTTTTTATCCTTCGTCTCATTCTCTGTTTGATAGATGTTCAATTTTGATATTTAAATGGTTCTGATCATAGTCAGCCATCTTTTATCAGGATGGGATTTTCAGAAGAAGATGAATCTTTATTTTCTGTTGTTTTGTAGCCTTTTTATTTTTATTATAATTACCATAAAGGGAAATAAACAGGTCTGAAGGTGAACAAACTCTTTATTGTCTCTCATAACTATGACCTTAATGTCCTCTTTCCTTCTGAGACGAAGACATATGGCGTCTTGGATAAATAACATGCTTATTCTCTTTGAGAACTCACATCAGCACCGTAATACTTCATAAAAAAAAGTTGAACATGGCAATTTTTTCTTCTCTTATATCTATATAGAAGATATACATTAATTGTGCTATCTCTTCTGGAGCCAAGCTGTATGAAGATATGATTTCCTTCTTCACTAGGGTAATTAACTTTTAACATGGATCCTGACTCCACCTTTTGACACATCTACTTCATGTCGGACAGAAGAGCCGGAAGGGGCAGGCTTTCTGACATGTTCTCCCCTAGTACGGGCAGAAGAAAGAACATCAAGATGAAGGTTTAAAGGTTCTTCGGGGAGGTCTTCATTCACTATGTCTATGATAGAGTCATGGTTTTTTTCAGCCTGCTGAGACAGCCCCTGTTGATCCCCTACCTGATTATTTGGATTGTCCTCATTTGAACCTCTTTCCTCTATAGCTTCTTCTGATAAAATAACAGGCACCTTTTGAAAGTCCTCCTTCTCAGTAGTCTCTTTGAGTCCATCCTCTTCCTGTGGTTCAGAGCCGTGCTCTGTAGCCTCGTTTCCTTCTGTTTCTTTCAGGTGGTCCTCGTTAGGTTCACAGCTATTCTCTCTACAGTCATTTGATTCATTTTCTTTCAGCTGGGCCTGGTTAGGTTGACAGTTGTTGTCTGTAGCCTCATTTCCTTCAGTTTGTTTCTCTTCAGGTGGGCTCAGTTCAGACTTCTTATCTGTACCCTCATTAACTTGAGGTTCATTGTCGTCACCATTTTCTGCTTCATTGTTGTTTCCTGCAGGCTCTTTTTCTTCTGTCTCGTTTACTTCTTCCTCTTTCTCTCCTTCGGCATCATCTTGTACATCCTCTTGTGTTTCAGCGTTATGTTCTAGGTTTTCTCCCCCGTCTCCTTCCTTTTCGTCGTCCCCTTCTTCCTGCCGTCTCTCTGTGGCCTCTGTTGTTGGCTTCTCACAAGGCAATTGCTCCTCTGAACGAGGCTTTGCTCCTCGAGTGTCATCAGCGGGTTGGGAGTGAACTTTAGGTGGGCTACGGGTAAGGGTGACTGGGCAGGCAGCGGACGGAGTAGGACCCACCACAAGAGATCCATCAGGGTTCAGGTGCAGCAGGTTGTTGGTGTCTGCAGAGTTAGGATCCAGGGACACGACTGTCAGAAAAAGAAAATGAATAAGGTAAGTTTTTTTTCAAGAAAAACAAAAAGAGAAAAGAAGACAAAATTTCATATTTAGCTTAGTTTGGTCTAGTCAGATTTGGGATTAATATTCTATCATCTTAACAGAGAAAATAACTTTTGAAGAAGAATAAAGTCTTACTTTGTAAATCGCCAGTACGGGGGTTTGGCTGGAGACCTAAGGGCCGTACTTCCCAATTTTGCGGAAGAGGGGCCTCTTGCTTCTGGGGAGTCTTGAACACAAGTCCCTCTGTCACATATATCAGCTTCCCGAGGGCTGAAGGAAAGGAGGAGGGAAGAATTAATTGAGAGGAATCATAGTACTCTGCAGTAAACAAGGAAGGGATGTCAAGTTTTAATCTCGAAAGGACAGGGACATCTAATTTTTTGCTTCAACTGAAATTTTTAAGTTAAGACATATCTTTTTTCTTTTGTTCACATGAAAGAGAGAGAAAAGATATAATTCTTTATGTTTAGAGAGAAAAAGTTAAAAAATTTTTACTAGTACCTTGTACGACCTGGGTTAAATTTTTAGTAGAAAGGGCATGCGACTCCAACAGCAGGTGTCGATCGCTGGCGATTCTCTCTAAAACTGATAGCGTCCTTTCATTTACCTCAGTGTTACGGTACAGGAGAGACTGAAGGTGCTCATCTGTCTGCCGCCTGTTCACTTCTATCGTGGACAGAAGAGACTCTATCTTGGCTATCCTCAAGTCATGGTCTAACGAGAAAGGGGGGGGGAAGGTCCTTGGCATTATGTTCCTGTGTTCCACTTTCCTGTTCTGTCTCATCTTCGAAGCTCAGTTTCCTGCTGCTTTTTCCACTTTTTGGTTGCTTATCCTTCTCTTGCAGCCGTGGGCTCCTACGCAAAGATGATTTCAGTTCTGATCCTTTAGGAGTGGAGGTCACAGGGTTCTCACACCCAGTCATATCTACTATATCGTCGTCATCTACAATGTTCACTACCATGTCATCTGACAAGTCGTCTTTGAAGTGGGTTTCCCCGGTGAGGTCAATATGGACCTCCCTAGAAGCTGCCCCTCTCACACCTTTCTTCCCCGGCTTCACGAATGGCTTGTGCTCTTTGGCAGAAGAACTTGCCGCAGCAGGACGCTTAGCAACGGTTGCCTTAACAGGAGGGGATTTCTTTTGAACACCTGAGGTAGAAGCCTTGGAAGTGGGGGGGGGGGGGTTGATGTTTTGTTACTTTTAGCAGAGGTTGCCTTAACTGTCTTCACGGCAGAAAAAAGCTGATGTTCTGCCTTTATGTCCTCCTCAGAAGGCACTACAATAATCTTTTTGGGGGTGGGAATGTGCCTGGGGGAAGCTGCTTGGTGGGGAGAAGCCTTAGGCTGGGGTTTTCTCTGTTCTTTAGCTTTGTGGCGTCTTTGTTTCTCTTCCTCGACCTTGTCGGTGTGATATATCACTACGCCGCCTTCACCTTCAGGAAAATAAGTCAAAACAAACAACAGATTAAAGCAAAATTTATGGTGACACGCTTTCACACTAAGGAAAAGAGAAATGTATTTTATTCGGCCTCAATTATTTAATACCTTGAACCAAGAGCTTCTTGGAAGAAGAAGACAACAAAACGTACAGCAGTAAATGATAACGACAGAAAGAATGGTCTTTAAGAGAAGATGATTGCTTACCTGCTATGCGCGACACCCCCTTGTACTTAAGGCATAGAGCCTCGGTCAGCGTCACACCATCCACTTTACGACCCTTGTCTATAGCCGCAAGCATTTGCTCGTTCTGAAAGGAAGAAAGAACATAAAATAGTTTGCATTTTTCATAGTTTCAGTTTAAATATCCTCCTTTGAAAAATAAGTTCATTGATTTCAAAAGACGAGAAGAAGCAGGTTCTTACATATAAAATTAATTTTACGTACCATGTGATGATTTTTAGGAAAGAATCACTAAGAGAAAAAGAAAAGAGAGTTGAAACATTTCTTTTACCTTAGCTTTGACCTTCCAGAAGTAATCGTTTATATGGTTCCTCATCTTGTCTATGTTGTGGTCCTCGTTCTTCACACTGTTCACAGTGGCTGAAAAATTGAAAGAAAAGCTTCTTTGATATGGATGAAAAAAAAATTTCTATGTCTATGCTTGGTTTATCTTGTTTAAAAAAAAAGGCAAGGTATGAAGTGATAAATATAAAAAATATTAAAGGGAAGACCTCAATTAATTCATGGACACATTAGACATAAACCAAAGTAAAAAATGAAGACAAAAAAAAGACTCACCTAGGACAGTGTCCCAGCCTTCCTTCCTCAATTGACCAGAGTTTTTACCTCGAGCTTTCAACAAGTGCTTTTGGTTATAGCACGAGTAAAACAGAGCCCTGTGTTCCCTGTCGTTCCAAACAGACTCCTTCTTGCTAATAGTTCCTCGTGTGGTTTTTCGAGGAGTGACAGGGCCAGGTACGTGTTCTGTGTTCTCCTCGTCGCTGATTTCACTTGAGTCTTCCACGACATATTCCTGCTTAACTTTAGACATGGTTAGTATCTCGGGCAGCTCAAAACTTTGGTGATGCTCCGATACCTCCTCTCCTGGACGAACTTCCATATAACTGTCGTCCTCGTCAGTGGAGCTCAAGTCGTAACCTTTTTGGTACTGATAAATAAAAAAAAAATTACACTAATATTATATTACTTCTGGAGGAAACCACAGGAAGCAGAGGGGGGGGGGACATTTTCTGTCATAATTAAACTTTAAGACACAAATTTGGATGCTTCTTTTAACAGAAGTCAGGGTAGGATAGGTAAAAGAAGAAGAAAAATGCTCTATAGGCACAAGGAAACTAGCCAGTCCTACAGGGAGGAAGAGAGAGACAGCCATATAGACACAAGAGAGAAGGGCGTGTGCTTTTACTCTATTATCGCTCATGCCGGCTGGCGGAGAAATGGATTCAAACAGAACAACTTTGAATACCACTGTTATGCTGAAGATCGGAATAGATGAAACAAGATTGCTTTCATCAGTAAACTTTAATTACCTGTGTTTCGTCGAAATACATGGTGCAAGCCGCAGTCCAGTAACTCTCCACCGTTCTTTGTTTTGGCGGCGGTGGACTACCCGGAAGTGACATTCAGCAGTATATAGGTCAAGTTTCGCTGGTGTCCCGCACTTTTTTCTCGCTGTGCTGAACCCTCGTTGCTCTTACGAGGAAATCGGAATGACGATTACTTTCCTCGTCTCGTTTCGGCTATGAGACTCGCTCGGGAAAGGCAGAAGGTATTGTGTAACGGGTGTGAAAAATGCTCGTATCTTTTCTCGCCCATGTACGAGGAAGCATCATAACGAGTCCTCTTTCATTGTGTAACGACCTGGTCTTGTGATATGTGCCTACACTAAGATCGCTGGGGTTTGGGATCCCAGGATGTTTTGAATTAAGCTCCAGGTCTAACAAGTAAAAAATGACCCTATATTTTCAGTGTATATGAAAATGACCTGTTTAATGTTATAAAACCTACCCTTGGTTGACTTCCCTATGGGGCTTCAACATGACCCAGGGTTGGATCATATCTACGTTGTCACCATTCATACAGATTACCTTAGATAACCGCATCTTACGGATCTCTCGCAGTTGGTCTGGAAAATAGTGATAACCCTAGATTTGTATAGAAATGGGCAGGCAAACAGGAATCACTATGCATTCACATTTGCATGTGTATCCCATTCTAATTGACAGTTTGAAAATTCACAGTTTGAAAGTTCACAGTTTGAAAGGTGACATGCTGACCTAGATGGTTTATGAGATGCTAAAGATGCCTAGAATAATCACTTCATTATATATTTTGCTGGAGAATTGACATCAGGAAATATCGTTTCTGACACCCCCACCCCTCCCGAACCACCATTCTTTTACTAAAACCATATTCATAACAATGCATTTCAATAACCACTGCTTATATTTTAACAGTAATGATATGAAAACGCATCTAAAAAGAACATGCTTGGACAGTTTACCTCTAGTGAATCCACTTCTGTTTTTGTTTTCATACCAGAACCTGTCGCCTTTCCTGAGGTTCCTGAACTGGTCTCCCATGATACAACCAAAGGTGGGCCCGACCATTCCCCCAGCCACCGGCCTCTCAATGATACCACCAGGGAACAGGTCTATGTCATCTGGGTGTCTGAAAAATGGGCATCAGAAATTATTATTATTTCCAGATCAGGGTTTTATAGATTTATCCATAAATTTTTGGTTTGGGGTCATCCATAAATCATCCCTCTGGACACAAATCACATACATCTGGCTCACAAAATCAGCTTCTTGGAGGCATTTGATGATGCACGGATTCCTTGCTTGAGGGCAGTGATGCTGGAGAGCCTCGCCCTGGGTGCAATTGGGTCAGGGGGTCATGACTTCACAGCAGTTGGCGGCTGGCCAGCTGGCCCCTGTGTGCAGTGATAATGTTATTTAAAAGATTTAGGATGAATTGTGAACCAAATAATCATACTCCAAGCTCTAATAGAACTAGAAAACCAGGGAGGGCAAAGGATATTGTCCCTACACCGTCCATCAGTGACTGACTAACGGTCGTCAGTCAGCTGTCTGTTTACTTTAGCCTCTCCAGCATCATTTCCCTCAAGGAGGAAATCAGTGCATCATCACTTGCTTCCAAACTCCTTTCTCGTGATTTTGCAAGCCAGAGGCAGGTTACTAAGTGTTCAGATGAGACCATAAATTATGTCCTATGGCAGGGACGGGCATCCATGGCTCCTACACATTTCTAATGTAAAAAAGTCTGATGAAGCCGAATCGGGAGGGGGAGGGGGTTCGGAAATATTTTTAAAAAACCCAGCATGATGCCATTTATGAATGGCCCGTTATGAGCAAAGGGCAACCTCACTGAATTTATCACTGCCCTTTTGATCAGAGTCTAGTGCTCTAGTGCACAGTTCTTTGCTTTCTTTATGTGAGTTTTCTTTTATAATTACCTGTACAACTGCTTCAAAATAAGTACTGTGTGAGGATCTGTAAGGTCTCCGGCCAATTCATCAAATGTTGATACTCTACCAAGCCCACAGAATTCCCTATATTCATTGTAACCTGAAACCAAAATAAACAATCATATTTCCATGACCTCCTGATATCTATTGATCATTTATACATTAGTTACGACCTTAATGCAATAAGTGTCTATCTGAATACACACAAATTTGTAGAGTCGCTAGGGTCTTCTAACTGAGCAGCATGAAATAAAAGAGTCATAACATATCAAATCCAAATTGTCAGTGCTAATCCAGACTCTTCATCTTGATGACTTTAGACTTTAGATTCAGTAGATTTTACAGAGAAACATTGTTAAATTTTATGGTGTTTCACCGTTATTTCTATTACAATGATGGCCTTGGGCTCACTTTGAGACTTTCTACAATATCCTAGACCCCAAACCGTTCAAATCGTGGCATAGTTCAAAGAGTCTTTCACTTTGGTTTATGCTCTATTTTATCAAAATGTAAGTCTAATTTGTAGTTTCATAGATTTCTCATAATGAAAAGCTAATCTATTTTGATTGTACAAAGAAGAGTAACAGAGGTATTCCAGACACCCATTAATAGGGAATAGAGAAAATACATAGACTATCACTGCCAGTCTTTGAACTATCCTAATTCTGAGGTAATCTATGTTCTTATATTGTGACTCTATTAAGGGCATGATGGGTCTTTCAAAGACTCATTCATAATCATAATGATTGTGTTGTCCTGGCACTAAGATGTCCTGATGAATTGTATATGGAACCAAAGCATATGAAGTGGTTCGTCTTGATAAGTTAGATTAAATCATAACAAAGAGAGAAGAAGTTTCTGGGTAGGCAACCAAGCTTTTATTACTTAAGCTTTTGTTACATATGATCACAGCCTTAGAAGACTACATGCTGCCAGGGCATTCGGTTACCCTTTCAGGTAACTACCAGGTTGAGCAGTGGGTAGGACCACTACTGGAGAATATGGGAGTAGAACCGACCTTATATAGGGGAAAAGCCCGCGAAACTCAGACCAGCCACGTGACGTATGGCGGACGAGTGGTAGGCCCCCTGGTGTAATGGATACGAACCCAGAGGCAGGTGCTGCCACCTGCCATCCGGATCCCCCCACTACACCCGAAGACCTAGGTCTGAGTCCCACGGGTGCATGAACGTACAAGTGTAAATACCATACCCCTACACTTCCCCCCTTAGACAATAACTTGGGGGTAATTAAACCGCAGTGTATTAATAACCTAGCAAGTAATTGTTTTACAATACTAAAAGGGGTATTTATTACACTCACTCGATGTGAAATAGGCTATAGTATGAGACTATCCTATTTCTGAAAAATTATACAATAATAGCATCGAGTATCGTTCATCACAGTTCGACAAGTAACCATGACAACCACCTATGATAAGTTTAAGTATCACAGATTATATTAACTTTTTTTGACTTTTTAAATTAACAACTTTATCCACATTAAAGTGAACTGAACAATAAAGATCAGATATGAACAATCATTCTGATACCTTAGTAGATTTTTTTAACACAATAAGGTTTCGAACCTGAGTAATATAATACTAAATTAGAGAAATCCATTGGACCTTCTCTATTTTATAGAAGAAAATATTTATATATTTGAGACGTAGCTCAATTTATACCTTAGTGTTTGATATTTACAAAGTACAGAAGAATTATAGTCTCTTAATGTGTTGAGACCAGGAAGGACCTATTTAGACAATTACAGGTCTAGTACTACCTTAAATAACCTTAAGGATATGCAGATCCAATATACTTATAGGTAAGTACCTTTATATAATAATATATCTTTATGAAAGATACTAAAGTTATAAATACAGTTTTACATGCAATACAATAATATTAACAAAGCTTCGTGTTTCTAGGTGGAGAATATAGGTGGAGTCAGATGCTGCTGATGTCTTGGTATGGGCGAGCTGAAACCTGATGCCTGAAGTGCTATGTAATCTTGAAATTTGTAGATTTTGGGCGAGCTGAACCCTGATGCCTGAAGTGCTATAGAAGAATATGTAGATGGGCGTAGCTAAACCTTGATGCCTGTAGTGCTAGCTAACTAGAGGTAGTAGTAAATCAAGTTGCAGAGTATTGATGGACTTTATGGGCGTAGCTAAACCCGGATGCCTGTAGTGCTAGCTGACTAGTAGTAGTAAATCCAGTTGTAGTTTTAAGTCCATAGTAACGTATTCCAGTTTAAAAAGTCCATAGTTCAATGGTAATAGGCACAGTCCTTATGTAATAGCACAGTATAGGTATAATATTGACAGCATTCGTATTCTTCTCCAAGGTAACTTGTTTTCTGCTTTCAGTTTCCGGAATAGGGTACACTTTATACCTGAATCGATACTTAACGGGTTGGATAAGAAAATGAATTCCCATCCAACAGTACATAGGTAATAACACCTCAGGACACACAATTATGTCCGACCTACATGCAACAGTTTTCACTGTTCCATGTTCTCCTCGGTTGGCTGGTTTGGACCCGGTTGTTGAGCCGGTTGCTGAACAAGTGGGTCTACACCAGCTCCATTTGTAGGTACAGGTAGTGTGGGGACAACAGTAGACAACCGTTGCTAGTTTCACCTTGTGGCATGCTTCAAACAAGGTCAAAGCATGTCCAGGTGTGCCGTCCCAGTTATTCATGATAACTCCAAAGACCTTGAAGAACTTTTGTTGGTTCTTCATGTTCGTTGCCCGTTCTAAGTCAAGCATCTGAGAAGCTGTTTCCTTCTCGGATAAGGCTTCTTGCCGCAGATTAGCAGCTTCCTGCTTCTCTTTGGCAACATCAGCCTTTATCTGAGTAGAGATTCGGTTAATCTCTGACTTCTGGATCGCGTCTATGCACTGGAGAGTACTCGACACGGTCCGACGGTACATATCCAAGTGGAGGTTTTCCAAGTGGTGCTGTAACGTTTCAAATTGCTTGGTCTGTATGGTACAAGACAATTTATCTTCCTTCTTGAAGAAGGTCTCCACTGTCTGGATCACTTTAGGCCAGTGGACCACAGCGCCAGGTGGGGGCACCTGACTCTGAGGTTTCGGTTGTGAACCAGACCCACTCAGAGTGACGGCTACCTGCATATGCGATGAGGCAACTGCAGTAGTAGCCACACTAGCGGTGGTCATAGGAGGGCCTTGGTTTGGTAGTCCCTGGGCTAGGGGCAACTAAGACAACTCCCTTCTAAGGTCTTTAGCAGTCAACAATGGTGCGGGTGGACGTTGTCTCACCACAGCACTCATTGTTGGTCGTGGACTTTGACCTCCTCCTGCCGGCAGTTCCTGCTTGACCCTCCCATACTGATCAAAGACTTGCGTCTCTGGTCCGGGTGGGCCCATAGCAGGGTACTGCTTCGGGTCTCGGACATTCAAGGGCGTACGTGTTCGGGAGGGGTGACCACCCGGTCTACTGACACCAAAGAATGTCGGGTTTTGTGCACCACCCTGCGGGGCTGGTGCTCGTCCATAGTTGGAAGGGGTTCCAGTAGGAGAAGGAAGATGTGGTTTCTTCCGTCCCCCATTTGTCTGTCTCTCCAGCGCTTCCAGTGGTGACCTGGATCGGCTAGGAGATTTGGACGCCTGTCTCTTCCTATCTGCTACAGAGGGTTCCTGACGGTAATCCCTGGGGCTTCAGATTTGTTCTCCGAATGGAGTTACATAAGCCCCACCTCGCCGGCGGGCCTTATTACTCCTCCACTTGTTTAACAAATCATACTCCTCCTGAGCATATTCCAGTTTGCCACACCCGGGGGTCTGGGCAAATCTAGCCTTCAGCTTCTGGTTAGTACCAGGAACCGTTGGCGCAAACTGCTTCATGCTCGGTGTGAGAGAAGCAAGTTTCTCGGCATTGAGGCTCTTGAGGTTACCATAGAGTTCAGAGTGAATTTTCATCACTCTCTCTATGGCTGCCTCCAGACCCTCTCCATGTGAAGTCACATAGTGCCGGATCATATCTCCGCGTCAGGGAGTGACACATCCTGTGGATTCAGCACATTTCTTGCCAACTTCCCGATTGCAGACATACTCCGGTCTCTGGTGCATATGAAACTCCACAAGATTATGAAGGAACTCATCTTTCTCGATGAAGAATTCAACCTCACCTTCACTTTGGGTACAACGTTGAAAGGGACAATCTTTACGATCCTCCCCATAGTACTCATCTAGAGCAAACTTCAGTTTGCCCTTCTGGTTGTAATTGTAAAGGCCATTGGGTGAATTCTTAACGAATTCCCAATAGATCCAATACATATTGGCCAGTTTTCTGTCGGATAGCTTCTTACGGAGCCATTCCTCCATGTCCTCACGCCCCTCACAGGTTTTCCGAGGGGGTAGCTTCCATACGGATTTGCTCCCCTTCAGATGTCCCCTGTGTAGAGGAATGAAGTCAGCAAAGATGCTATTGGCGTTATCCCAGATAGCAGCCTCTTGCTCGTCAATAGGAGTGGCGTCCACAACTGGGTCAACCGGCTCCTCTCCCTCAGGGTCGGATGGTACATCCACGGGTTGCACAACAAGTTGTTGACCTGCGAGAACCTGGGCTGCGGCATCTTGAGCGTCTCCACTCAAATTGGCCATTATGTCATGTAGCTTGACTACTGGCACACTGAGCTCAACCTTTACGGTTGGAACTGCCTGTTCAACTTCTGGAGTCTCGAGTTGAACATCTACCTCAATAGGTTCCGGTTTACGTTGGTTAACCTTCTTCTTATTCCGTCTGCGGGGTCCACCACTAGTAGGGGTGCCAGACTCGGATGCATCCGTCTCGTTGCCGGAGACATCCGAAGCCTTAGCTCCCTTCCTATTGGCCAAGCATGGGGACACCCAACGAGTTTGGGTACTGTCGGCCACACTCGTGCTGGTAGAGGGTTCAGTTTCCGACTGCTTCCCTTTACCCTTTCCACTAGCTGGTTTCCCTGACTTCTTTTCAGTCTTCGAAGGGGTAGACTGAGCAGTTTCAGGGGAACTATCTGCATGAGGCAGAGCAGGTGGAGCCTTCTCAGGTACTTCTGCCGCACCTCCTGTGGTAGGAGTTTCAGCACGAGACATGAGACACTCCATCCGATCGGCCATTTTGGCTGTCACCTGCACGGGTGCTGGCCCGGGGATAAGCTCCGGGTGCGCCAGTGCATACTGCCTCTCCAATAGTCATACTACGAGGTCCTGTATTACCCCGAGTCTGACTAGTGGAGACACACTAATCCGGGCCTCCTCTGCCTCAATGGTTTGAGACGTGATGGGGACCCCTGGACACTAATCCACAACAGTGTTAGCTGCTGCTTTTTACTCCTCCGCTGTTCCTAGAAATAGGATCTGGTCTCGGTCAGTGTACCTAGAGACCTCGTCTGCCTTGACACCGGTGTAACCCGTTTTGTCAGACACATAGGAAAGCCTATAAAAGCTATTCCTGCGGAAAGCCATTTCTGCATCCCAGACGGCTTTACGAAACCATAAGTGGACTACCAGTCCCTTGGCCATCTGATGGTAATCCACCAACCAGGCTTCCGGGAAGGTATTCGCCCACTGTGGGTGAGCACACTCCCAGACCGCGTTGACAACACATTCGTCAACCTATCTGGGTGTCCCATCACAGGGGGGGTATTAGCATTTCTTCCGAAATAGCCAACATCCGTCCATCATAGGGACCGGCTACATCCTGCCATTCAGGACTGTCTGGAGGGGGCAACTCTAGATGCATTGGCCTGTCAACCGGAGAAGCAGGGCCCAAGGCATCAGGTGAGGTACTCACACTCAGACAGGGTGGTAGTTGAGGGGGGGGGGGGTGGCATTAGAGTCCTGTTATTAGACTGAACTCCTGCGACCCTCCACTCAGACTTTCGGATGGAGGAGCTACATAAGGCTGGCCTACATCGAATGATTGCTGAACGCTACGGTGTTCAGGACTCGCTTGTCTGGAGTTATCGGATGCGTCATAGAATGAGTCTATGTTGCTATCGTCCACTCCAGAGAAGTACTGATCAACATTTATTTGTTGATCCAACTGATCACAATCAGCATCGTATTGCTGATCATCGTATGTGTAAGTGGGACTCCTAGGAGAACCACTACCATACACCGGCGGGGTGCTGGCACCGGCACCACTGCCAAGGCGGATGGCCTCTTCTGCCATCGGCAGAAGTGGCTATTCGGGGATATATTATCCCAATTCACCGGATAAGCAGTTAGAACTGCTTACCCAGTGAAAGGCGGGTGCCTTTTAACAAGGGCACACCTCGAAACACGGCTGTAAAAGGCTATCAAACTCCCAAAAGAGTAGGACCACCCTCGGCCATGTCTTCTTCCTTTGCAGGAATAAGACAATATGGCGGGCTACTCGAACTTGAATCGCTGCGCATGATCAAACAGGCGCATCACGTGACCATTTGAAAATGGGTCAAAAACTTTCCCGCTTGCCCTTAATTAGGTCACCCATTCTTACATAAGGAAAATACAATACCCGATCGGTCTTCTGCCTGTACTCGTGTCTCAACCATGACAACTCACTAGGTATTATGGAGTTTATGGATAGCATAAGCATATCCACCGGATTATCCATCCAAAACCATAGGTACATTGTCATGGGTCATTTTCCAGAAACTCATGACCGGCTCAAATATACATTGAACAAGGTTACAACATATAACAGTACACAGTACAGGACAACACACTCGTTGTGTTAACAGGCTAGGTTATGGCAGTCTTGAGCAACCTTGGACTGCATCTAAGAGGTTTTGAGGCCTCTTTTGTTGACCTGGTATCCATAAGAGCCTTTTCCAAGGTCTTCTGAGCCTTAGAAGGACCTTTCCTCTTATTTCTACCTGCACCTGCCGAGACTTTTTGTATCTTCCCCTGTTTTCCGGATGTTACAACAGGGGGCACCACCCTCTTCGGGTCTACAACCTTCCGTGGCCGCCCGGGTCCTCGCTTTCGGGTCGGTACCACTTCGAGTTGTCTTACACGATCTTCTTCTATTACTTCCAATAGACCATCATGTACATTTCGGTGGAGGTATCCCTCCCCATCCATGGGCGTAGTCTCACTACATTTGACTTGTAACATTCACCAATCTGTGATTTGATAATCACTGTACAATCATTGATAACCTGGGTTATAGTGAAGGGTCCATCCCAATTACTGGCTAATTTCAGGTTGGCAAGGGGTTGGTGTAGATGCAAAACTCTATCCCCCAGATTAAAAAATCTAGCTTTTAGACCTGTGTCATAACCAACCTTCTGCCAGCGTGCAGTTTTCTGCAACTCATCTCTAACCCTCTCATAGGCTTGTTTGAAGTTATCTTATAGAGATTCTACAAACATCACCTGGCAAGGGGCTTCCGGATTCATTCTTATTACGCCAAACACCAAATCTGCTGGCATAATTAAATCCTCTCCAAAAACAAGGAGATTAGGGGAACAATTGGTGCTCGAGTGTACAGTGCTATTATAAGCATGTACCACGAATTCACACTGTTCGTCCCAATCGTCCATCTACTCATTTACTAGAGATTTCAATACTTGGCTCAGTGTCCTATTGAATTTCTCTACTTGTCCATCACTCTGTGGCCTATAGGGATTAGTTCTTGTCTTGCAGATTGCTAGACAATTACACATCTCTTGCCACAGGCTAGACTCAAATTCTCTGCCCTGGTCACTATGTAACATCAGTGGGACACCTAGGTGTAATACCCACCCTTTTACAAAGGCCATAGCACAAGTAGCAGCCTTATGATCCGGTAAAGGATACACTCGGGTGTACTTGGTATAATAATCTGACACGACCATCATACACGTGTTGCCACTAGGAGTGGGAGGGATCCCACTAATAATGTCAACAGCTACTCTAGCAAATCTTACACCAAACAGTTCCTGGGATAATGGCAATTTGCCTAACCCGGGTCCTGGTTTGTTCTTACAGCATTCGGGACAGGTCTCTACCCATCGGGTGAGATCTGTACTCATGCCAGGCCAATAGTATCGTCTGGATAGACGTTCTAGAGACCGTTTCTTTCCAAAGTGTCCACTAGTTCTATGCCCATGACAGAAATACATAATATCTTGTCGCATAGCACTAGGTATGACAACTTGCAAGGCTTTCTTCCTATTAGAATAGTTCTTCCATCGGAATAGAAGACCATCCCAGACTTCTAGCTCGGCCCATTGAGCTAGGAATCGTCTCATTTCCCTGTTCTCCAATGACACTTCAGGTCTTGGAGGACAGATGCCCTGATTAAGAAACCTAATCAAACATGATGTGACTGCATCAGACTCCTGGAACTGTTAAATAGTCTCCATGGACCAATTCAATACATTTTCCGGTTGGGTGTCGAAAGGTACTCGAACCCCTGTCAATACAGCATTGTGTGCTCCACAATCAGTGCACTCAGCATTTGCACATTTCCTCACCGGGATTCTAGACAAAGCATCCGCATTTAAATGCTTTGCCCTGGCTCGGTGTTCAATCTGGCTGTGATTTAGACCGAATTCGGATAGGTGCGCCAACCAGCGACCTATCATCCCCTCTGCATCCTTGAATTTCAATAACCATCTGAGAGAAGAGTGATCAGTCTGTAGAGTGAAATCACTTCCCCACAAAAAGTGCTTGAACTTCTCGGTATAGACCACCACAGCCAACAACTCATGTTTAGTGGTACAATAATTTCTTTGAGATTTACTCAACGTGTTACTAGCGAAGGCTATAGGAACTTCAACCCGATCCTGGACCTGAGAAAGGGCAGCTCCTATGCTTTCATTACTAGCATTAGTATCTAGAATGAAATGATCATTCTCCGTTGGGTACTTCAACACAGGTGTACTAGCAAACAACTCCTTTATTTTCATAAAGGCTTCGTCTTGCTCGGATCCCCAAGGAAATCGTTCTTTCCTCATTCCGGGTGTCCAATGGGACAAACTCTGAATAGGAAAGGCGACCCTCGAATATCCTGGTATAAAGTCTCTGTGATAGGAACAGATATCAAGAAAGGATCTAACTTCTTTAGCATTCATGGGTGCCTGCCAATTTGAAACAACATCCAGTTTCTCCAGATCGGCTTTAATCCCTTCATTCGAGATTATCTGTCCCAAGTAATTAATGGATCTTATAAAGAGATCACATTCCTTGGGCTTCAGCTTTAATCCATTAGCTATGATCCGTTCCAGAACCATACCTAAATTTTCCAAGCATTCTCCGTATGTCTTTCCAAAGACTATCACATCATCCAAATAGACAAGACATTTCTTCCATAATAGGTCACTTAATAAAGTTTCCATCATGGCTTCAAATGTCACCAGTGCATTGCACAACCCAAACGGCATCACATTATATTGGAATAACCCAATATGACTGGAAAAGGCCGTCTTCTCCATATCTTTCGGATGCATACCCACTTGCCAGTACCCGGATTGTAAGTCTAGAGAGCAATACCATTGCTTACCTCCTAAGGAGTCTATAGTCTCGTCAATCCGTGGTAAGGGATATGAATTCTTCTTGGTCATAACATTCAATTTCCGGTAATCTATGCAAAAACGGATGGTACCATCTTTCTTAGTCACCATGCACACAGGGCTAGACCAAGGACTGGTTGATGGGATTATTACATTCTGTTCAAGCATTTTAGCTATCTCCTCCTCAGCTACCCTTTTCTTGGCTAGTGGGAGTCCTCTATAAGGAATCTTAAAAGGTTCATTCTCACCAGTGTCAATCATATGCAGTACCTTGTCAGTACGCCCTATTTGTTCACTTGGTGCTGCAAAAGCTTTACTGTGCTTGTCTAGCAAGTCAGTTAAGGCTTCACGTTGTTCATCATTTTCAACATGGCTTTTGGCTATTAGACTATCTAATTCCGGATTCCTTTTGGATGAGGAAGGGACTCCAGGTGCCAAAGCATGCTCACAGCCTTCTACTATTTCAGAGAGGAGAACCGACCCTAGGATCGTATCCTTCTGAACGTAGACAGTCTTGTTACCGGTATTGGATATAGGAACCACTGTCCAAGCAGCGTTTGCTACTAGGACATCAGCGGATTCCAATCCGATACTTGACAACATTGCCACATCTGGCTCTATAACTCCAGTTTTTCCTAAAAACTCTCTATCCGCTCGACATAAGACATCACAGGCTGTATCGTCTGGATAGACGTTCTAGAGACCGTTTCTTTCCAAAGTGTCCACTAGTTCTATGCCCATGACAGAAATACATAATATCTTGTCGCATAGCACTAGGTATGACAACTTGCAAGGCTTTCTTCCTATTAGAATAGTTCTTCCATCGGAATAGAAGACCATCCCAGACTTCTAGCTCGGCCCATTGAGCTAGGAATCGTCTCATTTCCCTGTTCTCCAATGACACTTCAGGTCTTGGAGGACAGATGCCCTGATTAAGAAACCTAATCAAACATGATGTGACTGCATCAGACTCCTGGAACTGTTAAATAGTCTCCATGGACCAATTCAATACATTTTCCGGTTGGGTGTCGAAAGGTACTCGAACCCCTGTCAATACAGCATTGTGTGCTCCACAATCAGTGCACTCAGCATTTGCACATTTCCTCACCGGGATTCTAGACAAAGCATCCGCATTTAAATGCTTTGCCCTGGCTCGGTGTTCAATCTGGCTGTGATTTAGACCGAATTCGGATAGGTGCGCCAACCAGCGACCTATCATCCCCTCTGCATCCTTGAATTTCAATAACCATCTGAGAGAAGAGTGATCAGTCTGTAGAGTGAAATCACTTCCCCACAAAAAGTGCTTGAACTTCTCGGTATAGACCACCACAGCCAACAACTCATGTTTAGTGGTACAATAATTTCTTTGAGATTTACTCAACGTGTTACTAGCGAAGGCTATAGGAACTTCAACCCGATCCTGGACCTGAGAAAGGGCAGCTCCTATGCTTTCATTACTAGCATTAGTATCTAGAATGAAATGATCATTCTCCGTTGGATATAGGAACCACTGTCCAAGCAGCGTTTGCTACTAGGACATCAGCGGATTCCAATCCGATACTTGACAACATTGCCACATCTGGCTCTATAACTCCAGTTTTTCCTAAAAACTCTCTATCCGCTCGACATAAGACATCACAGGCTGTATCGTCTGGATAGACGTTCTAGAGACCGTTTCTTTCCAAAGTGTCCACTAGTTCTATGCCCATGACAGAAATACATAATATCTTGTCGCATAGCACTAGGTATGACAACTTGCAAGGCTTTCTTCCTATTAGAATAGTTCTTCCATCGGAATAGAAGACCATCCCAGACTTCTAGCTCGGCCCATTGAGCTAGGAATCGTCTCATTTCCCTGTTCTCCAATGACACTTCAGGTCTTGGAGGACAGATGCCCTGATTAAGAAACCTAATCAAACATGATGTGACTGCATCAGACTCCTGGAACTGTTAAATAGTCTCCATGGACCAATTCAATACATTTTCCGGTTGGGTGTCGAAAGGTACTCGAACCCCTGTCAATACAGCATTGTGTGCTCCACAATCAGTGCACTCAGCATTTGCACATTTCCTCACCGGGATTCTAGACAAAGCATCCGCATTTAAATGCTTTGCCCTGGCTCGGTGTTCAATCTGGCTGTGATTTAGACCGAATTCGGATAGGTGCGCCAACCAGCGACCTATCATCCCCTCTGCATCCTTGAATTTCAATAACCATCTGAGAGAAGAGTGATCAGTCTGTAGAGTGAAATCACTTCCCCACAAAAAGTGCTTGAACTTCTCGGTATAGACCACCACAGCCAACAACTCATGTTTAGTGGTACAATAATTTCTTTGAGATTTACTCAACGTGTTACTAGCGAAGGCTATAGGAACTTCAACCCGATCCTGGACCTGAGAAAGGGCAGCTCCTATGCTTTCATTACTAGCATTAGTATCTAGAATGAAATGATCATTCTCCGTTGGGTACTTCAACACAGGTGTACTAGCAAACAACTCCTTTATTTTCATAAAGGCTTCGTCTTGCTCGGATCCCCAAGGAAATCGTTCTTTCCTCATTCCGGGTGTCCAATGGGACAAACTCTGAATAGGAAAGGCGACCCTCGAATATCCTGGTATAAAGTCTCTGTGATAGGAACAGATATCAAGAAAGGATCTAACTTCTTTAGCATTCATGGGTGCCTGCCAATTTGAAACAACATCCAGTTTCTCCAGATCGGCTTTAATCCCTTCATTCGAGATTATCTGTCCCAAGTAATTAATGGATCTTATAAAGAGATCACATTCCTTGGGCTTCAGCTTTAATCCATTAGCTATGATCCGTTCCAGAACCATACCTAAATTTTCCAAGCATTCTCCGTATGTCTTTCCAAAGACTATCACATCATCCAAATAGACAAGACATTTCTTCCATAATAGGTCACTTAATAAAGTTTCCATCATGGCTTCAAATGTCACCAGTGCATTGCACAACCCAAACGGCATCACATTATATTGGAATAACCCAATATGACTGGAAAAGGCCGTCTTCTCCATATCTTTCGGATGCATACCCACTTGCCAGTACCCGGATTGTAAGTCTAGAGAGCAATACCATTGCTTACCTCCTAAGGAGTCTATAGTCTCGTCAATCCGTGGTAAGGGATATGAATTCTTCTTGGTCATAACATTCAATTTCCGGTAATCTATGCAAAAACGGATGGTACCATCTTTCTTAGTCACCATGCACACAGGGCTAGACCAAGGACTGGTTGATGGGATTATTACATTCTGTTCAAGCATTTTAGCTATCTCCTCCTCAGCTACCCTTTTCTTGGCTAGTGGGAGTCCTCTATAAGGAATCTTAAAAGGTTCATTCTCACCAGTGTCAATCATATGCAGTACCTTGTCAGTACGCCCTATTTGTTCACTTGGTGCTGCAAAAGCTTTACTGTGCTTGTCTAGCAAGTCAGTTAAGGCTTCACGTTGTTCATCATTTTCAACATGGCTTTTGGCTATTAGACTATCTAATTCCGGATTCCTTTTGGATGAGGAAGGGACTCCAGGTGCCAAAGCATGCTCACAGCCTTCTACTATTTCAGAGAGGAGAACCGACCCTAGGATCGTATCCTTCTGAACGTAGACAGTCTTGTTACCGGTATTGGATATAGGAACCACTGTCCAAGCAGCGTTTGCTACTAGGACATCAGCGGATTCCAATCCGATACTTGACAACATTGCCACATCTGGCTCTATAACTCCAGTTTTTCCTAAAAACTCTCTATCCGCTCGACATAAGACATCACAGGCTGTGCCTGGTGGTATCTTAACAGTCTGGGCTACACTGGCTACACTGCTCACTTGTCTAAGTACACATTGTACTTTGAGATGGTACGGGTCTCTAACCTCCAATATTCCCCTCTGGGAATCTAACCTTGCTCCATTATAATGCAGCAAAATCCAGACCAAGTATACCATAATCTGCGATGTTCGCCACAGTAGGAGTAAGGATAAAATCCTTATCCTCCTGTAGACTGAACCTCATGCATGTTCTACCGAACGTTTGCATCGTGCTACCGTCGGCTGTACGAGCATTTCCTTCCGTTGTGAAAATTTCATGATTCGTAGGCAAAAGATCAAAGAATCTCTTAGCAATACAGGAGTGGCTAGCACCCGTATCAACAAGAAACTCAGCAGATCTACCACTCACAGATACAACTGCGTACCACCTCCTACCTTTCAAGTAGGTAGGACAACTTGCATACTTAGCAAGTTCCGTCTTAGCGCCGAGGTCAAATTCACATCCCTTCAGAAATTCGAGACAAGGATAACCCGGGGGAAGCTGGGCACACCCCACCCTGGCCAACCCATTGGCCACTTCCTCTAGACTGATATCGGGTTTCCCCTCTGCGTTCTTCTGACGGTTCCTGACACCTGGTGTCTCCCCAGCCTCATGAGTAAGGAACTGATCAGGTCCCTTCCCAGTTGGCAGAAAAACGTTTTTTTGACATAAAAAAAACGTTTTATTTTGGTTCCTAAGTTTGCAAAACGCTTTTTTTCAACGTCAAAATAACGTTTTTACATGTACTCAAAAAAACGTTATTTTGACGTTTTTGTAAAAACATTTTTATATCAGGTTAAAAAAAACGTTTTTTTTAACGTAAAAGAAACGTAAATAAAAAACGTTTTTATTTGGTTGAAAATTGGTTGAAAAAGCAAACGTTTTTATTTGGTTCAAAATTGGTTGAAAAAACGTTTAAAAACGTTTTTTCAACGTCAAAATAACGTTTTTTTAAAAACGTTTTTTATCCAAACCAAATAAAAACATTTGCAAACGTTAAAAACACGTTTTTTGCCAAGTGGGTTAGCTTCACTGCTGGGCGAAATCGCTAGAGGATTCTCACTAGCACTACAAGCGGCGATAGGCTGGCAATCATGGCAATCACTCACTCGGGGGGTAATCCGGTTGCCATCATGGACATCCCCGCTCAGTTTTCCTTCGTCACTGAGTCCTCCTTACCCGGATTATTCCAGTAATGAGCGTTTCTATAAACTGGCTTATCTGCTTCACATTCAGCAGCATAATGTCCAGTTTCCTGACATCTAAAGCATGTCACTACACTCCTATCAGGCTTAGGCCTTCTAAGATTTTCAGTGATCTTCTTTACCAAGGTTGTAACCAGGTCCTCTGATAAAGACGGACCGGTGTTCAGTTTGGTATCAGGTTGGGTCACAGGAGTTTTAGTGGCAATCACTTTTTCCTTGACATAACCCATTTTCTTTCCCCAGTTCCGGTTGTACCGGGGGTTTCCTTGGCCAATGGCCCCAACGTTTTCATCATCATCAGGTTCCCCTGATTCGGATGAATCGGTCTCGGGTATCCCATCTGGAACTATCATAGCTGACATCCGTTGGGGTACCTTCCTGGCAAAGATCCGGGCCTTACGATCATAATGATCTAAGGACTGGAACAAATCTGTCAAAGAGGCATCATTTTTCCAAGCTTCACAGGCCACGGTCCTGTGTTCCTGATTCCGCAATCCTTCTATGAATTGTTTAAACATTTCATCTAAGAAGCACTCATCATCCAATCTCCATTGAGGTCTGGCTTTATGCAACAGTCGTTGACATTCTAAGCCGAAAACTTTGGCAGATTCCTTAGGTTTCTGAGTTCTTTTAGTGAACGTCAGCCAAGGATCTTCCCCAACTATGTTTCCATATAAATATGAAGCAATCTCTATGAGTTCATCATATTTCATATGGGCTGAGAGTCCCCTAATTTGGGAATCTCTCCATTGTTCTACGGCTCCTTTACCGTCGCCCTCCTTTAACCAGCATACTAGATAGGGGAAAGCTTCCTCTTTACCCCATCCATTGCAGTTAAAGACATCTGCACAGCCTTGATACTCCTCCTTCCAAGGATTCTTGGCATTAAAGGGAGTAGGTATCTTAGCTACCCTACGAGCCAGATTCGTGGATCCAGTAAGGGTTAATCCCCTACTCCATTCCATGATTTCAGTATCGTCCAGAGCTTGATTGTAACAATCAACACCTAGGTTAGCAATCGCTGCATTTGAATCATGCAGTGCTTGCAACCCTGGAGAAAGAGATACTCGTCGACTGAGTCTCTTTTTCCGTGGAGGATTCGTACCATAGGTACTTCCAAAGCCACCAGGTGGTGGTCCTCCTCCACCCCCTGATCCTCCTGCCCCGGATGTAGGCACCTGTGAAAAGGTGTTTCCATCGGTTTGAGGAGTCGACCCTGGATTATTGGTGGACTGTGTACTTCCACCAAAACTAAAGAAACCACTATTGTTATTAGTGTTTCTTCCTGTTCCAGACGACTGATTTCCATTATTGGAACCAGTTCTACCCGAAAAGGGGTTACCTCTGGAACTACCTGCTGAAGATCCGGATCCTTCGGAGTATCCGGATTGTCCTCCAGTTGTACGGGAATTCCCGGATGTTTGTCCGGGTGTTCCTCCGGATGCATTCCGGGCATTACTATTGGATGGATTCGCTCCTGGTTGAGGTTGATTCCATCCGTACTAGGCATAAGGGCCATTCCGTCCCCCTAAAGGTGACTGTTGTGGCCATCCGCCGTCAAAGTTGGAAGCTCCTACTGAGTGGTTTTGTTGTATTCCACTCGTAGAAGCACCTCCAATATTTCCCGTATCTAAACCAAGAGGTTTCGAGGTATTATCCGTAAATCTAACCTGATGACTCTTTACTTCTTCACAACGAGGTACAGTGTTTTCTGTTACCTCATCCTTACCCCTCAAAGAGTTCATCTGGTCACTCGTCGTTTTTAGGACAATTCCTGAAACAGTGAAGTCCGGTTCAAGAGTGCCCACCACACGTCCAGTATCCTCTAGATATTTTGACATCTGGATAGCTTTAGTTTCCAGTTCCGAATAGTCATCCAGCATTTTTGTCTGTTTAGCAGTCAAATTTGCTGATTCACGTATCCATCGACCTCTTCGGTTTGTTTGTGATACGTATTTTGTGCATCTTTGAAGGCTGTCTCTATCTTTTTCAGCTCTTCTTGATACTTGCCATGGGCCGATTGAGTTGAACTTATCTCTTGTTTAGTTCTATTCAACTCTTCACACGAGGCTTTATATTCTAAATCCGCCGTGTATAATGCATCACGATATTGTTCGTGCTGGAGTTGGAAATCTTGTTTTTCTTTATCCATTCTTTCCAACAATTGTTGTTGTTGGCGTCTATAACTCTGATCGGAATCAAGACGTTTTGACATCAACTGTTTGTTTTCAGTCAGAATTCTGTCTCGAGTCCCGGTCAGTGTGATGAGATCCAATTGGATCTTCTCGTATTCAGCTTTCATATCTTCAAGCTCGTCCATTTTGTTCTTCTCAAATCCACACTTCTGGTGTTTGATTCGAGAACTCTATGGAGTTTCAAACATACCTGCACTTGGCTTAGGTACCTCAAATGGTAGTTGACCAAATTGAGCGGTACTTCTATGCATAGGTGCAGGTTTCAAGGTACCTCCTGGCATGAATAAGGAATCTCCAAATTCTTTCAGTTCATCATGTAAGTTCTTTCCTACATCCGCTAACCCATCTGGGTAGTGTTCTTGTGGATCTCTTCACCCTGTTACTGGGGATGGTGACATGATTTCACCATCTTCCATCGGGGAATTTAGCTCAGGATCTGGGCCATTTCCCCTAACTGGGCTCAGCTCAGTCATTTCTGACTGCGCCTACCCGAAGACCAACTGGTCACGGCACCAGTGTAGTGGTTCGTCTCGATAAGTTAGATTAAATCATAATGAAGAGAGAAGAAGATTCCGGGTAGGCAACCAAGCTTTTATTACTTAAGCTTTTGTTACATACGTTCACAGCCTTAGAGGACTACATGCTGCCAGGGCATTCGGTTACCCTTTCAGGTAACTACCAGGTTGAGCAGTGGGTAGGACCACTACTGGAGAATATGGGAGTAGAACCGACCTTATATAGGGGAAAAGCCCGCGAAACTCAGACCAGCCACGTGACGTGTGGCAGACGAGTGGTAGGCCCCCTGGTGTAATGGATACGAACCCAGAGGCAGGTGCTGCCACATGCCATCCGGATCCCCCCACTACACCCGAAGACCTAGGTCTGAGTCCCACGGGTGCATGAACGTACAAGTGTAAATACCATACCCCTACACATATATAAAAATAACATAGTCATTTGTGGATTTATCATGAAATCCTTAGCCTGACTTATCATGTGCTGAATATTCATATGATAAATCAATTTTGGATGACATTTAAGGCAAAACAATGTGTAATCAATTGTCCCTAGTATTTGTTAACAAATAACGGTGAAATTGCGCCAAAATTATGGTGACTTTTGAAAAACAGTGACCGTTAAAAAAATAATAAAAGATTGGCACCCATTGTTACCAACGATTCTTTTTTTTTTCGATGTAAGATTTTTTAACAGTGTATATGATGTAAATAAAAAGGAACAGCACATAATATTAAAAATAACACGGCATGCCACAGCCACCAGTGTCGCAGAGTGGAGTTTTGGCTGAAGACACTTACCTGGTAGCCCATGGTCTCTGCCCCTCTGGATGTTTAGAGATAAAAGATCCATGCCGGGACCATGTGGAGGCCGCTCTGTGAACAGACTCCTTGACACCTGCAGTACATGGCTTTAGTTTTATATGATGCAGTGGACGTATCAGCAAATGTTGGCTCAACCTTTACTAGATACTAACCATGCTGAATATTAATCTTTAACTTCATATAATTATATTGACACTCATATTGTGTATGTCATATCTACTTGACACATAATCAGATACATGCATACACTCTAAAAAGATGTTTTCAAAATAATGGTGAACTCCTTGTCCCAAAATCCATCACTATTTTCATAGAAATTCTATGTGTCACTGTGCTTTACTGTTCTGCCATCTGGTAGGGCATTTATCCCCTAATTGAAATTATAATCATCAGACATGATACCAAGACCCATCAATAGAAAGCTTAATATGTCTAATCGACAAAGCAGCAAACCCGATTTCATTATCTTATCTAGTTTTTGAAATATTGAGAGAATGTAGGCCTCCAACAAAATCAATAATAAGGTCGACACAGTGAGACGGGGGAGAGAGTCAGCCAAGATGTTGTCATCAGATTTAATCCTATTATAAAAGGCTGTAGTCCAGAAAAACTCTCTCAGCCATCCCATTGTAGTAGGGTTACTGCCCTTGACAGTTCTAATGCAGTGATATACCTGAGTCATATCAGTAACCAACTCTACTATGCAGTCTCTCAATGAGGCACACAGAGAGAAGAACAATGATCGCTTTGACGCATACTGCACAGGTCACAATTTGTCTCCAACATAACATGTATGAAGGCATGTCGAATGAGGTTGACGCTCTCATATTTGGTTCGTCAACTCCACTTGTCATGCGTAATGAAGACACGTCACATATTTCTGATCCATTCACCTGAGTGCTAGGTAATACTGTGAGACAATTATGTAAGCATCAAGAGCAGTCGATAGCAATGTACCAATGGTTCAATCAAGGCAGGCCTATAATAGAAGGCAGGGGATATCATAGTCCCACAGGCCTGTAAAACTAAGGCACTTTTTCCTATCTACAGAACTTCTACTTGACTGAGGACCGCTATGCAGTCCATAAGACAAGGGCATGGAGGTGCATGGCAATGCCATCTGTCTCCATGCAATGAAGATACTGAGATTATAGACTGTGGGTTAGCATATAATCTTTTCGTATTTTCACTGACCCACACAGAAGGTGTCTAACCTCTCCAGTTGAAGAATTCAGGATTGTGGGTGTCTATTTTGATATTTAATAACAAATGCAAATTTAACAATGAAATAGAATTCACTACCATTTGTTGATAGTATTTACATACCTTAGTGATCTATTCTTCATGAAAACAAAATGACACAGATAGATCAAATGTCTCAAGTGTTGGTAGTTCCTCTTGGTAGTGATAAATCCTGGTACCAAAATGGTTGTTTGCCCCATCTATTGGAATATCCCATGTCAAGTGCCTTCAACATGCCATGACCCTAGTCAACTCACAGATGACGTGGCATTTTAAGGCATGTCAAATCATATGAGGATTACTGTGTGCTACAGTTGTCATGATGACATATGTGCACATGTCCCAATGATGTGTGTTCTCTGTGTCAAATCAACTTGACATGGGTATACATGTCACTTTGTCAGGAAGACTTTTTTCAGTGCACATGATCTCTGAACAGATACTACTACGGGCCACAACACCCACATGTTGACTTTGTCCTATAGATGGGTTCCATCGGTGCTTTAGCATGGTGTGGGCAGACAGGCTCATGATTATTCCAAAAGCCCCAGTAATAGCCACAAAATCCAGAAGATGAAGCATCGGTTACTATGGTGACTGATCTGCAGGAATTGTCGAACATACGAGCCCTACCATTAAAGGTGACCAAGAAGGTGGACCACCACCTTAAATCCAAGATTTCCAGTTCTGACAACACAATGTGTTTACAGCTAGAGTCAGTATCATGTAAGAGATCATAAAATTTCCTTGTAAATGTTCTGCCCCCTTTTACCACTGTAGCACAGTGCGCAAGGAGGCCAGCGGTCTGGTCTAACAGTTTATATTGACCATATCCCCGATTCCCAAGAACTTTACTTTCTGGGTTGGTTCAATGACTTTCTTGACAGCTACCTTGAAACCTAGATATGTCAAGACTTCATGGAGGCACACCTGGTCCTTGTGACATAAGTCATAAGAGTCATTGATTACAATATAATCATCTAGGTAATTAATGCAATTATTTACACCTTTATGTACAGCATATTTCATTATAAAATCTGAAACTTGTGTGAAGATCCATGGAGCACATCTAAGACCAAAACAAATGCAATGATCCTGGTACCAACAGTCACCTAAACCAAGGTCCCATTTGAAACCCTTGAAGTTTCGATTGGATGGTATTACGTTACATGACCTATAAGCACTAGAAATATCTGAGACTGCGCAAAACTCTTTACCATTTAACAAATGGACTACATCATCCACGGATTTATACCTGAATTTCTCGCAAGATTCTGCCGTGTACTCATTTATGTTGATGTCCTCTGGGGACGAACAGTCTGCAATGGGGCTAATTGTGCCATCTGACTAATTGATAACCCCACCTAAAGCGTGGACACATCAGGATTTGCTAGCCACCTGGCGGATTTTTCCCCCATCTAACTCTTCCTGAATCTTTTCAGACATTTCTTTGTGTAACTCTGATTTTGTTCAATTCACATAATTCTCACAGTAATAAGCCGTATCACAATTACGATCTACAATCCTGAAGTGACAGTGCAGAAATTAACAATTGAGCACGCAAAGCAACAAGGTTTAAGTTGTGTCATTGACCCCTAAAGAATCTATGTACAATCACAAATACCGTCAACACAGTTGAGAAAGACATGAATGTAATTACCAGGGACCGCTTCTATGCAATATTCAGGGACAATGCAGTTGTACATTGAAGTGAATGATTTTCTAATACTTATACATTGTCAGTAATCCCAATATAATCAGGTAGATTATCCCATTCCTTGTTGTCACGAAGAATTTGCCTTCGCCATCTTTGTTTACAAAAATCTGCACTGCGAACTGTCGCAAAGTCAGATCTGTCACACTAGGAAAACCAATGCGTGTATCTGGGAATTTATCATTTTCATCAAATTCTACATCAATGGTTGCACTTTCTAACTCATTGGAAACCTGTGGTTTGTAATTTGTTTCAGTTTTGGTGGTAGGTACGAAACTATCGTTGAGATAAGATTTACGGCAGACCGAGTCGGCAGATTCAGTTTTCGGTTTTGTCAATAACAAAATCACTCATGCTTGTAACTGGATTGGCCGGAGGATTAACAGTGTTGGTGTCAACAAATATAGGTTGGCAATTATTTTGACAAGTTGATTTAGTGCTAGCATTGGCAGTTGAAACAGAGTCAGTGTGACTTAGTCAGGTTGGCTTAGTTTGGCTGTCATGTTGTTTACAGTTGATCATAGAGTGGGTACTAGCATTACAGTATGCACACTGATGTTTGAAGCCACAAGACCCATCACAAGCTTTGCTACCCGTACTGAAGGCAAAACAACAATTATGCTCAGTGGCAATTTTCTTCCACCCTGTGAAAGACTGTTTACGCTGTTTTTTTCCAACCGGATCCAACTACGGTGTGATCTTGAAGTAATGTGGTTTTATTGAGTAAGTATATCAATAAGTGACCACCTGGAGATGACTGGTTTTAAAGGTGTTACAATTGAATGCAACTGATGATCACCAGTGGTTGTTCCAGGGCTTATATCCCAGCCGTGGAGCAACACAGGAAGTCAGTGTCTCCATGGTGACCGGTTGGTACATATAGTAAACAAGGCATATCATTGGTGGGAGTATCATATGATAGTAAAGCTAGCTGCTGATTGGTGCAACCAGAGCTTTCACCAGCCTCAGGGGTCGCCCTCTGGCGGGCCTGAGGTGTGAAAGCAGCCACACTTTTTGGTCCAAAGTTTTATGTATATGTCCATATATGGTAAGTATATAATTCACTAAGGTGTGAAAGCTGTCAGCGTTTTCTGACACAAGTTTTATGTATATGTCCATATTTGGTAATAAGGTAGAGGTAGAGCTTAATACTTGGTATCTTATGAGGGTATAATCCTTTGGCTTTCTTAGAATTATGCTGGTGTGGCAGTACCAGCATTATTGATGGATTGATAAGGTCCATATTTCATCTGTTACATATTTCATATAATAAATCATAATATATACAAGTATCGATAATACATTCTTGTTATAACGTGGATTTGTCCTTATTGCGGACTGTTTACCATCTGTGTGGTTATAATTCATTCATATATAAAATATCACATATTGATAATAATCATCATATCTGTTACGTAATAATACAAATAGCGGTCATGGATAGCTGGTAGTGGCGGATAGTAGGGTGACAGGACCCCCCAATGCGGCTTCCGAGTGTCCCTGTGCGTCAGGACTAGAAGGGTACTGTCAGACTGATTGCCCTTATTACGCCAGTCCTATCATGGCCACTAAGGTATTTATTATATAATAAAACATATGGTGGTACATGTGCATAAAGGTAGTGAAGTATGATATAAAGTAACCATGGGTGCTCTCTTTGAGTAGCGCGCTAATTTAGAGTATTAAAAGTTCATTTGTTAATAAAGTTGTGCTGGGTGCAGGATATTTTATTTTATATCCTCTTCATCAACTTTTGAATAAACTAAGCTAAACAGGTGCAAACATACAGTGGTACCATAAGGGTACTAACAGATTTCACCTCGGTCTGAAGTAACTAACTACCTGCTTCAGCCGGATGAATTAAACACAAAGTACACTCGAAACAGCTGGAGTCCCTAACTACTGGCTACAGCGTGTAAAGTCAATCAATTATAAAAATCACAGATTATATGCAGTGGCTGAAGTACTAACTACTTGCTTCAGCAGGGCTGGAAAGTACACACATATGAAACAATGTACATGTCAAGTCAAACTAATGATAAATGTACTTGTAATAGTATAGCTGGATTAGCCAAGGCGTGGCTATCCTTGCTATAAATCAATTGTAAATCAGTGTTCAATAATCATTGTCTGTCGTATAAAGTTTGTGAAACATGGTTTGAGCAAGCACATTGTCTGTTGGTCATGGTAGGCATGGTAATATTGATTGTACATATAAAACATTGATAAATTATAAACATGGGATCAAGTTATTTCAGAAGTCGTCATTCATTTTTTTAAGTTAATAAAAGTAAAATTTGATAAGATTCTAGTTCTCGCTCCCTAGTTCTAATCTTGACCCTTTGAGGGCCAGCATTAGTTCTGCAGTGGTCATGTCTTTGGGTTTTTTAATGAGATAAGGTCTAGAGGGGGATTGTCATTGCTGTTAAATGGGAGTAGAGATCTTACTGTTGTTAGAGTTTTCAGCATAAGTCCTGTAGTCGCTGTGGGATCACGTAGTGTCTTAATACCAGTCCACTAGGCTTCCAGTGGTAGAACTTATTTCTCTGGTAGAAAGTACGTCATGGATCTACCATGTATATCTAAAGTAATGGGGCCTGTCCAGGCCATAATAATTCTAGGGATAGGATAAAATGGGTGTTAAACCCAGAAGTTCTGGAACACTAGTGGCCTTGATAACATCTAGTTCGTCGGGAATGGTAATGAGTGGTATAGTGTGGTTGATATGGCCATTATAGACCTTGAGAGTAATGGTAGGGTTTGTTCTAGGTGATTTGTTGATGAGGCCGAAGTGCTTGATGAATTTTGATTTGATCAGTCTAATAAGTTTCAGTGCTGAATAGATAATCAGGGCAATTACAATCACTATGAATACATTCTCTGTGTCTACATGCTGATCTTATTGGACTGTAGAGGCAGTGGGTTATGCCTGTGGGGTTTTTATAATAATTATGTCTCCATGTTATGTTAAGCCGAGGCCGTGGGTATGGCCACAAATACTGTCTGGCATCCCAGCGTCTTGATGATTAGAATAATAATTACAATAGAGTCAATAATTGCTGCCAGTGGGGTGTTGTAATTCCAAAAGAAGTTGTGAATGCTGGTAGGAATGGGTGAGGTTTGAAGAGAGGTGTGTAGGGTGTTAATTCAGCATCTTCTAAGATCTGCCTAGTGAATGGTTCTAAATCAATGGAAATGCCTTTTGGTAATGTTTTCATGGGGATAAGGGATTTGACAATGGCCTCTGTATGAAGACGGGGTATTCTAATTGGTGAGTGGTGGAGTGATGATGGTGAAATCTCTGAATGAGCTGTGGACAATGCTGCTATAATAGTCACGTTGGCAGTATGCATGATATAATGTGTGGATACGGAAGTATTACATGGTATGTGATTGTTAGGTAAATAAAGTCCGTCAAACTGTAGGTGACACAAACATGGGACACCAACTACTGAGTAAGCAAGTGCTCATTTGGTAGTAGGTGGATAACATGATAAAACTCTTGGTTTGTAGAAATTAATACTTGTCCTTGCCTATAGCCAAAGCTGAGGTTGCAATGGGCTTCAAGGCTGTACCTGAAAGGTGCAGAGCTTAGCTATCGCTGCCTGATTATTAGTGAAGGCTGCTATATGGCAGGTGGGGTTATCACTTCTGATTCTAGGAATAGTCCTAGAACAGACCTTCAGGATTTGTCCAGGGCAGGAAAGTAAGTCGACATTGTTCATCTCCAGATACAGGGTCTCTGCCTCGTTCACTGTGAGATAGGTGGTCTTGGTAATTATAGATGTGGATCCTGTAGAATTAGTGTTCTCTGTGTCCATGGGAACGTCCATTGTAACAGTCTGGCATAAATCAAGTGAATAGGTATAAAGTACCACAGGTTGTGAGTAGTAGTAGACTGTATCAATAACTGTAACTTTCGATCCAGGGTTGCTGATTTTCAATAGAGTGTTCAATAAATGTAGTTTCTGGGTCAGTTCAGTTGGTCTTATCATATTTGGCGCCAGGATTCCGGTGGATCAGTTCAGTTGGTCTTATCATATTTGGCGCCAGGATTCTGGTGGATAGCCTTAATGAATTTTCTATTTTACCCAGACCTTATTGGTAAGCAAGTCTAGCTAGAAGAACCACAGTCTGCATGGAGATGATTGCTGACTGGCCCATCTGCCTGTCATTCTGTGCTTGTAGGGAGGTCAATGTGGTTGAAAAATCATCAGACCAGGAATCAATAGAGTCTGTATTATTAAGTAATGTTTTTTGCATGATGTCCTGCTCCTTGATATAAGTGTCTGCACATTAGTGTAGGAAAAGATACCTTACCTTTTATCTATATGAGCATTGATGATGGAGTCCATGTCACATGTTGTTGCCAGGCCAAATACATGTTTGAAGAGCTCCTCTAGGAAGGACAGTATAGCTCTCTTTGGCCGGCCATTGATGGGTTCGGACAGGAAGTGCTTAATATTGTTCATAGTGTAGGGGCCAGCTCTGCCGTAAGGCCAGCAGCCCCATTTCTGGAGATCCTAGCCCCCAGGGGCTGGCATCCGGTGGTAGCTCCCCCCTACGTGTGTGTCATACCAATCCAGGTGTAGGTGCCTGGAACGGTATAATACAGATACGCTTCGACCCTGGCAGTACTGTGTACTGGTAGGTCAACTGGGAAGTCAGGAGTGCCTCACTCTGCTTGATAAAGCCCAAACCGATCTGGTTGGGAGGAATGCTTGGTGCTGGTTGGCCATGGTTGAAGCTGGTTGGGAGGAGTGTAGGGGCCAGCTCTGGCTGTAAGTCCATGGCGGTAGGCCATCTGCCCCGTTCCAGTTGCACCAGCCCTCAGGGGCTGGTCAGCCGGTATAAGCTGCCCCCCTTGTGTATCATACCGATCCAGATGTAGGTGGAAGGTAGAGAATGTCAGACGGGGAAGTAGCTCAGCGGTAGAGCTTCCGCCTGCAGGTTGGAGGGTCCCGGGTTCGACTCCCGGTTTCTCCAGGACATTGTCCGCCGACCTCTACACCGGGGGTAATCCGGTGGAAGATTTCGAATCAAATTCACCTGGAGGTCGGGTGACTGTGGGTGCGCACCCCTGCATCCCGGCCAGGGCCAGGGACCCTAGTGCTAATGTGTACGGTGGCGAGCATGTCGAGGCGAGTGGCCGCGCTGGGGGAGAGGAAGGATGGATCAAGGAGTTGATTTGAGTGTGTGGGACACGCCTTCCCCCAAGTCATCCGTGTCTGGAATTTTTGAGAGGACTCGGATTGAATCTTGGTGATTCGGGAGACTTTCAACAGTTTACCAGCAACCCATCCCCCTTGGGAGGGAGACGGTGGTATGTACCCATATCTGTGGAAGGCCGGGTAGGAGAATTCTTAGTGGATACTGGAGCTAGCCATTCCTGTGTGTCCAAAAGATTCTTCGACTCAGTGGCCAGCAGTCATGAGAACCTCAAAACGGGGGTAAATGCTTGCACAGCCGACGGAAGCAGTATGAGGACTTTTGGTAGGACGTTTATGCCTATCAGTATAGGAGGCAAAGAATTCGTTCTATTGCCGACTATAGCAGAGGTTAGTGGTGACGGAATCCTCGGGATGGTAACTGTAGCGTTTTGATGGTTTCATAGATATGTGGTTTGGCCAGTGGGATAGATAGTATGGTGTAAGGTACAGCCAGTATAATCTGATGAGTGTCGTGTCCCGTGATGATCTGTCCTCGTAATTGCTCATAAATGAGTCCTATATTCTGGCACACTGTGGTGCACACTGTCATAATGATTCAGAATAAGGGTAGTGACTGCATTTTCTGCTGCAGCGGTTCCTTCAAGGGTGTCTTTAGTGAGTGCGCTTTTGTATGTGGGGTATTCCAAGAAACAATATTTTTTTTTTTTTTAACTTCATGGAGCTACAGTTAATAATTTAAGGCAACCATCTTCCTTATTCAAGTCATATTCGATAAAAAACATCTGGGGCTTCAAAAAAATGGCAAATTTGCATTTGTCGGCCTTTCATTTTGGGAGATATTGGGTGTCAAAGGTAAAAAAGTACCCAGATTTTGCAATTTCGGACCATTCTCTCAGATTTTGAAGTCATTTATTGCTTAACTAAGCACTTCTAGAACACCACAAACCATTTTTTGCCTTAGTGAGAGGTGCTATATAACATTCCCATGTCATTTGAAGTTGATACGACTTATAATATTTTCAAGGTACCTCTTTCTATCAAAAAAGAAGGGTTTTCTTCTCATCAAGTCTATCATATATATAAACTGGCCAGCCTGTTAAAATACCAGCTTTAATCTTCTTGATACCCACCATCAATGGGGTTCCTATAAGGGTTTATTTGACAGATAATAGTTTGGCCCTATCTATAAGTCCCACATCACCATAGGCTTAGAAGTAATTTTCAATTCTGGAGGTGTGACTCACGCTGAATCAGCCCAATTCAGCATGGGTCACAAAAAGTGATTGTTACAGAAGAATTCTAACCAGTCTAAGGAATCATCTTGTATAGTGTTAAACTGTTTCCTATTGCTTAGTAGATATGTTTGGGAGGTTAAACATGACAAAATGAGTTTTGTTGATTTATTTTTTTTGTAAGGCCTGGCCAGCTTAGGGTTGGAAGTGTGCCTAAAAAAGGCCAAAATTTATTTTCAGTGAGGGCCTTCCTGAGCTTCTTAAGCAACTTATAACCGGCAAAGGGCAATTGTTTTGTGTATTAGACACACTTTATGGAAAATAGACTGATCTTTAAGAGTATGTGATGAATTTTGCTGAATTGAGGGGGAAGTTAAAATTGTGGAGACTTTTACGCTTCGCGCTATATAGTACAAGATGCATAATTCCAAAAGTTCTCATTCCTAATAATTGATTTTTGGTACACTTAATCTAATCTATGGTAGTATTGTTGGCCAGATCCAATCATTTCTTCATGTAGTTCTGGTGTTCTCTAACATTTTGTGACTCACGCTGAACAAGTTTTGGAAGGTTTTATGCCACAGGCTATAAAAGCTGACCCATCTAGAATTGGTGACTTAAATCAATCTTTCTATAACGCCAAGATATAGGGCTTTCCCTAAAATAAAGTGTTATTAAGTAATACTGAGTTTGTTAATCCATTGGTTCTGAGCCTACAATGCATTAAAAAGTGAATTGCCCCATTTACTCCATTATATTTTGGGGTTAATTCCTAAATACCTAATATGAAAAAAGTGTATGGTGCAGGTGATGACGGTGCAGGTGTGTAGCAGTGCTGATGGTGTTCTCTTCAGTGGTCCTTGGGTGTAGCAACTCCAGGCACCTTGATGTGTAGGGTAAGGGGGTCAAGAGGTGAATGATGGTTTGTAGCTGGAGGGTCTGCCTTATATCCTGGTAGCAGATACAGGTGTGGTGGCTATGTCACCCTGCTGTTAGGTCGGCTTTTTGTCCAGATTAGTGTTGGTCATTTGCTCTTGCGCCTACAGGTGGTGCCACTCCAGTCTAAAGCCGCATGCTTTAGCACCTGGAGGGGGGGGTTGTGACACCTGCTGCCGTTCCACTGGCCGGTAGGCAGGCAGCTTTTCCTGTAGTCTATAGTAAGGGAGGGGCAAGGGGTAGGTAAAGAGCATACGCTTAAGTTTTTAATGCTGGTAAGCATTAATCTGTAGAGTATTAAGATTTATGTAAGGTTTATGAGCAGATGTTTGAAGTTACCAGGAGTTCAATCCACCACACTGCTACACTGGGTGATTACTAAATGAGGGATACTGAGAAAAAGATGAATTTTCTTTGTATTTTCATGAATAATTCATGAGTCATTTTGTAAATATGGCCTTTGGTGCTTAATATGCACTTTATGTGCTTTTTGTCATAGACTTTTGCATTTTTAGTGCTTTAACTTGCAGATTTGATAATAATTTGCAATTTTAGTGCTTTAATCCAACTCTTGTTCTTCTTCTCACTTTGGAGTGTGTTGGTCTTGCTCTGTATATGTTTGTAGTTTGTAGCAAGATGGGTTTAGGTGTGAGGTCGTTGCCATCAATTTTCCAGAGGTTGCCAGCTAAGTCATTGTTTGGTTTGATAAGCATATGTAGATAGCTGTTATGTCTGACACGGCGTACCAGCTTCAATCTGTCATCTTCTTGAATTTTGAATTCTTGTATGAAGTCCCGTTATCTGATTGTAATACTGTTGGTGTGCCCTCTGCTAGAACCACTTTGTCTATGAATTCTGCTTTGAGTATCAGCGTTGAGTGAGGTGGTAGCATATGCTATACAAAATTTAGAAAACCGATCGACCACTATTTGTACATATTTGTTCTTGCCCTCTGTTGGAGGCAGAGGACGCATTGCATTTATATGCATTATTGGAATGGGTATGAAGGTGTTTGGTGTTTTGTCATGGGTAGTGTGTTGGTGCAGTTCATCTTTTTAGCCTTGAGACAAATGAGGATCAACACAGTAAAAGGTACGCCCATGAGGGGGTGCGTGGGCATACCTTTTCCCATGTTGCTCAACAAATGTGGCAGGTTGCCGTGAATTTTTCAACGTCTGTCACCATATTTTTCCAGTATACTTTTGGTAGCATGGTCGACAGCATTCTTCGAGTACCAGCATGGCCTGCCATTGGAATGTCATGGAATAGCTTTAAGATGGGGAACCTCATGTCTTCAGGTATGACAGGTTGGAAAGAGAATTCTTGGAATTTCTTCCATAAGGTGGAGTTCATGTGTACTAGGACACCCTCCAGCATTATGTGATCCTGGGTTGACCTTATGAATCTCTCTGTCTCTCTCTTGTTTGTGTCATTGGGGACTATGCCTCATTCGAGGTATGTGATGATGGATTTGGTTTCTGAGGATCTCCTTTGCTCTCTTTTCAAGTTGAGAATTGAGATGCTAGGGTCTGTCATACTTTCCATCATTTCCATCAGATGTTTTTTTTTGTTCGGTCAGGTGGCGTGACATGTGTGAAGCATCTCTTTTTAAATTCAGTATTGTGTCTTCAGATAGCTTGGGGGTTGTGCCTGGGTTTGGGCGTGCCGGCTTTTGACATGTTTGTACTGTCGTGATGGCATGAGGTGTAGGTAATGTCAGCCGGGGTGATGTGCCTGGGTGTAGGCTGGCCAGCTCCTGAGTTGGTTCTCTTTCATGATCTACCAAATTGGGTGTTTGCACATCTAGAGGTGTGTGTATGACGTTAAGGACATCAGGCTCCATGTGCTTGTGTGATGTAGTTTTTGTTTTTGTTTTTGGCACAGGGATGTCATGCCCTTGTCTGAGTTGTGTGAATGTGTGTGGTTGTGCATCAAATGCATGTGTTTTGTGGGATGAGGTGTATTCATCTGTGCATGCACAGTAGAAGTGATGAGTTGATTTGTTTTTGAGAATGGGTTTGCTGGTGAGTTTGGTGAGTGTGATAGTAGGGTCATAATTTTTGAATGATTGAGAGTTGGTTTCATCATTGATCATTATCCTATACTGAACTTGCACCAGCTGGTATGTTTAGTTTCCCTCTCAGATGTTGTATGGTAAAGGAGAATTGTTGCATCTTTAGTGCCCATCTGGCCCACATGTTTTTGTTATCTGACTTAGTCAGCATGGGGATGAGTGCCTGATGGTCAGAATATAGTTGGAAATGTCTTCCTTCCAGGTAGTGCCTGAAATATTCCACTGCAAACTCTCTCTGTGTGGCCAGGTAATTTTTCTCGTGCTCATGAAGTGAGCGGCCGGAGAATGTTACTGGTTGGAGTTCGCCATCCTTCTTGTGGGACAGGGTAGCCCCAAGAGCTGTACCTGATGCAATTGTTGTCAGATGGAACTCTTTTAAATAGTCCGGGCACAGAAGGATGACGTCAGTGCTAATGGTGTCTTTCAGAGCCTCAAAGGCTTTTTCACAATCTGATGTCCATTTGAATGATCTATTATGTTTAAGTAGGTCTAAAAGTGGCCGAGCTGAATCACTGAACCCTTTGATAAATTTTCTGTAGAATTGGGCCAGTCCTGTGAAGGATCTGACCTCTTTTACATTTTTGGGGGTTGGAAAAGATTGAATTTTATCAACCTTTTCTGGTAAAGGTTTGATACCTTCAGTGGTTACCTTCATGCCTTTGTCTTTTTCAGCTTTAAATTGCCACTTTTTTAGTGCTTGGAAGATATCCCTTAGGTCAATGAACTGTTGGTCTATTAAGGGTGATAAACATAATATGTCACATTTGGAATGGCAAATTTAGATTGTAAATTTTGAAGGACAAGGTTAACCACGGCTTGGAAAGCCTGGGCACTAGTGGCCAATTTGCATAGCCTTGTACCTATATTTCTTAGTCCTAGTGAGGAAAGCTACTTGGTCCCTGTCCTCTTCTCTAATTGGTATCTGGAAGTACCCTTGTTGAGCATCCATTTTAGAGGTGACCAAAGGTTTCATTTTGCCTATCGTTTCTAAACTGTCATGTGCTTGAGGAGATGTTTATGGCTGGTTGATGGTTTGTGAGTTGACCTACCTTAGGTCTGTCACTAATCTGTACCCATTTCCTCCTTTCTTTTTCTGTAATATATGTTCTTCTACCAATTTTTGACACTTTTTTCCCATAAGTTCTGCCCTATGGGGTGCTTGCCTAAAGGTATAAAATTGCATTGGTTTGGCATCAGGGATAAGTTCAATCTTGCGAGTGTAGAGGTGAGAACATCCTAGTTTGTTATCTTTCTGCACAAACACATCTTTGAATTCATTATGCAGATCATTGAGTTTTTGGAATTGAGATTCAGTTAGACAGTCGGGTTCATGCAACCTGCAGTAGATAGAAACAAATGCAGGAAGAAGAACTGCAAGTATTGCAATATGCTTGAGAGGACTGGTTAGATCACCTTGAAGAAAACGGGTGAGAAATTCCACAACAATACCAAGGTCACTTGCAAAAGCTCCAAAATCATCTATTGCATTGAATGCAAAACATGTCAGTGCCAATATGTGGGCCAGACAACAGGAATGATGAAGGAGCGTATCGGAGAACACTTGAGCTACATCAGAAACAAGAGATGGAAAAACGATGTACCTATTCACTTCAACAAACCTGGACACAATGGAGAGCATGATGTGAAAGTCCACATATTAAACTTTATATTCTGCCATCCCAGAGGGGACAGGGCAAAGAAACTCTGTATGATGGTGGAGAACCACTGGATCCAAAGGATGAAATCGCAATCCCAGTGGGGAATGAATACGATGGACAATAAATACGGATAGATCCACCCTACTGCCTCGTCAAAAATCTTTTTTTCAAGTAACCCTGTGGGGCAAAAGACAAAAATTTTAAAAAACATGATGTTTTATTGTGGAGATATCGCGCCCCTCGCGTATGCCACTCCCGGCTTCAGTACTCACTTTGAGCAATTTTTTCCAACAGGTTTTTTATCACTGTGTGTAGTCCACACACCATAGGCTTACACTGGACCCTAGAGGCCAGTGGTTGCACACAGGTCCAGCCTGAAGAGACCAAGCTCGGTCCAAACCACGCTTGTGGGGGCAAGCAGGCCCCTGACCCATATAGACCTTAGCTTTACCCCAACCAGTTCCCATGCTTCAAGCACTTTTCTGTGGTTTCCCTTAGCCCCTTTTTGGAGGGACAGGGCCACAGAGCACCCATGCTGCCACCTACTGTGGCAGCAGTGAAACAGCCCCTACACTGGCACCCACTAGCAGTATGCCTTCCAATGGATACCAGTGTACTCCCCAGGGCACCATCTAGAGGGTACCCGGGACACTAATAGACTTCAGAACTGGTACTGGACAGTAAACTTGGCACCATGTTCATCTGTAGGGACTAGCAAAGGAGCGGGAAGCTTCTGGCCAATCAGAGCACTCCTAGCAACACTGTCATAACAAAAAACTGCTGACAGCCAATCAGCTGAGGTCTACTGTTGGAGTTAGGCAGCCCTACCCCTACCTACATAAATTGGAAGCACAGGGGCAGCCGGCTTACACACCGTGGTCGCATATGGTAGTGTTAGCAGCCATAAGCACGCCTCATCTCACACACCATAATTGAAGAATTGGATAGAAGATCCTGTTTTAGATAGAAAATCTGTTCCCAGAATTATTGGTTGGGTCAATTGAGGTAAAATTACATATTGTTGATAGAGGCTCTTGTTTTGAATTTAAAATTTCAATTTGATTCCCTTTCTAATTGAACATGATGACCCATTGGCAAGAAAAATATTTAGCCTAATTCTGATGAATTCTGAAGTAACCTGTTTCGATAGGGATGATGCTAAACCTTCTCCAATACATGAGACGATTGCACGAGTGTCAATTAATACGGGGATGTCAGTTTCATTGAAAGTAAGATCAATTTTGCCATTGACCATTGTAACAGACAAAGTACTGTGCTCACCTTTTGTGTTGATGTCTTCATGGTTGACTTGTAGTTCCGAGTGTACTGGTGGCATGTTGATGACTGGTGTTGCGCTGGCTATGGTAGCTGGTTGGTCACATGGCGTATGGTCCGTGGATGGTTCTGTTTGTCGTCGATTGTTCATGCTGTCATCACCATGAGGCCTATCCATGGGACGACGTTCTAGTTTTCCTGTTGCTGTATGAACTGGGCCCATTTAGCCAATAGATGAGGGTTGTTGAACTGGGCCTGACTGGGTTGCTGCTGTAGTGCTGGTGTGGCATATTGTTGTTGCATTTGGGGGGTTGTTGTTGTTTCTGTTGTTGTTGCATCATTATGTAGAACATCATGGGGTCCATCTGTTGTTGACACTGTTAATATCTGCTGCCTGGGGGAATCAGACCTGACTCCCGTAGCCTCTTCATCTTCCCTGGGAAGTAAGGATCATAGTCCTCTGGCCTTCCCTTGAAGTTAGCCTCTGCAATTTTCATCCTTCTAATAAGATGGTCCCAGTCTTTACGTTGCTCTAACTACTTCATTTTACTGAGGTATGGGGGCAGTGTGTTCTCTATCCTATCTAGGGCTTCTGGTTCTTTGATACCCTTGGACCAGAAATACAACTGGGCCTGTTCTAAATACTCAGAGATGGTCTCTTTCTTTGGGTCAAAGTTGTCTAGTGAAGCACACTTGATTTTTTTTCCTCTGCGGATTTGAAATGGTTAATAAACACTTCCCTAAGCTTGTTAAAGTCTTTCTTTACTTCCGGGATTTGAAACTTATACAAGATGGTGGCCTTGCCTTTTAGAAATTTGGGTAGGTCTGCTGCTAAGATTGCTGGGTCATCTGTCTTCTTCTTTTCTAGTGTATATTTCTTGTACTCAGAGAGAAAATAGTCTGTGGTAGTGCCAATTACAGGCTTGTCGAAAGCCTCTGGTTTGACAATATCGTCTTTTTCATTCATGATTTACATTGTGAAGTGCCTGGGCAGCTTGTTGCTCCCGTTTTTCTACAGTTTGTGTAAGCAACTCTTGATGGAACTTTTTCATGTCAGCCCACTGTGTGGTTTGTTGGTCTATCATTTGCTGAAGTGACTCTTTGGCTTGTGATGCTTGTCTAACTTGTTGCCTAATGTCTATCTCCTGCCTTAAAAAGTCTCTAGCTTGATCGGCATCCATGATAGAATTTTGATTAGAGTTCTGAATGGGTGGAGGAGGGGCAGTAGGTGGATTTGTAGTTACTGTAGTTACTGTGTTCTCCTGATTAGTTACTGTAGGAGATGTAGGAGGTGGAATAACATCACTGTCACTGAGCTGAGGTGCTGATTTGTGTATATTGTTAGTACTTAACTTTTGTTTCCTCCTTTGTGTTGCTGTTGGTAGAAGTAGCTCCTTTGGTGGTCCTCTGCTCCTGAGCTGTCTGAGATCCACCAGGGACTCATGCCTTTGTATAGGCATAGGTCATTCTGTAGAAGTAGTGTTGAGGTATCTTGGGAAGCTGGGTTCTGCACCACTCTGTGGGAATGGAAGCACCACTATAAATGATCAGAGTCCAACTACGGCATGATCTTGAAGTAATGTGGTTTTATTGAGTAAGTATATATCAATAAGTGACCACCTGGAGATGACTGGTGTTACTGGTATTACAATTGAATGCAACTGATGATCACCAGTCGTTGTTCCAGGGCTTATATCCCAGCCCTGGAGCAACACAGGAAGTCAGTGTCTCCATGGTGACCAGTCGGTACATATAGTAAACAAGGCATATCATTGGTGGGGAGTATCACATGATAGTAAAGCTAGCTGCTGATTGGTGCAACGGGAGATTTCACCAGCCTCAGGGGGCACAGTTTGCCGGGCCTGAGGTGTGAAAGTGGCCGCACCTTTTGGTCCAAAGTTTTATGTATATGTCCATACATGGTAAGTATGTAATTCATTAAGGTGTGAAAACTGTCGTCGCTTTCTGACACAAGTTTTATGTATATGCCCATATTTGGTAATAAGGTAAAGGTAGAACTAAGTGCCTGGCGTCTTATGATGGTATAATTCTTTGGCTTTCTTAGAATTATCCTGGTGCGGTGTTACCAGCATTATTGATGGATTAATAAGGTCCATATTCCATCTGTTACATATTTCATATAATAAATCATAATATATACAAGTATTGATAATACATTCTTGTTATAACGTGGATTTGTCCTTATTGCAAACTGTTTACCATCTGTGTGGTTATAATTCATTCATTTATAAAATATCACATATTGATAATAATCATCATAACTGTTATGTAATAATACAAATAGCGGTCATGGATAGCTGGTAGTGGCGGATAGTAGGGTGACAGGCCCCCCCAATGCGGCTTCTGAGCGTCCCTGTGAGGGCATCAGGACTAGAAGGGTACTGTCATACTGATTGCCCTTATTACACCAGTCCTATCATGGCCACTAAGGTATTTATTATATAATAAAACATATGGTGGTACATGTGCATAAAGGTAGTGAAGTATAATATAAAGTAACATGGACTGGGAAAAGGGGTCTTAGAACCCTGTGCATTAAGCTCCCTTTTCGTAGATTGTGTCACAAGTACCGATAATCTTGTTATAATGTGTATTTGTCCGTATTGTGGACTGTTTACCATCTGTGTGGTTATAATTCATTCATATATAATATAATATCACATATTAATAATAATAATCATAACTGTTATGCAATAATACCAATAGCAGTCATGGAAAGCTGGCAGTGGTGGATTGTAGGGTGACACTGTCAATCCCGGTTACTTTCTCTATGCCATCATTCTCAGCAATGTCTCTGACAGCCTGATCGTAGTCAACAAGGGCCTTAATGTCATAAATACCGGTTGCAGCCATAGTAGATTCCTCCTTCTTCTTTAACTGATCCTCTATCTCCTTAGCCTTATTAGCATTGCACACTGGACATTCCTTGCAATCTCCATGATAGACCTAGCTGCAGACACTGCACACACTCATCTTGAAAGTAATACACACACATAGGCGACTGCCACAGTCAGTGACCAATGGAGGACTGGTGACAGGCGGGAATGACTGGTAGTATGGCTGCCACACACAGGTGGCTCCCTCTGTGAGTTAGATACATAACTAGTGTCCAACGTAATATATCCCTATATTGCTAGGGGGTGGCAATATAGAGCACATATTAATTTTTTTAAAGCAAAGTAATTTGATTTTTAAACTAGCCTACCCCTATGGATTAAGATATTTTTCAATGCCAATCTTAGCTGCTCATTACATTTCTGTTGCCGTTTTAGTGCGTAGAGACTTATATTTGAATTCTAGCTGAATATGTTACCTATGCCACCAGGGCATCAGCTTTACTCTGCAAAACTGATGCAGGGCTCTATGGGGGCCGTTTTCCCGTCACTCTGCAGTGCAGGTGAATGGCCTACATCTGGGGCTTCAGTGTGGAAACTACACTGCTTTACTGGAATATGATTACAGTGGTTCACTGTCCAATTTCATGAGGATGCCTGGTAGCTTTAACAGTTATTTCTTAGAGTGTAATATGGTATGCTCAAACTTATGAGGCATTTTTCCATTCAGGGTCATCAGATGACCAAAGAATTAAGGAAGTCCTCCTCTAGCATACCTTATCTAGGCTGTTCAACAGTGATATAATGCCAATACATTTCTTACCTGTTTGGTGAAGAATTTGTCCGACACCTGTGACCCTTGAGAACCAAGGCCTCTGAGTATAGCATCTATCCCACCTTGATGTGTGTCATATACATGGATGGGTCTGAAAAAGGACTGCAAGGAAAATGTGCCTTTTATAATTATACTAAGAGATTGTGCACTATAATGTGGTTTCATTCAATGCTTTGAGGGCTGTATTGATACTTCATGCTCAATAATTATCAGTAATTGATAAATTGTGGGTAATGAGACTGACAGGCAAATTCATACTCCACCTAGTGGTGGTTCCAAGTACTCACCAGACTCTCAAGGACTCAGCCTGGTGGCTCCACCTTCTGCTAATCACTGAGCAACTCTCAAACCCCGGTTGCAATGGGTGACACACTTTACCTTTTCTCACCCAGCGTTTGTAACAATACGCCTTATAAACTTTCCCACCACTCCCACCCTCTTTTAATGGTGCGGTTTTCATAAAACTAAGGACTTCGTAGTACCTTGATATGTTGACTTACCATATATATTATACTCAAACTTTATAGTATGGACTCTGAACATTTATCCATTATTGGTATCTTACGGTACAAGTTAGTGCCTTACCTCATTTACATATTCAACTCTTAGATACAAACCGGTATCTCATTAGTTAAGTTACATGTTTATCATATACCGTATTTACTTGTGTTAGTGTAATAAAACTCCACTTTATGAATTTCCTGTTCGGTGTTCTCATTATCAAATAATGAAGGATACATAAACCATACAGAATAATTCATCAAAGCTGCATTCGTGCATCTATATGGCAGTCTGTATGGGTATGGTACATCCAAGTGGTAATAAGCAGCTAGTATCACTAAGTACTATTCTCAATAATCATAATCTGAACTAAAAAGATCAAGAACCCTTGTGGTAGGGTATCATATAGACCGGTTCATATCTCAACCTCAAGGATTTTCTATGTCAATAAAGAAAAATGTCAGTTAAGCAAAGACGTACACTTACATGACTCAATAAGATGTCAATAAAGAAAAATGTCAGTTAAGCAAAGACGTACACTTACATGACTCAATAAGAGCTTTTCGCCGTGTTCTTCCCCATGGTGATGTATGCGTGTAAAATGTTCCTGAATCATCGAATGACCAAATCTGTACGCAGCTGTCGCAAAACTCTGTGACATACGTGGGTCAAACCTTGAATTATAACCTGATATAATTGAAATAGTAAATACTGTTTTAAATTCTCAATAATTGTGGCATGATCTGTAAAAAAATGCAGTCAAACTAATGGCAGCTATCCAGCAGCGTTGAAACACAGTGGTTGAATCTGCTGCCATCTGGGGCCTAACTGAGGAAACTACAACACTTCACTGCATATGACTACCGTATATATGTTATAAAACATATATAAAGTTTTTGAACATTAAGCTGGGAATGTAAGAAAACATGCCCTAGGTCAAGGTCATATATGCAGGATAAAAGAAATAAATTTTCATTTAAATTCAATTACAAATATGATAGTTCGCTGTTCAATATTACAAGGATCCCTTGGAGATTCAAAAGGTTTTTTTCTTAGAGTGTGTGAATACTGGTATTTTATCTGATGGATGACACACTACCAAAGTCCAAGGTTACTCACCATAGTAATAGTCATCTGTTACTGGCATGAGGTCATATGTAGCAATAAGGTCTTCGCCAAGGACAAGCGGCAGTTGTTCGTTAATCACCACGTGCTGCATCATAGCCATCACGATACGCCGCGCCTCCTGTGACATTAAGTAGATAATTAACTGTTACAACTGTTGCAGCAATCTGTTATATATCACACCTTTAGGGTACTATACACATACCATAGAACCTCATATACAAAGTTAAAAAAAAAATGTCACAGTGCAATCCTTGTCCCAAAGCTGCCAGAGATCCCTTGTTACTTTTACAGAGATTCCTTGTACCACCGTACTACCAGATGTGAATTCTCGTAAAAACTACACTGGTTCACTGCAATACAATGACAGTGGTCCACCATTCATTTTTGAGAGGGTCCCTAGCAGATTCGACAGGTTTTTCTCACAGTGTATGAGCAACAGGCCGAGTGTTACCGGTATTAGCCTTTGCTAACACACACAAGTCATGAATTATCCATTAACTACTTATTTTATACCACAAAACCAATAAATAATCGATAGAATACCAATGAATTCAAGTTGAAAACAAAAATTATTCCCCCTCCCCGGGACTCGAAGCCAGCCATAGTGTGTGTACACAGGTACATACACCTCCTCGTCACCCGGCAGCGGACAGTGACAGCGCGTGTCTTGGCTAGGCTTGGCAGCAGCACACGGCAGCGGACAGCTACAGCGCACACGGCGAAAAAAAGATGCGTCTCGCTGTTATGTTTGTGTATAATACACCTCGGCGCCCGGCAGCGGACAGCGACAGCCCCCGTCTCGGCTTGCTTTGAAATTGAATGCGTCTCGCAGTTATGTTTGTGTATAATACACCTCCTCGCCTGGCAGCGGACAGTGACAGCGCACACGGCAAGAAAAAGATGCGCCCGGACCAGGGCTTGATCCACGTACCTCTAACGGCTAAGCGCAATATGCTAACCGCTAGGCCACCGCATCTCCTCCTTCAGCGGCCGTCTCAGCTTGGCTATATTTGAATGCGTCCCACAGTTATGGTAGCGGTCAGCCCGCAGTCGTCGCCTGCCCGGCCTTTGTATCATATCCAGACGTGGTTCAAATCGAGCATTTCTCGTCAGTCCCTGTGGCGCAATGCATAGGGAGTTGGATTAGGGATCTGAGACTGTAGACTGAGACCGTGCGGGTTTTCCATGGATAACCGCACGCCTTCCAAGACTCATACTACAGCATTCATGCTGTGCAATATCGACAGATATGTGGATGGGAATATCCACCAAAAAGCACTGAGTAGCCAAGAAATCGTGGTATAACTGCACATAAGGGAGTGGTCATTATTTATCAACGGGGGGTGGTGGGTTTTCGCGCCCCCCCCCCTCAGGAGGGGTCTGAAAATTTTACGCCCCCCCCTCAAACCCACCACCCCCCCTGTTGATAAATAATGACCATTCCCTAAGCCACACCCTGGGTTTGTGCTATCAGCTTCACCTCGGGCTTGAAAATTACCAGTTTTGTATTGTTCGATGAGGTGTCAAAACCTTGTCTAAAAGCCCCTTCTCGGGTACAGAAAGACTCTTTTAGCTGCAAGACGCCCCTGAAATTGTTGGCATATGCTTGGGTTTTTATGGTAGGATTATTTTTCTTTGTACTGCATTGACTAGACACATTGGTGGAGATGACATCTGGACCATACCAATTAACTGATTAAGCTCAAGGTTACTTGATATCGAACAACCCCCAAGGTCAAGAAATATATGAGTAAAGATGCAAGTTACGTAAACCGAGAATAGCTCATTTCTTATAGAGCTCATAACCCGATGTGTCCGCAATTCAATCTAAAAAACTATTTAGGTGAGCAACCTGATGGCTCCCCATAATCCTTGTCAACCAAATGTGGCCTACCAAGTGGATATTCCAGCGGAATACCTATACTTTAAAAGTAATGTCTCTGAAAACCTTGTCCCTAAGTGGCCAGAGATCCGTCATTAATTTCACGGGGATTCTTTGTACCTCAAAACAACCAAGGTGGTTGATTATATTTTAGAGTATATATTTAGATGGGTGTATAGGTGAAATGAGTGTGTTTTTACCTGGTAGAGTCTTTCCCCTAACCAGTGTGGATTGATGGCGTGTAGTTGTTCTTCTATCCTGTTATGTTCTCTCACCCACACAGTGTGCATGGCAGTCAGTGCAGAGTTCTCATTCACCCTCTCATCTCCTGTTTCAACAATAAATGGTGTCAAATAGGTGCCAGGGTAAGGGATTATTGAAATCAATCCTATGAACTGAAAACAAGTTTATATTCAAATGTACAACTTGCGGAGCTCTTAAACAGGCAACTGTGCTATCAAGATCTCACTGCGATTGGGGATGTGACCAATTGAGTTGATGGTAAACCACTGTTGTCAGGTCTAGACTGCTGTGCATATATGCGAACCAGGAGGGCATTTCTCAACAATGAAGACTTATGTCAACTTGTGTGATCGGCTAAACATGATCTAGGCTAGATGTGATGAAATTGGTAGTGATTTCAAGAAAAAACAGTTCAGAACAGCTCGACGTCCACTGCATTTTGCTGTAATGCTGACAAAAAAAAATGAATAGCCTCACTGGTACACACTGTGAAAATAAAAACTGAAAATGCTTTTAAAGCTTATTGTATAAGCTGGTAATTCTGTACGAAACAACAGTAAAGATTGCTTTGGTGGTCCAGGAAGACATTCCAAAGCAGTGACAAATTAAATTAGCACTGTTTTGAAATGAAAAAAAAAAAACCTCCAGGACTAAGAGCTAGAAAATGTCAAAACCTACCTGCTAGAAAACACCTGATGGTCTGGTTAGTGTCATGACATGCCTCATCATCAAATATTGGCAACATGTGTTTTAACTGATGGTGGACTGGATGTGATCTCATTTTCAGTTTTCCACGGACTATGAAATAAAGAAATGGACTAATTATGAGCATCACAATAGAAATTCAATCAAAGATTGAATCTTTCAAGGGCCGTTTGGGGTCATTATACAACAGACTGCCCTTAGGCCTGAAACAGATAACACGAGGTTTTATGTCAGACACGTGACACTAAAGTACAAATATACTTATAAACACGTTGGTGGTAGAAGGGTAGTTGGGGGCATAATGACAGTTATTCGAATCTTTTCGAATCAGTTCAAAGACACGTATTGCAATGAAATATACACATTTCAAATAAATAACCAAATTATCATTTAAAATACCTACAGGTGTCGGAGTGGTCCCGAACAGCATCCGACTCTTCCCTCGTGCTGCCGTATACATTAGAGGCATCCAGCCAAGGTGTAATTTGGTTCAACTGCTCTCTGTAGGCTGAAATCAAACAATTTTAAGTGCTAGTAAGGCAGTTGGTTGAATTAGTCCATTAATTTAAGGAATGTATGTATTGATGGCATTATTCATCAGTCAGGTTTTGAGTAATTAAAATTGACTGTTCAGAAACAGTCACATTCATAACACAAAAAGACAGAACTGGTTGGCGATACCTACTTTATCTGACACTGCGATTCAGTAGGTAGGGCATTAGGACTACAGTAATACTATCGATAATAAAATGGAATTATATTGGTTCATGCCTAAATGCGGATCTCATCCAGCCAGGATCAAACCATTAGCCCATGTTATAACACTGATGGGCGAAGTCAGAGTGCATTATCCTGAATGCTGCATTCTGATTGGCTGATTGACCGTGCATTATCTAGATGGATAATGCACTCCTGGCAAAGTAGGTTAACTTCATCTCACCTTTAGACTTCACAATTGATATTCATGTGTTGTCAGGTGGCTGATGGGTAATTTTTCGGTGTTATAATGGGAATAATGCACTTGGTCATGGCTCTGGTCGTGCTCTAGACTGTATTGAGACGTCTCAATACAGTCTAGAGCACTCCCACAGCCATGTCCCCTTCATTATTCCCTAACTGAAGGGTATTGCACTAAAATCATATATGTACATTGTAGTTATTAAACAGTATCGAGTTACTTCTCAAGATCAAATAAAAGAAGAGCTTCAACACAGGTTTATATATGATAAAGATTAAGTGATAAATTAGCACTATAACCTCATTACCATGCACAGATAAAAATTTGGCTGGAATCTAAGTATCCTTACAGACTTGGCGAGTACTTTACATGACTTACATGAGCGGCAGTTGAGTGGCGGAGTTGCCTCAGACCGTACAAACTTGATACACCTATTAGTGTGTCCAAAATCTGGGTCATCGACTGAGACAGGTATAGGCCAACAAGCCGCAAGGCCCTCACCCTCTCTCTCACAGCCATCAAAACCACACTTGACTTCTGTAGTCTCTCCTGAAACAGAATGGTGACTTGTAAAATAACCCTAGATATCACTGGTTTTTGTCTTTGAAAATATACTGTAATGGTCAGGATGGAGAATTCCCCAAAGTGGTAAATACCAGTATAATGATGGATGTACATATACATAGACTGCTGTGGGACCAACTAGATGCAAACGTACAACATGCAGCTTCTCAGGATGTTTTTTCTTAGAATGCTGTAGTCAATCGTAAAATTGCCACACGACCCAACATTCATGTAACACACACACATAACTTGAAGTTGACATTTAGGGGGGCAACTAGTTGAAAAACTCATATTGTGTATTTCGCTGAGATCTTTATTGCCTAATAAAACAACAGCAACATATGTTTTTGAAATACTATTCTGCATTCGTTGAAGGTGAACTAACAATAGGCCTTCTCTTTTCCAATCGCTTCCTATGAAGTTAGGTAAATCCAAGTGGGAAAGGAGCATCCTGCATATGCCCTAAATTCATGCCAGGCGAATGATTGCAGAGCAGCGACCATTTAATTGGGCATCTGAGAATTGACACTCTACCATACACAAATGACTTTAAATGATGGAAAGGGGAGGTGGGGTCAGGCCCGGCATTATGGGATTAATTCTCCATATACCTACAACTTTGTAAAGAACAAGACGAGGGAGGAGGAGGGCAAACATGGTGAATTTTGGCATGATATCATAAATTTCATGGATGGCCCCCATCTTACCTTGCTGGCCCATGGTACACCTGGAGATGGCAGTCCTGGTGAGGTCATGGTCCTTGAACTGTCCCCATGTCATCATGTGTAAGGTGTGCACACCACTTGTACGGTTCATGTCTGTGAACAGGTGCCGGCTAATGTCGCGGGCTGACGGCAACGGGCCGCCATGAACCGTCATACGCATTGTGTCTATTCCTAAATCATAAGTTAAGTCATTGTTTAAGAACAAATATGATCAGATGAGGGATAACATGCCCTTAGGGGGGATTGCATTTTGAAGTCTAAGTCATAGGCTTTAGACCAGATATGTTTTTTATTAATCATAGAATTCAAAATATCTTGAGCAAAACCTCTTAGTTGCTCAAGTCAATAGAATTTTTATCATGGTAACCAAAGATCATCACATATGACCACTCTAATGTTACAATGTGGTTATGATACATATACCAGCCATTGATATTGAAGTAAATGTTCTAGGGTAGATTACACACACACACTCCATGTTAAGCCAACATTACCATTGCCATAGTTGGGTTTCAGAAGTCTACGGTGTGGAACATTGGAGTGGCCAAGGATAGGCCGCTGCAGGTTATTACAACTGCCATCAATTGCACGGAACCTGTAAAATACATCTGTGGTTAGGATTATTGCTTATGAGGAATATTGGTGGTTTTCAAGACAGATGCTTCACAGTAACTGTACAAACCTGCAAATTTCCATGGCTAAAAGCTGTAGCTTATATCCCATTCCAATGTCATACCGTAGTGGCCCGTATTTATAAGCGCCCGGGCTCTCAATGATTTCTTTCTCACTGTACCCTGACCCTTATATGAGACAGCCGCTTATTTGAATACTGTTTTTAGTGCTTAAGAATAATTTCAATGACCCTGTAGCCCCGGCGCTTATACTAGACCGACACTTATTTGAGACCCTGGCGCTTAAGCAGGCCATTACGGTAGTCCCACTTTAAGGTAGACCAGGTGTTAATTTCAGAATGGTGGGCGGTCAGGACCTTAGATATTATGGAAGGGTTACTCTACAATTCTTACCTGTAGGATGGATCACATCTGAATCTGTTTGGGTATGGGCATTCATCCATCTCGTCAGATGGAGTGTATTCAGAGTCAGGGATCCAGGGCTTTGGGTTTGGTTTGAGCACTTTTAGGTATGGACTGGGTAAAGTACTCTGTCTGGCCCTGTAAGGTGAAAAGTGGGAGCATGAGGATCATCATACTTATTCCTAATGGCAAAAAAATAAAAACACATGCATAGAAAATTCCACTTCTAAATTCATTTACTGTAAATACTTCACTGGATACACTGAAAAGCGCAGGAGATAAAGCTGCATCAAAAGTTGAAATAGATAGATTTCCTTTTTTGTTTTTATCCATTTCTATATTCAACCCACTTCTTCAAATGTGCTGGTAACATCCCATTATGTTTTGTGAGCTTTAGACATGCTAAATTCAAGGACACAATATGTAAAAGTGGCTCTCTCTGTCATCAGTATTCAGACAAGTATTCTATGGCGAGAGGAGCTCTACATTGGAGTCCTGACAACTCAGTGCTGTCACCTGTAGGGATTAGTTAAATTGTGCCTGAAGCATGCACAACTGATGGATTCTTGGCCTTAATGCTTTGGGTATTTTCATCACCGTTTGAGGTTGAAGGCCTTGGTCGTCCACTGACAAAATAAACTGATGGCCATCAGTGACTGATGGCCGGCATAAGGTCAATATCCTTAGGGTCCCCGGCTTTCTAGTTCTATTAGATCTTGAAGAAGTTTGTTATCTTGGTTCCTCATTCAGCCCTAATCTTTTAGATTCCACTATTGGCGGCCCACCATCTCTACATGTGATGTCATGACCTCATGACCTAATTGGACTCAAAACGAGGCTAGGTGTTATCACCTGCCTATACCTCTACCCTGAAGACAATCACGGCCTTCAAGGTAACCTTGCCAAGGTTACCTTTCTCTGAGGTAAGGGAATGGTAGGTCAAATCCCAACTTATAACCAATGCCTATCAGGTGGCTCTTACTTTATACATCACCACAGACCCTCTATCAAATGAAGGTCACAATATATATCACTCATATATGAATCTATATTAATAATTAATGATCCTAAATACCCGCAAAACATGTGTAAATCTTGTGATTTCATGTGAATAAATCATGTGTTCAAAACATGTGATTTCAGTAGTCTGGCAGGTCACAGAATCACAAGAATACTTGTGTTTCAATCCCTGAACGACACCAGATTTTCACCAATTTGACTGGTTCCGAACATGTGTTAAACACGAGATTTTGTTTCCAGGGAGTCCCTTAGAAGCCTCTATATAGCGAACCTACAATCTGAGGGCAAATAACAATGACTATAATTCGTATAACTTTTTCAAATGCTTCCAGCGCAGGTGGACTAAATCATGAACATTCCATAACAATCCTAAAATGTTACCTGGATGTTTACTTACATAAGTTTGTGAGCCTCCATGAGAACATGCGCGGGATGTGACATGTACTTAGCGATAGGTTTAGCGTAAAGGAAAGCAGAGACATAGCGGTATGGTCCTGAATCTATAACTCCTAGATGGAAGAAGCAGAGATAACATTTTTGTGTGTGTAAATATACAGTGCAACTCTTTTTAATCTACTGTATACAGTATTACCTTGTGTAGGCATGAAGGCCCATACTGGATGTGTATAGTGCTGTAGTTACACATGGTTCTACAGCCTACATACAGGGGTATCTATAGCCGATTTACCATTGGGGCGGAGAGTGTAGGATCCTATGCAGTTGATATGCTGCCAAAAGTACTCTATGCATTACTGCATTATGACAAATAAACAGACATATTGTATCAAGGCACCATGATACTGTTCAAATGTAATTGAGAGCTGAAAAGGTAGAGTGACAGAAGTCATGCATTTAGGATAGAAACTGTTATGGGGTTTCTACGTCATTTAGATGCCCGATCTTTTATGGTGTTCCTCCTTCGTTGCAACGAAGGAGGGACACCATGAAAGTCTAACTCAGAAACTCAGAAAATGATACTTTCATTGCCCGGTGTTCTGAAGCGTATAGACCTCTTGAAATCATGCCTTCTCACTGGCCAGTTCAATCTGTCATGTTCTAAAGATTAAAAGATATGGTGTCTGTGTGTTCTCATAAAAGGTCTAAACTTTCTACCATAAAACCCTGTGTATAAGGTTCAGCTTATTGATCATTTCAGACCCCTGGTGTAGCTTTTAAGTCCATCCCTAACTCAGGATCTAGCTTATAAATATATGGGGCTGTGGCTTGCACCAGGGTGTAGCTTATATATATATATATATATATATATATATATATATATATATATATACACATATATATGGGACTATATACACCCAGGTATATATATTTATAATTAATGAGTGATACGTTGGTACTACTTTATCCGGGGTGCATGATTTTCTATGACTTCACACATAACATTTCCTCCAGTATATAAGCTCCAGCAGTTGAACTAATGGTCAATTGACTTCATATACTCGGACAGCATACACCACGCTGGGTGGTGCTGGAATTTTTAAACTTTACTGTGATATTGTGATTATTTGTATATATTACTATTATATTGTATTATATTGTTATGTCTATATATTGCTATGTTATTATTGTATTGTAAATTATTGTCTTATTAAATAAAGGCATGTATAGAATTGATATTGACAAAGTCAATTCTCACCAAACCCAATGTCTTCTTAGTTATTCCATATTTATTGTTATAATTATTATAATGTTCATTATTAATATTACTGGTACACCCGATCAACACACACATATATATATATGTGTGTGTTGATATATATATATATATATATATATATATATATATATATATATATATATATATATATATATATATATGTGACTGTGTAGAGGCAAGGAGAAAGGGGGCTCCGTGCTAAAAGTCAACTTTAAAATTCAGATCACTGGCTTTTCAGTGATATATTGCAAGAGAAGATACTCCTGTTAGTTTTAGAGGAATGGCTTGCTAAACTTAGGTAGGTGTGACCATTTCCTGAATGGCAATAAGCTCTTTGCCTAATTGTCCATGAGATACATATATAATTAGCATAATTTATGCTAATTAGCTAAATTAGCATAAATTTTTATTCTTTTGATCTAGAAATGGTATTTTCATTCTGTTTTCACCATAGTAAACCTAGTGAAAAATTCTTTCAAATGGGATAATTGATTTTCCTATTTAGAATGAAAATCATGTTTCCATGGCAACAGACATCAACAAAAATGCCTATTTAGGCCCAAAAACGTTCTTTTTACATGTCTAATTTGGAACCTTTCCACCCAAAATAGAACGTTTTATCTAAAATCATTGAATTCTCCATAAAAAAGTACCCTATAATAGTTTTAGGCATATTTTTCCTATTCTAGGCCATAGTGGTGTCCCCTGGTGGCTAAAACAGGTACTTAATCCCGCAGGAACCCCCATTTCTGCTTGCTGGCTCATATATATATATATATATATATATATATATATATATATATATATATGTGGGGCTGTGGCTGGCACCCGAGTGCAGCTTAAGCTTACATGCAACATTTTACAGTATCTGGTTAATTCGAGGAATTTTGATATCACTGAAATTATAGAACCTCCAAGTCTCAAGTCCACTGAGAATAAAGCAACTCTGACATGTTTTGAATAAAGAAAAACATGATTATTACCATTCATTTTCCCTGCCATTCTGACCTCGCTTCTTATGAGTGACTTGACTTTGGATATGGCAGACCTGACAATCCTTTCCCTGTAACTTCTACTTGAGGGCCTCGGTGTTTCTCTAACATTGGCGGGCTGCTGTGTGTCCACTCAATAATGGAAAAAAAAATGTATGTATATAATATTTATATGAATACTTGCCACCTCAAAAATACCACACAGGAACTCTCTAAAGCTGCATGAAAGATGGTTCTAAACCTTTGAAAATCGGAAAATGTACAGAGTGCTAGAAGACAGCCAATGGAAAATTTTAAAACTTTAAAATATTTTCAGGACATTCTTGAATGGAATACAAATGAAATATAAAAAGAAATACTATTTACCATTTAGAATCTGCTCTCTACACTGTGACCTCTGCGTACCACAATGCCCCAGACTGGAATCAAACCAAGTTCCCTGCGGGCAATAAAGGAGCACAGCGAACCCAGCAAAGCACATGAAATATGAGTCGCATTTCACTGCCGCGACAAAGCGAAGGCTGGATCTCTCTCCTTTGCATATTCTTACTCCATCTGAAAAGGAAGGGATATACTTATGCTACGATGCTCAGAGATGACATCTTCTTGAAGGATCAGCATCACATACCAATACAGCACTAGTGCGGCTTCCATACACTTAACATAGCTTTAAGTACATAGAACTACGTGCAGATAGGCAGTTAAGTGCTACTTCTTTCTTCTTTTCTCATCATTATTTTTTATTTTAATTTGAACAATGTCAACTCCGACTTCATGATATACGTGAACATACCTTACAACACATACCTTGAAATCTCTTGAATCATAAAAGAAAAAGCAAGTTTATATGGAAGGCACGTTCATACATCTAGACATAATTCAATGCAATACTCCATAGGGCAGAGATGACATGTGCAGTGTCAATTAACAAATTGACCTACCTTGGTATACTGTAGAGAATGTGGTCTGGCAGACGGGCAGCACCACGGCAGTCAAAAGACAAACCACTTTCCATAAAAGCCTGAAAGGAACGACGTGGTAATTGATCTATAAAATGATTATAACTATAAAACAAAAGTCTGGAAGACTATGAAAAATGGAAGTTTTGTTTAGGGCGTATCTTTGATCTCTTCGATTTAGGCAGAGGTTGGTCTATATATAATACCATCATTCAGAACATGGCTAGTACAGCTCTATGTTAATAATAATAATGGAAGCTCCATATCCATCCCTGGGGGACCGTATGATAATAACCAATAACCACTCAAGAGATTATTCCTACAGCATTCCTCATCTAACTCTTTTTTCCTCCAGAGTCAGTTCTCCCTTGTGCCCTGGGCATTAAAGCGATGGCCGGAAAGCAAATTTCGTTATCAATGTGGTTGAGCAGTTGTGAGTGACCTTAGCGCCTGCTAGACTTTTGCATTGCGTGAAGAATAAAAGGTATTTCATCGTGAAACTCCACCGTGGTGCTAACAGAACCTCATCGAGTAAATGGGTTTGTACTAACATCAACTACCCCTGTAGTCCCGCATAATAAGCTAGCCACTGTAAAACTGGTGCGCTAGGCTAACAGTGCACAGTGACCCAGCCTGTGAACTTTTGGGATACAGAATTCATCTCGCAAAGAGTGAAGGAAAGTACTCCACTGCCCTTTGCCCCATTGATGACACCACCATACATGTATCCTGCAGCCTACATGATGGACCTATAATACCCTACAGAAATACTTATGGAGATCTCCTGTTACTTAGCAGCACACTGCATTATGACGCCACAGGGAGTCACCAGATGTCTCTTAATGATGATCTATCATAATAATTAACTCTTTAAGGGCCGCTGATGCAGGACTGCATCATGTCCCTTGCTTGTCATGATGCACCAATGAAGTGCTGGCAAGTCTGCTCACTAGCACTTCATTGGAGCATCATGCCAAACACCCTTCGGGAGTATATTAACTCAATAGGGTCGGCGTGATGCTTTCCTTGTGAGTTGCTAGCTAGGGGTGCATTTTTGTAACATTATAAGGCCCCTCGATGTCTCAATACAGTCTCAATACAGTCTTTCCTTAGGTCAGCTTGTCTTAATATACAGGTTGAGAGTTCTGTTTAGGGCCAAATAATCTAAACGCTTCCAAGCCTTAGGGCCTAAACATGTTTAGAACCGCCACTTTTGACGTCTTATATTCAACTGTCTTAACAAGTGAGCTATATAAACTTGTTTAGGTTTTTGATGAGTGAGCACGTGTGTTAAGGCATTGGATAATATAAGGCCCCTCGATGTCTCATTACATTCTAGAGCACGACGACAGCCATGACCAAGTGCATTATCACCCATCAGGCCCCAGACAACATATGAATATCAATTGTGAAATCTAAATGTGACTTCGCCCAGCATTGTTATAACGGTCCTTAAAGGCTTAATGCTTAGGTAAAGGTCTTGTTTCTCATCACCGTATGCCCCACCGAACGTACTGTTCATGGACGTTTTACGACTTTCAACAGAAATAATCATACTCAGTCCTTTATTGGAGATGAAATACAATATGACTGGATAATAAAAATTGAAGCTGCATTTCAAAGTCCTATGGTCAATACTTAATTTTACCACTTCAAACCTATCCTCTTCTACTATGCAGTGCTAATAGGTGACCTGCCAGCACTATATTGTAGTATCATGCCAAACTCAAAAGAGTGTATCATGATACATAATTGCAGCCATAGCAACTGGTGAGGTTCATGCAGGTTTGACATGATGAACCAATGCATTGTGGGAAGCCATTTCTCAACATGGCGCTGCTCAATACAGCCACTGCGATTTCAAATCCCAGAATCTCGGGCATTTCTCAAAATGGTACAACTATACCCCTTCAAATTGTATAAGGATGTCTCACTTTAATGCCATTACAGGCCCGCATCTTGTTGCCACTAATGATTGCGCTGATAAGACTGCCTTACTGAAGCCTACATAACTACTTAATTAGGTGCTGATCAGACAGAGCGGTCACTGTTTATAACTTACGATCACCCACTCTAATTTTGAGGTTTCAATTTGCAGTGGACATGTGCAGTCGTACCATTTTGAGAAATGCCCCCCTGGAAGCATCATCCAACTTATTAAGCCCTAAATGAAATGAATGAGGAATACATATTTCACCCTCACCTGTTTAACGCTGCCATATTTGTGGATGGTAAAATCACTGTCAGCCTCGGCTTTAGGTATTACTCTGGGTGTGTCTACAGGAGTGGTTACACGCCTTCTGCTACTGACAGAGACTGAGACTCAGGTAGACCTCACAGCGCCTACCTCTGTGCAGGCGTCACAAGTCAAAGGTCAACTTATGTATTAAGACAAGCTGGCCTTAGGAAAGAATTAAAACTACTGGTTAATTCCCATGAGTTTGGCCAAAATCTGGAGGACTGTACTCAACGTCTCATGACTGGATGGCTAAAAAGTGCTGCGAAACTCATTATGAAAGTTCCAGTAGTGCGCTACGGTGTTCCCAGCTACGACAGTTCTACCAAATGTACACTGTAATAGAAATGTTAAAGTAGCAGAGGAATCCTTACCCAAAGATGCTAGAGATCCCGCATTATTCTCACAGAGATAACTTGTATATTTGAGCACCGAGGTAGTGCCACCTGGGGCCTATTGTAAGAACTACACTGGTTCATTACAATGCAATTATGGTGGTTCACTGTTCAGGTTCATGAGGATCCCTGGTAGATTTAGCAGTTAGTTTTTACAATATGTATTTGGTAGACATGTACAAGCACCATTTAGGCTGGAAACTAACTCCCTGTGGTATAATCTTGGCATCGTTATCCAATTTGATGTATTTTTTTCGATAGTTTGCCAGATAGGATGTGAGATCGAGGGGCTCAACTCTTGTAGAGAGGCCCAGAAACTGTGTGGTATCCCTTAATTCTTTTAAAGTGTCAGTTATAGAAGACCACCTTAAAATTGGAAAGCTAAACTCATCTGACCGCAACTCTTCAGCTTGCCTTGTGTGACAAATCATAACTGGTTAATCTAGCCATTACAACACCTTCACTTCCCTCTGTGAAGTCCATATTAGTTTCATATTCTGACGCTAACATCATACAACATATTTCATATTACATTAATTTTACACTATCTAGGTCAAGTCTTCCGTTAGCCTTTGCCAGTATGTCTGAGAGAAGTCACACATGTATGCACTCTATACCACCTAGTGTTAAAAACATGAGTTACTAGGAACGCATATGGTGTATACCTTTTATATTGTGAGGTCGGCATCTCTTATTACATTTTTGTAGTCCGTATAATACTACACTGCAAGAATAGTGTTTATTATGAAACACCAAATAATCTAAACACTTCCAAGCCTTAGAGCCTAAACATGTTTAGAACTGTCAGTTTGACATCTTATATTCAACTGTCTAAACAAGTGAGCCATATAAACTTGTTTAGGTTTTTGATCAGTGAGCACGTGTGTTAAGTCATTGAATATTTGTTATTTATCCCACTAGATGGCATTGATGTACCTGACAGTATCCTCTCCTCACAACTAGAAGTTAACTCTTCTTTAAATAATAAAGTCAAATTATCACCCAATTCTGCTATTTGTAGTAAAAAGATCCAGTTGATCCTGGACTGAAAGGATCTCATATTTTGTGATCGATGATGTACAGGGGAGGAATAGTTTACAAAGACACCCATTCTATGGTGTATAGAATTAGATGAAGCAGAAGCCGGGCTTTTGGACATGATAATACTCTTTCACAGTTCACTTCCTCCGTTTCCCTGCCCTCCTCTGAGAGGTAACTTTTCCTGTGTATTTTTTAAACTGGCTTTTGGAGACCAACCCAGCTGAAGTATTATAAAAAAAATTCCATTTTACAAATATTATGTTACAGCAGCAAACACAAGAAGCTCTTTATAGAACTTAACATTTCCCATCTTAAACACAAGGAAAGTGTGAAAACACGTATTATTTCTAAACTCATGCAGTATCTAAAGTCAATTGATCTCTAAACTCATTGATAGCTAAACACACTTTGTCCATATCTGTTTGGAGATTAGGCATGCTGAGGTTGTCAAAAGGTTTCCAAATGTGGGACAAGATAGTGTTCAGAAAAGTGTTTAGCTGCTGACACTGACTTTCCTTGGACATTATGCTATTTTTGTAGGCGAGTGGCATAGCTGAATAATAATGCATTTCGTTTTTGCAGAAATAATGATATACACTAATATATATCGAGCAAGGATCATGTCCCTATACACGGGGTACAATATGTTTTATTATGAATTAACTACTACGTTCATCTTTATGTATGGAAAAAGTGATCCTTTCAAAATGTCACCCTATTATTTGAAATATGATACGAAATAGGACCTTGGACACTGTTGATAGGTCCTTTTTGCAGATCTAATCACTGGAAAAGATGTATTTAATGGTTGACAAGTCAACAAGGCATACTCAAATGCTTTCTATATTTGGTATTTCTGTGAGAATCACCACACAATGAGATTTTTTTGCAGTTAAAAATTCGTTGCATTCAATCAAATCAATGTCACACTTTTGCCAAATTCAAGAGAACCACTTGTGCACTGTCCATTCAAGTATGAGAAGGCAATGGTGATATAGTCATAAAATAAAGCCAGAGCAGCCTTTTCAAAAGCTCATCTCTCACATATGTACCAGCTAATTTCAGCACAACATACAACATGGCATACAATAATAGTTCAACAAGCATATCAAGCTGCAATATCAGTGGAAATAATTCCCAGTACTTTGAATATCAGCCAGAATATTGGATACATTTCACCAGCTTTATGACTGCTTTGATCATGTGTGGAATTGGAATGTGTGGAATTGGAACACTGTTAAACAGTCTGGTTATTGTTGTTATACTCTATGCTGCACTGATAAAAACTTCAGTGTTCTCGATTCTGCTATTTTGTCTTGCAGTTTTTGACAACTTAACCTTATGGTTCATGACATTGGTTGATGATGACATATATGTTTTACTTCCATTTTCTTCATCAGCATGGCTTTAGCAATTTCTCATGTTTAGCCTTTGTACATGTTGTAATATGTCCTCATGGTTAATTGTGTTAGTGCGGTAGAGCGTCCGATGGCTGTATTCTACCAACTGAAGGCTCACCTCTACTGTACGAGACAGAAATCATATTTCACTATATCCATTTTAGCATGTGTATTGTGTAGTATAAATTTGTTTATGTTATTCACCTCAGAAATCACCAAACTGAATGATATGAATTTGTGTTATTCATTAACCTTAGGTTCTCTTGTGGAAGCATTGTCTGCTGTGGCTATGGGTGAAGCTCATGAGGACGCCAAAGGCTCCATCCTTGACAATGTCACAAAAGCAGTGATAGAATTTCATTTGAAAAAAATAATAAGATTATGTATAGTTACAAATCAGATTGATATCTAATAACATAATTGACAGTTTTACCATTCTTATGATTTGGTCAAACGATTTTCATGATATTTAAAACAATTTTTGTGTTTTCCTGAAAAACTCTGTGCAAATAGAAACAAAATAATTATTTGCCACCTTTATTCTATAGAAATTCCTTAAAAATATAAAACAGATGAGTAAATGCTTGAAAACTACAAGAAATGATAGGGACACTTTGCTGCAGGGCCAATCAGTCCAACATCAAAACCTTCACTGCGGAGTCCAAAATGGCCGCCCTGGCCTTCCGGTAGGCCAGGAAACCACTTCTAACAATGTTTCAAAGCCAAATCCTGATGTTATTGGCCCCTCAGGAGGCCAATCAGGCCTTCAATCTAACTCTAGCAGGTTTGATTTGTCTAAATTGGGTGAGAATCTCCCCCCTGGGGCCCGTAATACCCAATTTCAAAAGTCGCTCACCTGCACTGACAACTTCCTGGTACAATCACCCGGTCCCCCAGGAAAATCAACCGCACAACTCAGTGAATGTCTCCCAGGCCCAATCTGTCGACAAATTGTACTACAGGGACTCTTCTGGTATGTTTCATGAAATTTCTGGCCCAAACATTGCCTGTATGAGCCAAAATACCTCAGAAGATCCATCGCTCACCAGAGGTCTGGGTGTCAACAAAGGCTCCGGTGGTCGAACGCTCAATGGAGGTGCAACTTATCAACCTGTTCTGCCAGGTGACAATTCAAAAGCCTGGGTCTAACTTAGAAAGTGAGTATCAGGAGTTTTTGCTCTGGAAGCAGTGGAAGCAGGGTACGTCATCATCATTTCCAACTGTGGGTCAGTTTGCTGATGTGAATGTTGAGCCCCCAGGGAGACAACCGACAGGCAGTATTGCGGGAGCTGCAACCTGGGGGGACAGCTCCACTCAGCAGCCACAGTTATATTATGAAGATGGTAGCCCTTATGTTCCATGGCAAAATAACACTCCTATGCAGCAACATCATGGAATCTACTCTGTGCAACAGCAACCAGCCTGGGTGGGAGTGGGAAGGCCTATGCAGTCATTTGATGGTAGGCCCCTGTATCTGCCTGCCCGCTTAGTCAGCGCTCAACCATCTGTCTCTGCTATGCATAGTTGCCTGGTTCCATCCTTGAAGCAACAGCAACACCTCAAACAGGAGCAACAGTAACTTCAGCATCAAGGCCCACCTGTGGTTGTTTATGCCTCAAAGGATACCAAGAGTAAGTTTACTACCTTCGACATCGAGCAACATATGCGTCATAGTAAACACAAGAATCCAGCTCTGGACGATGTGATTTCAGATAGTATGGGCCTTCTCAATAGTATGATGGAGCGAGGCCACCCATGTAAAAGAGGGATATTTACAAGGAAAATGCTCTCATTGCCTATGATTACGCCATGTGAGAACATGGTGACGCGTTTGGTGAATTCACTTTTTGCTATTTAGATCATAATATGTTTGCACAACATGAGGGTCTGGTAAATCTGGAGAGAGGTTATCTTGAGAAATTGTTGGATATTCAGCCATCCACTCCTCAGAATACAGGTAGTTCTTCCGATGCCAGCAAAAGAAGAAAAAGAAAAGGAAATTTCTTTCTTGTAATGAATACAATGGTGAAGGTTGTAAATCTAAAGAATGTAACTACCCTCATGTTTGTCAATTATGTCAGGGATCACATACAAAATCCAAGTGTGAAATATGGCCCGTCGTAATATTGGTGCACCGCTGTGGTAGTAAGTGGAAGAATGGCTTTGTAGCTGTATATACGGATAACACACAAGTCTAAGGCATGATCAACTCTGGTAGGAGTACCAGCCCCTATGCTATGCCTTGGCTACGAGAATTATTCTGGTGCTGTGCTCTATACAACATTCATCTGAGGGCCTTCAGGATCACTTCTGAAGATAATATATTAGCTGACGCTCTCTCTTGACTTAATAATGCTGATCATGTAATTATTTGTGGCTACACTATTGACGTATTCATCAATTGTTGTTACAGAGCTGGAGGCACTGCAACACAGTTGGGAGATTCTGAGATCAAATTGCTGGTCCGCCAACACTTATAAGACAAGGAAATCACAGTGGAAACAATATGAGGACTTCTGTGAAGAGTACAGTTTGTTTTACTTACAAGTCTCAATAGAAACCGTCTGTTTGTATATAACCCATCTGTCTGATCGTGTGGCATTTCACACAATTGAAAATAACATTTCGGGGTTATGGGCCCTCCATGACTTCATGGGTTACTCGCACCCCACAACAGCGTGCTTCCTTATCAAATAAACCTTGGATGGTGCGAAACGATTACTAGGCTCAGTGTCTAAGCCAGCTGAGCCTCTGACAGCCACTGACTTATTATGTATCAGAGATATCCTTGACTTATCAAAATCTAAAGACAGGAAATTCTGGGCTGCTCTACTCCTTTTCTTCCGCTGCTTGTTGCGCGTTGGACACATCACCAATTCCCCACATTCCCTACTAGTGAGTGATGTAAAATTTTGGGATGGTGGACTTGACTTATGTATTCGCAGCTCAAAGATGGTCCAATTCCATCAATATGAGCAAATTTTTCCTGTTATTGCTTCAGCTGGCAGTAGCCTCTGCCCTGTACAGTTGTTGAAAGATTATATTCCTGAATCTGGACTCAAACCAAATGACCAGTTATTTCTGTGGTGATATAATGTTTATTCTTATAAACTCAAGGAGTCCTGTCAGATTGCCAAACTGGAAGGGGAGTTCTCTTCTCACAGTGTTCGTCGGGGTGCTGCTATGTTTCTGGCTGAATTTATGCTTCGCGACGTTAAAAGTTATGGCAACTGGAGATCTTGGGGTGTTCTGATTTATTTGTCAGATCCATACCGCTCAAGATGTACATACGTGTTGCTCAGGAATTGAGCAGTTATTAATTGGGCAGTGTTTTTTGTTGTGCCTGTGCCGCCCCTCTGTCAGTGACTTTGGGCAAAGTGTATTCATTGTAATGTGGTCCATCCCACCAGGGAAATATGACTACTATATATGCGAAAGAACTGTGAATATATAGGGGTATATTTCCCCACCAGATGGACCCTTCACCCACCTGAGTCAGGTGGTTCCTTGCCACCACACCAGGTGGCACAGCACTAGATTGGAACATAGGGACAGGACATGGACTTTTGGTCATGAGATTTTTTTTCTCTTTATTGTTACTGACATTGGTCTGTTTAATGTTGTTAATAAACCACCCCTCCATCAGTGGCTTTGGGCAAAGTGTATTCATTGTAATGTTGTCCATCCCACCAGGGAAATATATGTAAAAGTTCTCACTGACTTATGTTTAATCCACAAAGTGCATCACTTGTTAGCTCTAGAATCACTGTCACTAAGTCCTGCTTCATTGTTTTGAATTCATGTTAAGTCATCTTTCACATCAAACTTTGATAAATAAACTAAAAATGTGTAAGTTGTTGCCATTAACGTACCTGGTTTTTGTTAAGTTACTTATGGGGCTTATTTAGATTTGAACCCTAGAAAAGAGCTGGCTCACATGGCTTAAAATCATGGCTTAAACTACATGGGAACTGTTTTTCTTGATCAATAATCCATTACTTTGGAAGCTATTTGAAAGCCTACAACTGCTGTCATTACATCAATATTAAAACTGGCCATGCACTACTTTAATGGCAATGAAGACTACTGGAATAAAAATGCAAAGTACATATACTTTAGAATATTTATTACTATTTACATTTGTACATTATGACTAGAAAAAATATTTACCATCAGTTTAACAATGTGTGACCAGGCAAGCAAAAACACCCCTCTGCAGGGAAATTCATTATCAAAGTTCATCTCAAGATCTTTGAAACGAGACATGATTGGCTTAAATATTCCCAGACTTTTTCATAAAAAATACATAATAATATGGTGATTTTTATCATAGATTTTGATCGAGAAGGAATTTTCCATTTCTGTTTTCAGTTTTGGGTTTTTGGCGAAAATTGGCATAAAAATCTGCTAATTTTGATTATTGGAATAGTTGCCATGGCAACCAGGAACAGGCATATAGGTTGATTTTTCATAAAAAAATGTTCATTCTACCATCCAAATATAGCCCATTTCTACTGAAAATGGTGTGTTTTAAATGGGACCATTGAATTCTGCATCAAGAATTAGCTCAACATATTTTTATAATAATTTTAGAGTAATTTTGCCCCTCCAATGCCCCCTGGTGGCCAAATGGAGAATTAAAAATTCCCCACAGAGGGGTGTCTTACCTTGATGGGTCACATGTGTTAATAATCACCCTCAAAACATATATTTCATTTACAATACTGGAATATGACAAATCCAAATAGGTTTTTCTTTATACTCATTAATAAAATCCAAAGGCATTGTTATTTCATATGTGTTAAAAGAAAAAAAAATGTATACATAGTTTATTTCTTGTATGTTTAGACTTATCAAACTCTCAGAAGAGTGTATTTTCAAATATCAGTATACAATCATAATAATTGCACTATATGTAACTCAGATGTATGGTTATTAATGGCAAAATGCATCATATGCGTACATGTGAATTCCTCTGGAACCAAAATGCATATCTCAAATTATTAATGGCTCCAACTATTGCCCATTGCAGTGCATAAATACGGCATATATGAATTACGCAAGCTGGACATGAGTTTAAAAGACACTATAAATGCATGTTGTCGCATCGCTTATAATAGCATTCCTTGTATATTTCTTTTTACCTAGATATTTGCAGTTAACTTTGGGAGACATAGAATCAGGCTTACATATATAGATGTACAATAATAATATTCAAACAGCAGATTTTATGACCTTGCGTAGAACGAAAGATGAATTGTGATACATTTGATTCAATCATAACTGCTCTGCATTGTCAATAGTCCACTATGTGCCACTAACAGAAGACCCTTGTAGCCTGCACATAGATATTCCTTCAACAAGCATAATTAATACATTTACTTGGGGGTTGGAATGATACAACAATTGCATAGGGTTTTGTGGACATTTGTTCTGAATTTAGCTTTTCTTGTGGAAACCTTATGTGAGGTCATTCTACATGAAATGTAATAATTTTGTGCAGTGAACAATTTGTAGCCTGTGGCTATAACAATGTTTATAACAAGGAGTGGAGGCTACTACAACTACCAACAGGATGAACACTCTGTACAATGTACCTGGGACTTGAAGTTTTTATTGTCAAAAGAAAAAGAATTTAGGCTATCCAAACCAAAACGAAAAAACAGGGCACCCTTTGCATACCTTTTTCTTGATTTTGTATTCCACTGCATTGGTTGTGTGCAGTACGACCAACCGACATGATAGTTTTACTTTACTTATTTAAAATATTGTCAGATCAGGGTCAGTCTGTTAGGTTTAGATTCTTGGTGATTTAATCAGCAATGAAAATAAGAAAAATGAACTCCTACCTATGCACCCTAATTCAATCTAAGTTATATGTACAATCATTGAATTGTATATACTTAAGTTTAAAACACAAACATATACATGTGTATCACAGCAATTAGTTTACAGTATCTGTATATGCAATGGTAGACATAGAAATGGTCAACTGGAGATGGGGCCAAAAACCCTAGGTCATTTCAAATTCAACAAATGTTCAAATTATGAGACAAACTGCCTATAAAGTCAGCTTTGTAAACTAGTGAAATATGCCATGCAGTTTCTGTTTGCAAACATTTATATATAGGTTATTTACCATCTAAGAGGCCTAATGTCCAGGAAACCATTTTCTAATGTGTACTTTTATTCAACAGAGCAAAGCTGCACTCGGGACAAAGTTCGGTTATCATACGCTGATACTGCGATCAGCAACAGGTGCGTGACACATTATATCAAGAACACTAGATACCAGAAAAATACTATTAGTAAATACATAACATGTAAACTATTTAATTTCTTATGGAATAACTGTGTTAGATAACCACATAAACCTAAACTTCAATGTGAAGAATACTTAATGGCAGCCCATAATTGAGCTTCTGACAGCTTTTAAGAATAGGACCTATAGACTCTTGCTTTAAGAAAGGGAAACTTTGCATACTTTTATGGTCTATGTTAATTCTAAAGGGATACATGTAAGACTTCTGTCCATATCCAATATGTCTACATCCTTTGAGAAGATAATTCACAAGGCAAGTATATCTGAAAGTGTATACTAGATTACAAAACATTTATGATATATAAGTGGTCTTGTCCGTCAAAGGTAGGAAAATGTAAAGGAAACCTTGATTAAATTCTTTGAAAGGTCACCCTTTTTTGCTGCATTGATCTATAGGACATCCAAGTGTATCACAGTGACTATGAAACACATAACAAAAAAAGTTATGCAATACCGTACATTGGAAGCACCAGGGATATTTAGAAAGCTAACGCATTACAGCCAAATGCCTCTTTCTTATAATGTCTGTTTGGTTACTATCAACGAATTAAACTTGATATAACTTTTTTATACATAATAATCTAAAAGAAAAGAGAGAGAAAATCAATCCAGAATGGCAGTGTTTTCAATTGATATCCAAATCGTGCATTGAGAAGCTGTTCAGATATGAGTCGACTTCATTTGAATATCTGAAGCAAGATTATTGAATTATCTAACACACTTTTGTATTTACAAGTTAAACATATCTTTTTAAGCACTACATTGCACATCATCCCCATTATACATAATTATTCACATCTTTTTAAGGGTGCTTATAGCTTCTTAAATATATATTTACAACATGATTAAAAAAGGCTAATTGAATCAATTCTTCCTCCCTTTACTCTATAGGCCAAAGGTGATAGCAAGAACCTTACGTATAAACCTGAATCATTGTCATAATTAGTCAGTGGGTGCACCTTATGAGAGAGGTAAATTCTCTACATTAAATTAGATTGTTTTAAAACTCATCATGTGCAGATTGTAGGATGATCCTATTCCCCAAGCCGGTTTGCACCTCATACGTAACATGTGTTTTATATTCAAGGTTCTGTATAGAAGCATTCATAGTTAGTCTACATTACATTGATGAAAGTTAAACATTTATGAATAAAATATTATAAGCACGATTCTTATTGTCAGCTGCATGGCCTGTGGCCCATCACCATAATAACACAGTTTAACTGTATAAGCAGATTGACTATACAAATCAACATCTATTAACAAGAACATATCAATTAAGCATGGTAGTTACATACAGAATTACAAACAAAAATTTTCAAAAACAAAGGGGAAAAAGAAAATCAATTTTTCGAAATACATAAACACATCAGTGGTTTGATGAAGGCAAGCTGAAAAGATAGCCCATGATTAGGTCCAAGGGAGATCATTTCTGTTTACCTGATCACTTATGTGCACAAATTCTCCAGAACCCTATCAAGTACTTTGGGGATGTCCTCTTTGCGCTGTATTCGTTGAAATTCTGGTGTTGTCACCGATTGATGCCCATTGACTTCATTCAGGATGTGCCGATTAACATTGTTCCCGATACCAACCGTGTAAATGACAACATCAGGAATATCGACTTGTGGTGGGTATGAATCCTGACCATCACTCAGTAGGATCACATAATTAGGAACACCCTTCCTGTCCCCTGCCTCCTGCTTAAATACCTTGTCTCTGAGTGTATATAATGCGCTGGTGATATCGGTCCCGCTGCCTCTTTTTGGTAATGTTATAGCCTCGAGGACCTCGTCACGGGAAATATAGTCTTTAAGCAGGAACTGTGTTTTAACATATCTGTCAAAGCAGACAAATGAGACACGAGTAGCGCCAAAATTGAAATTCAGACCTCCGATGATCTCCCTGAGGAAACTTAACATTAATGGGAAGTCCTTTGCTGCATCGGCTGATACATCTACCACTAAGGCCAGATCCATCTGTCGTGTGCATCCTGGAGGGGAGAAGAAGTATTTTTCACATGACATATTTTGGGGATTTGAGATATTCAATAACATAGACAACAGTCTGATTGCTGGTTGTGATGATAAATAATAGGTTGCACCCAGTACCTAGTGCGGGTGGTAACAGTTTGTAAAGACGCGAGGGACACATGTCAAGCCATGTGGCATCCCAATCAACTTGTTAAGTTTCCCTTCCCAAGTGAATCTAAGAGACTTCCTGTCTTCTTTTCTGACCAGGACAGAGTAGTACACATCAATGGAAGCCCCCCCCCCAGCAGCATGGCCTCACCAACTCTACTGCTATTCGGAAGTTAGCCATGTTAAAGTGAGAGTATGACACTTTCGTTCATTTTCGCAATGTTTAGGATAAGCCTGAATGACTGCACGTGCATGCCTACGTCCTCAGACTCATCTATTTCCCTGAACCCTCCTGGTTGTCTCAGAATGACTACAGTTCTACTTCAACTTATAACAGAGGTTAATCTCTTTTATAAAGTTTTAGCCAGTTTTACTCCTGACATCCATGATGTTACCTGAATTAATCTAGATAGTTCAGAAAGCTAGAATTCAGCATGAATCTTTAAAGAAAGGAGAGTGCTTAATAATTATGGTTTATCATCGACTTACGTCGTTGGCAGAGTTTGCCGGTGAAAGGTGCGGGACATGTACATTTGTACTGTAGGTATTGTGGTATACACTTCCCACGTCCACAGTCTACTCCAATACAATAGTCCTTATCTGTAAGCACAAAAAGACACATTGAATGAGTCAATGATCTTGATCTAAACATGCACTGTAAAAAGATGTCATAAAATTAATGAAGGATTCCTCGGCCCAAAGTTGCCAGAGATCCGTCATTATTTTCATAGAGATGTTGTTATTTTCACAGAGATTCCTTTTACCACCATACTGCCACCTGGAGATTCTTGTAAAAACTACATTAAAACTGGCTGCCTGTTGTATAATTACGGTGGTTCGCTGTTCAGTTTTACAAGGATCCCTGGTAGAATCAACAGTTATTTTTTTTTTACAGTGTGGGTAACTACTGATATGAGACTTTGGCAATCCCAGCAGAGCGTTTAAATCTGGCCCATGCATATTCTTGCATATTCGCCTGGTTCTCAAATGTCAGGATGAAATCGGGCCTCCCCAGCCCCAGGCCATCTTTAAAAGGGGTCTATGTCTTGCTTTTCTATCCTCTCTGAGTGTGGGTGGTGTCCATATGCGCGGGCACTGGCACATATTCGTTTCTTGAATCTCCTCTTTCCTGTCCCCTCTTTCTTACATGTGTCTGGTGTCCATATGCATGGGCACAGGCACATGTATTCCTTTGTGACGTGATGTCTAATGTACTTTTTCCACCATGAATATGACCTTAGCTGTCGGCTTGGCGTTAAACAACCATTACTCACTCACTTACTCCTCAAGATGAAATATCCATTACCAATATGAATCCTGACATGGAAATGGCAAACACTAGTGATATCATATCCAACTTAAAGTTTATACTAGAAAGGAAAATATATAAAAGGGAGCAGGCTTCCATTAATTTTGGAGATTTCAGGACAAGAAATGTCAAAATTATATTAGAGTATACCTAGTGCAGGTATGAAAACAAGAAGGAATCTAATTCAAATGATTCTCAAGATCTATATATGTCATTTCCACTATGGCTACTTACCATCAGTGACCACCTGTGTAACATTGGCGACCAGACTGGGTAGCTGACTAAACCTGTTTACAGACAGTACCGTCCGGTCCTGGGGGTAGCTCGATATGGCAGAATACTCCAGATGCCGCTGGCCGTTAACTCCTATACCAACCTTAAAATCATATCAAATCGATCAGATTATGTCAATTTGGCCACTTTCAAAAGCCTGTTTCCCAATACTGCTTAGGGCAAAAATAGAATCTTTGTAATAAGATAATAATTTTTATTGGACAGAAACAAGTACAAAATATTGAGAATATAATGGGAGTGTTCTCCTAGCTCCTATGCGTTGTAGTGCTTATGCTTAAGATAGCATGCTAATGTATAAAACATAGATCATATATAGCAGTCACTTTATATGATATCAAACATGTTACACCAGTACAGAGTTTGTTAAATGGGACAATCCTAATTAAATAAATTCAGCATACAATGGGTTGAAAGTGAAAGGAGAAACTATCCACCATGATAGACATTTTTGAGTACTGGTTTTGTGTACTAGACTTGACAATGTTCATTGAATTGTCAGATCTGGGAACCCAAATCACTTCACTAGACATTTATTGTGATTCATCAGTTTTAGGCCATAAAAGATCTCTCGGCTCAAGGGTCAAAGCCTTTCAGAGTAGAACTTCTAAAGCCTAAAGAATACCAACCAGAATGATACGTGTTCCATCAATTCGTGACGTCACAGACTGCTTGACAACAGCATCAAGGTCGTTAGGGTCACCATCAGTAAGGATAATAGCGTAGTTAGGCACCTCGGCACGGTCACTGCTTGTACCCGAAAACACATTCCCCTGCATCAACTAAGAAAAACAAAAGAGGATAGAAACTCTTAATAAACTAGTAATGATGTATAGAAGATTGTTCTTTGTTTCTGGAAGTTATTTCGAAATCCATTCAGACAGGACAAAGGCCTATGATTTGAAATGCGTGGAGCTGTTAACTGTTTTTTATGGCCTATATATATTGGTTGATCTGTCGTCGTAACAGTCTTAGTAACCACTGATCAAGGGGTCATTTCTTAATACACCACGAAATAATCATCTGTGACAGGATCTGCGAAAAGGGCCCTTAGTGCAGGAAACATTAAGGCCCCTATTCCCAGTGCATGTCACATTTTATTCTAGTTTACCAAAAGTCCCATAGGACTAACACAGGCGTTTTCAGTTGTAGGTACTGTTGTATGGTACAGGCTTCAGGAAATATTTCATTTACCGAAATGGCTTGTATAAGCGCCGGGCGCTCATTGATTTCAACCAGGCAATACCCCGGCCCTTATCTAAGACCGTTGCTCATTCTAGACTTAAATTATAGTGCATTTTGAAACTTCAATACCCGTGTACCCCCTACGCTTATTCAAGACCAGCGCTTATTCAAATACCCAGCGCTTATACGACGATATGGCACTTATAGCCCCAGGCATGCAGAGTTTAATTTCAGAACTACCATACACGCACGAATCATGATTTGAATACAGATGTCATGACAGTCACAGTCTTATCCAAAGGAATGCAGTGCACTTCAATCTGCCTAAAAATCAGGTTTATAAGAATTAAAATATCATAAAAGAGAGTGTCATAGTTACCCTTAGGGCTGCCGCCATGTTGGTCGTACCAGCACGATACGGCATCATGGCCAAGGCGTGCATCACATCATACTTGGTCGGATACTCATCAAGTGTAAACTGCAGGACAGCTTCAGAACCAAAGGTTATGGCAGCGACTCGTGTTTCTTCTGGTGATACATTGAGATTATTAACCACCGATTGAGCAAACTCGACAAGACGAGGGAAGTTTTCATGCTGGACACTACCGGAACTGTCTATAAGTAGTGCAAGATCCATACGTGACCGGCCCTCTGGTGGTAGAAAAGTGAAACCAAAATGAGTGACATAGATAAGGAAAGTTTGAAGTTAGCATTTGCTATGTTAACTTTCAGACACCGTTCTGATTTCAATAGATCCCAGGGGTACACACAGCGCAGCTACCCAGGCCCACTGTATGCATCTGAACCCTGTGAGCTAGCACCTAAATTAGCTTGCACAGAACAAGAAATCAAAAGTGATAAGAAAATGAGGTGAAGACTTTTCTGGGTTGTTTTGATAATGTCACAGAGCACATGTAATCACAGCATTTATTATAAAGGAACACATGGATTGGTGATTTGATCTAATATACCACCTTGTCAGGGTTTTTGCTAGGTCTTCAATAAGCTCCAGTTTTATATGAGCATTGGGAGTTGAAGACTGGCACTATTGGAATGTCTGACCTTTGATAAAAGAAGCTTATTCAAACACGAGCTGTTTTATTGAAGGGCTGGGGTTTATCTTACCTCTAAATCAATGAGAACTGGCATGCGAAAATGTAAAAATGTGAAAAGTTGTTTCTTTCTGGACCCATCAGGAATAAAACAAAGTTGTACTCACGTATTTGACAATATGTTCCCACAAAGCCTCTGGGACATAGACAATAATATGTATTGAGACCATCCAGGCATGTTGCCCCATTACGACACCGGTGACTGTCACACTCATTGTCAGCTGTTTAATATAAGACAAATATAATACTTAAATGGCATTATTGTACTATTGCTTAGTCTAGCGTAAGTCTATGAAAAGGTATGAATACTATGTTATATAAAACATGTGTTTTAGCCGTGGCTTATTACCCATTTCAAAGGATTGCTGTGGCTTATAGAATATTCCTTAAGTAAGGGTACCCCATGTAGGCTTGTAGCCTTTCCCAATGTTAGGGGTGCAGCTTATACGGAGTTACAGTTTATATGCGGGGGTTGTGGTAATAACTATATCGATGAAATCGTGTCCCGGAAGTTGTTTTTCCTCATAGATACAGGGGTCCATGTCACAATGTCATACAGCCTATGTCTAAATAGACAAAGGTGCACGAGAATTGGTCAGCACTGAGGGTTATCACACGAGGCGAAGCCGAGTGTGATAACCCTCAGTGCTGACCAATTCAAGTGCTCCTTTGTATTTATCTCAAGTTAATTTAGTCAGATATGTTCAAAATTCGATTTATTTGGCATTAGAAATGATTTTATCATCAGTTATTTGACCGTTTTGGATGTTTTCCCAGGAAGTGTGATACGGGGAAGGGTTATCACACTGTGGGGTGTGATACAGAGTTTCTTGGTTAAACCTATGGGGCTCTCGTATTCAACTTGAGATAAAAACTGTTTTTGTTCAGATTTCCGCATCCTGCCTCAGTGGATATGGCTTTTCGCATCCAGATGCGGACAAAAATGTGTTTTTGTTCAAGATACAGAAAGTGAAAATCCCACATCATGTCCGGCTATGGTGCTACGAATGCCACCTGCTCTGAGATGGTATCATATACAGCCCTTTTTCATCCATATGTGTCATTTTATAGGTCCATATATGGATTATTATGGTAAGGCTGTGTTGAAATGCTCCTTACATGCAAGGTAGATGGATAAATTGATTGGTTAATACAGCTTAAAATAGCTTTAAATGGGACACATTTCATCATGCTGCCCCTGAATTTTTGGGTGGACGTACATTTTACTGCTGTCCATTGTTGCTAACTATTAAAGAGCTGTAATTCTAGGGGATTCATGCTGAAATGTGTCCCATTCAAAGCTGTTTTAAGCAGTAAATTCCAATTGATTGCTCCATGTACCTTGCATGTAAGGTGCACTCCCAGCTCCTCTCTATCATAGACCATAAAACTTTAGGCCTGGATTGAGTTGTGCGGTGGGTGCCCACCCCATTCTTTTTACTATGGTAATGCCTGGGATATTTAATTACACACATTCCATAGTAGACTTCCCCATCGTTATTACTACTATCAATATCATTAATACAATTCTCCATGTCCCCTCTAATAGAGTGAACAGGCCCGTGTCATTACTCTATGATGGTTCTATTATGAGAATTTACCCAATTCTTATGTTAGGGCAATTCCTCATACAATAAAATCATGATGATCATGCATCGACCATGGGGTAGCGTAAATTAGGTCTGTATATAGATTATATGGTCAGGCTTACTTGGAGTGCACCTTACATGCAGGGCAGATGGATAAATTGATTGGTAAATACAGCTTAAAATAGCTTTAAAAGGGATACATTATTTTCAGCATGCTGTCCCTGAATGCTTACAGGTAACAAAGGGTTAATGATGACCACAGTTAGATGTTGATTTCATCTTGGTCTTATCTTGACAAATTGTGTTAACCCTATAAGGGTGAAACACGTATTTTACTATCGTGTTGATCTCAACCCCCCCCCCCCCACTGCCACCTTAACCCCCCTCCGCCACCACCCAAAAAAAAAAAAAGAAAAATAGAAATTCTGTGTGTGTACCAAAGCTCCCCCCAACCTACCTATATACTTACTGTATGTGTGACCTCATTTTAGGGATTCCCTTGGGGGGGGGGTCCTGGAATGTAGACTATTTTCATACTTAAGCCTTGGGTTCACCTAAAGAATTCTGTATAATTTATATCAATCAAGTTCTGTATGTTAATGTCTTATATACAGACCCTACACGGAGGCCTTTTCAAAACTTTTTTTTCTTTTTAAATATTTTCCCATATAGGTCCCGTATTTGACCCTTCATATGTGCTTATATATAATAGCTATGTGGAAAAACAAGACGGCTATTGTCAAGACTTAGTCTTACCATTACACATCATCCTTAGAAGGTCTTTCTCTATGGTAGGGAGTTGGTCGAATCGCTGTACCCTAAATGTGTTCATTTTGTCTGGTCCTGACGCTATGCCTTCCAACTCCAACTGACTCACACTGTTAGTTACCGCAACCACAACTAGGTGGATACCTGAAAAATGAAGACATAACATGTCATCAAAGAGGTATTAAATAGGCAGCATGGCTAGCAATTGGCACACACCTTTTCCTGAATGACATCACATTCTAGCTCAGCTAGGTATTTCTCAAACACTACGAATTGAGACTGGTCACTACGAATTAAATACCCCTTACGATCCAGTACACTCGTAGTGATTGACCCTGGGTGATCATGTAATACCTACGATTGGCTATTCAGATGCATGCCTTTTCCCTCTATATCTGCAGCACTCATAGTGATTGACCCAGTGTAACCAAGAATACCCTTCCGATCCAGGCCAGGTTGGTATGATTTGGGAGGGTTGTAATCTTTGGGTTTGAGAAATGACTTCCAGGAGCAAGATCGCACGCCGCTCGCGGGGTGTGCGCCTATTGAATATACCCCTCTGGGTGTGGTGTTTTTTGTTAAGAACTGGGAGAGTTTCTTACTAAATTTTTGTATAGCCTTTGCAAGGTGGCCTGTATATAAATCGTTCAGACCCCAATAATTTATCACTCACCCACAGTCCTCAAAATGCAATGGATGGGTCACAATTAGGAAGAAATCATAATTAACATTGAAAGTATTGTATACATGTACATTACTTTTCTATTATAAGAGAATAGACCTGTCACATAAATTTCAAGTGTTCCCCCAATATAGGGATATTGCTGTCCACACATAAAACTGCTCCTCGTTGGTTCAGGCAATTTACTATATATAGAACTCCGCAGAACCATTATATCTTACCCTTGTTCCGAGCCTTGACAGCCTCCTTCCATGTAGCAGTCTTGTCACGTGACTTGCCATCCGTTATGATGATTCCAATATTTGGCACCAGGGGGCGATCACCATTCTCAGATGTAAACATTGACTCAGATATTGTCCTTTTGTAAAATATCGAAATTAGATATTATGCACATATATGAGTATTCACATTTAGAAGGATTATCACGGAGCACAACCAAATTCCCTTTTTAGCATGATACAGATGTTCGCGAGCCTTGCTCCAAACAGGATATTAAATATCCTCAGACATAGGCCTCAACACTATGTCCTGTGAAGCATACAAAAGGGTGTATGTTTGGAGAATGTACCTGGCCCTCCACGGAGACAAATGTTGACGCTGTCACGGTTCCCGGGGTGCCCAGCCAAACGAGGGTTCTGGGGGCAGAGCCCCCAATCAAGGATATATGCCAGATCTAATCTGAATTTGAATTACATTCAGATGAGATCATCTGAAACTTATGGAAACTTAAATGGAAGATTATTATTCAGATGAGATTTCATCTGAAAACAGTCGGAAGTGTGTTACAGCATGGTCCCACCACTTCCCTGAGGAACTGAGGCGGCATGAATGTTTGTCTCCAGTGTGACGTCATTATACTTCCGGCCAGGTACAAATCCCCAGAAGAGACCCAGATGCGTGAAGCATAGCTAAGTGGAATACAACGTGGGGGCTAACAAGTGAAGAAGTATTCAGTTTGAGCCATTTTAGTCAATCTCTGTTTTTGTTGCATGTAAATTTCAGGAAAACCATGATAAATCACTTTTTGATAACCGGATTCCATGATAGTTTCAACAGAGAATAGTCCCACAGAGAGTGGATTGCATCATTTCTTCACCCCCCTATGAAGAGTGACCTTCCTTATTCTTCACTATAGAGGCCCTCATTACTAACAGGAAATTAGAGGCATTTCTATACACTTTATGGACATTACCCACTGATATCATGAGCCTACCTAATGGCTGCAGCAGTGTTGGTGGCCCCCCGTGTGTACGGGTAGTAGATGGTGTCTTGTGTCATTTTGAGGGTGTTGTACCGGTTCAGGTGCTGCCTGATCTCCACACCATCACTGTATGTTAGCATACCTGAACACGAGACAAGAGGAAATGCAACCTTTATTTCGCATTGGTTCAGTCTATACGTAGAGTTTTTTCCCCACAATGCCAGTCATTTAGATCTGTCATTTTCTTTTGGTTCTACAAGCTTAGGTTGCAGGTCTGAATACGTTGATATATCATTTTGTTTGTAAGCAAAGAAATGGTGAATAAAGGAGAGCATTGTATTTCATTTGTGTTTAATTCGTTTAGAAATCTGAAACGCTGAGGCACTTTTACAGTAGCAGTGGTTGTACTTTACACTATAATCGTCTAACCTACAAACTATAAACGGTACTTACCGATTCTAGACCTGGCGGGGAGGTCACCGATAAAGTCAGAGAGGAAGTCGAGCATCTTGTAGAAGTTTGTCTCACCAACTGAACCTGAGGCATCCACAGCAATCACCACGTCATAGTAACTCGGACACCCTGCAACAGGTGGCAGCACTCTATTGAATGACACCTTAATATTGGCTTGGTTAAAACACACAGGCCATCCTATATAATGCGTTCTGTGGCATTTATGTGAGACAGATGCTTGAGGTTTGAATACCCCATGCACAAGCGTTATGGAGGCTCTCTCTATACTCGGTGATAACTTGTTCCAATATGAGATTTTTTTCCAGGTTATGAATTATGGAGACTTTTGGTATCTCAAATCGTCCAACCGATACCATAATTGGCTGTAGGTGTATGACCCTATATATGATATAAAGGACACAATACAGATTTGATCGCTTGATGGGTCTTACAAAGTTACTTGATGGGTCTTACAAAGTTACACTTTATAATAATTCACCAAGACACCAAGATTACCCACTGTATTGGCAATTATTCCCTGCATACTCCTCAGTACATGAACATGAGTACTGGTTGGTGCCATTCCTACACGTCCCGCCATTCTCACACGGTGCCTTTAAACACTCGTTTGTCTCTGGAAAACGCAGATTGGAGAACAAATTTATGTGAATAATGTCGAAGAATTATGTAGATCTGCAATGAATATCGTCTTTTAATATCCTGAAATCCATGTTGATGTTATATGTTTTATTGGCACTTGATGTCAGTGAGATTCATCTCAAAAACAAAGTGAAAAAAAAAGTATGTCAGAAAATCAAGGTTGTTAAAATATCCAACAATAGATGTCAAGGAAAGGGTCTTTTTATCAAAAGAAGCTGGCCTTGACCTGAGGGGGTTTTTGAGTACCAATCAGGAGTATCAAAGCTGGTAATACTGATTGATTGCTTTATGCACTGGAAGGTCAAATCTCTTTTCTAGATAACTGGCTTGCACAATACATTACTACTGCATATGGGCATTTTAGTAATGTAGATATCATACACTAGGTGGCAGTTTGATCCACAGATGTCAGCAAAATCAAATCAAATGTCTTTTTTTATGCTTAACACTAATTTACTGTATGTCCCTCTAGCTAATGAATCACAGAGATTACTCCGGCTCATGTACTTCGATGAGGTTTTAGAGAGAAAGAAAGATTGTAATTGTGTTTGTCATTACTAGTCCTAGATATGCATGCCAAATCTGATAGCTAAATTTCTCGCCTCTAGATTATTGCTACCCTGGATCTGATTTGTTCCCTGGATAGAGAAGTAGACAAAAACCTATACTGATCAATGGGTAAATGGATTTATTGATTGGCTTATCGCATTTGTCACAATTGTTTGTGTGCATTAGTAGCATGTGTGTTAAAAGGCGGTATTCAGGGGAGGTGTGCTAGTTTGATCTATGGTCATTATAGCAGCACACTCCAATTATAGATAACTCTTGTAGGTCGACAAGATGAGGACCATTAGACATAATATTATATCTTAGATTTGTGTCTGCATGTATCATTCAAATTAAACAATCTATCCCTAGACGTATCCTTGATTCTCCCACCTCAAACCCCCACCATGAAAGCTTTACCTTTCCATCCAGTATGTATGCATATATAATAATCTTATATGAAGCTTGTCCTTTAAAACAAAACATACTGACAATGCCAGGAAAGAAATGGATGTGGATAACTGCCTAGACGAGTAGAAAAGAAAAGAAGGCTACCAAATCTATTGTATACTTGGTAGGGATAAGTGTGGTGTCCTGATGGTACCAGGTACTAGTAGAGGGTAGGCATATGAACACATATACCGCCTATCTTTCAGCTTCCGATGGTATGCCAGGCATGTTGTTGGTTTTCAAACCTGCTCACAATACCCTTGTGAGGCATGAGGGGGGACAACACCTTTCATATGACACTCTACTCTAAGGTTATTGTACTGATGTGTACCGTAATGGGTCATAAATACCAGGGTCTCTGTCATTCAATATTGGGAGTGTCTAAAATCTACATAGATAAAACCTACAACTGTGCTGTACTCTGCAACGTAGAAGTATTCATTCATTTTTTTCCACTGGTGTCATATACTGGACTCAACCTTGCCATGTGTTGTAAAAACATGGGAGAAAGAAACCACTTCTTTTTTTGTGGAATCTGTGTGAACTGTGGTTGTATGTTAAGAGTGGGTATGATATCTAAGAGGCATCACATCTAAACCACTAGTTTCACCTTTTATCAAAGGCAACAGGGTAGGTCTAATATAATCTCCATGAATAGCTCAAATAAATTGGAATTGTAAGCAGAAATAGTGGTTCCCATGCCAAACCTTGCAATTGTGGAAATTTGAGAAGAAGGTACTTCTTTTAAAGTAAAAGAGTGTAAACTTGCTTGATCTGATTTTTTTAATGACATAAGAAAGTTGAGAATTCACGTCGAAAATGCAATTTCTGATAACTATCTACCATGATTACAGGGAACAAATTGAGTTTATAAAATGTTGTTTCAGAATAAATCGCCATCTGCCATCAATAAATTCACTATCGATAAAGATGTGGATTAAACCTCTTCACATCTGATTTTTTTTTCAGATAAAAACACTTTTATTTTGCTTTTTCTTTTTTCAAGCATGATATGTAGAGTATAAAATTAATAAGCCAACATTCACCGTTACATGTTGCATCCTGTAGTGCTTGTACTACTCGGTCAAGTGCCTCAAAGTCGCTGACTTGGAGTGCGTTCCTATCGCGGGGTGCGGAGGCCATGGCCCTTAACTCAGTGTCCCTCATCCACCGAGGGTCACCAACACCCAGAGCCAAAACTGTGACTCCCACCTCCTGTATGAATATATGTGCAAAAAGTAAATTTGGATTTAAAAAAAAAACTGAATAAAGAGAACTCAATTGATATCAAAACTGATGAGTGGCCATACTGTATGAACTCCTTGATCTACGGTGTTGATTCGCCTTGAGTAGGAGGCATACCTTCTGTAAAAGGCTTGATTTGGAAGCTCTGATTTGAAAGCTGAACTGTTGATACTGCATTCTATTGCAATTACTGTTCTTTTCCCAGTGAAAAGATAACATGCAAGTGTTTATCTCGAGGAACAGGACTATAGGCGGATCTAATGATTGGATTTCAATGATACTAATTTTTGATCCCCAAACATTAGACATACTCACTTTAAGTGCTCTTGACTCCTTGATGGTAGCACTGAAGTCATTAGAGTCTCCATCAGTAATAATGATAACAAAGTTTGGTACGCCCGGTCTGTCTCCATTGTCTGTGGTGAACATCTCCTCTCGTACTAACCTCAGCGCACCAGCTGTGTCTGTAGAACCTCGACCGTACCTAGAATATATACATTGAATTTTCTTTAATATCCTTCAATATAATATTGCATTAAGTTTCACTTTCAGTTTTGGCATAGCTCTGGTAAAATTGAAGAGGGAAACTCCTGATCTGAGAGAAGAGAAATGGCATTTAAGTACTTATATCGTAGAGCAAACTTAGCAATGCTTTTCCTTTTTTTGTTGCCACATTTGTGGTGAGCCCAAGGCAGTCTGCTTGTCAAACATAGAGGGCACCTAACTTAACTAGTAATACTCATATTGGACTATTAGTATTGTAGGTAAAGGATTATCCAATATGTGAGTGCTCAAATTGAGTCTTCTTCAACCTAGTGTAGTATGCTTAGTCACCGTACCAATACCATGGTCTATGATAATTGCTGCTGCTATATATCTCGGAGGATTCCGGGCAGATTTTAAGTTTTGACATGATTTATCATGGGCGTGGACTGGTTACCAGATTTAGTCTGTGTAGGTGTTATCCATATGCTATAGTAAGGGTGAGAAAGTAAAGGGAACAGTGCTGCCCTCTGGTGCCTTTATTTGCTATGCACATACCTTGATTACAGAGGTGAGTGGTTACTTTGGCAAAGTCACCACTCACCTCCATAATCAAGGTCTGTGCATAGCAAATAAAGGCACCAGAGGGCAGCACTGTTCCCTTTACTTTCTCACCCTTACTATAGCATATGGATAACACCTACACAAGACTAAATCTGGTAACCAGTCCACGCCCGTGTGATTTATGAATAACCAATATGATGTAATACTGTCAAACATACCTAATATCTAGGATGGCACGGGCAGCATCTTCAGCCAGTTCATATTTGTTAAGCTTGAAAAGGATTTCTGCGCTGTCACCAAACAAGACGACCCCAACACGGGCTGTACCAGCACTGATGTCGAGTACTCCCATTAATGTACGCACAAAGTTTAGCATCCTGTTAAAGTTAGGTTCTCCGATACTTCCCGACTGATCCAACACAAAGACCAGGTCTATCTTCTTGGTACAATCTGTGGGGGAGGAAATCAGATTTTTGGACCCCTTAAAGATTGATACCTTTGTTATCCTAATTTTGGCAATGATGTTATTTCTACTTGAGCGGTGCCGAAAAGAGAAAACATGCGTATTTCTTACAATGTGTAAGAAATGGTTTGGCAGGTAGAAAGGGTCACACCAAAAGGTGCTGACTTCCTGATACAGACACTGAGCAGAGATCAAGTTTGTATTAGAGCCCCTTTAAGAAAAAAAAACCTTAAACTTTTGACCTCCCTCAAAGTACGAGTGATCCTAGGTAGCAAGGATACATTGGGCCAATGTTGGCTTATATTGGGCCAATGTCGGCTTATATTGGGCCTATTAGTGTCTATTACTCTGATTGAATTGCTGATGAATTGAGTGTATGATCCAAACGACATAGCCTACATAGTAATGTGTTCTATCTTTTATACAGTGTATTGAAAGGGGCGGAGGGGGGACGCGCATTCCCCCTCCCCCTTTCAATACATTCGATTGGCCACTCTAATCAGGAATTAAATATCTACTTACATGTCACATCTATTTCACAGTCGGACCATTTTAAGATGATAGCATCATTGATGTGATCCTCAGCTCGATCCACCATGAACATATGTGCGATGTCGGGGTCACTCGCGATAAGCCGCAACTCATCTGTATTGACCAGGGCACCAAGTCCTATAGCATACATCTATAATGATAGAAAATGATAATGGCGGTTCAAGAAACTATAGCTATAGGTGATGGATACATATCTATTACTAAAAAACCTGGTATCCATTGGACCTAGCTCTCCTAGTATGGTTTGGCAGGCCAAAGAAGTCATACTAACAGAGCATTGACTATGGATACGATTTGTTGGAAAGCAGCTATTGGGGCCCCCTTCTCCATTTGTTGATTATATTGGCTGATACAGTTAACGGTCACGATTTGGTACCAATTTGTAAACCAATCCCATACATTCCATGATATTTCAAATAACAGGGGCATAGGAAAAGGGGGGGGCCGGGGGGGCCTGGGCCCCCCCCAATCATGAAGGAGGTGGGGCCTGAATATGTCTGGGCCCCCCCAATATTTTCCAAGAACTTATAAACACAATGGAAAAGAAGCTAAAACTTTACATTTCAAATTAGATTATTATGGTGATGTCATAGGGAGAATGGGAAAGTCAGATCCAAAATTTACCAAAAATCACTTTTTTATATGAATTCTAAATATGCATATATATAGACGCCATCACGCAATTCAAGATGGTCGCGATGGTGCCCTCGCCAGGCCCCCCCAATGAAGATTTGCTTCCTACGCCTCTGAATAACAGCAGCCCCAGCAGGTGGTGGTGAAATGGCCTTATATGGCTTATCCCACTCATTGTAGTAGAACCTTTCCTTAACCATTATAAGGGCTAAATTAGACAGAAAGATACCTGACAACATCTACCTGTATGCCTGCTTGGTGCATCTGCCATGCCTCATACGGCAGGTTGTATGTCTCCCATGTCGACTCCCCGTCCGTGATCAGCACACCGACATCGCGGATACCGTCACGGTTACCATACCTATATACATTAACATAAGACAATTCAGTTTGTCTACAGAGGAGCATTTCTGAGGACATAGTGTTGAAATTGTCCTTTTCTGTTCCTTTACTTTATAACATTTGTCTGATACACATTTTGCTTTTCTAACTTGGCTATAGATAATAGTGTTTGTCGGGCTTTATACCTTTTTCATGACAAGTCAGCTGAGACAAGTCTGAATGGAATCCGTGCACCTTCTTTTTAATAGCTCTTCTTAAATCCATCGTCCACTTGGTTTCTATCGTGCAAATGAGCTCTGTAAAGCCTATCCAAAATCTGTATAGATACTTCATGGACTATGGGTATTACACTCTAAATCGAGAGTTAAAAAGACATAGTCTCTGTTGAAAAGGAAAGTTTTCTTAATGGCACTTACAACTCTTGGAACATCTGTGTTCTGGTGAGTCTGAGTCCACCTGATGTATTCGTGTTCTTATCATGATAGACGACTTCATCGATCAGTGCCTGAAAAGCCATTCAAAGGTCATTGATTCTAAAATCTGTTTCAAACACTATTGTATATGGGAATTCATCAAAGTTAGATGCATTTTAATATATATATATATATATATATATATATATATATATATATATATATACTATATGGGTAAGGTCATAACCAATGCAGAATTAAACGCACTCCTCAGAATACAGACATATTAAATTACTGATAAAACATAGGGTTTAAATTTCTGAAAGATGCAGGAATTTAGGCAGAATGGCCTTTAAAGCATATTCTAGTTTATTTTAAAAAGAAAAAAATGTTGATATTTGATCCAACGTCATGAGACATACTAACCTTAATTCCCTCCTTGGTGTAGCTCGTGTTAAAGTTGAACTGTCTGTAGGCGTAGTTACTGTACACGACCCCTGCTACACGCACGTTGTTCTCACCCACTGGGAGCAGCTCCACCAGATTACGCGCAAACCTCAGACTGCGCGTCCACTCCTCTTTTACACTACCAGACGTGTCCAGGATGAACACCAGGTCTGCTGCCTCTGTACACACTGGAGGTCAATATGAAAATGTAAGGTCAATTTTTAGACGTTTGACTAAAGTCACCAAACTTTGAGAAATAAAAACTTTGCAGTGTACATTGACACCTTTAGGTTTGACATTTTGACATTTTGAGTAATCTTAGACTGACATGGGAACAATAACTGGAGATGTTATGTTGTTTCGTGTTGACTGAAAGTTCTCTAACTCAGATTTGTGGTCAAATTTCAAGTACCGCAAACTGTATGCGAACCAGGTGATGCTTATAGCAAACACAAGAACAAAGGATGAGCCTTATAGGTGTATATATATATATATATATATATATATATATATATATATATATATATTTATATAAAAAAAAAAACGTCGCATTAGCAAAATATGAGCCCGACTAATGCAGTGGAACCATCCCTTAAAGTTGTACAAAGAACAAGAAAGAAGGAAAAAAAATATAAACAGAACTCACATTGCAGATCACGGCAGACATCGTTGGCTATCTTGTTAGTGAGGCCTGCTAACTGCCCGGGTTGTCTTACATAAAAGAAGTGAGTATCATCAGGATTTGTTGCGATAGCTCTCAGCTCCACCCGGTCTACTCGTCCATCTATACCCACTGTAAACAGTCGAACCCCTGACCGCCGTAACCGACTCGCTATCAGGAATACCTAGGGTTGAAAAGATGTGACTATGTCAGAATGGATGTTCATTGCTTTTTGGATGGGTAAGGTCATATTCATGCCAAGAAAAATTGAATCCAGTGCTACTTCAATACAGGTGCTTTCTTTCAGTTAGAACATGCTGAAGAGGGGGAATGAAAGAGGAGTTTGGCTAGGGAATGAAATATAGCTCTAGGAAATAGTCATCATACTTTATGTCCGAAATAAAAAAAAAAAAAAGAATGCAATGCTATTTGGCAACTATTTCCAACAGACAGTGATTAAGAAAGCCTAGATGGTATTGCTCTTTTAAAATAACTAATATACTGGGAGTTAGCCCTGATTCTGTAAGAAGTTGAGTAAGATAACGAAGTACCTTTTCCCTGAGTACGGTGGGCTGGCTGGCCGTTATAAAGATGGCAGCGTCAGGTGCATTTGGCCTCTCTCCATTCTCTGGTAGGAACACTGAGGTCTCTACGAAGGACAAGGCTGCTGTCAGGTTGGCAAGCTGGTCCGACTGGTAGGACAGCTTACCCACTGCCATCGATACCTAGAGGTTGAAAATATTCAGTGAGCCGGTCAATTCACACAGAAAAGAGAGGAAAAAGACAAGTGATAGGTCTGTAGGTTTTGTATATGAATGCATATCTTAAAAATAGCTAAAATAAAGGAAACCTAAGAGACTTACATTTCTGTTAAACCATATTCTAATGAAAGTTCAGTCAATGCAAATAAGCTCTAAGGGAAGATCCAAAAATGCAGTGCTATAATTGTCTGGTACTGCGTTGGTTCATCAAGCCCATGCAGCAATGCTATGATCATTCGGCCCTAAAAGGTTTGAGGCTCTTAGCTCTATTATACTTCAACAAGCTTTATCTTATGCTTAGGATAACTAGTATTTTTCCTTCATTATAAAATCCATCTCACCTCTTCAGGAGAGTAGTACCTGTTGAACGGGAACACCATACTGGCTGTATCCCCATATACCACTATCGCAACTCTCGTTAGTTTGTAACTTATCGCGAGACGGTACGAGAGTTCCTGAACCAATCGGATCATAGCATCCCACGTCTCCTGCTGGACTTGACGGGAACTGTCCAACACCATGACCACGTCACCAAGCTGTTCACATTCTGAAATACAATGGTCATTCATCAGTTATCAAAATGATATTTCATATTACATTTTTTTTCTGTCTGCCCTATTAGTCTGTTTGTCCAGAATAGGTGCTTGGGTCGAGGAACTAACCTTAAGCCCAAAACAGTATCCCAAATGAGGGTCGGTGTCATATAAGGGCCAGGATACAGGGGCATTTAAACAAGCCTCTCGCTGTGTGTTATAAAATCTGCCTGAACTCAGGGTGCACCTTATAAGAGAAGATATCATACTAAAGAACTGCAATAAACTGACCGGAAAGATGGGTGTTTTACACAAGGTAGTATATATGCTATGAATAATCAGAAGTGAGAAAGAACATTAAAAGATATATCAAAACTACTAAAGAAACAGAAAGTAGCTGGTACCTGGTTGTGCAGTGATGACAGTAGACAGGATACCAGTAACCAGCAGCAGGACTGTAGATGGACGGGCCATGGTTACCATGGTTACTGTGTGGTAAACTGCACCCTGCAAAATATAAAATATGCCAACATTAGATAAAAAAAAAATACTATGGTATGGTCAAAACTAGTAGGTCTACACTACTTTATCAAAACCCAGTTGTGATAAACAGAGTTTTCATGTATATATAGAGACGACCTCCCTAGCAGTCTTATGCATTTTGCAAACACAACTGATATGTGTAGAGGCAAGGAGAAAGGGTGCTCTGTGCTAAAAGTCAACTTTAAAATTCAAATCACTAGCTTTACAGTGATACATAGCATGAGAAGATACTCCTGTTAGTTTTGGAGGAATGGCTTGCTAGATATGGGTAGGTGTGACCATTTCAAGAATGTTAATAAGCTCTATGTCTCTATGGTCATGAGATATATAGCTAATTAGCATAATTTATGCTAATTAGCTAAATTCATATAAATTTTTATTCTTTTGCCCATAACTTTTGATCTAGAAATGGTATTTTCATTCTGTTTTCGCCATAGTAAACCTTGTGGGATGTTCCTTCAAATGGAATCATTGATTTTCCTATTTAGGATGAAAATCATGTTTCCATGGTAACAGAAATCAACAAAAATGCTTATTTTGGCCCAAAAACATTCTTTTTATATGCTTAATTTGGAACCTTTTCACCCAAAATAGAACGTTTTATCAAAAACCATTGAATTCTCCATAAAAAAGTAGCCTATAACAGTTTAGTCATATTTTTCCTATTCTAGTCCATAGTGGTGCCCCCTGGTGGCTAAATCTGGTACCAAATCCCGCAGTAACTGTCCTTTCTGCTTGCTGGCTCACATATACTTCTTAAGCATTCGTATATAATACACTGATTAAGTGCTGGGGAGTAGCCCCACAATTACACCTCCTCCGCATTCACAATATGGTCCATATTGTAAATTTGGAGGGGTTAGGGGGCAGTAGGTGTTCAAATATGGACATAAATGTCAAACATGGATCTCCATGTTTAAAAGACGGACCTCCATGTTTAAAACACGGACCTCCGTGTTAAGTGTATTAAACATGGTGAAACGGCCTCCTGGCTATATCAGTCCTTTTTTTTATAATCATATAACCCTTAGCTTGCTGATTACCACATTCATTTATCGTGTTTGATGCATGAATGCACCCTTCCAGGACTGCATCATGCTGATCCTTCTGGCTGATACACTCCTAAGGCATGATGCATCAATGCAGTGCATTTAAATACCCTCACCAGCACTGCATTGGTGCAACATGACAACCAGGGAGAATGAACCTGGAGGCATTGTGTACACCCTTAAAGATTTAAGGCAGGTATGTGGTAGTTTCCATGTTAATAAAAGACGTGGATATAGTGGATTTGTACCAGTGCCAAGACGCTGTCAAGGTCTCATATGCCATCAGAATGGTGTCTTTTCACGTGTGAAAAGACAGTTCTCTGCCTCTGTCACTCTTTTATCCTTATTTGGCGAATGAGTTTCTACGCAGAATTTTTAAAATTGTAATCTCCATGAACTGGTTTGAGAGTTCAGGATAAAGCTTAAGGACATGGTTTATTTTAAGTGAGTAAATATCCCTGTCAACTAATAATATGCAATTCATGGATTCATTATAAATTCACTCTTAACTTAAATGAATATAGGCCTGGAAGCTAACTACTCAGGACTACCAAAATAGAAGTGCAACTAGCCTCGCAGGGCTTCCAATTCTAAATGGATGGCAAAAGTCCTTTTCCCCTTTTTTTTATTTGGTTGGGGGGGGATATCTATTTTATATCCATATCATAGATTACACTACAGTTTAACTCACAGTACACATATAATTGAAGATGCTTTTGAGAATCATTCATCCACCAATGCCAAAGCATGCTAGAGAATACGTCTATAAGAAAAGTCAGTAATCTCATATCCATATTGAACATTCTATAAAATGTTCAATGCCCTTTAGTACAAGTTCACTCACCATCATCCCATTCCAGTTCATGTTGAGTGAACCCTGACATATTTTCACATACCATGACACTTATGTAATACTCCACATTCTCCACTCAACCACGATATGCCTACAACTAACACTTAAAAGGCTGCATGCCAGCATGGTGCCTCATTTTCTTGCTCTTTATGATGCACCAATGCAGTGCTGATAGGGTTTACTTTCCAACACTCGTTGGTGCATCATGAAGATCCTTCAGGACTGTTGGCATGATGCATGAATGCAACACTGGCATTATACTCTGAGCAATAGGGCTGGCACATTGGGGGCCCTTGATGGGGGGTCCCCAATGTCCCATGTCGATTTTAAGAAATGATCATGTCACTGTGTCGAATTTAAGAAATGTCCATGTCACTGTGTCGATTTTAAGAAAAGCTCATGCCCCCATGTCAATTTTAATAAAGTGCCAATGTCCCATGTCACTAAGCTCAAAAATACCCATGTCGCCATGTCGATTTTAGGGGTCTAGGGCCCTACATTGGGCATAGCACACTGCTACCATTGAAGGGCTAAGCACTCATGAACCCATTGTCTCCTGATGACAGCACGCACATCATTATGACCTACACTGGTTCCTGTATGTCCTGGAGTGTGTATCCTGATATAGAGGTTGAGACGGCACAGGTGACTATTGTCTTACATGTGGGGTTTGGAGGGGCTACTTGGTGGAAACTGAACATGTTATGTTAGTAGAGGCCATAACGAGGGGTGAGTGGGGAGGGGGTGAGGGATTTACCTAGATATCCAGACTCTATGGGCAGAACCTGTTGCACAAGTTTCTCTTTTTGTATACTTGAACTCCTCTGATTCATTCCCAATACCTGGCATAACTCCAGACTCCTATGTGCTAAATATCTCTCTATTCACGATTTCCTGGTATATACGGTCTGTTGAGCATAAATTAAATCCTATTTTACTTTAATGTTGTCCTATCTTACTTTAGTTTTATTATTCTATAATTCTTTATTGGTGAGAAAGGGGTGTTTGCCCAGGGTGTTTTTTGTGACGAAAATAACCGGTTATTATAGAGATTAAAAGTACACGATGTCATGTGTAGGCCGGTGATAGTAGCACGGGCACCTCATGCAAGTAAGATTCTTATTCGCACAGGATTTTCTGGGAAACAGGACATTTGATAAATGGGACAAAACCAAGAAATATGGGAAAAGGGACATTTAGGAAACAGGACAAAAAGAAGAAATTTGGGAAACGGGACCAGTGTGTTTAGGAAACGGGACAAGATATCTGGGAGTAAGATTTTTATCTGCATGAGATTTTCTAGGAAACAGGACATTTGATAAACGGGACAAAACCTAGGAATATGGGAAACGAGATCACACAATATTTTCTGGTACATAATCATGACCTCTGCACCATTTCTAAAATGAATGTCCCATTTCTCAAATAACTAGTTAGCTGCAATGTATTTCCTTGTCTCGTTTCCCAGATTTAAAGATGTCCCGTTTCCCAAACAACTGGTCCCATTTCCCAGAAATACTCATGGAGTCCCGTTTCCCATAAATACTAGTGGAGTCCTGTTTCCCAGAATTTTCAAGTCCCGTTTCCTAGAAAATCCCATGCGAATATCGCTTCCCACACGTGTACTGGTTGTAGGAGAAAGCGGTAGATGGTGTTGGTGTGTCGAGAGTCGTTTAGTTCCAGTTTTATACCATAGGGGGCGAGAGTGTTTTTTTTGTCTCTTTTTACATTATAGCTCAATTTGCAATTATGTCCAATGGCCTTGCAAAGTACCCTACACATATCGACCCTGACATATATGTTTGATAATAATCAATTTGTTATTGATGATGCTTGCTGGGCCTTTAAGAAATGCCCTCGGCCCCAGCCACTAAGCCCATGCAACAAACACCCATGTTGTCCTGCCGAAGTATGTGTCCAGGCTCTCATGATCAGTTACATGTTCAAAGGGTGTGAAATTTGTACATGAAGAAGTACAAAATGACTGCTGGTATGTGGCAAAGTGACAAATATATAGAAAGGCAGCGACAATTATATCATTAGTCATTTTGACGTTTTGTCAGGCAATTTGGTAATTCATCTCTGCGTTCTCCTCGGTCTTTGTTCAACATGCAGTTGGTCCTCACAGAGTTTTTGTTCTGCCCTGGTTTTATTTTTTCTCGCCTACGTTGATGTTGACAACAGAATGTTGTGGGGGCGATGCAAAAATTTTGCGCATGTGAACTTCCTGTACACTGACATTTTGACAATCAGATTGTTCGGCAACAGACCACAGGGCTCATTGTTTGTGTGATCAGGGTGCCTTCTTCACACTCCCTACAGTTCACCCTTACCACAATTAAAACAAGCTAAGCCTTTATCACTGTTGTAGGTCATACACTGACTGACAATATACACATGTAGTATTTGTGTTTATCCTACAACCACTGTTCCACCAACAAACTGGGGGACCTTTTGGTGCCCAGAGTTATTTGAAGATTTTACATTATTTCACAACAGTATCACTTAGTTGATAAGCCCATGTGTTATTTTGATCTTCTCTTTTGATATTGACTCTGTATTGCATTTCCTGAATACTCATAACTTGGTGAGGACTTTCAGTTAAGGACATGGAATTTATTGGTCAGGTTTGGGAACCATAGTTACCAAAACATTCCAATTGTTGTCATTTGGTGTTATATATAGCCTTCCCCCATACATGATATGTGCAATTCTGAGGCCTCATTCAATGCTGATTCTGCATATATATGTGTACTACCATTTGGGACACATAATGTGCTAGTAACAATGCATGAATTATCTCTATGGATAAAAACATTTCTTTTAGAATCTAATGGGAGTTTGGGACATTGGATGTATATGATCTAGCATAGCATTGGTTTCTTAGCCCAGTAGAGGGTGACCCTCTAATGAATAACATGATATGACAGCTCATTTTCAACTTTTGACTCCCTGTGTTTGGTATAATGGGGATAGAGCAGAATGGATGGTTGTATTGTGTTTGGGTGGTCATGGCGGTTCTATAGAGGGTCTAACTCTGCAGATTGGACCAGTAGAAATATCTGGATGATGGTTTCCTTCAATATACATGTATTTAAGCCCCATTTAAGCCTAAAACTGCGTTTTAAAGCGCGCCTGGGTACCTCCCAGCAAATTGTGGTGACCTTTCGCCATCTTGTGTGATGCCTTCACGACCGTGGCCTTATGAAAAAAAATCTGGTCATGTGTTGCTATAGCACAAGGTCACCAGGGATGACGATGGTCGTGAACACCCAGGGTCACCAGGGATGACAATGGTTGTGATCACGCAGGGTCACCACAGATGACAATGGTTGTGATCACGCAGGGTCACCACAGATGACAACAGTCATAATCACACAGGGTCACCACAGATGACATCAGTCATGATTACACAGGGTCACCACAGATGACGATGGTCATGATCACGCAGGGTCACGCCAGATGGCAAACAAATCTTTTTTTTGGGGCGGGGGGTTCTTTTATTCATTAATTTAAACATCATTGATTTAGCTGTTCATTAATTTGTGGTCCTCTCCATCCATGCTTCTGTTGTTAATGCTCCCCTGAATTACTTGTGGAAGTCCCTGTTTAAAGATAAGGAAATAAAAGACATTTAATCATGAATACAGTACTATATCACAAGTTTATGGAATATGTGTATAGCTTTTATTATATCATAAACAATAATTCACACAAAGAGGGTGCATGGCAAATTTTATGCAAACCTCTATTCCCCTTTCCTGGTTAAGCATTAATGACATGCACAGCCATGCATGGACATTTAATGGTGTAGGAGGTCTAAAACATCCACCATTAGATTTGCCAATTGATGTGAACAACCTGCCAGTGAATATGACTGCTGCCTGCTATTCTTTAAATCAGAAATTAATGTAATTAAACAAGGTGTACAAGACCTAACCGACAATATCAGTTGCTGTATGTGTCACAGTAAACTGTATATTGTACAAATTACACTAAGAATACTAGGAGCCAACTCACCTCACATCTGTTCTCCTTGGTCTCTGCCTGTCTGTTGTGAAATCTGGGTAAGCTTCTTTGTTCTCAGAAATTTAGAGGGAAATTTGAAATGGACCAATCAGAACACAGTGAACTAGGCTGGTGGTCACTGTCGGTGATAGCTGGTCATGGTGAGTGAGACTGCTGGTGACATCGTGAGGATGCGTCATGCGTCGTGAGAGATGCTATGATTTGGGTCAGACATGGTATGTGCCCCTATTATCACCCAATGCAATAATGTAATGCTCTATCACTAACTGTTCTTACCTCTTTCCAATAGATGTAATGCACCATAAAGGTCAGAGCACATAAAATTTTCTTATTATTGTCGGACCAAGGCCTATTAATGCCTACATACAATGTGTATTGGGCACAATGTCAACTCAGTGTTAAATCCCATAGACAAAAGAAACTATCATTTATGTCTGAAATATTAACATATAACCATAATTATAGCATTCATTATATTCTATATGTTCATGCTATTTAATAGCATATAAAGGAACTGATCCATATATAGCCTAGGATCATGTATAATAACATTTATTTTCAATGCCCCATCCATAAAGCAAAGACAGCATCAAACTATAGAGTTATCCTAGTCTGTTAATGCTGACATCCTGGTGATGAATCGTCATGATGAGTTGAAACTGACAGGGGTTGGCAAAAGATCACGTAGATTCAACTGACAACTTTTGTAAAATCAGTGATGAATTGCCATGATGAGTGAACCCTCACGGGGGCTGGCGAAAGGTCACGCAGACTCAACTCACAACTTTTGTAAAATCAGTGATGAATCGCCATGATGAGTTAACCCTCACGGGGGCTGGCGAAAGATCACACATGTTCAACTCACTACATTTCTAAGGCAGGTGATGAATGGTGATGATGAGTGAATACTGACAGGGGGTGGCACAAGGTCACACACTGCGTTATCACTAGAAAAGTGATTCACCACCCATCACCAACTATGACAGGAGATGACGACAATTTGCTGGGCTAGGGGTAAACAACATGGTTTGGTTTAACATGCTCACAGACCACAAGGTCAATATTATTGTAGATCTAAGAGTGAGACCAGAAGTAAATAAAAAAAAAACAGCTGATCGTGTATATGGAGAAGCAAGAGGGTGGGGTATATATGGGATGGATCTTCTTTGTCATTCCATCTCTAAAATGGTCACAAGATGCCTATACAGAGCGCCTTTATTATAATGGCAGCAATGCAGTGCTCGTACACTGCAAAAATGGTGTTTAGATTTTAAACATGTTTATGTCTAAACATGTTGAAAACCTAACCATATAGGTCAGGTAGGTGTCTCATTATCTACATGTTTAGGAATTAAACACTTTTATTCTAAATACCTGAACATTTTTTCATTGAATACCAGTTGTTTAGATTCAAACATCAATATGTTTAGATACTTGGATGTCAAATACACACCAGGTAGCAGCACTTCATTTGAATGGACATTCTGCATATGACCACGATCACTTGTTGTGATAAATATCCCCAAACTGCATGTTGATCATGGAATTAATAGAATTCCATGAGAAAAGAAACAGCAATAGAGGATTGACTAAATTCACTTAACATTGTCATCATTAATCTACAATGATCAATAATATCCATGGCAGACACCTATTGCATGTCATTTCGTAAAGGATAAAGCAACACCCTTCCTCCCAAGTTTTCATACTTTCTCTAGTCTCTCATTCTAAGGCAGCATGTTCGTCTGTGTGTATGTACATGTGACTAACATCTTTGGAGACTTTGCACTTGCAAATACCTGACAATTGATATCCCCCAGGAAGGAAAAATAAACAACAGATAATCCTTTATACTGTCTTAATGGAAACATCTGTAAACTCTACATTGCCATCTAAACATTTTGACATCTAAACACAAAATTTCATATCATAAAAATTCTAAACCTAAACATCTAAATATCTAAACACCTGAGCTAATCACATTGTTTGACTGTACATGTTTAGGAAGTTAATGTGATTAAAAAATCGTTGCAAGAATATGTTTAGAATTGTGTTTAGGATCTAAACACCATTTTTGCAGTGTAGGTCTCTGGGTGGTTCTGATTATAGTCATCTGTTGGCAAAAGAAACAAAAAAAATCACTGACCTTAGTTATATGTAAAGCCAGGTGACAATGCCTCACTAATCTTTCAATATAAACGAATTTCAACCATGTTGTTGGGCCCTATTCTGGAGAAGATGTCCAAGTGATTCACCTGATTTAGAAAATGCTTAGAGAGTATACATACGTGAGCTGTAAGAACATTTAACAGTGTGTAATTTGACATTTATGCTAGCACTTTGGGAATCCTTATAGTGGAGTTATCTCACCATGTGGAGGCAATCCCTACAATGTAGGAGCCGCCCAAGTTAAACGTGTGCTATACAACACAGAAAGTAACAGTGGACCAGGGCTGGACCTCACATTTAACAAGGATGATCATCACTTCATGTAATATAAGAGCTTTTATTTTATGTCAATAACTTCTTCCCATAGGTTTAACGTTGAACCGCCGATCGCCACACCCCCAGTGGCATAACGTGTGCCGATCCACCACAGCGGCCGATCCGGTACCGTAGCCTCGTTCCAGGGGCATGTAAACATTCAAAATGGCGGACCGCCGCTCATACCGGGAACTATGGTAACAGATTTTGATCATTTTTCCTTATTTAAACCCTCTAAAAACATAAAATAAATATAGAACTAAACTCCCCTGGTGTCCTCGGTGGCCGATCCACCCCTCGGGGGGTCTCCTCGTGGTGGATCGGCCACCTCGTACACCATGGTTGTTTAGTTCTATCTATTTACATATTCCCTATTACCTCGATCATCTTTGAGTCTCGATCAATCACATCTAAGTGGTGTGAAAACAGGATTCCCATCCATGTAGAACATGATTATCCTAAGTGCTAACTACATGTCATGATATGAAGTGCCGTAAAATGGATGATAGGTAATACTTAAGATACCTAGGTATACAAAGATAAGCATATCATTCAGTCATCAAATCATTGCAGGAATTTGGTTCATCACCTTTACCAATATGACGTCCTGACTACCTTTCAATCATTGGGTAAATACAACCAAGAAGTTTTACAGCCTTTTAGTAGAGCTCTTTTTCTCCCCAATTCTTTACCAGAGAGATACGGATACACTCTACAATGTAACTGTTGGAAATACCAGGGATCCTTGTAAAACTGAACAGAGGACTACCGTAATTGAGTTACAGTAAACCAGTGTGGCTTTAACAAGAAGCCCCAGGTGGCAGTACAGTGTCACATAAATGTACAAGGAATCTTCATGAAAATATTGATGGATATCCGGCAACTTTGGGGCGAGGATTCTGGTGTTATTTCGAAAATATTTCTTTTTACAGTGTACAACGAAAATACTTAGAACTGGACCCATAGCTCAGGCACAATACCTTTTCCCCTACTTAGGATTGCAATTTTTAGGGAGAAAGGAAAATAATGGTTATAAATGAAACTTAACTCCCTTGTGTCTACTCATGCGTCTACCCCTCCTGCGGTGTTTAGAAAATGACGTAATTCGTCAGTGATGTTAGAAATGTTATTGTGATTACAAACGGTCTACCACCCCCCACAAAGACTGTGTCAATTGTAAGAGAAGAGGGATGACAGCTCAGTTAGAAATCATGGCGTATCAAGGAAAGATTTCAATCAAATACCAGGAAAGTGATTCATAAAGAAACTGACCACATACAATTGAAATTGTCTGGATCTATAGGTCGTACAAAGAGTTGTAATGAAGTTGATGGCTGATCATTTCCAGTGTCATCGAGGCATAATTGTATTACTGATAATGCGAATCATCTCAATACATGGTCATCTTCTTAAAACTGTTTGCCTCGAAATGCACCGTCTACTCACAGAGAAAAAGAGAGATTATTGATTATATCAACCTCAGCAATTACTTTGAAATAGGCTTTCATGGATTTCTAGATTTGGACAGTGGTCTAACTTGACCTGGAGGCTATTTCTTAACACACTACAACTGCTGACCTTTAAATCGTAATGAGAACCTAATAATTTGGCCATAACAGTAACATGCACTTGTAGTCCCTAATGTCTGCACCAGTACGACTGCCCTACTAAACCTTATGCAATTACTGCATAGCTGCTAATCGTAGTGAGCAGTCATAGGGCAGTTCCTACGATAGCCTGGCTTATTCTTGGCATTTGTAAATTGTAGTGACTGTGTGTAGTCATAGTACATTGAGAAATGGCCTCCAGTTGCAATGATGTCTGTTGAGAATCTGAGGTGTAGTGTAATGTGTTGAGCTACTAATGTCCTCAAATCAACTTTGCACAGGGCTTAGTATTAAGCTTTTTACTTTTTGTAACTTGTCTATGGTATGTATGTTGGATACATGGTGAGAAAGCTCTCTATATATTTCTTCAGTGTACTCCTTTAAATGGTATGTGCCTTTCCATTACAGCACAGCACAAACACAGTGATGCGAAGTAAGTGGGATAACATTGTGATAGAGATTGCTGTAACATGGCCATTTTCTGCTGATTAATTAGTTAATCTGTTTGTGTTGTCAGTCTATGTCATTGATGTATGAGCCATGTTACAGGCTTTTATTGACACTGGTATGACACCCAGTGAGACTTTTATACCAAATAGGGTATGGAGAACATAGCTGAGGAGACAAGCAGAAAGGATAACCAATGACAGGCTCTGTAGGCTCTCCTTTCTCTCTGACTTCTGTTTGTCACCACTGCACCACAATCTATTTCTAAATAGCTTCTCCCCCAAGCAGGGTCCCCTCCCTCTGACTTTTTAGGCATCAGTCTTTTTTACCACAGCCAAAAATATCTGCTTTCTTATCTAAATAGAGGGAAGGGAATTACTCTTATACACTCAAATTGAATAGAATAATGAATAAATGGTATGGTAATATCTATACTGGGAATCCTGAGTTTATAAAATACACATAGTTAATCTGTTCATTACACAGAACGCCAAAGTATTGGTTGTCTTGTAAATCCCCCATCTATGCTTTTATAATAAGAGACACCTTGTACCAACTCCACTCATGCGTATACAAGATGGAAAATATACAGAAAAAATATATGGACCTAATCCTTTTCATACACTATTTCTTCCCTGGGTAGTTTTTGAGTTGCCCTGGTTATTCTACATCATCATAAGTATGCCTACCACAAGACCTCGTGTATAAGGCGCACCCCACTTAAAAGGACTCACACTGAAAAGCCATAAGGCCCAGCCATGAACTTGGATTTTGAACAGTTAAGTATACTGTTCTATTAGCATTATTATCCTTCCGATAAGGTGCTGATAGATGTCCAGCAGATTCTATATGTACAACAAGGGCTTATAAGATGCGCCTTATACATAAGGCAATACATAAGGCATTAAGGTAGGTTTTCTATTGATAGTCTGCTGGGGAACTATGTCAAAGGGGAACTGAAGTACCCAGCCAAAGAAAAAGAATAAAAAAACACTTGGAGCTGAATGAAAGGTAGCCAGCCATTGATGGAAATTAGAACCTCAAACAAAAGAATGGATGTGAGTTAGAAGAATGTTTGAAGTAAATAAGCTATTGAGCTGACCTGAAGGATTGGAGTCTCCCTTTCAACCCAGGTAGTACTTGTAAAACTAGAAGGTCAATTCAGACCTCCCCTACCTTCAGTATGCCAAGGGCTTTTATATCCAGGAAGTGCTAGAAAGATACTTCTCCCAACACAAAGTCTTCTTTGCAGTGTGAGTGAAAGGGAACAGTCAGAGGAAGATAAGCTTGGCTAATTTGGCTGAATACTTTTTATAGTCAGTTATGTTAATTCCCGCATATAATCCTCCAACCCCTTATGTGCCCTGTAAGATTGGCCTCTGGGCAAATTTGGGAACAACCATATTTTGCTTGATTGTTTGTCTTTCATTGTTTCATATAGAGATATACTATTATGTAGTAAATGATGCAGGAATTTGGCTAAATTCCTGATAATCGCCCATAAGCAGCTTAGCTATATTCATACAGGTCTAACTGGTTTGGGGCCCCTCTATTTGTTGGTTTTTACATGTTTAAATGAACTTCGAGGTGAAAGATTTGGCCCTCAACCGAGTCCCTATTGACACTTCATGCCTCTCATATGTACAGGTCTATCTATATTTCGTCTTCTCTTACTACATCCCTTATGGGATTTGCCACGAATTCGGTTATTTGGGATTAACAACCTATTTCCAACAAGATTTGCCTTCTGATGAGGAGGTAAGTTTAATTCCTCTAAATAATAGAGGTAAAGTCCCATGCCATTGAAACAAAGAGTATTGGGACTGTATATAGAAGTGTAGATTACCTTTACTATAGAATTCTATTGCGAATTGGAATATCCTGCATTTTCCACCATACACATTACAGTTAGCAAACAGTATAGTCATGTTAGAAGGTTTTTATTCCTGTCAAAGAATGAAAGTTTATTAGCAGAATTTAAGTTATACTTTGTACATAAGGATGTGATATGAACAATCATTTATCAATTTCTAAATCACCTCTGTCATGTAAAGAGTTTTGCTAATGTTTTACATCCGTGACCACTAGGTAGCTAAATATATAAAGACCCTTTTATCTTATCATTGATTTCTGTAGAGAGTAATTTGCCCGATTCACACCTTTTCAATGCTTCCCTAATTACAGGTGACCATACTTATTAATCATTCAGCAATAATGCTCGATTAAAGGCATGGCTGGTTTCCATGCATACACACTTCAGTAAAGTAAACAGAGTCGCATGCACAGTACTCTATTCAAATGGGTTTTCAGGGGTTCATTTAGTATAGTGGTTCTCTACCTTGCTAGGTTAAACCAACAAGGACTGGTGATGCCTCAGGATGTCTCCATTTGATTTGCTGCCATGATACACGAAATTGATTCGGTGACAAAGCAGTCGTAGGGCCTTTCCTACGATAGCCTGGCTTATTCTTGTCAGATTAAAATCGTAGTGCATGTGTGTAGTCGTAGTACATCAAGAAATGGTTTCCAGGCTACTCCAAATACAGTTTTAGTAGTGGAGACATGACCAACGTTTTTCTCCAGTCTGCTGTTGGCATCCTGAAACCTTTACCCAACCCTGACAATTGAGCACAATGCATTAAATCATTATGTTCTTCTTAAAAGGTTCAGATATGCATTGACTGGATAGCATTTTATATTGACCAAGAACCTATAATGTAGTCTCCGACCCAGATGATGCATAATTAATTCCTATATTCAACTGTAGCTACAGATTGCCTGCTTGGAATAGGCTGTGGTACGTAAGCAAAGGGGAACTTGACCTTCTGGTTGAGGTCAGGCGTCCATTGCATGCTTATAGGCCCATGGCTTACCATTGATGACAGGTGCTAATTGAATCTGTTAGTCCTCCTTCCAGCTGTGGAAATTGATGCATATACACTCTACAGATACAGGGTCCTCTAAGCGTGTCTATAATTATGCCTGGTTTGAGGTTTTCATACAGCATCATTAGGATACCCGATTGAACCAATGAAACTGATGATCTTTCTATGGATCCTTTATTTTAGAAATGGAACATGCCCAAATGTTGTAGCTGTCATATTATACATTTCCAGTATCATATACATGGTTGACATTAGAAATGATGTTGAAAAATCAGTTATCAAATCAATCAAATCTCCCTAGATGACATTTGGTTCTTGATGAAAATTAGAAGTCTACATGGCGAATTCTTTCTTAATCATCCCACGATCACCTAAAGTTGCCACATTGAAATAATCTATGCCAGAATTTGTCAAGCATCGTTGTTTTCATATTCTCAGTGAGTATAGAAAAAGTTCGTGAGGGGATTGGATTGTGATTAGTCCAGGTTGAGTGGCCCAACTAAATAACAGAAGTTATTTGTCCTCCTTGGACCAGTCAATAAAGTCAATGAGGGATGAATATTTAAAATACTTTTTTATTTAGAGAAACCTGACCATTGAAATGGTTGAACCCTCACAACGAGATGTACAGCTTGAAGTCTAACCCTTGTTATAGGCACAATGGTATCGTGCCAATTACTCAGCAAAATGCATCGAAAAACAGTGGTAAGTCTAACCACCATGGCTGGATTCAATGATGCCAATACCACCATACTCATTTAGCCCCTAGAAAACCCTAGCATATACATCAGATCAGTGCTTGGTAGGCCTAAAAAAAATTGTAAGTTTCCGGTAACATGGTCCAAAAAGTTGACGTAGGTAGGTCAGATTTTTTTTTTTTAATTATTTTTTTTTACTAAACCATATTTGTGCCTATATATTCCATTGTAATTATTGATAATTGAGTCATGCAGAATCGATTTTTCTATCACACCAGCACAAAACCTAAGAGTATTTGGCAAAAAACGTTAGATTCTATACTTGAACACAAGTGATCCTAAAAATACTAGAAATATGATATCAATGTGCAGATGTAAATTAAAATCAAAATATGAAAAATTCCTTGAAAAAAAGGCTGAGATCGACCCCTTTAGGCTGAGGTAGGTCGGGTGACCGGAAACAAAACTTTTTTTTTGCCGTGGTATAGGCAAATCTTGACTCGGTTGGGAGAACCCAAATTATCACTGTGGGTCATAACATACTCATAATCGTCAATCTCCCATTTTGTCATCCTTTCCCTGTGAATTAAGGAATTTCTGAATCATCAATGTCTTTTTTTTCATTTATTAACCTGCAGGGGATACGTACTGAGATATCAGTTTGTTTCAAAGGAGTTACACCATAGGTTTATTTTGACCTAAAACTGCTTGACTCTCGATTTCAGTATCATTATCTACAGCTGAAGCAGTATAGCCTATCTCAGCTAGGGTTAAACGAGGGATATAATCTAGTCGGTTGGCATTTATTAAACCAGCTCCAGGTACTGTTGATTCAGCTTCAAATTGTTTTCAATGACCATGGTTCATTGAAATAGATACTTGAGGGTACATCGACGCCAATTCATCTAAAAACTTGAAACAATGTTTTATTGGGTCAGTACTTTATTTGGAGGACATTTCTCAAGATGGTACAACTGCACACGTCCACTGCGATTTAAAAGCCACAAAATTTCCACTGCGATTTAAAAGCCACAAAATTACCAAGGGTTTGATAGAGCAGTTGTGTCAGCGCAACCATTAGTGACCACTAAATGCATGGCTGTAATGGTCTCAGAATGAGGGATCCCACTGCGATTTAAAGGGGTCTAGTTATACCATCTGGAACAATGTCTTCCATGGTTGAATAAGGGATACTAACATGATTAGCATTCATTACACCAATACTGCTGTAAACTGATTCCATTGACCATTTGTTTCAGTGGATGTTTTCTCCCAATATGCTTGTGCACTCTCAGCCCCGATTGTAAATAGGCAGTAGCTTGCCCTGTACGCGGTACAGGGTAAGCTACTGTAGAGTCATTAGATTTGTACTAACAGTAACTCCCCCTGTAGACCCGAATAATAAGCAATCCACTGTAAAACCGGTGCGCTAGGCTGACAGTGTGGGTACACTAACGCCCACCTGATAATGCCCACCTCAAAGGTTATTACAAAAACGGCGTGCAAGGTATTAATATGCCAAAGTGAGTTAACTAAAAACTTACAAATTGCCATATTGAATCAAGCACATTATTTCACATGACACGTAGGTCAAGATGAAGGTGTCACAGAAAGGGAAGACTTGACAAAAGGGGCCTGGCCTTGGTGTGTGGGAGAGGGGAGAGTACTTGACAGAGGCCGGTACTCTGCATACCTCTGTAAGTGTGAAATAAATGGTCTTTGTACTCCACATTTACAAAGCTATAACAATAATAGAAAACTCAACACAATGAGCCAATTCTCCAGCTGAATTCACCTATGTCCTAAACCATACACGCTAGTGTCCGAATGGGAAGTCAATACAATAGCATTCCTAGCTGTCTATATATATGAAAGTACTTGCCCGAGTGTATCTCGTGCTCTTCAAGTATTTTGTCTAAGTGATTTTTGCCTAACAATATTTTTGAAGTGTATGGCTTCCACCTTCTTGATATGAAGTGTGTGTATCAATATCAGCAGTCATATTAACTTGGTGGCAAGGAGGGATTTCTCTTATACCTGGAGGGTGTTGCTCCTATAGTAAAAGGAAGAGCTGGCTCAAAATGCCCTTGTTTCCAGTCCTTTCTTTTCATGTAGCTATAACTTGTTCCTTTTGTTGCTCACAAGTGGTCATTCAAGTATGGTGCTAAAAAAGGGGGATTCAAGTAGGTACCTAGTTGGGAGAATTCAGTCAGTATAATATACTATAGAGTGTGTGACATGAGTAAGTACCCGATAGTGCAGCTCTCTCTGTTTTAAACAAGGCAGGTGACTTTTCAGACTGATGTGGTGAGTGCAAGTACTTTGCTGAAGCAGTGCATGACTTGTTTAGAAAAGAGGGCACATACTCACAGCTCTTTTTACAATAGGAGCAACACCCTCCAGGTCTTTCAGTGTGCAGAGAGCGAAATTCCATCATGATAATGTGTGGATGGAAAGGGATAAGAAAAGGAACCTTCCCATCTGGGGGGATGTCCATTTATCCCTTGTAGTGCCCCTTGATTATGGTAATACGAGAAGTGCATAAATATCCATGTGTACCTGAGTTAGGTGTTTAGATCTAAGTATTTCCACTGTTAAAAGGTGATTTTTGAGGTGGTCTTACCAAAATAACATGACATAAATGGGACATGTACTGGTAAAGGGGGACTTGTTTCACCTTGCACTGAGACCCCTTTTCGCAGATCGAGTCACAAGTACAGAGATCCACTCGATTTGCTCCATACTGAATATTTCTTTACTTGGTAGCTTTGGAGTGGAATCCTTCTCTGCGGCTAACTCACCGAGAAGCAGTCAGTTTGGAGCAAATCTCGTGAACCTCTGTCTATAAGGCACACCTCTAAGGCAAAAAGAAAAATCACGTGTTTCCAGTAACATGACTCAAAGAGCTAGCGTAGGTAGGTCGTTTCTTTTTTTTTTTTTTTTTTTGTATTATTATTTTGTATAGAAATATATGGGCAGATCTAACTGGTTCTTTGATTTCAAGGTATGAACAGGGACAACAATGAGAAATGTAAGAAATATCAAAACAAATGCCTAATAAAGCTATTGACTATACACCCAAAGATTATAATTATACATGTAAAATTGATGAAAATTCATAAGATAAAAACGCAGAAAAATTTGTTTTGCTAGGGTCGGTCGGGTGACTGGAAACAAACCTTTTTTAAATTTGGCCTAATTTTGACTGATTATATAAACTATACAAGGTCCATGTAAGGTCTCATACAAGCTTCGCCTTATACGCAGGGTATAACGGTAAGTATGCAGCTGTACATGTCACCATGGAGTAATAGGCCCAGGAGGAATCTGGAGTAGATCGGACTTAATACCTAGTTGGGGCTACAGGGGTGATGTACCGGATACCAATACAATGTACTGTAACGGTGCATTATGGGACACTGCCTATCGGGTGAATAGGCCAGGTAAGACATAGTGTTGGTTTAGGTGTATGTGAACAGCGTTTGTACAGCCACACAACCCTATACTGCACAGTGTCCATGTGTACTACAATGTATGGACATACCAAAGTCAGGGTACGTGTATACAGTGTCCCTGAATTTATCTAATTAATGATTTAATAGCTGCAAGACACATACATAAGAGTGATAGGGTTTTATAAGTAATCAAGCCTCTATGTAATTGTTTATCAGGGGGAACACCAAGGGCTGTCACTCAAGGGTTTGGTGTATAAATCAATATTAAAGACCGACAAGAGTCTTTCAAAGTCGTGTCCCCCAATAATGGGTAGGACCCCTATATAAGCCTATATAAAAGTATAGCGGGCCTTCTCAAACAAGACCCCTGCCCCCCCCCCCCCCCCCAATAAAAATTTGCTTCCGACGCCTCTGAGCTGGCACTCAAGGATGTCAGGTAGAGGAACAACCCATGGCGTTTAATGTTGCCAATATGAGGACTCTGTACCAACTTCCAGGTTTACTTTTCAAATACTGGCCACTGGGAAGACTCTGGAAACCCTACATTTTTCAGTGCCCCAGAGATAGTGTATATATCTAGGTTGTCAGTCCTACATCTGTTTGTTACCTGACAAAGAGACAGTGTATAGATCTAGGCTGTCAGTCCTACATCTGTTTGTTACCTGACATAGAGACAGTGTATAGATCTAGGCTGTCAGTCCTTCACCTGTTTGTTAACTGACATAGAGACAGTGTTTAGGTTGTCCATCCTACATCTGTTTGTTACCTGACATAGAGACAGTGTATAGATCTAGGCTGTCAGTCCTACATCTGTTTGTTACCTGACATAGAGATAGTGTACAGATCTAGGCTGTCAGTCCTACACCTGTTTGTTACCTGACATACAGACAGTGTATAGGCTGTCATTCCTACATCTGTTTGTTACCTGACATACAGACAGCGTATAGATCTAGGCTGTCAGTCCTACATCTGTTTGTTCAGCTGCAGCCACTACTGTATTACCACGTATGGTTGTGTAGTGGAGGAGGGAAGAGGAGAAAAATCTATTCATCGTTTTGTTAGTGCTGAGCTCGGGAGATTAGTGTTTTCTTACATTCCTCAGGTGATGTGGGTGACTTCCTGAACATACAGAGGACCTGTGGGTTCAGAGGAGGGGGGGGCGGGCTACTGGGGGGTGTATAAAGCATATAGAGTAAAAAGAAGAGTAACAGCTAGTATATGAAAGTGTCCTAAAATCAGCCCTGATTGAACAGGGGTTGTCAAGATGAGATAGGTAGTTTTGTTCTGTTTAAGGAGGAACTTGTAGCATCACTAAAAATTATACCCGCAAAGATATCAAAATGTGAATAGGTTGTAACCCGGTAACTGTATCTAGCGTACTGTACTACTACCATAGGAATGTGCTTATTACCCTTACTCTAGTAGCAGATCTACAACGTTGACCTCTTACTACATTTTAAAAATCATTTAAAGGGACTATTGGTACATTGATACATAGATTCAAACCCTTCATACAGTACAGGGATAGATGAATACAGCACTTCTGAAACCAGTTATAGGGTTACATTCTTGCATTGTACTGCCAAATACCGTACTAACCCTTTTGAGCACGGGGTTGTGGAAGCCAAGTCTTAGGACACTACGACTGCACATAGTCACTACGATTGAAAACACCAACTCTTAGTGTCAATAATCGTAGGTAGTGAACTATGACAGCTCAGGAGGGTGTTGCTCCTATTGTAAAAAGAGCTGTGAGTATGTGCCCTCTTTTCTAAACAAGTTGTGCACTGCTTCACCTAAGTACTTGCACTCACCACATTAGTCTGAAAAGTCACCTGCCTTGTTTAAAACAGAGAGAGCTGCACTACCAGGTACCTACTCATGTCCCACGCCCTATAGTTTATTATACTGACTGACTTCTCCCAACTAGGTACCTACTCAAATTCCACTTTTTCAGCACCGTACTTGAATGACCACTTGTGAGCAACAAAATGGACAAGTTATAGCTACATGAAAAAAAAAAGGGCTGGAAACAAGGGCATTTTTAGCCAGCTCTTCCTTTTACTATAGGAGCAACACCCTCCTGTATAATCAGCACCTATGTAGTTATAACTTAGTGTTTGGCAGGGCAGTCAGAGTTCCGCAGGCACTACATGACCAATACTATTGTGCTGGAATGTCACTAAATTAAAAGTCCAACTACAACTTGAAGGTGCGCAGTCATAGTGTGTTAAGAAATGCGCCCCTGACATAGTTGGCGGTTTCAGGTAAGTAGCTGTGAAAAGGGGGTTTTGAAACCAAGCTTGAAGTCCCAAATAAGTACTGCAAGGATATCAAAATCCTTAATTTGACCCTGTACAGACCACTTCATTATTCATGATGTATGGTACATAGAGAGCTAGTTAGAGTAGAGTAGTAGAAGACACTCTAGCTGACCCCCTATCCCTTACAGGTACAAGATTGATGTAGTTTGGCTGATGAGGTGACAGCCTTTGTCAGAGCTGGCACCTTTTCCACAGTTATGTACAAATTACACACCGTAAGAGGAGGGTATATTGGCAGGGTGTTGTTGGCCGTGGATTTCCAGAAGCCTGGCAAAAATATTAATGGCAGAATTTGGGATATACTTTCTGACATGTTTACAGGTGAACATTGGCAATGTTAGAATCTTTAAATTCTACTTTTATTATTTTAACCACAGAGCGAAGTGATGGAATTATGTTATACAGGCTGCCCTCCATGAAAAGAAAAGAAACAATGAATGAATAAATAAATAGGTAAATGGACAAATAAAACGGGACATGAAAGAGGAAAAGTTGGATGGAGATGATCGAGAGGCAGGATACAACTTGCTACGTTGGTCTATGCCCTAAGGACATACTGCCGTGAGAGTGGCGCATACATTTCCGCAGACAGAAGACAGAAGTACAGGAGGTAGAGGAGAATGTCTGCCCCTGCGGCATAGGTACTGGGATCTTGTAGGCTATAATTAGAGCTCCTACAGTGCATAGACCTAGCTATGCCCTCAGGGCATGTCAAGGGAGCCCTGACACACTGAATTGTTATTTAATAACTTAGAAGAAAGGGACATGCCTTGAGGGCATAGATTGTGCTTGTGCTGCCCTGAGGGCATGCACTAATCAATTAGCCACTGGCATTGGCATCACTAATAATACCCTTGGGGCATAGCCTACAACTAATATTGATGCCCTTAGGGCCTGATCTGGACTAGGCCCCCTAATACAGGATTTCTTTCATCATCAGGATATATTCTTCACTTGAGGCTATAAAATAATGCAACTGTTATGCCCTGAGGGCATTTTTCTTATCATTAATGCCCTCAGGGCATTAGTGCTCACTACATGATGCCCCCAGGGACTGTCTCTTCTCTATAGATTCCCCATTTAAATTCCCTAACTATTAAAGGATGGTGTACTTTTGGGTTTTCAAAGTAATGCCCGAAGGGTATTCATACACTAGTAATGCCCTAAGGGCATGCTTTGGTCAATCATAGTGTGGATAGTGGCATAGACAACGCTGGTGTTGTCCTGAGTGTGCTTATGGTTAATCTCAGAACTTCAAAAGAGCAAAAATATGCCCCCAGGGACCAATACACGATGCCCTTAGGGCATACACTAGAAGTGGTCAATTGTTGATATGTAAAGGCCAGCAATATGCCCCCAGGGCATGCCCAATCCCGCACGGTGGTCCCAAAAAAATGTATATATGCGTCACCATGGGGGCGGCGCTGCATGCCCTAGGGGCATAGTCCAACGTAGCAAGTTGCGTCCTGCGATCAAGAGAAGGGGGGTAAGGCAGTCAGCCATGACTGACAAACTGGATTGTGGTTGCCATACCTTAAGCTGTGGGAACCTGCCAAAACCTAGGCAACTATCATAGTGATAGTATGCCAAGAATTGTGAAGTCCTAAAACTTTATCCCCTTTTCCACTGTCCCTCCAACTAACCCGGTCTGCTTCATGTTTTTAATCTCACTTTCTATAGAATCAATGTAAACATATAATGCATCTCCCACTCGGCCCCTTAATCTCTTATTGGATATGCTGTAATGGCATCTCTATTTCTGTATCAAGACATCAATATGCTATTTCAACAGCTTTTTCATTGATCAATCTCATAAATGGCAAGATAAAATCTGCAAACCCATAACCTAAACAGCCAGCTTGGTTACTTCATAGATATAAACACCTTAATCATGTGAATGATAAGTAGGTGAGACCATGCAGTAGACTGGTAGTATGGTGAAGGGATATGTGTGTATGTATATTAGTATCTGGGAGGGCTATTTATAGCATGTTTACACTGTATGACCCCTCCCCCATCTGGTATGTATGGATTGCATTAAGTCTTAACCCTTTATGTATTATGTTCTTGGGTCTTCATGATACATGAATGCTGTGAGTCTAGTCACCAAGGCTTCTTTCACGCATCATGCCGGCCCTGTTCAACCCCCACCCCCACCCTACACTGTAAAAAAAAAGAAATAGTCGTCAAATTAACAGTGAAAGCCTTGTCTCAAAGTTGCCAGATATCCGTTGTTATTTTCAAGGACATTCCCATTCCTTGTGCCACTGTACTGCCATCTGGGGATTCATTTTAGAAAATACACTGCTTCACGGCAATACGATTACAGTGGTTCGCGGTTCAGTTTTATGAGGATTTTTTTAGAGTGCACCTCTATGAGGAGCTTGAGGGGGCAGGCCCCCACCCTACTGTTCCCCATTTTCCTTTGTCCCTGAATGGTCTAGCTGTCAGCGCTGCATAAATGCATCATGGATATCATCAAGGAACATGTAGGCATGGTAGGGAGGAGACAGTATAATAGAGGAGGGGGAAATGAAAAAATAATGACAGGGTGGGAGGAGGGAGGGGTTGGGGCAAATCAGCGAGGGGTGCATAATATTATGATCAGACCAAACACCATATTAGTTTACATCTAACTAAGACTAGGCAGCAAGAGAGGGTCTGGAGCAGTCTGGTATAGATAGAGGAACCTGCCTTAATTGTATTTATAAATAAGGTACATGGATGCTGAATACTCTTTTGTCCCCAGAAGTGTTTATTTCAGGCATAATGCCGACACTACAGGGTTGATGATTAATATGATTCTGAAAGGTCGGCATGATAGACTTGTTAGCATTGTATTTCTGACGACCCTGGAACCTGAACTAATGCGGCTGGTCAAGGGTTAACACATCCAGGTATACAACAACATAACATAGAGGTGACAAGAACTAGGGTGTGTCCTTTGTTAGTCCCCCCCCCCATCACACATTCTTAACTTGCCAAACACCTAGTCCCTACCTGTGCCATATCTGTACATTCCCAGAGCTACCCTTAGGCCACTCAAGATAGAAAAATGATGATAATAGAAGAATAGATTAATAGTTCGGAATCGGAAGATATATCAATTGGCCTTGGTGCTCCTCCAAAATAGCCTATGCCAGTATATTATGGTGCCATGAAAACTCATATGACTAGCATTGTATATATTAATTGATTTTCTATTGATCTCTGCTTTTTACCCTTTAGAGACTAAATAACTTAAAAGAAGAGAAATTTTGAACACTACTCCTCTCACCTGATTACTTACTGTCAATATCGTTTCTAGAAGCACTGTTGATATATAGGAAACGCGTTAGACTTTATGCATTCTAGGGTACGTAGGTTATTTCTCAGATTATTCAATTTATAGTTGTGGCCAAAATGTATGCATAAATTCCACTTCTGAACTGTCCTATAGTGACGTTGGACTCATAGCACTGACTCCCTGCAACTCTGCAACTGAATCAACTCGGGTCTCCCCCAAAATCACCGGAATTGGTATTTCTTTCCAGAATTGAAGACGGAAATGTCCTGCCTTGCTCGGCTAGGATGACATCCCCGAAACTCACCTTGTTTTAGCCTCATAAGGCCCTACAGGTGGATGGTTACACCTGACATTGAGAGTTAGTGCCAGGAGGATAATACACCTGACACTGAGTTGTTACCAGCTAGATAATAAACTGGAGGCCATTTCTTAAGATACTACGACCACACACTGCCAATACGATTTGAGACTGCCAGTAATATGCCAGGTGATCGTAGGTGCTCCCCTATGACTACTCAGTAAGATTAGTAGCTATGCGGAGATTACATAAGTTTTGGTCGGGCAGTCGTAGTGTCGCAGGCAGCAGTGACTACTGGTGTATGATACTGTAATGGCAATAGTATAAGGATCAACACTACGATTTGAAGGACAGTAGTCGTAGTGTGTTACGAAATAGCCTCCAGGTGTATATGCCAGGTGTATTATCTAGCTGACTGAGTGTGGTGTAACTGGTAATGTGAGGTGTGAGCATACCTCTACCTACAGCAGTCTAGCATTGTGTATAAGATAAGACCAGACGAAGTCTGTACCAGTACTAACTCAGGTATGAGAGATTTAGGGTCTTTCATGGTTCATACCACCAAACAGTGTATATCTACATATACATTGATTCAGTGCTCATCTTGTGAACACTTTATTGGTCGTTTGATGCCTCTAAGACAATTTTCCTTTGTTGTGGTGCTGCACCAATGATGTGATGGTGAGTCTACGTGCCAATGTTGCAATGCAGCATCATGCTGACATGAATGCTGCTCTTGCCAGCATCGCATTGCAGCATCAACCAATGCCAAACCTGCAGGACTGTGACATCCTCAAATGGCAACTTGCCTGAAATAAAAGCACTGGCAACTTTCTCGCCAGTGCTACATCTATACCTCATGAAGACCAATTAACAGGACGCATTTGTGCACTCTTCTCTGCACTACCACAAAATGCCAAGATGGTTTGTTATGCTACTATGGGAGCGTAGTTAATAGTTAATTCCCTGTAAATCCTTGTTAATGTGCTATGGGATCTCTAAAGGGTTAACCTGAAGCAAGTAGAGGAGTTCTCTATTTTCTCTTCCTCTCCCTTTCTTTGAATCATCTAACAAATACTAGTGCGTCACATTCTCCTCTTCCATGCCTCCTCCTTACTTTCTCTCTCTCTCTCTCTCTCTCTCTCTCTCTCTTTCTCTCTCTCTCTCACTCCGTCCGTCTGTCTTTTTTTGGCTGTCTCACTTTCTCTCTCGTTTTGTCTCTCTCTGTATCACATTCTCTCTGTCTATCTGTCTATCTGTCTCTGTCTCTGTCTACCTCTCTGTCCTCTCTCTTTCTCTCTCTCTCTCTCTCTCTCTCCCTCTCTCTCTCTCTCTCCCTCTCTCTCTCTCCCTCGCTCTAAGCTCTGCTCTTCATTTCCCATTACCTCTGCTCTCTGACTCCCGTTACTATTGTCAATTACCAACCCAGCACAAGAAGACATCAACACTTCGTAATATGACTCAGGTTCTTTCATCAATAATGACCCCCTCCTCCACACCTTAGCCCTCCACCCATCTCTTACAGTCACTCACCCACTCATTACTTCACAGTCAGTTCTCACTAGTTTGGCCAAGGTGTGGCAGAAAAGAAAGGCTGGGAGCGTGCCCTAATATTGATTTTATTTGTATAAAGTGCAAGGTCTGCTATACATCTTTTTTTATTTTTTTATCATAAAACCAGTACCAAAAACATTACCAAATGTAGGATCATTAATTTTGCTAAAATTGACTTGTGGCCATCTTGGCAATGATTGGGAGTTATCAGCCATTATCAGGACCCCTTACTGAAATACCTAGCGTGCCTGATATGATAGGGAAGAAAGGTCTAGAATTCTTTAAGTTTATGCAACAATAAACAGATACCGTATCGTGTGTCACTGCGCCATCATACTAAAGTAACCATCAACAATACATGTGTCAATGTAATACTACAGAAAAACAGAAGCTTTTCCTTTTTGTAGTGACACGATTGAGACACAATGAAATGGATTTTCGTAAGTGGAGAAGTTAACTGGTCTATCAGATTTTTCTATCAAGTGAAAATAAACAGAAATTGAAAATGTTACAGGTGAATTCATTAATGCATGAATTGTAGAGTGATGTTTAACTTTGGCTAAACTCATGGGAGTCGTCCTTATACTCTGAGAATGTAAGTAGTGACTGGATAATGAGGGGCATAAGTTAAAAAGTGACATGTGCCCCCAATATGTGTTTACCTAAAATCCTGTTCTGGGTGAGGTATGGAAAGGCATAACTGTGCTTCTAAACTTGTATATCTGTCTGTAGAAATGGGAAGGTGGGGAGGGGGTGGCTCCGATGTTAGATCTAATTTGATAAATCTACATTGAATGTTTTCAATGAGATATAAGCACATATTCTAGTCGATTTAACCCTTTTAATGGCCCCTATGATATATGCCTTCAGAATCTAGTTATTTCATTCAGGGTGCACCAGTACAGGGCAGGTGAGTTTACTTGATCTTATTGGTGCATCATGCCAACCATTTGTATGTGTGTGGAGGGTACACAATGATATACCTGGAGAGTCTACTCGCTATCGGTACATTCATGAATCATAGTGACACCTGGGTATCACGCCTTGATACACTATATGGTTAATAAGTCAGGAGGGTGTTGCTCCTATCGTAAAAAGAGCTGTGAGTATGTGCCCTCTCTAAACAAGGCGTGCACTGCTTCACCGGCCGCTTCACCTAAGTACTTGCACTCACCACATTAGTTTGAAAAGTCACCTGCCTTGTTTAAAGTAGAGAGAGCTGCACTACCAGGTACCTACTCATGTCACACGCTCTATAGTTTATTATACTGACTGGCTTCTCCCAACTAGGTACTTACTCAAATCCCCCTTTTTAGCACTGTACTTGAATGACCACTTGTGAGCAACAAAAGGGACAAGTTATAGCTACATGAAAAGAAAGGACTGGAAACAAGGGCATCTGGGACATAATCCTGCTAGATCTTAGCATTGATTGCTGAGAGGACCCCCAGCCATTTATACACACTCCTCCCTATGGTATATAGATGAAATCAGTTCCATATACTATATCATAGATCTAGTTGCATATCTAGGAAAAATACTTTTCATTGAAAGTTGCAATGCCCGAAATGACCCCTATTTATGAGGTTTTGAGTTGGTACCTCTCAGTGAAGCTATTGATCAATTCCCACGGATTTAGATAGAATGTGATCGAATGAAGAGGATATTCATATTATTTAAAGTGTGTTTCAGTCTTCAACATGTATAACCCATGACGTGTTTTAAACTTTGGTTATAATTGGGAACATTGAGTGCTTGGTTAATTTATTTGCAATGTATACAGTTAAACATGTTATTTTCTATTAATGAAAGAATCTTGCGGAGCGATGAAACATTACTGTACTCTTATGACTATAATTATAGGTGTTACTGAACAAGTAATCAATGGATAATTCATGACGAGTGCGTGTTAGCAAAGGATAATTACACGAGGATGCAGCCAGAGTGTAATTATCCTTTGCTAACACACACAAGTCATGTATTATCCATTGACTACTTATTTTATTACACGATACCAATAGATAATCAATAGAATATCAAAAAAGTTAAAGTTGAAAAGAAAAATTTTTCCCCCTCCCTAGGACTCTAAGCCTGCCATAGTGTGTGTACACAATAGGTAGACACAGTGAAAAGAAATATACGCCTGGAGCTTAATTCAAAAGATCCTGGGATCACGACCCCAGCGATCTTAGGAATAAATCAGCCTTATCCTATTAAGAGATCTTAAGAGTTGACTGGGTTCACATATCCTAGCCAGCACTAAGATTGCATCGATCTTAGCCTCAGCCCTCCTACACTATTCCAAGAAGTACTGACTAGGCACAGGGGTAAGAGTCCCAAAATAAAGGAATAGCTGTGGAGTCACTCTTCTTCACAAGAGTGATTATACCATCGTTCCCCGTCCCCATATGGGCTAACAAAAGAGCACAGGATGCAGTTGACCCTCATACAGTATTCAAGAGTTGTTCCCATGAATGTTTGATTTATGCTTGCCTATTAGAAGCATTGTGCCCTCCCCCCAGGACAAAGAGAGAGAAGGGAAGAATTACCTTACAGTGCACTTAACGCATGAGTAGCCCTAAGAGCCCTCAAGGACACTCAGCAAACGTCCTCCCTCCCCTCTTTATGTATGCAGCAGGCTATTCACTCTTTCAATCAGGAGTGTTCCCTGTAAGTGCTCTTGTACCCTGGTGAAACCACTATGCATTTCTTTCACTAAGATCACAGTGATCTTAGTGGTGGAAATGGAATAGTGAAGTGATCCCAGGACTAGCTATTCTGGACAGGCCTGCAACCACTGCATTACATAGGGCAGACCAGCCAGGTCTTATGATATGTGCCTACACTAAGATCGCTGGGGTTGGGATCCCAGGATCTTTTGAATTAAGCTCCTGGACCGGGACTCGTCCCGCCTATCTCTATGGATAACATGCCTCCTTGCATGGATAACATGCCTCCTTACATGGATAACATGCCTCCTTACAAAAGTCATGCTGCATGCATCATGGTGTGCAATATTGACAGGTATGTGCATGGGAATATCCAGAAAAAGCACCCAAAATCACAGAAGTCGTGTAATAACTGCAGGTATGGCATGATCACCACTAAGTCACAATCGATATGACACTATACTGGTACATTGTTATCACTATTCTGCCCTGACATCTATCATCCATATGCTTTAGTGGTTCTGGCTAGTGAATGGATTCCAATGTAGGTTAGGAGAAGAAAACATTCATGGTCTATTTCATGTAGAAATGTTGTACTGTGACTCAAAGACCGAACATTAATTTCATACTCATAGTTGACCTGATCGCCTCAGTGAATATGTAGCACAATTGTTGAGTTACTTTAGTATGTGTGAGAGAGGTATTCTGACCATTAAGACAACATGCAATTATTCAAGATAATTATAGGGTCTTCAAATGGAATTTAAACGCCTAGGTAGGGCTCCAAACTATAGCAACCCATAAGCAACTTTCTTCGACCCTATAAGAGAAGGTACTGAGGTTTACGTAAGTTATGGTTGCCTTTTCCATTGGTATATCTCTATATCCCTTTCCCCCAAACAAAAAGAAAGTGAACTAATAAATATAATAAAATGAAATAAATAAATGAATGAAAATAAAATGAAATAAAACTCCAATCTGTATGCAAAATATATTACTGTAATGTACTGGTGGCCGCTGTGCTGAAATTGCAAAGATACAGCATGCCAAAACTTGTATCAACATTGTACATCAGGAATGATACATAAAAGCAGCCCTGGAGGCCATTTCTTAACACACTACGACTGCTCATCTTCAAATGGTAGTTGGGACCATTAACTTATTGACATTACAGCCTTGTGGTTGGGGATACGACTGCCCAACTAAATCTTATGTAATTACAGCATAAGTGCTAATCATGCAGATCAGTAGTGGGGCATTGCCTACGATCACTGGCATTAAACATTTAGGCTCTCAGATCATAGTGGCTGCGTGAAGTCGTAGTACCTTAAGAAATGACCTCCTGGTGAGCTGATTTGCATCATGGATTAATACACTATGCGGCCCCTAAGTAAATCCATACACTGGAATCCCGGCTGTACTAACATTACGACCACATGTTGTCTGTTTTCTATAACTGTGTCTGCTGTGTCCATGACCTGTTTTTACTGTTCATATATTAGCTTAGTCAATAATACAAATGAACACAGCAAAGCCAACACACCCACTTTAGTCCCCCCCCCCACACCCAAGCTGAAATATCCCCAATATGCGATAGGCACAGAGCATCAATATGAACGTTCAGAGTTGGTTGATCAACGAGATATATATCATAATTGATCAATTGTTCCCACTTGGAACCCTGTAGTACAACTCCATCCATTCCCGTTTCCCCTCTCTCCATTCTTTCTTTTATGTCTAAGCCCTTATGAAGCCCCCCCCCCCCATTAAAACTCACTCTTTTTCCTCCCCTTCACATCCCCCTCTCAGGGATCCGACGTATCCTGATCCAGTTACATTCCCCTAGCCACTTGAGTATAGTGTGTGCTTAATGTAGTGGAATATTGACATGTTAATATATACTAACAGTATAGGGCGCGTAAGTCCCATCATTCCCAGCGCGAAATAAAGCCTCCTGACTGGACAGGAAGTTTGGTACGCAATGGTTTGCGGCCATAGGCAGTGACAAAAAATATTAATCCTTGATAACTATTCTTCAGAGATACCCTTCATATGCTTGTGTGTTAGACATAATTTATATGCAACTAGTTATAATGGTATTTTCTTCTAAAAATGTCTCTATGTAGAGAAATTCGCCATTATTCAAAACCGCCCATACATTAGGCCTAGTGCCCCATGACTTCCTGTCAAATTTTGAGGCTATTTTGGCGGCCATTTCTCACAGGGAATCATGGGACTTAGATGCCCTATACACACATGACATACACAGCTGGTGTTTTGTCATGTACGTACTTAACGCATACCATTAACCTCACATCCCTGCGTTAAGACTCTTCATCTCTGGCGTTATGATGCATGAAAGCAGCACTGGCGAGTCTTAATGTTAGGGCTGGGATACCGCATCTTGCAACGATTTGAGATCATTGATGCCTCATCTGAGAAAATAATATCAACTCTGCAGGGTAAGGATGATTCAAGAATGTAGGGCTGGTGAGTGAACTCACCATCATTGCACTCAAGCATCGCCTCCACAAATGCTTAAAATGAAAATAAGAATGAAAAACTACCTCCCCTCCCCCATCATACCCCTTGTCATATAGATCAGCTGAGGGCAGTATAGTAAATCACTCTGGTTGATATATGGAGGCACGTATAGAAGGTGGCAAATAACATGTAATGTGTCTGACAAGCTAATGGGCTCCTCTTTATACCTCATCGATTTCTACTACAAGGCAAATCTACCATTTCACCCTGCTTTTCTGAGTGGAAGTGCTGGGTTTCTTCTCATTTCTTAGCTATTTGTCATTAAAGATGCATAAAAAGCAATAAAATAACTGATACAAGTAAACATTCTGGCAGGAAGCTTATTTCTTCCACCATTAAATTCATATTCTATCTGAATAATAGATGTCTTCAACAGTAGGTAAATGTGGTACATCGTAAGTATGAACCTATTCGTTGCATATAAAATAACAATTTTCAACTCAAGATTTTATGACATTGGACAGCTGTTTGATAAGAGCATAACACATTTCATCATATACTGAATATTTTCCTTTTTGGTTTCTCTTGCATTGACATGCTAAATAATCAATAACGTGTGACCTTTAGTTAAGAAATAAATGTGCTTTGCCCTGGACATAATTCAATAGTATTACATAGATCTGCAGATACATTGACACCGAACTTGAATAATATTAAATTGAACATCGTTATTTCATAGGCAATAAATGTGTCCAGAGGGACCGCATACCACTTTTTCTTAATGTTGAAGACATGTTTTTATCCAGAATACATGAATTCGATAATCCAAAAAGTAAGCTTCCTGCCAAATATCTCACTGGTATTGGTTGTGTTATCACATTATACATCTTTAATGTCAAATAGTTCAGATATTAGAAGAAACCCAGAAATTTCTTTATGATTTCTGAAATCAGGACCTTTGAACTGACCTAGATCAATTGGTTTTATCCCAGCTATTCTCCAAGAGTGCAAAAATGTTCCTCACTGGGACAAACGGTGAGAGCTTTGTCTCAAAGGTGCTGAGGAAATGTAATTATTTTTACAGAAATCCTTTACAGTATATCTTAATGTTAATCAAACATAGCCCGTCCATAGGTCCGCGTGTAGGTAGAGAGATTTTCAAGTCAATGGGCGTTTCTCGCATCTCAACATCTGAATAATATTCGAATCACATACCAAGTGTGAGATCTATCTTAGGCATGCATGTGTAAAAAGGATGATGACTGTTGATGCACCAAAAGGAGGCTATGTAAAGGTGTAGGGAACTATAAGGACCGGAGGGTGTTGCTCCTATACACTGCAAAAATGGTGTTTAGATTTTAAACATATTTAGGTCTAAACATGTTTAAAACCTAAACATATAGGTCAGTTAGGTGTCTCATCTACTACACATTTAGGAAATGAACACTTTTATTCTAACTACATAAACATTTTTGCTAAACATGTTTAGATGTTTATAGTTTAAACAGTTGAATAATAGGTGTTTAGATTTAAACATCATTATGTTTAGATACTTGGATGTTGAATCCACACCAGGTAGCAGCACTACCTTTGAATGGACTAGCCTTACACCATTATAATCACTTTTTGTGACAAATGTACCCAAACCCCATGTTTATTATAGTTTCTATTCATTGATTGTCATGAGAATGGAAAGGGCAATAGAAAGTTGACTAGATTCACCTTACACCACCACCATAAGCATGAAATAATCAATAATCTCAATAACTGACACCTATTTCATGTTATTCTGGAATAGACAAAGCAATTTTCTTCCTGCCAAGCTGTTGTACTTTCTCAAGTCTCTCATTCTGATGCAGTGTGTATATATACACGCACAAGTAAATAGGTGTGGCTGACATCTTTGGAGACTTTGACATGTAAATACCCCCCCCCCCCCAGTAAACGAGAAAACAAACAAAATACATCTTTTTTTTCAAGGTATACATGTATGCACACCCTAACTCTCTGTCAAAGCATTTAGAAATCTAAACACAAAAATTCATAAACATCTAAACACAAAAATTCATATATATCTAAACACAAAGTTTAAACCTAAACACCTAGATTTCTAAACACTTGAGCTAAGCACATTGTTTGGCTAAACATGTGTAGGAAATTAATGTGATTACAAAAACGTTGCAACAATATGTTTAGCATTGTGTTTAGGATCTAAACACCATTTTTGCAGTGTAGTAAAAGGAAGAGCTGGCTAAACATGCCCTAGTTTCCAGTCCTTTCTTTTCATGTAGCTATAACGTGACCGTTTTGTTGCTTACAAGTGGTCATTAAAGTACGGTGCTAAAAAAGGGGATTTGAGTAGGTACCTAGTTGGGAGAAGTCAGTCAGTATAATATACTATATAGTGTGTGACATGAGTAGGTACCTGATAGTGCAGCTCTCTCTGTTTTAAACAAGGTAGGTGACTTTTCAGACTAATGTGATGAGTGCAAGTTGATTGGTGAAGCAGAGCGTGACTTCTTTTGAAAAGAGGGTACCTACTGACAGCTCTTTTTACCATAGGAGCAACACGCTCCTGTTGGCATATCTACTGTAGTTAATCAGCATAAAACACTCAAGTACTCTAAGGGAGTGAACATTTTTTAACAACAGGAGGGGCTGGTGGGTTTGCATGCAGACGCGCGAAAAAATTTCGGCTCCCCCTCTCGACGGGTCGAAATTCTTTCTACCCCCTCGGTAGGTGAAAATCACATGCAAACGTGCCCTTTTAACCTTTAGTAATACATGGGCTTTTTCGCTGGAAACAGGTGACATTATTTTGAACCCCCCTAGTCAACGGGGCGAAAAAATTCTGACCCCCCTGGTCAAGGGGTTGAAAAAATTCTGACCCCCCCCTCTCAAACCCACCAGCCCCCTCCCCCCCGGTTGTTAAAAAATGATCACTCCCTAAGTAACCCCTTGCTCTGCCACCTCATATATCATCTCTTTTCACTGTCACTACAAAGATGGAGAAGTCTGGTAAAATAGGTTGGAACAAACCATTAAGCAAAATACACATATCAAGCCATGCAATGATCACAAACCATATGAGGATCAGAAACATGGAGATATTTAAGGCCTTTTATGGTAGAGCAGATTTTCTTTTTTTTAATAGTTCCACACACAATAATTTCCTCATACGGACTAGTTAATGTTTGGTATGGAAATATCCACTTGACAATGACAGCTTTATGAGGAACATGTGTCTAGTCCCTGTATATTTTTGGACGTATTCTCTCAGATACCATGCTGTGGTCTTGGGGTGAACCATCAATATGTGTCATTAGACAAGCCCGTAAAATGCCGCCAATGCATTAATGCATCATTCCCATTGGCCATCATGATGCTTGATAGCAGCTCTCGTGATTAACTTGTCTACAGGGTTGATACTGTCCACAAGGGTCGGCATGATGCACTGATGAAGTGCTGGCGAGCAATCCCACATCATGCTGACCAATGGACCTGATGCATTTTTTTTTTTTTGTTATAAGCATTTTTGCCTTCCTATAGAGCATGTTTAACTTGGTAAGATTCTATATTTGTTCTGGCATGCAATCAGTCTTACAATTTGCTTATTTAGCACTGGGCAGCCCTTGAAGGGTAGAATAACTTCTCAGTTACCTCACTGCTCTTAAATTGTGAGTGTGTGTGTCAAAAATGCTGATACTCGATACTCATAGTCAGTGGGATAGGAGATTAGGGTAATAAGTATCTGTCTATGAATAGTGAGGGTGGTATGGGCAAACATATGATGCAAACTGACTGATTGATGGTCACAAAGGGAATGTGTGTCTTCATGTTTATAACCATTTAAAGGCTGTTATAACACTGCTAGGCAAAGCCAGAGTGCATTATCCTGAATACTGCATTCTGATTGGCTGATTGACCGTGGATTATCTAGATGGATAATGCACTCCCAGCACAGGAGGTCAACTTCATCTCACATTTAGACTTCACAATTGATATTCATATGTTGTCAGGTGGCTGATGGGTTATTTTTCTGTGTTATAACGGGAATAATGCACTTGGTAATGGCTGCCGTCGTGCTCTAGACTGTATTGAGACATCTCGGGGCCTATAAGGCCCCTCGATGTCTCAATATAGCCATGCCCCGTGCATTATTCCCTAAATAGTGCATGATAATGTATGAGGCCTATTTGACACAACACTATACTACTGGTAAGTGTGGTCATGGCCCTCATTACCTTACCCTAATTGTATATAGGTGTGAGTACAATGTGAGACTAAACCTTGTTGCAACTAGAAATTGCACTAGGTCTGCAGTTGCATCAGACAATCATGTGACATGTACTGGCAAAGGGGGCACTATGCAACAGGTTAGACAACTCCTTCCATGTGTATCTATTTCTATTCTATGCAACTGGCTCAAGATCGCACCCTATGTTGCACAGTGGACGCACAGCTTATGCTGTCTTAAAATAAGACCCATATCGATGAGAAATACCCATATTGGCACATGTCATGATATGAAAGTGGATACTCAGATTCCCCTCTCCTCCCAATTTCAAAGTTAGAAACCTGAGGTTTTATATACTTTGCTATAGCTGCCATTGTGGCCCAGAGTCATGTCACCAACTAAAGCAATAAGCCTGTCACGCAGTTCTACTAGGCGATCTATTTGTGGACAAGGTACCCCCACACACATACACTTAGGGGGATCAAACAACATATCCTCGGCTTCCCATGGCCACATGGTGCGAGGCACCCTGTGGGGAACAGGGGTAGTTTCATTCTATATCATACACCAAATACACCCTCTATGAATGAATAACTATCAGATCATTGGATACTCATATCCTTGTGATAATCAAATAATTTGGTAGCAGTGACACCATGATACTTTTAGGGATATTTCAGAGATATTTGACTAATATTGGGCTTGAGTGTTGAGTTTTAGCTGAATCAACCCCTTAGACATCAGGCATGACCCCACACCAGGACTGTTTGATCCCCACTCAATGGCCAATCACCCATGAATAGAATTGTGCACAACCCTTATTAAGCCCAATGTGAATACTAATCTCATTCCTTTATTCTTGAAGTAAAGCTGAGAAAACACACCCACATATATATATATATATATATATATATATATATATATATATATATATATATATATATATGCCATCCCCTTCCTGGCGAGGTACTCAGCACCATTGAACAATTAAATGCACAGACTAGCAAACACTTCATTAATGCCAATAGATGTGATGCACTAAATATTTAGCAGCCATTAAATGGTAAAGGGATTCATATCCCTCATCCTCATGATGCACTAATCAGGTGCCGGTGAATATATTATCACCCGTGAATCAAGCTCGCCCTTTGAGAATGTGTCAAGCCCTGTATTCCTTGATGCCAGGCAGGAATGTAGCACTTGGAGTTTTCATCACTGTTTTCTGGAGTTGCTTGCCACGTAGCGGCTGGGACAGTAGCAACTTCATTTCATTTTTGGTTTGTCAGTGACGTCACAGTCACCTTGTAATGCAATTTGTGACGTCATACGTTGGCCGTGACATCACACGTCGGCCACAGAGTGGCAACTCCTATCCGTGGTCCTTGCCACATTTTTCTTGTTACCGCAGGCAGCTGATTAAATTTTTGTATACATGGCTGTCAGTCACTGACTGACGGCATAGGGACAGTATCCTTAGCCCTCCATGGTTTCCTAATTCTATTAATGCTGGGAGAATGATTGGTTCACAATTCATCCCAAATCTTTTAAATTCCATTTTCACTGCACACGGTGGCCGATGTACAGCTGACGGGCGGCGGCCATCATTGCGTGTGACGTCATGACATCATGAATTAGACTTGAAACAAGGCTAGCCATCATCACCTGCCTATTGCTGTACTCTGATGACAATCACATGCTTCAAAATGAAACACTGATGAAATTCCCTAAATTTCACTAAGGCCCAGATTTCATCAGTGCTGCATGCTTCAGGCACGTGATTTCTGTCCACAGGTCTGCGCAGCATTACTTTTGCCTTAGAAGTTGGCAAAGGAATTGAGAGTATTAAGAATTGGTTATGAGACCTTTTTGTATAGATCAATCCTAAGAACTCTAAAGATTAAATGTCATAAGACTAGATCCGTACATTTGTATTGCTACACCATCTACTCTGTGCAAGATAATAACTGACCAAAAAACTCACTGTGAGATAACACTTCTTGTAATAGTCCTTGCACAAAAGGAACCCATAAAGTATGCATGCTGAGTTTTTCCACCACTTATTTAACAATAAATCCTTCCCCTTATATACAAAAGAAAACACAATCAGTCACAATGCTCCGAAAGATTTCTCACTTTACCTTTCTTTGTATACAAAGGACGCCCTGCTGTTTTTGCAGCCTTAAATCAGGTCCAACCTGATAACCAGATGCCCTTTGAGTACTATAAAAAGTGGATTCATTTTTTTACTAGAGCTTTACATCATTGTGAGTGGCACTAGGAATACTTACTGATACTGGGGTTTTAAGATTCAATTGGTCAAATCCCTGAGTCCCTATAATGTGTTACTGCATTCGTACAGGAGGCCATTTCTTAACACACTACGACTGCTGTCCTTTAAATCATAGTGAGAACCTAACAATTTGGCCTTAACAGTACCATGCACTAGTAGTCCCTAATGTCTGCACCAGTATGACTGCCCTATTAAACCTTATGTAATTACTGCATAGCTGCCTATCGTAGTGAGCAGTCGTAGGGCAGTTCCTACGATAGCCTGGTATATTCATTGCATTTTTAAATTGTAGTGGCTGTGTGCAGTCGTAGTACATTGAGAAATGGCCTCCAGAGGGTGTCTATGCCCATTATATCTCTAGTCTCCAGTTGTGGAACTCTGAGGTGTGACTGTTATAGTAAGACAGGTTGATCCCTATATTATGTCTTTCCCTGATGCCCCCTACCTTATTGGCAGCTGTTAGAGTGTAGGCGTGCATCGTTCCCATAGGGTAGCATGATGCAGCAATGAGGTGCTGGTAAATCTGGTCTTCATCTCTTCATTTGTGCATCATGCTGACCTTCTGCAGAAGTGTCGCCAACTAATAGGCTCGGCATGATGCCTGCCTGTACCGAATAGCTCGCCAGTGGGGTGTTTCAGAAGCAGGTAATGTTTACAACCGGTCATAAGGAGATATGATAGCAGTTTTAATAGTGATTGTAGGCTTATAACTGCATGTGTTTCTAAAGCATTACCATTATCTTACTGTGTCTATAAATATATTACTGGCGAGAGATGATAATGGTTGCAGTTGTAAGTTTAGAATCTAAAAGTTTTAGAAACAGATATTTAATGTTCATTATCATGTCCAGTTTCTGAAACACCCCACAGGGCTACTATGCAACCTGCGATATGTGCATAGCGCATTAATGCACTAGCAGCCCGTAAAGGGTTAAAGAGATTGGATCATCCAGAAGCACGTGACAGGCAGGTGGGCTTACACCACCTGCCCCCCCCCCCAGTGACAGGGATGTAGTACATCTTGGCAGCCCTGGACAAACTGGTGGAGGCAGCTACTGCAACTTTAAGAACATTAAGAACAGCATGATGCCTCAAAGTTTAGTTAGAACATAATGAAGTGAAAGCACTGTCATGATGCACCACTGCAGACCTTTTACAAGTGTATCAACCCAATATGGTGGGCATGATGCATGAATGCAGCCTTGAAGATTACACTCAATCTTTCATCCATCATAATGATAAATGGGTGTTTAAGGCATTATTCAGGACTTTTAAATACCCCTCCAGCTGTTAGTATATGAGAGGTGATGTATGGGTGATATGCTTCGTGATGGGATGTAAAGGGTAGAGATTGGAGATGAGCACGGTGTGAGACAGTGAAAGTCAAGAAACAGTCAAAGAGAGAGGAGAGGGGGGAGAGGGAGGGTGACATAGACAGAGAGGCAGAGAGAGGGAGAGACAGAGACAGACCGACAGACAGAGAGAAGAGTAAGAGGATAGTAAGGAAATAGGGGAGGGGAGTAAAGGGCTATAAGAGAGTTACATAGGGATAGTTAATGGAAGGGATGGGGGAGGGGAGTGACCAGTGAAGGGGGAGCTCTAGGGAAGGCAGGATGAAAGAGGGGAGAGGGGGTGGTGTAAGAGGACGTGAGAGGTCTAGAGGGAACGAGTCAGGGAGGTAGGGAGGCAGGAGACTAGGGAGAGAAACGTGGAGGGAGAAAAGGAGGGGATGGGGAAAGGAAAGTGTGATGGAGGAGTAAAGAACAATAGGGAAAGGGGTGGGACGGCAAGAAAATATATGGAAAGAGGAGGGATAGGGTGAAACGATGGGTAGCGTTTGGTGAAGTGATGCGAAAGATGGAGAGAGTGAAGGAGGTTGGTAGGAAAGTGAAAGGGGAGTAGAGAGAAAGAGGAAAGGAAGGAGGGAGGGGACGATGGATGGCTATTAACAGGAGAGACCGAGGAAGAAGGGGAGGAAGGCTGAATGGAATAATACTGGAGGGATGCGGCCATAGGAAGATGTAAGAAGGGCCCAGATATATATCTATAGCTAGCATGACCACCTGTAGTGAAATAGATTATTTATTGTCAGGTTAATATAATAGAACCTTGGAAATCGATGTATACATCTTATAATTCAATGAGGCTCTATAATGCTCTGTATAAAAGACGCCAATGCCCACCTGTCACAGCTGCTTTAGGAATTAGATAATATTTAAACAGTCCCTGAACTAACTCTCCTCCACCTGCCACCTTATTTGAAGTACACCTGGAGTGCCTTTAATTAACCATTTGAGGACCACAGGATGTCCAGAATTTATGATCAGGACGGAGCAGGGAAGGAAAATTGTGGGGGATGGGAGGAGATGTGAATTTCCATTATTCTCTTTATAATCTATAGCGCATTCCTGAAAAGGTGTGGGTTTATGTACTTTTGATGCCAGCACTACATTGGCGTGTAATGCTGACCCTGGAGGATCAACATGACGCGTGGTGGCAGCACCAGTGAGGTACTATACTCACCAGAGCCGCATTCATGCATCATTACAGCAAGTGGATCACAAGAATTAACATAATATGTGACCCTTAAATTCTAAGTGCATCTCCTTTAAGTAGGGACGTCAGTAGTAATATGGGACTATAGAATTTCATCCGTTATTTATGTAGTAAATGACATTACTGGTTATTATACTACATTGAATGGCAAGATGCAGTCAGGTGAAATTGATCGCAGCAAATTGTCCTGAGTCCTCATCAACCTGTGTGAAGTGGCTCACACATGTCGCTAGATGGAACACGACGTCGTTATAGCACAAGATCACCAGGAATAGCAATTGCTATGCCACATGAGTCTAACACACAGTGGCCAAAGATGACGGAATGAGTTATCATTCAAAAAGGAGTCACCATTGATGACCAATCATGGCGACAGATGATGACAATTTGCTGGGATATCGATGCTTCTTCTGATATCGGCTTCTGTCACTTTACATAACATTTAACACAGCAACCAAAATAATTGGAATTGATAACAAATAATGACATGTTATGAATTTAACTCAAGGTGCCTTATTCTACCATAAATTATCTAGGTAGGCTCAGTCTTGATGCCAAGTCTATAATTGTTCTTGATCAATTAGTGTAATTATTAACTAAGAATTTCTCTCAATCATATTGACATTTTTTGACACTGTAAATAGCAGAAGCCAAGGACCGGTTCTCTTTGGTTTGGCCAACATTTTGTGGCTCACTCTGCGATATAAATGTATGTAAGGTGGTGATAAATCAGGTTCAAGGAACTTCCCCTCGAATCCCCGATCTCACTTAACACAATTCATATGCCAGTTAACTAGCTATAACATAGCCTTAACCATAACCCTATCCCATACCCTACCCCTATCCTTTACCCCTACCATTATATCTAAAAACTCCCAGCCTCTACAGATTAGGGGATGGGGGGGATTCTGGATTCTTGGATGGGAGAGTTTCTCAATCTGAGAATTCCAGGATTGGAGAATTCAAGGAAGGGGAATTTGGGCAGTCATTGATGGCGTATACCCTACAAATTTTTGTTCAAATCTTGCACAAATTCATGAGAATCAAACAGAGGCTACGAATATTATGGCGTTAAGTTCTGTCAGTGAGTGACAGGGACATAATTGTAAATCAAGTACCACGTCTAATTGCTGTCAGGAATGACAGCAAAGAATGAGAGAACCTGTAACTACAGTCCTGACATTGGTATGTATTCTAATTGCTATATATGTGGCACATGCAGGAAAAGAAATGTTAATTGGTATACTCTTTACGCACTCTACTAGGTAGATACTATTGCAGCTATGTCTTATCAGATAGTATCAGTGTGACCCTACTTACCACGCTGTGAAAAATAACTGTTGAATCTACCCGGGACTCTCCTAAACCTGATCAGTGAACCACAGAAATTGTATTGTAGAGAACCAGTGTAGTTTTTACAAGAAGGCCCAGCAGGGTGATTCATAAAAACTCACAATGTCGTCAAGGTAAAACGACCAGAGAATTATGTAATTCGTCTATACTGATACTTCATGGAAATTATAGATTTAAAGCTTTTGGAACACACTATTTCATTCACAATAATCATTAATTCAATCAATATTCTTTTAGGACATGAAAGATTGTAAAATATTTAGATTTTCTGCAAATAATTCCAGAAATACTTTTCTAGAAGGATCGTTTCTTAATTCATCGTTTAATTCTAGATGAGTCTTCACTTTTTATGAATCGTCTTGCAGGTGCCAGTTCCGTCCGACATCTTTTTTTTTTAACAATGCATGCTCCCATGTTTGTGTACTAATTCAACACTGTAGGCCTGAGGGCACTGATCCAATATCAACGTCTACTATTATTTTTTCTCAAACAGCGTATAAGAAACAGCATTTAATCCAGTACAGGTCCATCTGCACCTAATAGAACCTCCCCAAAAAGCGGGGTACAAATCAAGTGTGTACTAGACTGGTCCTAATCAAGCCCCATATGCATTCCATGTCTTTTTTTTCTAAATCAAAATCAAGATGTGCTTTTTATGAATGTTGATTTGCCCTTTACACAAGGTATATTCATTTGCTAAATGTTCAATATCCATATGAGTCAAAGCAGGGGGTTGTGGATGATCCTGGCCTTATCTCTGTATGAAGGATGCACCAAAACATCAGCTGTGCATTGGTGCGTATTGTGCACATTCAACAGTAATACTTAGTACGAGAACATCTTATTGACAAAAGACTCACAAATATAAGTGTTTAATTGCAAGATTAATATAGAGGTACTTAGCCTTTGGCGTTTCTAAACTAGGGATTCATGGCTTGCTACCACTAAACGTGTCTATAGATCAAGTGAAAACCCTAAAGTTGGATACCTACAGGTACATTCCCTTTGCCTGGCCACCATTAGGTAGCTGGGAACCACTCAGCGTAAACTCGATGGGAATGTTAGATTCAGATAGACCTACATTAATCAATAGAGCCATGTCGTTTATATTCAAATGAAGCTGTTGCCATGACTACTAATGAGTACTAGCTCTGGCCCTCTACATACAATGGACAGAGAAGGTGAAATGGACAACTGCGCAATTTACTGGCTATTCTTTCATTCAGAGATATTGATGTTAGTGAGTGTGTGCTTATTTCACATTTTGTATTTACTCAAACCTTTGATACAGGAAAGCAAGATGAGAAAACAAGGGAATAACACGAATGGTTTGAAAAATGTTATATATCTTAAATGTATTTATCTAATACCATGTAATATTAATTTTTGTGTAAGAAAATTACTTTTGTCTGTGATGGGTATATTCAGTGAAGTCCTTTGGAAGCATCATGTTTAAATACATCACAACCCACTTTGGCAATTCTGCCATGAGCTATTCATACCGATTCCATAAGTCCCATTTGACATGACATGATAAAAAAAGAGAAAAAAAGTCCCATTACATATTTTACCAGTTGGACTAGGTTAATGCATTTGCCCTGGTAAAAGACATCAATGGCAAAATGCAATAGGACCCAACAAAATGATTGAAACTACAGTCCACCCATTGTAGTATATTGACAATATCTGAAATAAAAAGCCCAATTGTACAATGACAGCATTGTGAAGTATGTACTTCACAATGCCTTGCATGTTTGCAGGGCATTGCAAACATTGCCACATATATTACTATACTCTGTTGCAAGGGGCCCCCAAGGGGACCCCCTGATGTCACAATGTCACTAGAATTTCAAGGCTTCAGGTCACATGTCACTTTTTTAAGGAAAATAATATATCTAAAAATAAAGCCATGGCTCAAAGTTCAAGGTGTCAGGTCACATGTCAATTTTTTAGGGAATAGACATGTCACATGTCACTTTTAAAAGGGTGCAATGTCAGAATGTCACCTCAAAATGGCCAAATGTCGCCATGTCGTTTTTTACCCCTTCGGAGCCACTTGCAAGCATGAGCAATGAAGACAGAGGGATTGTCAACACTGCCAGGCATTGCTAGAACTGCGAAACACAACACAAACAGTGTATCAGGCATCACGAACAGTTGCCAAAAGTATGCTGATAATACTGTGTCAGGGTTTGCTGACACTGCCAGAAGCTTTGGGAAAGGTGCAGAAGGCATGCCACTGTCAACTGTGCTGACTCTTGAAAATATTGCCAACACTACCGCAGGTATTGACAACTGCCAGTACTAAGCATTACTGACATTGCTATGGGCATTGTAAACAGTGTTGGAAGTATTTCTACCATTGCCAACACTTTCCCAAACATTGCCAACACTGTTGTAAGCACTGCTAACACTGCTTCAATCATTTCATAGACTGCTGCAGGCACTGCCAATACTGCTTCAAGCAATGTCAACACTGCTTCAATCAATGTCAACACTGCTGCATGCATTGCCAACACTGCTTCAAGCAATGTCAACACTGCTGCAGGCATTGCCAACACTGCTTCAAGCAATGTCAACACTGCTGCAGGCATTGCCAACACTGCTTCAAGCAATGTCAACACTGCTGCAGGCATTGCCAACACTGCTTCAAGCAATGTCAACACTGTTGCAGGCATTGCCAACACTGCTTCAAGCAATGTCAACACTGCTGGAAGCATTGCCAACACTGCTTCAAGAAATGTCAACACTGCTGCAGGCATTGCCAACACTGCTTCAAGCAATGTCAACACTGCTGGAAGCATTGCCAACACTGCTTCAAGCAATGTCAACACTGCTGCAGGCATTGCCAACACTGCTTCAAGAAATGTCAACACTGTTGCAGGCATTGCCAATGCTGCTGCATGTATCTCCAACAATTCTACAGGCCATTGCTGGTTCAGGAGTTGCCAATAATACTGCTAGCGTGGTCAAAGCTGCTGTGCTAATTTCTAAAACTGTTTAATGCATTGCTAGCTCATTGCTAACAATCCTACAGATATTGCCTTCGCTGCTGAATCCATAACCTACACTCTCAGCCCACATGGTAAAGCGGCTACAAATAATGTAATTAGGCAGGGCAACCACCTACAGCTACAGCTAAATATACATCCAATATAGGCCTTCATGCCTGTAGAAGGTATTACTGTAGGTCACAATAAAAAGCATTGCACTGTTTATACAAGGGCGGGTTGACAGTGGTGTAAGACTGCAGCAAACCGTATCCACACGGTTTTATTCTAATGCAAATGTTCACCACTTGAGCGGCATTTTGTCTACATGCTGCCATGCTCATTCATTAGTGCCATGACCATTTGCCACATGCTGATACACCTAGGGATTGATCCATTTTTAGCTTTTCAACTAGTGGTTGATCAGCTGGTCTGTAGGCCGTGTCCTCCATGCATAAATATCGACAACTAACAGGAGATAGATTTATGAGGTTAAATAAGGTCACCTACTTCTAAGTCTGAGGTGAAAAGAAATAGGTCATAATTGAATTTAACTTTTCGAGTCATTTAATTGGCCATCATGAGGCATAGGTCTGGCAAGTCTGCTTGCCAGTGTTATAGGGCTGACCCGGGATACATTATCAACCAATGAGAGGACTCCCTACATTCACTGCAGAATTTTTTAGGTACATTTTTTGGGTACATTTTTGGGCTGTTATCAGTGCTTATCTTGCCATGTCTCAGATAAAGTAATGGTGGACCCACTGGACCTCAATACTAAGCCTTATATTCATAACTTATGCCAACCCTACAGGGTTAATAGTTTCCCTGATGTTTGCAGATACTTCAGTTCAGTACTGGAAGCTAGACTCGTCATTGCCTACATGGTATTGCAGCATGATAAGAAGGCATATGAACCTAGGGAAATTAACATTGAGGCATCATGCAGTGCCTAAAGGGTTAATTTCGATCTCTTGCCTTTAACTTCAATGAGGTTAAAATGAAGAACTATATGAAAGCAGCTGTAGCACTGTGGTCAGTTAATGTAATATTACCTTCAAAATATATTGTGTTGCTATGTACTGTCAGAGAGGCTAGCATAAAATAGGCAACTGAACACTGGTGAGATATGAGATCAAAATGACTTATTAGCTCAGGAGGTTATTTTCTCACATACCAAGACTGCACCTGTTCGGTTGTACTGAAGGTGCCATAGGAATAGCATTGGAATACCATGGGTTGTGTGCGAGTGTAGTGTATTGGGAAATGAGGTCCTGACAAAGCATTCATGCCAACAACATTCAGGTTTTCCAGTCTCATGTAGCATTGCCAATACCACATCATGGGGCTAGCCTTACAGATTAGTTTGTTGAGTTGTTATTTATTTCATGCTGGTCGTTTGTAATTTCCATCTGTCCCTACGTCTAATTCTTTACTAAGGTTGTATATTTAGCAACAGAATCATGTACTTTCAAGCATTCTGCTAAACGAAACAAAAATGCGTCCCTTATGAGGCCACTCAAAGTGAATAAAAAGCCCCAATGTTATTTGAGGAGGTGATGTTGACAGTGTGCTACCTGTTCATATATTGGGTCTACATTCTGCGGTTTGTCTGGAACTAGTTCTACGTAATCCAGATTCACATAAACAACATCAGGACAACTGTACTTTGGGATTGTTTTCATGACAAATGTCTCTAATTAGTTGCGTTTGAAAAATTGGCAGGTATTATGGGAATATTGTGCGTTCATTGTGAAGAAATAAACTGAGTGTCCTCATATGAATATTGGATATCAAATATCTTCTTTTAACCCATGGTGACATCTTAGATCAAAGGGAGACTTGTGATTGTATCCCATAACCATGAGTTTCACAAGTAGGGGTTATTTTACGAGGACAGGGTTGTAAGCGATATATAACACAGTGGGCCTTATAGTGTTTTGTGAAATCCATTGTTTCCCGTGCTCATTGTGGTATAATCGGAGTTAAGCAATGCACGACCAACAGGCATGAACCGTTACTGCATCAGCGGTCCTTAACGAGATAGGACCAGTCTATCGGAATGTCCCAGCGTCTAGTTGGTGAACCCCAGGTGATGCCTGCCGTGATGAGAAGAGAGTACTAAGTAAAGACCTGTGTTTGCCTAACCTGGGCGAGTTTTTATAGGCCTACATATAACTTTTTTCTACTGTCACAATACAACAGACACTGTAAACACTACCATGGGAATTCATCTTTGTCTGGTTTCAATATAGACAGACATAGTTTCAGTCCGGGATTCATAACAACCTTCACAATACGTCCCTGTAAGGTACACCCTTGTCTACCAGGAGGCCATTTCTTAACACACTACGACTGCTGTCCTTAAAATCGTAGTGAGAACCTAATAATTTGGCCTTAACAGCACCATGAACTAGTAGTCCCTAATGTCTGCACCAGTACGACTGCCGTACTAAACCTTATGTAATTAGTGCATAGCTGCTAATTGTAGTGAGCAGTCGTAGGGCAGTTCCTACATAGCCTGGCTTATTCTTGGCATTTTTAGATCGTAGTGGCTGTGTGCAGTCGTAGTACATTGAGAAATGGCCTCCAGAGGCATCACATCGTTTCCCTCCATGGAAATATATACTATTATAGCTGACTTTATAACACCCATAGTCCACTAGGGCTCTGTGGCAGAAATTTATATAGGAAATGTATGGCTCAATCAAGCGACAGTGCCCAAGTGGACCATCGATGTTAAACCCATAGTCCAGCCACTATGCCTCTGTCGCCAGGTTTTACATAGGCTTTGTATGGGTCATTCGCGCGAAAGAGACCAAGTGGACTATGGATTTTAGGCTACAATAAGTCCATTAGGTCGGCATGAAATGAAGTTATTTTCAGTACATTCATTTAGTACTTTCCTGGTACTAAATGGGTATGGTGCTGAAAACTTTCTTTTTCACTTAGCCTGCGTTTGTGAACCCCAGGACTGATCGGTTGAAATCATTAACAAGGTGATACAGCCTACAATCGACTTGTGACAAGCAGTTGAGTGACAGGGACAGGCGAAAATAGAAAGATAGCGACTTGGGATATTATAGTCTTTTCTTTAAATCAACCCGTTACATGGAGAACCCCTCCACTCCCCATACAGACCTCAACCTATTGCTATAAGTCAGTCTGATATCAATTTAGGGAGTGATCATTTTTTAACAACAGGGGGGGCCGGTGGGTTTGAGGGGGGGGTCAGAATTTTTTCAACCCCTTGACCGGGGGGGGTCAGAATTTTTTCAATACCTCTGATGGGGGGGGGTCAAAATAATTTCACCTGTTTTCAGTGGAAAACCCCGCGCGTTAGTATAGGCTAAAAGGGGACGTTCGCGCGCGATTTTTGTCCCTTATGGGGGGGGGTCGAAAAAATTTTACCCCCTCGAGAGGGGGGGGTCGAAATTTTTTTCGCGCGTCCGCGCGCAAACCCACCAGCCCCCCCCTGTTGTTAAAAAATGATCACTCCCTTAATTGAGTGTGAACATGGTCTGGGTGTTGGACATTGTGTAATGACAAGCCACAATCTGTTCAAGTGCTATCGTGTGTTAATACTGTTATGTCTCATCAAATGAACTTCCCCATACCTTACATAATGTCTGTCTGATCATCCCCTGTAAATGGTACATGGTAATAACAGCCCAAAGGGATGAGTAGGGGATGAGCCTCATACACACGTATATATAGGATATAAATAACGGTGAGTGTAGAATACCACATCACCTTACTGCACGCTTCAGTGTACACGTTATGTTTTTGGCGGGAATCTTATATGTCCCATTCATTGTAAACTTAAACATTTAAGTGTTGCATTATGCATCAATGCCCCTTTGTCGCCATGATGCATAATGCAGCCATAGTGAGTCACTCGCGTCTGCTTCATTTCCGCATCGCACCAACTCAGGGTTGATACACTCCAACCCTCACTGCTGAGCTGGCAAGTAGAGGGGGTGTGGACGGGGGGTCCCCCATGTCACATGTCGATTTTAAAAATGGTCATGGCACTTGTAACTTAAATCCCCATGTCCCATGTCACCTCTAAGAGCCTATCATGTCCCATGTTGAATTTAAGAAAGCACCTATATCATGTCACTAATTGTTTTGCCTTATGTCACTAAGGCCCATGTGACATGTCGATTTTGAGAAATGGCCATGTCACCATGTCGGATTTAGTGGTCTATACCCATAGTAGACTCACTTGTAATGCTTTGGTGGATCAAGATAACAAAGGGACGTGGATCTAGAGGCATTATAACGCCCTTAAAGGGATTTGACTGAATTAGTGGCAGAGTGAAAGCACTAGCTACCAAACAGGTATTGATATAGTCCCAGGGATCTTCAGAAAGAGGGAGGTGGGATTCTTCCTGGAATTCTTCACATTGTAAAAATACCCAGACAGGTCTGTAGATGTTTTTCATGTTTAGTCTGGATCCGGTTTTGTTGGTGTTCCTCTTGTAGATTTGGGATGTGTGTGTATATGTCTACATCTGCAGGTGTACTGCTGAAAACTGTAATGTACCTGCAAAATGGTGTTAATGACAGATAATCACTAACATGTGAGGCAAGATTAAGGTATGATTTTCATCCGCTTCTAATGGTGTTCATCTCTATTTATTTCCTATTAACCTGCATTGGCTATTATGATGTTTAAATGCATCCATGATAGGTCTGCTCACCAGGACAGCATTCATGCAACACCCCCAATGTCCCGGCTAATACAGGTCGGTCTTAATGCAGGAATGTGGCACGTCCCATTCTTGCATCACGAAGGCCAATCGGCATAAGGGGGCATCCATTAACTATGTACGCATCAAGGGGCGCGGGTCAAGCCAAATGCATACAGGGTGGGGGAGGGGGTTATGGGCTTTGAGTATGTACGCATATGGCCTAATAATTTAGGAGAAATTGGAGCTTTTTTTTTTTTGGGGGGGGGGGTGATGGTAGGTCTCTTTGTAACCTTGCAAAATAATTATGTTGACTACAGTGAACACCCCCCTCCCCATTGAAAGATTCACAAGCTACAAGAATAAAGGCACCAAAATGAAAGATAATGTACAAACGCTGTGCTAGTGTTATGTCTTTTCTGCCCTCTGTAATGTACAGACGCTGTGCTAGTGTTATGTCTTTTCTGCCCTCTGTAGTGTACAAACGCTGTGCTAGTGTTATGTCTTTTCTGCCCTCTGTAGTGTACAAACGCTGTGCTAGTGTTATGTCTTTTCTGCCCTCTGTAATGTACAAACGCTGTGCTAGTGTTATGTCTTTTCTGCCCTCTCTAATGTACAAACGCTGTGCTAGTGTTATGTCTTTTCTGCCCTCTGTAATGTACAAACGCTGTGCTAGTGTTATGTCTTTTCTGCCCTCTGTAGTGTACAAATGCTGTGCTAGTACTATGTCTCTCTGCCCTCTCTAATGTACAAACGCTGTGCTAGTACTATGTCTTTTCTGCCCTCTGTAATGTACAAACGCTGTGCTAGTGTTATGTCTTTCTGCACTCTGTTATGTACAAACAGTGTGCCAAAAGGGGATTAGATATATGGACTCTATAGCAAGAAGCTTCAATAGAAACCTATACTATTCTTGTCTATAGGTCTGGGCCGCTAGATTCAATAGACTTGGTCATTCATCAAAATTGACTTGTGACATGAGTCCTAGTTAAAAACCAGTAATATGACAGAAGTCCTATCTTACACTCGACATGTGACATGAGGTTCTTAGAGGTGACACTAGTATTTCTAAATTCTTCTAAAAATCGACATGTGACAATACCTCTTCCATCCAGGACCCCATTGCAACTTTACTTCGGGCCAAAATGTCATGTGTTTCCAGTTACATGACTCAAAGAGCTAGGGTCGGTAGGTCGGATTTCTTTTTAATTTTTTTTTTTTTTTGATTTTGTATAGAAATGTATGGGCAGATCTATCTGGTTCTTTGATTTCAAGTAAGAACATGGGCAAAAAATGAGAAATGTGAAAAATCTACAAGAGATATGCTGAGTAAAGCTATTAACTGTACACCCAAAGATTATATTCATGACAAATTCATAAAAATACAAAAGAAAAATCTCAAAATCTCTCAAAATATAAATAAATTCTCAAAAATTCTTAAAAAAATTCTCCAAATAAAAGAAATTGTCTAGGGTTGGCTCTGTTTTGCTAGGGTCGGTCGGGTAACTGGAAATAAACCTTTTTCTTTTATTTGGCCTCACCACAAAAAAATGTTCGGTAACTAATTGTCTGAATTGTCACAGACGGTTAGTTAGTCAGTCTACAATGATAGTTATAATCTTTGATACCATCTTATATTATTAGATTAGAATGGAACGTTGAATCTAGATTGCATTCCTATTGTACATGGACCCAGCTTCGACTTAGCTTCACAATCCCACATTTACCCTCGTGGGAATGAAGGCAAGAAGTTGAAAATATTGGCCATATCTAAAGTCAAACTATGTCATATGACGTACATAAATCATAGCCGTGTCGTAGCCTCTTTGATGTTCCTTCCCTGATCTATGGGGAGAGACAAAAGACCATGTAAGTTAACTTAAAGTTTACGGCAACATCAAAGGCATTGCACAATACTGCACTAGGGCTAGGAGCAGGAGGTAGTCCTTAACCCGTTGAGGGCTAGCATCGACTATAGTCGACACCATAGCAGGCCTAGCGTCGGCTATAGTCGACGCCCATTATATAGGATTAGTATAGGAATTGAAAATAGGCTCATCCTCTAGGAACTATACTTTTTTCAGAGGCCGTCCCCATGGCTAGGGCAACAATTTTTGCTCTGCCCTTAAAGGGTTAAAGGACGTATGGCGCATTGATACATGTATTATGTCCCTTTGCCGCCATGATTCATGATTGGAGCCCTATAGAGAGTAGCATTTATAAATCTTGCTTGCTGACCAATTCGGACATCACACATATCCTTGATACACTCAGGAAGGGTCAGCCTGATGCTTGATTGCTGTCCTGGGGAGGAGACTTACAAAGACTGCATTGATGCATCATAATGATGAAAAGGTATATTACATTACAGTACAATGCCTGGGTTAAGTGGTTGGGAGGTCAGGAGGCCATTTCTTAATGTACTACGACTACACAGATGCACTACGATTTTAATCTGACAAGAATAAGCCAGGCTATCGTAGCAGGTTCTGTAAAACCCCAAAAATGATCCTGGGTGAAAAAAGACCCAGGGTGAAAAATGACCCTGCTCTGTCTGCTATGGAAAAAGCAATTTTAATTTGCTTTATGGGGCCATTTTTCTTTATCTATCCATCATAAAACCATCATATATGAAAAGAGGAGGATTGATAATGGTAGTCTAGAATACCAAACTACTTTTTAGCCATCTTATTTTGCATTCTGTTTTAATTATTGCAGTGGGTATGAGGGAAAATAACTCTCTGGGCTCACAATAATGCAAATGATAAGTTTGTATAACATTTGAGATTGATCAATCATACATCACTGGAAAGACCAATATGTATCCTAGTTAAATCTAAAATAACTTTTGGATATGAACTATAGCAGTTAAGAAAACACAATTTGAAACTTAATCTGCTGCCTATTCATAACTAAAAGTCAGTATAGGATAAGGCCCTACGACTGCTCTGTACGATCAGCACCTATGCAATAATTACATAAGGTTTGGTAGAGCAGTCATACTGGTGCAGGTATTAGTAACAACTAGTGCATAATACTAGAATGGCATTAAATCAAGGCTTCTCACTACGAATGGAAGGACAGCAGTCGTAGTGTGTTAAGAAATGGCTTCCAGATAATGATTTACGTTAAGGGTTATGAGAATGTAATGTATGCCCTGCGATGAGGTGGATTCTCACACATGTGGATGGGGTTACACTACTACCCAAACATTTCACACGAATAGAGGTAATCCAGGTTTCAAAGACTACAATACTGATTTTGGCATATTTAGCCTGGCTCTTTTTCTGTCTCTTTTGCCTGTATATGTCTCTTTCTCCCAAACGTCCACCTTTCTGTCTGACTCCTCTATCTCTGTTTTCATCTCTCTGTGTCTGTCAGAGGCTGGGGGTGGTGGCTGTACTTTTGTATAGGCTTATACACGGAACCAAGGAACCAGTCCCCCCAGCCCCCTTTTTCTACACCATGTCTTTCTCTGTCTCTGTCCCTGTCTCTTTGTCTCTGTTTTTTCTGTGTGTGTGTGTGTCTGACTCTCTGTCTCTGTCTCTCCTTCTCTTTATCCCTACCACTCTTTTCCTTGCCATCACTCTCTTTGTCCCTCTGTTTGAACATCTCTTGATCTCTATGTAGATCGACCTAGCAGTTTGGTCCGGCCTTTTATGTCATTATGGGCCCATTTCCAGGAGATTGGCAATTAAAAAACAGAATAAGTTAAAAGTGAATGCCTTCCTATTAAATATGACCTTTCCCCTATAAAAATAATGACGAAAGAACATCGTTAAAATATGGGGGGAAACCTTAGCCAAAATTATAAAAAAAAAAGAAAGAAAAAAAATCCAATTTTCTGGTTCTCTGTTATCATCCATCTATAAGGTGTGCCAAGGTCTGTCGATACTTATAAACTCATTTCAGAATATGTGCCTTTGTGATGCAATTCATAATGGGTGGAGTTCCTACAGTTATGGACCGAGGAACAACAAACCACTTACCCTCTAATCGAATCTAGTTATAAGAACAGTAAATCATACGACCAATTATATTTCCTCTCAGTACATGTGTATACTTAAGTCCTGAGAATCAAATCAATGGTCCTTATTTCTATTGGGATGCCTCTTTAAGAATTTCAAAACCTAGAGTCTATGAATGCTAATGAGAGGTAAAGCATTGCCAACTTGAAGTTGCCTCTGAAGTTTTATTCAGTGCATAGATTTAGATATGTTGAACAATTGCAATTAAGACTATGTAATAAAGGCATGGTTGTGAGGGGGGGGCGTCAACTTACCTTTGATTAGGTCCAAACACGGTCCTCTGATTGCAGTACAAGTTTATGTCCAGTGTTGATATTCAGTAAATCCTTTGTCCACAACAGCATTAGAGGCAATCCATCCTGTGAAGCCTATTGATAAGCAATTAAGATTGCAGCTATCTGACTACGCCCTATGTATCAAACCTAGGCTAATTAATGCATTAGTGCATCATGCCCATTGGTGCATTCATGCATCATGAAAACCACTGGGCATGATGCATCAATGCAGCCCCAGGCTTTAAAGAGCTAGGTGGGAGCATTCAAGCCCGTGCACCAATGCGGTGCTGGTGAGTCTAACCAGCAAATTGTCGTGAGTCCTCTCAAACCTGTGTGAAGTGACTCACACATGTCGCTAGATGGAACACAACATCGTTATAGCACAAGATCACCAGGAATAGCAATTGCTATGCCACGTGAGTCTAACACACAGTGGCGAAAGATGATGGAATGAGTTATCACTCAAAAAGGAGTCACCATTGATGACCAATCATGGCGACAGATGACGACAATTTGCTGGGTACCTGCCATAATTGCATGTATGCATCATGTTGACCCTTCGTATTATGTATACATGTCTATCAACCCATACGATTGGCATGACGCATTCATGAATGCAACCCTGAATATAGTTACCCAACAAGGCTGCATTCATCTGTCATGACGACTAATGCTAATGTGCTTAGATGCATCATCATATGACATGTGTGCAGTCAAGCATGAAAGATAGCCAGCACGCCCTCTCATGGACTTCCCTTTCTCGTTGCCTACTCACAGTCATGTATGTCCAATCTGTATATTAATTTAGAACAATGCCTCATTTTATCCCCTTCTAATTAAAATGTATAAAGTTGTCTAGTCAAGGGCTGGTACCATATCTCATATTTCTCCAATCAGCCATCACTACCATGACAATGCAAGTGTATGCAGTGTCCTTCATGTATAGGAATGATCAGCACCAAATAACGGCCCACAGCTGGCATAGATGATATCATATAGATATATAGCCTATACTCTGATCTCCATCATACTAATAACTGTTGGTGGATTATAGCCTATACCCTTTGTAAAGATTATATCAATTAACTGTAGTTAGTTTACTGGGCATTGGGTTTAGTTGTAATTTAATATTGTCAAGTACCAAAACTGCTAATTCATAAAAGAAAAAAAATGAACCTGCTATATCTATATACAGCCTGTTATAGGTCCTCCCAAATCAAAAGGATGCTTACACATGACTGATGGGCATATCGTATTCTCTTGATTGTAATAAATTATCTCACATCCTTATCCTATCTACCTGCTGATGTTGCTGATGCTTATGTATAACCTATTGTCCTACAAGATGGCAGCTAACAACCCTATAGATCTATTAATGTACCTGTATTATAAGTTAGTCCTCTTCCACAGCCCTTCCCTAAAATCAGGGTGATGTCCTATGGATATATATATATATATATATATATATATATATATATATATATATATATATATATATAGCCCTATAAGATGACAGCTAACAACCCTATACATTTATAGCATAGACCTGTTGATGTAACTGTTTAAACTGTAGTCCTCTTGCATTGGCCTTCCCTAGGCTTTTATATGCACAGTGGGTATATCCTTTTGTCCTATGGGATGCCAGCTAACACTAAAGGTAGCATTAACCTGCAGATTGATATACCTGTACATATAAGGTAGTCCCACAGGTAACCCTACTACAGGTGTTGTTATCAAGGTCCAAGTGCAGCAGCAGCTTATGTCAGGTGTAGCAGGCTCCTCCTGTTGCTGCAGCAGTCCACAGACAGGTGAGGTGAGGGACTGATGCCGCCAGGTGAGGGAGGGCGGCTTCTATACTAATACCTACCTCCACGCCCCACCCATAGGCTATGGTGGTTACCACCTGGATCATCCATCCATCCCTACACACTAACCCACACAGCCACTGATGTATACCACTGCCACACGTGGGTACTGGAGTACTACTGTGGTGATAGACTTAAAGTGTAGGTAACTAATAGTGCCTTATACTCACTGATATTGTACACTTATGACTCCAAATGAAACGGCTTTGGCAGTTACTAGACTACATTCCCTAGGGTTTTATCCTTACAGCATTAATGAGACAAGAGCCACACAAGGGGTGTCTACGATTATAGGCTGGGAGGGGGATTTAAAAGAACAGGATAAGGAACAATTTTCGTAACCCCCCCCCTCAAACCCACGAGCCCTCCCCCTGTTGTTAAGAGGTTATCACCTCCTAATACAGTCATAGGTATAGGTATAGGTAGAGAAGAATGATGTGAAAAAGGGAGCTATATATGTGACGAGGCAGGAGGAAAGGGGAGTAACATATTTGACGTTGTCAACCTCTATCTGCCAGGAGGCTACTTCTCTATAAGTCAGGTAATATAATAGTAGGTACAGGAAGGCATTTCTCAAGATGGTACGACTAGACTCCCTTCAAGTCGTAGTGAGATCCCACAATTAAATGCCATTACATCCCTGCATCTAGTGGTCACTAATAATTGCACTGGTACAACTCCCCTACCAAACCCTATATGTAATTGCTGATCGTACAGAGTAGTCGTAGCATGTTACCTATGATCACCCACTCTGATATTGAGGGTTTCAAGTTGTACTGGTTTTGTCTAGTCGTACCATCTTGAGAAGTGCCCTTCTGCCCTTATACCACTCTGTACGATTAGCAGTTATACAGTAACTACATTATGGTTTGGCAGGGCAGTCGCGCTGGGACGGTATCATGTAGTAACAGCTAGTGTATTACACTATAATGAAAATATCACTAAGCTTCTCTTAAGATTTAATGGAGAGCAGTCGTAGTGTGTTAAGAAAGGGGCTCCTGGTGTCAACGTTGGCACGGCGTGCTCTCCATTGCCCTACTTGTAATTCTAAGGTCATCCTCCCCTCACATGACCACACCTACCTAATGTCCACCACGCCTTTATCATGTCAGAATAATAAGCTTGTTAGGGCATTCTCAGTTACCAGATAAAATTGAATAAATTAGCCCTGACGCAGCGTCTTCGTGGAGACAACTTTATACATAATTATGTGTTTGGACCCCAGTTAGGTGTTGCATCATTGACATCTCTTTCTCTTTAAGACCCTTTAAAGGGCCACTGATGCAGGAGTGCACCGTGTCCATAAGTCGTCATGATGCACCGATGAAGTGTCGGTGAGACTTCTCACCAGCACTTCAGGAAAACCAACCGTCTGGTGATGCCTCAGCCACATAGGGTTGGCATAATGCATGAATACAGCCCTGCCTTCCAGGTTGCACTCACACATCATTATGCCAATAGGCATGGTGCATGAATGCGTTTAAAGAATTAAGCAATATGTAGCAAATTTATTAAAGGGGTGACAATACATCAGATTATTATGTCGTTTTATACACGTCAGCAGTGACATACCACCATGTTGTTCTGTTCTGTACTGATGGAAGAATACTGTAGAGTGAGGTGAATTCTTTCTAAAACTCCAGACAAAGCCGATAGGATTTACAAATAAGATTGCAATTATAATCTAAATTTTATTCCCCAATAACCTTAAACTCTTCAAACTGAGATTAAAGACCACACCAGTAGAAAACCCACTGGGAAGACAACGGACACTCAGCCAAGAGGGATAAACCGTTTAAATACATATGAAAACATGTTACATGATTAAGGGAGTGTGAAGAGTCCCTTCAAGTTCAAGACAACCTTAGGCCAAGGGCATGAATTCCGACATTAAAACCTTATAAATGTCATAACACCTCTGTGTGCGTGGCGGGGGAGGGTGGGTGGCTGGGTCAGCTGGGGGAGGGGTTTACTCTCAAATGAGACGATAAGGTTATATCACTCCAACCTGTGATTAGGGGTGAAGCCTTGCAATGTTTGTTGAGCCACCCCTTCTGACAGTCTGCTAGAACTAATTCGGGTCCAAGGTTACATTTTCCGCTAAAAGCTTTTGGAATTAGCCTATGTGTTTTGACACTGTAAGGGCTTCATGATACCTGGGGCTTGTTTCAATATCCGTGATGACAACATAGGCCTCATAAGCCTGATATTGTCACTTTGTTGCCGTAAGGGATGTGGAAATAAACCCCTGATGCTGTTGCACAATGATGCCAAAATGCAGTACGGTTCAATAGAATAGATTATAGTAGATGTATTATTGCAAGCACTAATGTAGCATATAACAGGACATTTGGAATAACCCCAATACATTGGAGCATCAAACCAACATTTGGAAGTATACCAACCAGAGTGCACCCCTAGAATATGTCCACTTACTGTATACTTGAGTCGGGTGACATGCCCACAGGGTATAGAGAAGTGGGAGGGGTCAAGGAGAAAGGTGAAAAGATCGGGGAGGGGCAGGATAGGATTGGTGTAGAACAAAGAGGTATAGCTGTGTAAAGGAATGAAGACAAGAGGACATCCTTAGTATTGAAGTAGTGTAGAGAGAGTATATAATAGGTAACGGACACCTGGCTATAGAACAGCTGAATCAGCACTTTCTTTGTGTGTGGACTCGTCCCTGTGTGATGGGAAAGTATGTATACCTAGGCGAACTTTCAATTTCCTTAATTTGGAGTGCGTAAATTTGAGAGGTAACAGGGTCACTATAAGCACTTCTGAGTGACATAAAAGAATGAAATACAGAAAACAAAAGACAAACCAATTCAGAAATTAAATCATGTCAAGTCACTTGCCAGCCACACCACAGGACCTTCGTCTAACATTATTATAGGAACTGGTACTCACTTGTTGTTGACAAAGGGCTGTGTCCTGAATAGTCAATTTTTCCTATGGTAAAAAATTTCTTTTATTCTTGTCACCTGAGGACCATGATAGTCAAGCAGCTAACCTCTGGAAACTGACCTACCCATGCTTTTGCTGTCAAAGATTTTTCTCTACTTATTTTGCAGGAAATGCCCTTAGCTGCCAGACTATAACATTATGGCTTCCTATATCTGGATGCATGCAATAAGTTTCTTGCCACAGTTCCTACCCTCAACCAATTACCTAGCCCCTTCCTCTACCTGTAAGCCCCTCCACGATATACCCCCTAGGTTATTGATCAGCTGTGCAGAAGTGATTGGTCGTCAATCAGTCCCTCATCAATACTGCTAGAATGCTGACAGAATCTAAATGAAGGCTTTCACGCAGCTCTATCCCACTCTATCCCTCTACATCTCCCATTATGGGTCTACACTGAAATATTTTTTTCTTTTTTACATATAGCATTGAAATAATGCATTAAAACCTGTCAGATTTAAATCATCAATCCTGCTATAGGATTTCCAGACTGGATGGGAGTTTTCACCCAAGTATAGTCAGTTGGTAGACCTACATCAATTATCTTATGGTTAGCAGTGTGGAACCCGTATGCCTGAAAGTCAACTTAGCAAGTTTGAACTGAGGCCAAAAAAAAAAGTTGTGTTTCCAGTTACCAGACCGATCCTAGCAAAACAGGACCAAAAGAATCTTTTCTTTTTTTGGACTTTTAATTTTTGTCATCTTTTAGGAATTTTTCTTAACTTTTTGAAGGTTTTCATACTTTTTTGAGGATATTTATATTTTTTCACTCATTTTCCTTTTCATATTGTCCCCCTCATTCACAGTTGTCAAAATTTTCCATCATCACTTTGCAATGAAATCAAAGAATTTGATGCATCCGTTGATATGTGCCCTAACATTTCATATCATATGGCTACATAATGGTCACTACCTGTACTTTGCCCTGGGGCCATTCCCTCTCAATTTTCCCTCATCACCTTTCCCTATTGTACCCTTCAATCTGTTCTCTACAGGTGTGTATTCAGCCTGTATTACATAATAAGACAGGTGTCTATGACATCCTCTATCTACACAGGTACTTATATGGGTGCTCACTTACTAGATACTGAGAATCTGTTCTACTTCTAGGTATCTGCAAATATTTATAGAAAAAATAACCCTTCATCCTTTTGGCCCTCTATGAACAACCATGTTCCTTACTACCATATTGGCTGCAATAAGCGCCGGGGAGCCCATTGATTTCTACCAGATTTTACTTGGCCCTTATTCAAAACCGACTCTTATTCAAATACCCAGCGCTTAAATACAGGTCACTACGGTACAGTATGTCTGCCCATGTTGTTGTGATATATCCCAGCAAAATGTGGTGAGTCCTCATCAACCTGTGCGAAGTGGCCCACACATGTCGCTAGATGGAACATGACGTCGTTATAGCACAAGATCACCAGGAATAGTAATTGCTATGCCACGTGAGTCTAACATACAGTGGCGAAAGATGACGGAATAAGTTATCACTCAAAAAGGAGTCACCATTGATGACCAATCATGGCGACAGATGACGACAATGCGCTGGGATGAATGTTGGCATGAATGCAGTCCAGGAGGCCATGTACTATGACTGCACCCTCAAAGTTGCACTAAATTTCCCATAGGAAAAGCATTGACTTTTCAGGCCGTAGGGCTGTGTGCAATCAAAGTGCATTAAAAAATGACCACCTAGTGGCATAATTATTGGGGTTGCCAGGGGTCTTGGGGGGAGTTACAAAATCTCTTTTTTTCAGGATCAGGAAAAAGTAAGATGTTTTAAGAATATATTTTCTCATTCATTTTAGCTTATTACGAGGACAGCTTCAGATTTCAATGTGAAATCGAAGATGGCACAATACACAAGATCCATCTAAATCCACTTCACGCTGATTCCCCTTGAAATACCTTTACGTGTCCCGGAATATCTCTATCCTCCAAATGCTGGACCAGTCCTGGATCCTCTTTCCTGATCTTCTAAATGGCACTATTCTAAAGGTGTTAAGAATATTCTTTATACACATTGTGTTGTACACTCTGAAAAAAAATGTCTTCGAAATAACAGCACATTCCTTAACCCAAAATTGCCAGAGCTGTCGTCTTTTTTCACAAAGATTCCCAGTACATTTGTGTACCACTGTGCTGCCACCAGGGGCTTCTTGTAAAAACTACACCAGTTCAGTGCTTTTCAATTATAGTGGGCCACTGTTTAGCTTCATGATTCAACAGTTATTTTTACAGTGTAATATTCCCTATTTCATTGCTATATTTCAGTACGTCTGACTTGGTGTTTGCTTGCACCCAATCAGCAGTTTTTATTAGAGTGGTACTGAATTGAATTAGAGCTGTCACTGGGATCCACGTCCATCTCTGACAGTCTTCCATGCATACCATTATGGTAATTTCCCTCATCAGTTTTTCAGGCTTTCCTTTCTGCCTACCTTCTTTATGCTGCCTGGGTACATATATGCTGCATTCTCAAAGCTCCCCCCCTTCCTTTCCTCTCCTCGTTTGCTTCCCTGCCTCCTCTTTCCTGTCTCTGTGTCTCTCTGCCTCTTTCTCTCTCTCCCTCCCTTTCGCCCATCCCTCCTCGCCAACCTCCTACTCCTAGGCTCCCCCCATACCCAACAGTGGTATTCTCCATGTCCAATTACAGCCTCTTTCTGTTGCTTTCTCTCTGCTTTCTCCCACCACCCTTGTCTACCTCCCTTCCCTGCCTGCCTCCGTCCCCTCATCTCCCCCACATGTCTCTTTGCCAACCTCCTGCTCCTAGTCCATGCCTTGTATACCACCCCCACCCCTATCCTTGCCTTCCTCCATCACAGCCTCTTTACATCCCTCCATCACAGTTTTCCTCACTTCCCAGCCTCCTTCCCTCTCTCCACCCCTGCTGTCTGCGTTAATGGCTATCCAGTCCCACCATTTGAGTCACCATCTACGGCATAGACACCTTCTATACAACCATGGTGTTGTTTTTCTAACCAACATTCATGCCTCTAACACCCCTCTTTACACCTTTACTCTATAGGGGGCATTGTAAACCTGTTCTACCTCCCTCCATAGACTCTCTATACTACTGCCTCTCCTGCATCAGGAGTGTATTTCACAAACTTCGACAGGCGCGTAGCATCAGAGGGAGCGGGGGCAGGGGACCTGGCTCAAATCACAAATGAGTGTGGACTTGCCACAAAATCATTATAATTATGATGCACATGAATCCAAAACCTCGTATCACAAATTTGATCAATATATGGTAATGGGATAAGGGTATAACGTGGGTCTGACCCACCAATCATATCTTAAAGTCACCAAAAATAACTCTTAAATACATATTGTTTACGCATGTACACACACGCCATTGCCAGAACTGACAATTCAAAGTGGTCGCAGTTGGGCCCCTCATCTGTTGTAAGATCTTGTAAAACACCCTCCAGACCAGTTCCTTTTTGCCCTGTTCCCTGTGCCCTCTCCTCTGTCAACACTAGTGGACGGTCCATGGTACTCAGTCTGTTTGTATGTTCAGTGTGGAGTGTACAGTGATCATATACCAAGCTATACCTACTCATCCGGTTTTGTCACGCTTGGACGCCAGAATGTATTCAATATTACTGAAAAAATATTTATCAGGCTGAAAAAGGAAAATGGCTGCGTTTCAGGTTACGTTGTTTGAAAAATCTGGCTGGGGTGCTGTCAATCGTATGACAGAAACTACCGTTCTTCCTCTTTTTGTTTGACCTTGTGGCTCATGATAATGAGTTGTGACCAGAGGCGTAGGAAGCAAATCTTCATTGGGAGGGCCCAATGGGGGATCCAAATTGATCACCTTGTATTGTCGACTCGAGCATGATGCCGCCTATACCTACCAATATAGAATTTGTATACATAGTAGAAAGGTATTTCTCGTGAATGTTAGATCTGATTTGAGGTTCAAACCCCTATTTTCCCTATCCTTTCACCATGTTAATCTAATTTGAAATGCAAAGTTTTACCTTCTTTTCCATTTTATTATGAGTTCTTGGCAAATTTATAGGGTCCTAGACATAACCAGGCCCCCTGTCCTTTATGATAAAGGGGGCCCAGGCTTGTTTGTACCCCCACACATACACACCTTTTCCTACGCCCCTGTAAGGCTATCGACTCAGTGATCAGCAACATAACTCAAAAGCTGCCTAAAAATTGGTCTAAAATTATAATTTCTTAAAATTAGCTAGAACCCATTTTAGCTAGAACTGTTACTAGGTTACCTGAAACACAGCTGCATTTCTTTTTCTGCCTAACCTTATTTCTTCTGTGAATAAGAAAGACATAACTGTATAAAGATACAGTATACTAAAGGCAGAATGTATGGCATCTAGCACCTTGTCTCGGTCAAATATTGCTGTCCTGAATTCTTAATTGTTAGCACTGCACTAAAATCTTAAAATTTCCAACTCCTGACCTCTATAAGTGTTGGGTCTTAAATAAGCACTGGGGGTATAGGCTGTTTAAAGTCAATAAGTGCTCGGGCGCGTACAGGCCAATACGGCAATTTCAATTCTATATGGGCCGGAGGGTGTTGCTCCTATTGTAAAAAGAGTTGTAAGTATGTGCCCTCTTTTCTAAACAAGTTGTGCACTGCTTTACCATTCAACTGCACTCACCACATTAGTCTGAAAAGTCAACTGCCTTGTTTAAAATAGAGAGAGCTGCACTACCAGGTACCTACTCATGTCACACACTCTATAGTATATTATACTGACTGACTTCTCCCAACTAAAAGAAAGTGTTTAAGTGTTTAGAAGAAAGTGTTTAGTTGTCCAGAAAGTGTTTAGCATGGAGTATAGTGTTTAGGATTTCAAAGTGTTTAGGGATAAAGTATTTAAAGTTAAACACAGTTTTTAGAGTGCCTCACGTCACTTGTACCTCCCCAGATCACCTGTACCTGCCTCACGTCACTTGTACCTCTCCAGATCATCTGTACCTGCCTCACATTATCTGTAACTCACATCTCACGTCACCTGTACCTGCCTCATGTCATCTCTACCTGCCTCTTGTCACCTGTACCTGCTTATGTCATCTCTACCTGCCTCACGTCATCCGTACCTGCCTCACGTCTCCTGAACCTGCCTCACGTCTCCTGAACCTGCCTCACGTCTCCTGAACCTGCCTCACGTCTTCTGTACCTGCCCCACATCATCTATACCTGTTTCACATCATCTATACCTGTCTCACATCATCTATACCAGTCTCCCCCTCACACCTAGTTTCTCCTAACACCCAGTCATCCCCCTCATACCCAGGCATTCCCCTCACACCCAGTCTGCCCTCACACCCAGTCTCGCCACACCCCCAGTATCCCACTCACACCCCATACCCTCAACACATCCCCATGACATACTTTTTCTGTACAATGTGCATTCATAAATTCTTTTTCCTCTATTGATGCCATGAAAATCAGCCTGTAATATCACGCACCACATCCAGATAAAGGAAAATGATGAAAAATGATGAAAAGAAATAAAAACCATCCCAACCCTAAACATGAGAATAATCCTAAACACATCTACAATCTAAACACTTTTAACCCTAAACACTTTCTTCTCAAGAATATCTAAATACTTTATATCACTAAACACATTCTATTCTAAACACTTGATATTTTAAACACTTTTTATAGCTAAATGCTTTTTATTTTAAACACTTTTGGCAAAAGTGTTTAGTGTTTAGAAAAAAAAGGTGTTTAGAAAAGTGTTACAAGAAAGCGTTTAGAAAATAGGCTAAAAGTGTTTAGAAGCTAAACACTTTTTTTGCAGTGTAGGTACCTACTCAAATTCCCCCTTTTTAGCACTGTACTTGAATGACCACCTGTGAGGGGCATTTTTAGACAGCTCTTCCTTTTACTATAGGAGCAACACTCTCCAGAAGTGCATGATTGAAGTCTTCAGTAGCAGTAGATTACTCATGTCGGCAGAGCTCTACACACACAATACTCTGTTTAACCCTTTATAGGCCAATAGTGCATTATTGAGTTACTCACCAGGGCTAGTTTCATGTATCATGTACATTTTAAGTGGGTCTTTCATGGAGTCGATTTTGGGCCGATTCTAAATTGGGAACCATCGGGGACAATTGGGGCTCCGTCCCGGAAATATCTAGCATGCTAGATACTTCCTGGATTTTGGGTCCTAATTGTGTTAAAATCATTTTTGAAAATTAATTTTTGACCAAAAATCGTGCACGATTTCTGACCCGATTTTTTATCGGCCATAGTGGAGGACCCACTGAAAGCTGCAGGAAGAATACCAATGGCACCACCAGATGGCGATCAAATTTTGGATTTGTAGTTTAATAGCATTTTTGCTTTCCAAAAGAAAGTTTTAAGTCCATTTCTTTCAGTTCGGTCAAAGTTCAGCTTCTATGTTTGTTGGAAGGTCAGCTAGTGTAGGAGGTTAGCTTATGAGATATGTTTCCCGGTATTTACATGTGTAACCGTCACCATTGGAAAAGTCCAATCCCAACCAGGACTTGGACCCGAGTCCTTCGGGTACCAAGCGAATGCTCTAACCACTGAGCTATTGGGACGGTGCTTCATCCAAGGTGAGGTATACATGTGGATCATGGCAGGGAAGGAGAGAGTCAGAGTACAGTGGTTCCACCTGTTTTCCAGACGAACCTACCCTGCTACACATGTATGATATCATTATTGCAATATTTTTTTCGACATGGCTCTTTCACAACTGTTTGCTATGATTATTTTCATATAAATCGATGCCTTTATTTATATCCACCACCGTTCTAATCTCCAAGTCTAAATATGGGTCCCGCACAAACCAAAGTAATAACAAGCTGAAAAGTAATATTTTACTACGTAGTGACCGAGATCTTTAAAAGGGGTCCCCAGGGCTGCTTATAAATAGCACTCCTAGCCATGCCAAAACTTGGTTATCCAATTTATTATTCAACCTATAGAAAACCAAGAGGCGTGGGGCAGTGTATGAATAGCATGGGACCTTCAGTTAAAAGTCCATGCATGCAAGCATAATATTTGTTGCCAGGAATGCTCCATGAATTTATAAAGCGTCCAGGTGGTTGAAATGGTACAGAAATATTTCCTATTTGAACTAAAGGTTGCTGATACAGCAGTCTGTGATACCAACATTAAGATAACGGAGGGTCATGAAAAAGAAAAGAAAATTAACAATTAAAACCTGTCAAAAATGGCAAACTATGCTATGAAGGCACTTGTTATAGTATAGCACATTTTCCATACTCCATTTTTAGGAACTTTAACGCCTTTCACTCAAGGTTTCTATACTGGACACCCTGCCTGGGATTGTAATCATGACAATGATTAAAAAATAACCCTACATTTTTTCAGTGCACCTACTCAGCCAGACGTAAACACACGGTGCTCAGTCAACATGACTAACAGTCTAGACAATGTAGTTTTATTTAGACCTTTGTCATTACTAATTAATGTATTTGTTTAATGGCTTCAAACCTTTAGTTGGCAAATGAAAGAGTCCCAAATTTACCTGATCAATAAAATATGAGTGTACACAGTTTGAAAGTGTTTGATAATCTTGAAATCTATATAGAGGCAATTTCTTAATACACTACGACTGCTCACTTTCAGTTCTTAGTGGAAACCCTTTATAAGCCTTTATTTAGTGAAATTACAGTCCAGTAGTTTATTGGCCATGTATTGCCTGCAGCAAGACGTGTGCCTTTCAAATATACATGATGCAGTGATCGACTACTTCTGTATGTTTGTATAAGCACCTATCAATAATTAATGCTAATTGTAGTAAACATATAGGTCCAACCTTATGTGATGTTCTGTGTATAATACACTGGTCATGTGTGACCAGGCAAACAAGGACTTCCCTCTGCAGGGAAATTCATTATCAAAGTTCATCTCAAGAACTTTAAAATGAGACATCATTGGCTTTGATATTCCTATTAGTTATGTCTCAACCCCTCTTTGAACATATGTCATTATTCATATATGAAATCGATGATTAAACTCTAAATACATTATTAACCATAATAATGTCTAAAAACACAAAAGATCAGCCTTTTTCATAAAAGATAAATAATAAATACTATAATGGTTTCCTATCATAGATTTTGATCTAGAAAGAACTTTCCATTTCTGTTTAGTTTTGGGTTTTTGGTGAGTATCCCCAAAAATTTGCACAAAAATCTGCAAATTTGGATTATTGGAATGGTTGCCATGGCAACCAGGAACAGGCATGTAGGTTGATTTCCCATGAAAAATGTTCATTTTACCTTCCAAATATGGGCTGTTTCTATCGAAAATGGAGCATTTTAATCGAGACCATTGAATTCTGCATAAAAAAAATTAGCTTAATTTATTTTTATAATAACTTTAGAGTATTTTGCCCCTACAATGCCCCCTGGTGGCCAAATGGGGAATTAAAAATCCCCCGTGGATGGGTGATCTTCCTTGATAGGTTAATGACAGTATTTGCAATGTTTTAAGATAATAACACTATAAACCAGAAATACACCAAATTCAGCCCCATGGTTCATGTGCCTCAAGCACATAACACTGATGAGATTTGGACCTTAACGCTATGGGCAATTTCATCACTGCTTTAGCCATAGGCAGCTGATGGCCATCAGGACACTGCTACAGGCAGCTTATGACAGCAAGCCTCGTTTTGAGTCCAATTAGGTTATGACGTCATGATGTCACATGCAGCAATGATGGCTGCCCATCACATCTAGGTCTTTGAATCCATTTAATAAAACAGTAGTCATTTTTTAATTTCTAAAATCTCCCTAAAGTCTGGATATGCCTTGGGTATTACCAAGGATAATACAAGCTTCTTGGTACTACGGTATATTATCTTAACTGCTATGAACCAAACATTGCCCATTATCACTGTGATGCCCAGATACAACCTTGAGGGGTCTACTACTCTAACTTACCTATAGGTGACCTATATAGTATACAGTGCTTTAGATGTGGATCACAACATTTATCACAGTGATTATTGGTCTAGGTCTATGTGCATAAAGTCTGGCCCATGACCCCTTAGACTATATATATATATATATATATATATATATATATATATATATATATATATATATATATACCCCTTGTGTTGATGTCAATAAAGTCAACACTACACTAATGGACCCAGTACTATAAAGCTATGTATTTCACCATACCTGCCAGCCAGCATTTCTACACTCTGAAAATAACTGTTGTATCTACCAGGGATCCTCGTAAAATTGAACAGTGTGCCACCATAATTGTATTGCAGTGAACCAGTGTAGTTTCTACAATCAAGTCTCCTATAGCAGTGTGGCGGTATAAGGAATCTCCAAATAGCGATGGATCTCTGGCAACTTTTGGACAAGGATTTTGCTGTTATTTTGACAACTTTCTTTTTCTTTTCTTTTTTACAGTGTACCTTTTTTTATGAAGGTGTTGGTTGCCCCTAGGGTAATCTCAAAATTCAGTTCATTTGACTAAGGAAAAATACATATTTCTTTAAAAGAAAAGGTACAGAGAATTTTAGACAAAAATTAATGATGTACCTAACATCCAACTGATTGATTTAATCAAGAACAAACATACCTCAGGACCCCCCCAGGAGCCTATTAAGCTCTAGTCATGCAAATAGGTATTTAGAACACAGTCCTCTATCCTCCCACAACCCTAGGGTCACATATAAGGTGGGGTATTCAGCTGAAGCCATGGCTTTGGCTTCTGAACACTGCAATACACAATATATCACTATATCAAAAGGTTATGGCAAATTTAGTATGCACGCTACCAAAACTGCAGAAAGCCGAACAACATGTCTCAACTCACAGACATCTTCCAGAAAGTGTTCATCCACAAAGCCAATGTAAGGATTATTTCAACAATGAGGAACAACAGAAACAACGAGCTCTTTCACCTGAACTCATCTTTCTTTTCCTTTTTTTTTTTTTTTTTTATCTAAGCCACAAGAACATTGGCCTACTTATCCAGCTGGCATAAACTTGTCTTTGAACCTAAAAGATGACAGGGAAATTTATAACAAGTAGGCATATTTAGTGGAAACCAACATTAAAACTTACCTCAGAGTGACTAAGGGAAAGGTAACATTATCCAAGCATCCCTCATTATGCAGGTACAGGCAGTGGTAGCTTAGTATAGATCTCGTGTAGCTGGTAACCACCTTTATCAGGTGTTAGTAGCCTATATCCTGGAGGTGTATATATAATCCAGTATTGGCTTATTCCAGTCACCGGTAATACTAAACAATAGCCCTGGTGATTGCCTTGCTAGGCTAGCTCAGAGTTTGGTTCTGCTTAGGCTAGCTTCTCCACAAGCTGCCTCTGCTAGCTTTGCATTGTGGGCTGCTCCACCAACTGCCCCATGCTTTGTTTCTGAGCTGCTCTGTGCACTGCTCAATGGGTTCTGATCGAGTTTAACCTACTGAGGAAATGGTTAAACTTCATGCAAAACCTGCAGCTTAACCCTTAGGAAGTGCATTAAGCCAATAAGGGATTTAGGCCAGTTGCATAAATACAGAACTTACCCTGGCTGGATTTATGTACCATGGAAACAATTGACTATGATGCATTAACACAGTGTACAACTTTTATCTAAAGGGTTAATACCATGCTGACTTTTGGTATCAAAGGGTTAAAAATGAGGGAAGGTGTAAGCATGTACAGGGAGCATTACTTATTGATGTAAAGGGGAAGTTGTGGCAGCCTCAAGTCTTAAAGCCTTCAGTTAATTTCACAGAGTAGTCAATAGAAACTGATCCCTGGGGGAGGGGGAGGTGCGCATGGGGGAGGTGGTAGGGAAAGGGGTGTAAGGGGGAAGCTATACCTGAGGGGTGCCGTATTGGCTTGTATGGACACCCAGGCATTATTGATTAAGCTGCCACGTTACCCAAAGAGTTCATACAAGGGAGGAGCTTATTCAAAACTTTGAAATCGTGTGTAAATTCAATTCAGTGGTGAATGAAGAATTTAAGGGGGGAGGGGCGTGAACAGGGCTTATTCCCAATTCCCAGTTGGTTAGATTGAGAAAGGGATGCCATTGCAGCCCTTGCACTTATTGATTTTAAGTAGCCACTTATTTAAGACCCCGGTGTTTATATGTACTGATACGGCAAATTCAAGGATACCTTCATTTGTTGTTTTAGTAACGCTTGGAAACGCAAAGACCCAGACCAGATTGATTTTAACTGTGGAACTGTTTCCTTGGAGATTTCCGACCTCTTGGCTTTGATCCCAACAGTTTCTTTTATTCAACTGCTTGGTGAAATTCGGAGCAGGCCAGGGGCCTGTTTCAGAACCTCTTTCAGTAGACATATTAGGCAAATCTGTTTCTAAAGTTGCTATATTGGCTTTTGGTTCTATATTTGACATTTCGAGTCTGCTATATCAAAATTTTGGCTGTTTCAGAATGGATTTAATTTCACCAAAAGTTGTTATATTAACTCAAATATTATATATTTTTGCCTGTTTCAAAACTGGATTTCTATGTGCACCTCTGAGGTACACAGAATATATTGCGGAAATTAAAAATGTAATTCTGATGAGATTATTCATATGTGCGTTACACATATATCCAACAGAATTCAGTGACTTAATATCTTTTGGCTTGGTTGTGTAGATGAAAGGATGCCATAAACTTTTTTTTCTGTTACTTAATTAAGCATGAAGCCATTGCAGTGTTGTTCTATTTATACCAGCCTCCTTCAGATGTTGTAAAAGAAGCTTGAGACTCACACAGTCGAAAGCTTTCTTTATGTCTATGAATACAGAGGCAACAAATTTATGATTGTTTCTTGCAATATATAGGTCTTGTGTAAAATCACATATGTACGGAAGCCGAGGTGTGCCACTAGACCTACCCTGTGTCCCTCAATGCATTTATATATATACCCTTATAGGGGATACTGTCTATGTGTGTTTTACTAAGACACATAAAGAAGAAAAGGGCTGTTTGTCTGTCAACTTTGTTAGTGCATATCGTGACAGGTATACTTTAAACCTATAGGTAGAGAGTTTACATGGCACAAGCAAGGGGCCATCCATAAATGATGTCATGCTTTTTTTAACCCTCCCCTTCGTCATGCTTTTACTATAGAAATGTAAAGGAGGCTTAGACCCCCTCCCCCTGATGTATGACGTCATTTATGGACGGCCCCTAAGTGTAGGGTAGTGGCGCGAAGTAGTGGGGCAGTTGTTCCAATAAATTTCCATGCCATATTATTAGAGTTGTTCGAGACCTCACGGGGGTGGGTGTGTTTTTATCATGGGTATACTCATGAGATACATCAATTAAAACTTGACTGGCGTGAGGATTTAGTTGGTATATGAATTAGTAAAGGTGTTAGCATATAGTTAAACATTCAATGCAGCTGTGATACACAAGTGGAGATATATTATTGTACAAGTACATTAATTTTGGACAAAGGGGCAGGGGGAGTGTGGGTCATACCTCGTGCACACAGACAAGCACAGAAGGTGTGAATGTTTTTTTGGAGTTGCTTGCCGCGTAGCGGCCGGGAGCGCAGCGACTGTAGCAACTCCATTATGTTTTCGGTTTGTCAGTGACGTCACGGTCACCTTGTGATGCAATCTGTGACGTCATACGTCGGCCGTGACGTCACACGTCGCTTGCCGCTTAGCGGCCGGTGTCGTATGCGAAATCTGGTCCATGCGAAATCTGGTCACCGAAGTTCAATTATTTCTAAAATCCCACTTTGCCAAAATCCTAGTTCTAAGGTGTAGGGACAGTATCATTAGGGTTAGGTATTAATCAAATTCTATTAGATCTTGGAGGATGTTATCATGGTTCTGTTCCTTCTATTATAAAAATACTTTGCTTCAAGGCTATGAAAGACTTATCACTCTCCAAGCAGATAACTGTACCTGTTGGCATTTAGATTACAGATTAAGGAGTCAGTTTGGAGACTGACCGACCAGATTTCGCATGGACCAGATTTCACATGCGACACCGAGAGCGCAGCGACCGTAGCAACTGTGACATCATACGTCGGCTGTGACGTTAGCTACACGTCGGCCGCAGAGTGGCAACTCTTATCTGTGGCAACTCCTATCCGTGGCAACTCCTATCCATGGAAACTCCTATCCGTGGCAACTCCTATCCGTGGCAACTCCTATCCGTGGCCCTTGCCACATTTTTTGGAGTTGCTTGCCACGTAGCGGCCGGGAGCGCAGCGACCGTAGCAACTTCATTATGTTTTCGGTTTGTCAGTGATGTCACTGTCACCTTGTGACGCAATTTGTGATGTCATACGTCGGCCGTGACATCACACGTCACCGCAGAGTGGCAACTCCTATCCGTGGTCCTTGCCACATTCTTCTTGTTCTTGTTGGTGCATCAGATAGAGCTCCATGCACTCTACATTAAGGAATATCCTATAGAAGGTAATCACTCCAATCTATATGGGAATTGCAAAACTAGCGTCATGATTCCCTGAATCTCAGTTAGGGGGTCAGTGTATAAACCCCACACATAAGCTGCACCTATAAGATTCTCCCAAATTCTTTGGAATGCTATAAGCCACACTTTGGGCATGAAAAGGTTGGCATTCCCTAGTTGAGTCCAAATATGATTATGTAAAAACCTGCATACACGCCACACCCTTAGTTCATGGATATCCTAAGTCACAGCACACCTTTGAATTGTGCTAATGCAAGGCTTATGTGCAAGGTTGTTGTACAACCAAGGATTGGGGGTGAATATCATTGAATATCAAAGCTAAGTGTGTCATAATATCACCTTCTGGTTATACCATATTTTGGCCCTATATCAATAACAAGTCTAGAATAACTATCCACATATTTCGGCTTATGACTTGAAGATCTGAGACGAGTGACGCTGAACTGTTTCTATGTAGACCTAGAAAGCATCTTTTTATAATATTACATTGTCTACTAATCTGTCTGTTATCATGTTGTATCTACATGAGAGGCATGAATTGTCATTCCAGTTCTCTCTTTTAATGGCGTGGATTGCTTTTGCAACAGCGCCACTCCTTGATCTGAGACAATGTATCAAACATAGTGCCAGGCTGGGTCAAAAGGAACGTCTGACTGACATTCTCCAAGATGGCGCTGTGTTTACCATGAGCTACACTGATGCCATGTAGTGTAGGCCTAGTTTATAGTACGTGCATGTATGCATTTGGTGTGAGCTTCACACATTTGGAGTTGATGCCATGCTCTCAAAAATAGGTCCCAGGATCTCACGCATCTTCCTATTCTTAGGAATTTCAAAATCTGATAGATATACCCTAAAAAAGAGTTACCCAGGCATGGTACTGTGATTTTAAAGAATAATCGAGACTTACTAAGCTTACCCTGTTGGCCACCCTGTTGACTATTCTAGATCTAGATTTCTATGTTCTATCCCCCAACCATAGATACAGCCAGGAGAAGAGATTTTGTTAGGCTGAGCAGTAGAAAAATAGACTGAACCGTGTTGTTAGCAGAAGTCGTCCTGTTCTTTCTTGTCCATATTCCAGGGCCTCTTCGCTGGAGGGCCCCGGCATGTGGATAATCAAGTTATTATGATGAAATATTATGATATTAAGCTTTTAACCTATCTATTCTTTACTACATGGTGCTGAGGATTATTCTCGCCATGTTTCAATGCTATTCTGGTCTATATAGAGGCCAAATGCCAACAAATTTTTTATAAATCGAAGCGAAAAGCCAAGACGGGGCATGTTGACACTGTAAAAGTAGACCGGGTGTCGGCGCCTGACCTAGTTACGGGTCAAAGGTCAGCAAGCCACAATGGCGGGTGCCGAGACGTATTGCTATGGAAAATGATTGGAGTCTTATTTATTTCGAACAATTTGGAGAAATGAGGCATGGCATGTTCATCTAGGATACCTAAGGATGTTTCCCTGTTGATAACTCCACCTGCCACCATTGGATTCTATTCTAACAAGGTGTTCAAACATCAGGTAAGTTGGACAACTTATTCAAATCCTTCATATTCATTCGTTTCTAGTACCGTTCGGTTTGGTTTAGTGGATAGCGAGTTTGTCTATTGCCACAGCGGCCGGGGAATAATTCCCATAGAGCCCTGAACGGTTTTAACTGGAAATGTATGGCGAGGTTGACTTTGTATACTTCTCCAATTTACTAACATGTCCAGGTTGAAACCAGCGCCTTCTTGAAGACGAACAAAAGGTCTTAGAGTAGGGTTATGGCCTGATAATGCACCGGGGTTATAACCAAAAAGGCACTGTCTAAGCCAAAATCATTAGATAACATGCGAGCCAGCAAGCAAAAATGGGGGTTCCTGTGGGATTTAGTACCTGTTTTAGCCACCAGGGAGCACCACTATGGGCTAGAATAGGAAAGATATGCCTAAAACAATTATAGGGTACTTTTATACAGGAGAATTCAATGATTTTTGATAGAATGTTATATTTTGGGTGAAAAGGTTCCAAATTATGCTTGTAAAAAGAACGTTTTTGGGCCTAAATAGGCATTTTTGTTGATTTCTGTTGCCATGGAAACATGATTTCCATTCTAAATAGGAAAATCAATGATCCCCTTTCAAAAGAATTTTTCACCAGGTTTACTCTGATGAAAACAGAATGAAAATACCATTTCTAGATCAAAAGTTATAGGCAAAAGAATAAGAAAATTATGCTAATTTAGCTAATTACGACCAATTAGGCGTAGAGCTTATTGCCATTCAGAAATGGTCATACCTACCCATATTTAGCAAGCCATTCCCCTGAGACTAACAGGAGCATCTTCTCTTGCAATATATCACTGGAAAGCTAGTGATCTGAATTTTAAAGTTCACTTTTAGCATGGAGCACCCTTACTCCTTGCCTCTACACACATATAATACTGCTGGCAATACCAGATCTATCAATCCTGTGATAACCCTTTCCTTCCCAGTATAGAAGGGTCTTATCATACTGAGGTGTTAGCCAGAACTTAGTCAAACCAATAAAATTTGTTTACCATTTAAAGTTGTTTAGCGTAGGAAATATCTCAATTTGTTTACCGTTAATACTCCTGCAGTTAAGGTGTGCCACTGTGATCCCTTTCATTTTGGGTACCTCGAAATCTTTAATATACTTTTAATCATTGTTGACTTGATTGTTGGTGTTAACAGCTGAGCTGAGATAAGTCATATAATACATCGTGCAACCCTGAAAACCGCATGAGACACATTGTAATAATGATTGTAGAAAAATATAAAACAGATGACAGCTGGACACAGGAGAATCATTCTGAGATCTAGCTTTGTCCCTCCTCTCTTCATGTTCTTGGAATGGTATCAGTATTCCAGGAGTTGTCTATTTTGGAGACTTTTTTCAACGATAAAAAAAAATCATGGGGAGCACTCTTTTGTAAACATAGATTTAAAAAAATCGATTGATACCAATTGTGGGGAGCTTAACTGTGCGAGTTGGATGTGTGCTATCCGAGATACTGTATTTAATTTTGTAAAATAAAAAATAAAGAATTATTCATAAAAATATGTTATAGTTGTTTTACCAATGCTTAGTATAATAGTTTTCATACTAGAGTAGTGTGTTTTATACAAGATTTCATAAATGGATCATATATGCGATATTTAGCATTAGATGAAATACAAGTGCCATCCTTCTAGATTGCCTATGTCAAAAAAAAAGACTAACAATACCAGAATAAGATTGAATGCGTTTGTATTCATTATGATTTTGGCTCTGATTTCGCACAATATATTTTCAGTCAACTCTAGTTTGTAAAAGATTTTCAAGTTCAAGATTCAAATCATTTCATACGCTTCAATTAACTTCATCATATAGCTACATGAAGATATGTCATAACTTCCCATGTCAATATAGAAAGACTAACAGGGCTTGTTTATGAAAAAGCAGATGCATAATGTTATACTTTATTATACTACACAGATTGAAAAAATATCATAGATTTCATCATCAAAATGCAATAGTTTGTAATATTTTCTTTTTACTGAAAGTTACTTGAGCTGTGTATCTCTAACCCCCCCCCCGGGTTCATCTGGTACTTGGTAGTAATGCACCATGCAGGCTGAACAGTCATTCCACGAGTTCAAGCAGTCAAAACATCCTTATTTCAGCCCTGCTTGAGCTTTCATACATTTCACAAATACTAACCCCATTGGGTTCTGAACTAACCCCAACACCTTCCATAAGTCTTTTACCCCGACGGCATTTGTGCGCATTCTGTAAAATCTTATTTCATCAAATTAAACCCATTGAGCTCTACGTTTGGAATTCTAGCCAACAGCGGTAAACACCCACTGCACTACAAGGCTGTGAGAAATAAACCCCAGCGGGTTTCCATTTAGCAAGTCATAATAGTAAGCAAACCTCATAGAATCTTAGAACCTTCTATAAGCTTCATTCTGTCTATAGCTCGTCACACGTACATTCCTGGGGTGAGGCATACTTCAAATATAGGTTAAAATTCCACAATGTTGCATGAAAAAAGCCAATGACACTTCATATTTTCTTTATCAATACAAGATATAAGATTCCCTAGGCAATGTAAACAACCCTTATCTGCGCCTTGAATGAAAAGGACTTTTGTGGATTCATATGATAATGAACAATATGATTGCGACCTTGTGAATATAAAAAACACTGTCAAAGAGAAGATGATGAAGCATAAAGCAATGGCGAATATGTCTTTCGTAGCATTGGTTACTTTTTGCCTGACAATATTGGCACAAGATATTTCCAACAGAGCATGCAGCAAAACCATAATAAAACCAAATATAACAGTTTTTTCTTACTGCCTACAGTGTTTTTAAAATTGTTCTGGAGGGTATGCTTTCACAATTATGAATCACTAACAACGCAGAGACAGAGATACAGCCTCTGTCAGCCTCACCAACAGCACAGAGACAGACAGCCTCTGTCAGCCTCACCAACAGCACAGAGACAGACAGCCTCTGTCAGCCTCACCAACAGCACAGAGACAGACAGCCTCTGTCAGCCTCACCAACAGCACAGAGACAGACAGCCTCTGTCAGCCTCACCAACAGCACATAGCCAGACAGCCTCTGTCAGCCTCACCAACAGCAGGGAGACATACAGCCTCTGTCAGCCTCACCAACAGCAGGGAGACATACACCCTCTGTCAGCCTCACCAACAGCACAGAGACAGACAGCCTCTGTCAGCCTCACCAACAGCACAGAGACAGACAGCCTCTGTCAGCCTCACCAACAGCACAGAGACAGACAGCCTCTGTCAGCCTCACCAACAGCAGGGAGACATACAGCCTCTGTCAGCCTCACCAACAGCACAGAGACAGACAGCCTCTGTCAGCCTCACCAACAGCACAGAGACAGACAGCCTCTGTCAGCCTCACCAACAGCACAGAGACAGACAGCCTCTGTCAGCCTCACCAACAGCACAGAGACAGACAGCCTCTGTCAGCCTCACCAACAGCACAGAGACAGACAGCCTCTGTCAGCCTCACCAACAACACAGAGACAGACAGCCTCTGTCAGCCTCACCAACAGCACATAGCCAGACAGCCTCTGTCAGCCTCACCAACAGCAGGGAGACATACAGCCTCTGTCAGCCTCACCAACAGCAGGGAGACATACACCCTCTGTCAGCCTCACCAACAGCACAGAGACAGACAGCCTCTGTCAGCCTCACCAACAGCACAGAGACAGACAGCCTCTGTCAGCCTCACCAACAGCACAGAGACAGATAGCCTCTGTCAGCCTCACCAACAGCACAGAAACAGACATCTTCTGTCAGCCTCACCAACAGCACAGAGACAGACAGGTTCTGTCAGCCTCACCAACAGCAGGGAGACATACACCCTCTGTCAGCCTCACCAACAGCACAGAGACAGACAGCCTCTGTCAGCCTCACCAACAGCACAGAGACAGACAGCCTCTGTCAGCCTCACCAACAGCAGGGAGACATACATCCTCTGTCAGCCTCACCAACAGCACAGAGACAGCGGCCTCTGTCAGCCTCACCAACAGCCCAGAGACATACAACCTCTGTCAGCCCCACCAACAGCACAGAGACAGACAGCCTCTGTCAGCCCCACCAACAGCACAGAGGCAGACAGCCTCTGCCAGCCTCACCAACAGCACAGAGACAGAAAGCCTCTGTCAGCCTCACCAACAGCACAGAGACAGACAACCTCTGTCAGCCTCACCAACAGCACAGAGACAGACAGCCTCTGTCAGCCTCACCAACAGCACAGAGACAGACAGCCTCTGTCAGCCTCACCAACAGCACAGAGACAGACAGCCTCTGTCAGCCTCACCAACAGCACAGAGACAGACAGCCTCTGTCAGCCTCACCAACAGCACAGAGACAGACAGCCTCTGTCAGCCTCACCAACAGCACAGAGACAGACAGCCTCTGTCAGCCTCACCAACAGCACAGAGACAGACAGCCTCTGTCAGCCTCACCAACAGCACAGAGACAGACAGCCTCTGTCAGCCTCACCAACAGCACAGAGACAGACAGCCTCTGTCAGCCTCACCAACAGTACATAGATATACAGCCTCTGTCAGCCTCACCAACAGCACAGAGACATACAGCCTCACTGACAGCACAGAGATAGACAGCCTCAATAACAGCACAGAGACAGAGTATATATTGAAACCATTCTCCCAGCACTGCATTGGTCTAGTATGAGGGTAATATGCCAAAGATGCATTTATTCATCATGACCAAATCATTCAAACACTAAAATTATGTGGGATAGCTTCAGATAACTTCAGATGACAAGCAATGATTGGTTTTCATCTGCAAATGTATCTAATAAAATTCATTCATTTGCATGACTTATCATACACATATTTCAAGAAAGTGATGATCTACAATCCAAATGTCTATCATTTCAAATCGTCTATTTCGAAGAGTGGCAAAGCCTGTCAGTAAGAATTATGACCTTTATCATACATGTGCCATCTTGAGTTTGAATGTACAGAAGAAATTGTATGTGTACGCCACAGTCCCTTCAAGATTTAGAACTCCAAAAAAGTACGTTTAACCAATAGCTAAATCTCTTGGAGCACCATTTAGACATGAAACATTTTTCTATGAGGACGCAGGGGGTTGGTTGGTAAAAGGGAAACTCCCAGATGTCAAATTGAATAGTCTCTGCCTTATACACGCCACAAAAGCCTTGAATAAATATCGTAGGTGGGAGAGTTCTGTTATTGGTAGATGATGTCAGGTATGGTGTGTGATATGTCAGTGGTAGAAATGGGAGAGTACACATGGGTGCTCAATGCTCCTTTACTTTGTCTGTTAGCTCTCTCAGACAGTGGAGAAAAATAACATTTATAATTCATTACAGATTCCTTGCTGATATCACATAGAATCTACAGTGCTGCCAACTATAGGCCATTCCCACCTGGAACCTGTGCCTCACCCCTTGTTGCTGCATACAATGACTATTATGACACACACTGAGGCTGACAAAGACTGTGCACCATGTCTTTCACTTCTTCAGGGTGAACACTGGTCCTATGTTCTTGAAGAGGCTGACATAGGCTGTATACTCTGTGCTGTTGGTGAGGCTGACAGAGGCTGTCTGGCTATGTGCTATTGGTGAGGCTGACAGAGGCTGTCTGTCTCTGTGCTGTTGGTGAGGCTGACAGAGGCTGTATGTCTCTGTGCTGTTGGTGAGGTTGACAGAGGCTGTATGTCTCTGTGCTGTTGGTGAGGTTGACAGAGGTTGTATGTCTCTGTACTTTTGGTGAGGTTGACAAAAGCTGTATGTCTCTGTCCCTGTCCTTTTTTTGTGAGGCTGACAGGGGCTGTATGTCTCTGTCATGTTTGCGAGGCTGACAGAGGCTGTATTAGGCCGGGGGCTGATAGGGCCTACCATGCACCCCCCCTCCCACATCCCAACACAACAGGTATTTTTTCGATCCTTAGGGTCCCCTGAACAAGATTCAAGATGTTAACTTTGATTATCTTGGGATACACTACCGGTTTTTACTCATTATCCATGTGCGGGTTTAGACCACTTTTGGATCAATTTTGCTACCATGTTATTCAAGGGGTATGCTGAATCCCTAAGCTCTAAGACTATCTTACCTTGTCTAGATCCTGAAGCTATTGGTTTGCTGGAAAGAAGACATAATAAGCTTTTCATTAAGCCCTAATACATGTTTTTAAGTTCAGATTTGAGTGTACTAGACGGTCGGGAATAAAAGGAAATTAAGCAGGCACTATTAATTCATAACCTAAAGTGTGCTTTACAAGTGTATCCAAATTAAAATACACACATAAAGTCTCATTCTCCTGTATTGGTGGATATTTCTAGAGCCCTGTTCCTGCAGTTAGGGTCTCGCTAGGGTCTAGTCCATTACTATGGACATCATCCTCCTGCACATAGGGTCTCTCTAGGGTCTAGTCCTTGCAAACAATAAATGTCTCCAGTACAGGAGCATTATCTAGGCACAGTAATAGCCAAGAGGAACATGTCTCACCCAATACCTCAAGTCTCAGGCATATGTTACATGTGTACCCTCAACCTTTTCAGCTCTTGTGCCCCTGTGACACCCCCTGCTGCAGCCGAGAGGGAGCCCTCGCTGAACGACATCCCCCATCGGTAATTATTATTTTTTCATTATTTCCTTTGTGTTTGCAATAATAAATCCAGGTGGCAACCAGGGATCAACACATTTACACACTTAAAACTGTTCAAATTATTTTGTCAAGTGACTTTGTTTAATTAACCAATACTTTGTTGTGTTGTGTTCTGTTTCTGAATGAAATTCCTTTTCTTACAGAGTGAGGACGGTCGAGGAGCTCCCGGTGGAGAGGGTGCCTCTGAGGTACAACCTCAGGGGCAAAAAGTACATCCAGTACTACACTGGAAAGGTGCTTGGCCGGGTGGTCAAAAAGGAGCCCGTCAGCAGTGAAGAGGAGGCCTGATTTTGTTTTTGTTTTTATTTTACTGGAGCCTGGAGCTTGTATTTTTCTAACTGTTTATTTAAAAATAACAAAAGTCTATGTATACATGTATAAAAATCTATATATCTAAAGGAAAGTGTAAGTTAAGTTTCATTCACAGTAAAGTATCTATCTATGTATATTTAAAAGAGATTTATAAAGTTCTACTTAAAAGAGACATCTGTTTAAAAGAGATAACTATGTTATAAAATAAAAGTATCTTATTTTTCGCACTATTCTTGTGTCTTTTGGTTCCTTTAACTTAAACACATAGATCCACACATTCCTATACCTGGGTATAGGTGTTGACAGTAGGGGGGTATACAAACATGTGTTTTATAGAGAAGACATCTGTCAACACCCTCATCCCCATGTAATAATCAGCTTTTTATGTCCAGCCCTCAGTGCATTTCTCTTTCACCTAATACTTCCTCAACTCACAGGATATGTACATAACATATATAAAGTTCCCACGGGTAGTCGTTTTCAGAGTCTCTAGAATATCTATATCCTACTGTTAGTAATATAATGTAGTGGCCCGTTTGAGCATCCCGGCACTTATCAATCCAGATATGCCAAGGATCCTGGCACTTATCAATCCAGGAGCTTAATTCAAAACATCCTGGGATCACGACCCCAACGATCTTAGGAATAAATCAGCCTTATCCTATTAAGCGATCTTAAGAGTTTACTGGGTTCACATATCCTAGCCAGCACTAAGATCGCATCGATCTTAGCCTCAGCCCTCCTACACTATTCCAAGAAGAACTGACTAGGCACAGGGGTATGAGTCCCAAAATAAAGGAATAGCTGTGGAGTCACTCTTCTTCACAAAAGTGCTTATACCATCGTTCCCCGTCCCCATATGGGCTAACAAAAGATCACAGGGTGCAGTTGACCCCCGTACAGTATTCCAGAGTTGTTCCCATGAATGTATGATTTATGCTTGCCTATTAGAAGCATTGTGCCCTCCCCCCAAGACAAAGAGAGAGAAGGGAAGAATTACCTTACAGTGCACTTAATGCATGAGTAGCCCTAAGAGCCCTCAAGGACACTCAGCAAACGTCCTCCCTCCCCTCTTTATGTATGCAGCAGGCTGTTCACTCTTTTGATCAGGAGTGTTCCCTGTAAGTGCTCTTGTACTCAGGTGAAACCACTATGCATTTCTTTCACTAACATCGCAGTGATCATAGTGGTGGAAATGGAATAGTGAAGTGATCCCAGGACTAGCTATTCTGGACAGACCTGCAACCACTGCATTACATAGGGTAGACCAGCCAGGTCTTATGATATGTGCCTACACTAAGATCGCTGGGGTTGGGATCCCAGGATGTTTTGAATTAAGCAGCTTCGCCTCGTGTGATAACCCTCAGTGCTGACCAATTCTCGTGCACCTTTGTCTATTTATTTTATCCTGGTTGAACATTTGCATTTAAGTTACCTTATTTACAGATGGAATCTAATATATTTCTTAGCCCATATGGGGACGGGGAACGATGGTATAAGCACTCTTGTGATGAAGAGTGACTCCACAGCTATTCCTTTATTTTGGGACTCTTACCCCTGTGCCTAGTCAGTACTTCTTGGAATAGTGTAGGAGGGCTGAGGCTAAGATCGATGCGATCTTAGTGCTGGCAAGGAAATGTGAACTCAGTCTGATCTTAAGATCGCTTAATAGGATAAGGTAGAATAATTCCTAAGATCGCTGGGGTTGCGATCCCAGGATGTTTTGAATTAACCTCCTGACTCCAGTGCCCCTATGTATCGGATATATGAAGTAACGTGCTCATGACATCATCGAAGAGGGGTCGAAATGTATTGAAGATCCCTCGAGGATGACTCGTGACCACCACAAATCTAACAGGGATCCTCATGAAATGAACAGTGAACCGTTGTAATTGTACTGCTGTGAACCAGTGAAGCTTTTACAAGAAGCCCCAGGTGGCAGTTTGGTGGTACAAGGAATACAAAATAACAACAGATCTTTGGCAACTTTGGTATGAGGACTACACCATTATCTCGACGGATTCTTTTTTTATGGTGTATCCAGCCACTTTGTACTAAAATGTTATCGTTAGAAATAGTTATGCTTCTTGCCTTTTTAAGGTCTTCTTTTCCTACTGGACAAAAATCACAGTGGTTTCTTATAGACCCATTTCTGGGTAATTGATTGCCTTCTCTGTTGATGTCAGAGCGGCTGACACCATCTTAAAGACTTCCCTGGCAGTCCCGGTAAAACGAACAATGCAGAGAGGAATTCCAAACATACTGGGAAATCACAATTTGTTCATACAGTAGTATTTCTAATATTGAAAGAAGAAGAAAACTGAAAACATCAAAGGTAGGCTATTTAGGCCGGTGCTCTCTGAAGCCTAATCCTGGCATGTTTTCGCCTGACAAAAAAAAACATTGCATGTTGTCGCGGATGCCCTCAGCAATAATCTTAAGCCCCCCCCCACCCCATGATTATTGATTTAATTCAATAGTTCCCTTGCGCACCTTGCGCCCACTCTAACGATGAGAGAGAAACCAAAAATTGTCACATACAGCATTCACTACCCCCTGCTTAGGATATCTAATAAATCTGACGATAATCTGAAGCTTTCTTAAAGCGGCGTAGATTGAATCAGACTTTAATATCACAATTTGTCATCAGATGGTGTAATAGAGACATAATATAAAAGTGAGGTGACTTTTTTTTCCTGTTTATCGCCCATACATACATGGTCTGCTGGGTCTGTAAGTAAAGGGATAGTGGAGGCTCGAGTGTTGGTTTGGAGTTAAAATTGTTTAAATTCTGTACAAAATATACCGATTTGTGCTGGGATGACTGCCTTATAGGATTGGCAAAAGTTACGGTGGTGCCTTATAGGCGAGGATAACATATCATTGAACAATACTTAAAGTTGGCATGTCTGCTATCACAATACAAAATTTGGGGTTTCTCTTCAATCGCCATCTAGACAACATTCTAACCATGCGCAAAAACATCTAATGAAACCCCATGTCCTGCATTTATTCCTATCCCAGTAATAAATAAGGAGGGCATTTCTCAAGATGGTATGACTAGATACAATTGTCTGATTCCCTTTGGAGCGAGCCTATGTGCTGTGGATGAATAGCCAGTCCTAATTCTCAAGGTGTACTAAACACTACTCAAAGCCTATCAGACTAGCCAACAGGTGGTACTGCGGTGAGAAGGGCTATCCAGTGAAGTGCATTATGTTGTGATTAGATCCCTCATTTTGAAGCACTTTGGGCAAGCAGTGATTGGACCAATGTATGCATAGTACAAGAGATGAGAATTTAAAAACTGTTTAGACAAGTTTCCACAAATTTTGAAATCAGCCTTTTTAGCAGATATGCCAACTTTAAATGCCAAAAGACAAGCCCCAGATGCACTGTATAGCATCTCCTTCAAATCAGGGTGTGCCCTATGCAGCGTGCACCTTATACTCGAGGTATTACAGTTATCTTGTTAGATGAATTTGACAATGCCTTTATTGCTGCACATATCGGAAACCAACATTCTGCCCATAGTGATCAGCTTTAACCCCATATTTTCATAAGCAGGGGGTAGTGCAAGGCGATAATGGACGTTGTGAGCATAACATTAATGTGTAGTTCACAATGGAGGCAGTCTAAAAAAAAGTCTATATGTGGGTGTGAAGTTTCTTGACACCTTAACCCCTTAAAGGGTGCACGATGCCTTATGTTCATATTCTTCATATGTTTCATAGTCATTGGGTGAATCTGGCTAAGTACATTTTCTCACTACAGGGCTACATTCATGCATATTGTCCACACTAGAGGAATTATACACACACCCGAGCATTGCCATGATGCTCAAATTCAGTGTCAGAGACGGGTCTCGTAAGAACTGCATTGGCACATCATACCATTTATAAAGCGTGGGCATGGAGGCATCGCGCAGAGCTGAAATTGTTAACGTATAGTTGCCTTGGGAGCCCGGCTTGGGAGTAGACAGGAATGAGATGAGTGTGACGGAATATGGAACATCAAGTTACTTTTCTTGCTTTTATACCATCTTAAATTATATATGCAGACTGCAAGGTATAGAGAGCTCACACTGTCTGGTCGACCTGTAAGTAATTCAGGTGAAGTCATCTCTTGCATGCCTCAAACATCCCCAGTGGGCCCAAATTGATTGCGAAAGATATTGCTTACTTGACCTGTTCAAATGTTCTTTTCTGCTGGTTTTCTTTTCTTTTTGATTCTTTCCAAACCTTTGCATCAGATGTCTGCAAAGAGAGGTGTTTGGCAAATTTCAGGAAGAAAAATAGATAAAAGACAGCATTGCTGAACGGTGGCCATAGTTGAAAAGAAAAGTTTACATGTAAAGATGAGTAAAACTGATTTTCTGTCCTGGAAGACCTGCAGATTGTACTGATGTATCAATTCATACATCATGCCAACTGTCTGGGGTCCGTACACACCTGAAGGGTGAGCACAATTTCTTAGGTTCAGCATGTTGGGTGTTGCATGTTAATGCAAGTTGCTTGCAAGGGCTCCACTCATGCATCATGACCGTCAATGGACATTATGCGTTAATTCACTTTAAACCTTTAGCGTGTTAAATTGTCAAAACGACATCATGAGTAACAAGACTCTTTTCTGAAATTAGATTTTGTATGTATGAGTACTCTTGTATGAAAAAGTCAAGGGAGCTTTGAGTGGATGAACCACTCCCATGCATACCAACTGCCTAACCAATTTAAACACTACTTTGAATATTTTCATTAGAAAAGGTGTTTACACAGGTATGATATGGTGTATGGGATTTACTCCGTAGTTTCTTATTGCGTCTTAGCGTATATCTAACAGGAGTTTGTTGACAACGCGGGGAGCGGAATGTTCATGGTCTGTTAAGTACCATGGCTAAACCCTCCCTCCATGTTTACACTGTATGGAATACCTGCCAACTTATTCTGTAGTCATCATTTTATCATCCACATGAATTATTCCTCCTGGGCGTGGGGTCTGTCATCCAGGGTCTGGAAATTCTGTGTTTAAATAATGAGATATTCTTTTTCTTCTGAATTCTGGGATAGGCAGGTCAACTCATCAGAGTATGGGCCGTTCCTAATAACAGACCATTATCTGGAAAGATCAAATCGTAAAATAGATTTAAACAAGAAAATAAACAAAAAGAGTTTAATTGTACATAAGCCTCTTTGTTAACTTCAGTTTGTCACCCCTGTATATAACAGGCATGACGATGAAAGAGTATAACACACTAATTACACTATTTACAGTGTTCTGGCCGGGGCTATAGGGGTATTGGCCACTAGCTGGTCTGGAGCTTGTTCCAGCGACACACACTGGTAAGAACCGATAAGATGGGACCAGCATGTCCCTGGAAGTGGGTGTTAACCAGGGACAAGGTACCCATCATGGTATGTGTTATCAGTGGGTTTTACCTTGACCAGCGAAATTCAAAATGGCGGCTCCCCTAGGCCTCCATACTGAGTCCTATTGAAATTGATCTCAAGTACTAAAACAGTATTTAGAAATGCACCAGACTCAAAGAAAGACAGGGGGTATACAATAGTACTGACATCTATGATCACCCAGGCATATACGAGTTATATATGGCCACTATGTCTATACATAAATGTTGGACAAACTTCTGAGGGATTGGCCATCATGTAAATCTCATATTTGAACAGTTACTGTTATTGATTAAGGATATACTCTGTAATGGTGCCATCTCTCATGGCTTCAATGGTGCTGGCATTACGTCCAGACAACCCGTGATCAATCAGATTAACGCCAATCAGAAATGTCGTAATAAGACTTATATCGTATATCATATCATGTAATATCACAACACTGTACCACACATGTATAATTAACATTTAGAGTATATATGGAGTATGGCAATAAGGAAGTTCAAACATTTCATAACTTTCCTGTATGAGTTATGTTTCTCATGAATGATTATTATATGTGTTGAATCAACATTGTCTCAGAATGCTAATATAAGATGTAAAATAGTATTTAATGTCAATGGATAAGTTCTACCATATCTTACTGAGCTATGATGACACTCTAATGCCCGAGCTCCACTACGCGACACCGGTGCCAGCGAAACACTGCGTTCCCTGAAATCCTTTGTTCTACTTTTGTTTATTGAAATTTGGCGTTGGACTGGCAAGCAGAAAGGATGCCCCGGTAACGCTGCCGCGGCTGTGCTGCTAGTGGAGCCTAGGCTAAAGGTACACTGCAAAAAGGGTGTTCAAAGATACACATCAAATTTTCTCAACAACAGCATTTAAACACCTTAAGTGTTTAGGTGTTAAGCTTTTCCACACTTGTCTCTAAAACACCTAAATACTGAAGTGTTTAAGTGTTTAGCATTTAAACACTTAGTTGAACACTTCATAGTTACACTCTTATAAAATTCAACACGATTAGCACTAAAGAGGTGTTTAGAAAAGTGGGACAAATAAGTGTTTACACAAGTATTTATTTCATTTCTATCCCTATTGCCAAGATTCATGTTAATACGATTACCCATTGTTAGCTTTATTGTGTACAGAAAATGGGATACTTGCATAAAGTAAGGGTGACTGTTTATAAAGTTGGGTGAGGAAAAGGCAGGTAAGATCGTTGACAATGGAGATAGGCCTATTTCATATGAGCATGTTCCCAAGACAGCTCTTTTGCATGATTCCATTGTAGTAATATGTGATCTACTGACAACCAAATTTCAGAAAAAAAAGCTTTATGGACAACTTAAAAGAAATTCCTGCTGTATTGATCTATAGTAATAGACAAAGGTATTCTACCTCTGCTCTACACATAATCTAGTCTTCCTGCAAAGGTGATGCTGCCATCTGGTGTGGGATATATGTACCACTACCGACACTATGGCCTAAATTGCTTGAGCCTACTCATAAAGCATGACACAAGATAACAACTCCATTTTTTGATATTCTGTAATACTCAGTAAATGCAGCCGTCCTACATGACAAAGAGAAACTGACTGAACATTTTGAACAGTGACAAGATTGCCATAACATTCCTGAATTTGCCAAAAGTATACTTCATTTATACAGAGTAGGCCCCTACAGCACAGTGCTTGGATAATAAGTTAACAGATTAAGATTTGAATATATTATGTTGTTAAGGAAATCAACAAAGATTCTGAAGCAAGGCTAGTATTTAATTCTTTTATCATTAGTTCCATCATTGTGACCGTAATACTGCATATTACACGCTCAGCTGCACTTGTAACTGGGCTATAAATACTACTGCTGTGACATTGGTTTTATACCTACAGCTAGTGTAACTGTATTTCAGGATAAGAAGCACTCTACTGTAAAACTATTGTGGCGGGCTGACAGTGCATACAAGGCGTGTCTAATACACACGGATAAGCCCCTGGTGCATCTTATAGGGCCCCAGACGGGTAAAATCGACAAGGGGACAAGGCCACTTCTTAAAATCGACAAGGGACACAGGGTTGAGAGACAAGGGACAAGGCACCTTTCTTAAAATCGACAAGGGATATGGGCTTAGAGACAAGGGACAAGGCCACTTCTTAAAATTGACAATGGACATAGGGTTGAGAGACAAGGGACCATCTTCCTATCTATTTGGTTAGAAAGAAATGGCATATTAAACCTGAAAAAACTGATATCACTGGTCGCTCATACTTGAAACTCTCTGATGATATATTGTTTGCCAAATTTGATAGCCATGACTGGACAGTGTTTAATCAGGCTAATAGTACAGATACTGCATGGGATGAATATGAAAAAGCCATATGTTCAATCTTAGATACTTATTGTCCTGTACACAAATTCACTGTTAATAAGTTAAGAGATCCCTGGATTACTCCACAAGTTATTGAACTTATCAGAGATAAAAATCTTAAATTAAGGGCAGCCCGTAGATCTGGAACTGACGAGGACTGAAAAGCTGCTGATAAATCTAGGAATAAATCAAACAAATTGATCAATAAAGCACGCAGATTATTTTATAAAGAACAAGCTGAAGTCTATAAAAATGACCATCGTAAATTCTGGCGTATTATAAACAAATTAATCCCTGGTCATGAGAACAGAGCTAGTGATATAAATTTAGTGGATCATGAAAATGACAATTCGACTATTCCTGGAAATGAAACCTCTGATTTTATCAATGAATATTTCTCTAACATTGGGCCCAAATTAGCTACTAACATGTACACGCCATGGAAAAGTTATGATCCACCTACTGTTAACACCCTTAAAAATTTCCAAACCAATGCTCAAGAAGTTATTAAACTAGTCCATGATATTAACCCACTCAAATCCTCAGCCATTGATCAAATATCATCGAAAATTCTAAAAAAACTTTTCTCTCATGATCCTGATAAATTAGTCAAAATCTTTAATTTATCTTTTACAACTGCCTCGGTACCTGCCAAATGGAAAATTTCACAAGTTACTCCCATACCAAAATCTGGTAATTTAAAGATGGTAAATAATTACAGGCCTATCTCATTAATACCTTTACCCTGTAAACTAATTGAAAAAATTGTTCACAATAGATTATATGGTTTCTTAAAAGATGAAAACATCTTAACAAATTTTCAAGGTGGTTTTCGCCCTGGCTTCCGCACTGTTGATACACTAGCTAAATTCACTGATGATATTAAAAGAGACCTTAATGTTGGTAATTCTACTGTTGCCGCATTCATAGATTTGAGGAAGGCGTTTGATACTGTTGACCACTCTGTACTCCTTACTAAACTTCATAATTATGGTATAAGATCAGATACATATCATTGGTTTAAAAATTACTTGGTCGATAGGAAACAAATTGTTAAAGCTAATGGTATTACTTCTAAAATGTGTAGAGTGGTATGTGGTGTCCCTCAAGGTTCAATATTAGGACCTTTACTCTTTCTGGTGTATGTTAATGATGTGATTAAATGTATAAAAAACTGTAAAATTCGATTATATGCTGATGATACTGTGATTTATACTTCTCATAATAATTTTGAAACTGCCAAAATGTGTTCGCAAGAGGATTTAGAAACCTATAACACCTGGGCCCTGTCTTTCCTTATCTTACGGACAGATACGGACGTCCATATGTCACATACAGACCTCCCTATGTTGGTAAATCAAATACGGCTAGGGGGGTACCAGGTGGTATCCTAAAAGTGACATATGGACATCCGTATGTGACATACGGACGTCCATATGTGATATACGGACGTCCATATGTGACATATGGACGTCCGTATGTGTGGTCCGTATCTGATATTATTCTGTATCATTTTAATACATTCTAACATAAGGAAAGACAGGCCCCTGGTGCGAACAGAATAAGCTGTCTGTTAATATTGCTAAAACTAAAATAATGATTTTCTCATCATGTACCACTAAACTTAATACCTTATCAGCTAATATTACCATGAACAATTTGATGTTACAAGTTGTACCTTGCTATAAATATCTTGGGGTCATATTGGATCCGCTACTGAATTATAGTTTACATATCAAAAATCAGGTTAAAACTATTGCTCATAAAATATACCTGTTATGCAACTTAAGGAAATTTATTGATACTTAGTTATCCCTACGAATTTTTAAAACCACTATTCTACTATATATGGATTATGCTGATATTATTCTGCATACCACCCATGAAAAATACCTGGAAATGCTCCAATACGCACAAAACCGCTGCTTAAAAATTTGTCTCAAAGTACCACATCTCACAAACACCCGTTATGTTCACAATATATCAAACTGTAATTTCTTATCTGATAGAAGACAAATACATCTACTGAACTACATGTATACAAGATCTAGATGTAATGATTATGTCGACCATAGGTTGATAAGAACAAGACAACATTTGGCTCCTACATGTAAGGTATTATTCCCCAACACTGTATCATATATGAAAAGCATTGAGTACTTTGGTGCCATAAGTTGGAATGCTCTCCCAGTAATAAGAAGAAACACTGAAACTTTATCAATTTTTAAATCAAATAACAAAAAATTATTAAGGGAACTTGTTCCTGGAATCGGGTGAGCGTCCCAACTTTTAAATTTCTTAAATTCTCTCCTTTATCTTATTATACTACCTAATCAAATCACACTCTGCCTCCTCTCTCTCTCTCTCTTTCCTTCTCTTAATTACACTAAACTAGAAACTGAATTAATTCCTTATACTATTATTATTCCTTACTATGTTGGTACATTTCTTTCTCACTATATTGCTGATACGTGTGTCAACGCTATACAAATATAATTGCAGTGTAGGTTGGACCAGAATTATCAACCCATACACCCTACGTGGTGGGGATGAGGTCCTTGCCTTCTTTTGTCTCAGTTTTGTTTCATATTTAACATATATATGATAACGCGATGTATACATGGTGTACCTCTGTAATTGTACTACGAATCTGAGTCAATAAAGAGAACTTAACTTTAAAAAAAAGGGACAAGAACCATTTCTTAGAATCGACAATGGATATGGGACCCCCCTGTCTAGGGCCCTTCTTATAGGATGGGGAAAAGGCTGAGGGTAATATCTTCCTAAGGCTTTCCACAAATCTAAAAGTGGGGTTACGCTATTTGGGGACGTTTTAGCTACTAATAGGTTTTCGAATTTCGATAATCCATTGATTAGAACAGAAGTTATCTTATTTTGAACTTTTCTAGAAGATGCTTGAACTCCAGGTGTTGGAGATACTATACCCACTGTTGAGTTAGCCAACATGTGGAATTATGCAATTACCCTAAGCAGGCACTCCCCCCCCCCCATTGATATTAGGGTGGGACAAAATACTTCTGTTGTAGGGCAAACAAGTAGGTCAACCCCCCCCCCACTTGCCCCAGTCAAAGCTGCTACCATTAGCAGTTACTGGCCTGAACACTCAGTGACCATTACATCACCTGGCCAGAGTCTAACAGGGGCTGACCCGATAGTTCCACATGTGGACACCATAAGTCCTCGCTAGTGCCATACCCCTCCAAATGTTACCAGATGGCAGCACTTTGCCATGTTTACACTATCGTGCACTTCTGCCATGTTTCTACTTGAAATAAATGAATGATTTGAGTTATGTACATCAAATGTGTGGCAGATGTGTAAAGTGGCATTCAAAAAGATGGATGTGACAGACTTTGTATGCTATTGAAATAACAGAAATGTCATAATATAACAGCCATAAGTGTTAACACCTTATTTCAAATTTTTGGGATGATGATATGTTCTCAAACCATCACAACCTACTCCTACTTACCTGGCACAGGAGATACCGTGATCGGCTCTCCCAAGGCCCCCTGGAAGTATCGCTGGCGCTCCTGCGTTCGTACACACGCCCCTCCTGAGCTGGAGGGGGGTGGATGCAGAAAGGGCCTTATTTTTTTGATTGCTGGTTTTTTGTGCCGCCACCTGGTAACACACTCGAGGTCTGTGAGTTCGGACACTTGAGGCCAGGACCGGGGGTCTTTTTCCGTTTTTTTCTTTTCCCACCAGATGGCGACTGGGGGCACCCCGGACCCCGGAGGGTCTGCTCCGTACCACGACTGGGCGGAGTCTGAGGGCATCACCCCTGGGCAGAGGTCGGTCCGGATGGATGTAGATACAGAGGAGAACTTCAACATCTCCACAGATGACTCTGAGGACGGGACGTTCACCAAGGTGCTTTCCAGCGCGGAGAAGCGGGTCCTGAAGATGGCTGCCCGGCAGGATGCCCAGCACTCCCAAGATGGGCAGAGACTGCCCACCACCCAGCAGATGGCCCCCTCTCCTTCGCCCACTCCTGCGGTCACCACAACGGAGGGCGACAAGGTTGATAAGGTTGACAATGGTAACAATGGTAACAATGATAAAGCGGATGAGAGATCAACTAGAATGGTCTTTCGGACCGCGGTTATCGAAACAAACTACCTTGATATAGACAGAGCCGATGTAGTAGCAGTTGTAGAAAATGTAGTACATCCACAACACATTATTTCTATCTATAGGCACAAAGGTGAATACCATGTCTGTTTTACCAACATGAGAGCATGCGATAACTTTGTATCTCCCAAAACTGTGACCATTGCCAATACCTCTTTCCCTGTTAGGAAGATAGCCCAGATCTCCACCCAGGGGACCTTCCAATGGATAAGACCGTACCGCATGGTCAGAATACACGACCTGCCCACCTTCGTAGAGGACGAATTCGTTAAGGCCAACATCTTCCCGGGTTTGAAGGTAGCTTATATAGCCAGTGAAAAACATCTCACACAGTCTCACTGTGTTAATATCCGGAGGTGTAAGGTGTATGGAAACGTAGACAATATCCCATTCAAACGAGAAATCATATATGAAGGTATGAAGTTCGAAGTTAAATTCTCTATTCAAGGTAAACCTCCAGTCTGCTGGAGGTGCGGTAACTCAGACCATGTAAAGAGGGCGTGCCCTCTTAACAACCAAGATCGAGGGATGGCCAGCCTTTTCAGACACCAGGCCCGGACGGCTCAGTATGCCCCTCCCCCCCCCACCCTCTCTTCTCTCCACAGATTTCGAATACAGTAAGGACGACTTCCCGGCCAACCAGCCGGCCAAGACTGCAACCCCAACCCCGCGGACAGACAGGAAGTCAGCACTCCAGTCAGGAGCGGAAGGGGCAACAAAGGCTAAACAGAACCCTAAAGTACAACAAGAGCAGAAAAAAGGTATCAAAAGGTAAAAGTGAGGTCCAGGAGGTAGAAGTAGAAGATAGTAAGAAAGAGTCAGAAGTAGAAGATAGTAAGAAAGAGTCAGTTAAGGAAACTTTTGTCAGAAAAGCTGGCAACCTAGTTAAAGCTATGAAGGGGAAGAGGGAGGGGGGTAGCACAGGAGGTGGTTTGGAGGACGAAGACCTGGACCCCAAGAAAAAGAAAAAGAAACCCCTCTATTCCCACATACCAGTTCCCGAAATGCCGTCACCTGCGCGTTCGCTCAGGAGTGACAGCAAGACTAAGTTAGATTGTTGAAATCTCCACCCATCACTTTAAAATGACTATTAAAATAGCTTCCTTAAATATTAAAGGACTAAGAGGTAAAGAGAAACTCTCTCTCCTATCTCTGGTCCTTCTACATCACTGTATTGATATTATATATTTACAAGAAACACATATTGTAACAATAGATGAAGGAAAAAGACTGGCCGATTCCTTGCACTCCAGAGGTTTCTGGAGTTTTGGCAGGAACGACAGTAAAGGTGTTGGTATTCTAATAAGCAATAGATTAAATTATACACTAGATTCTTACTACTCAGATAATGATGGTAGAATTGCTGGAGTTCGTATTAAAATCAATAATGTCACCTTTTCTCTTGTAAATGTGTATGCCCCAAACGACGGTCTAGAGAGAGGGATCTTTTTCTCTTCACTCAGACCCATTTTACAAGGCAATAGTAATCTGATATTAGGTGGAGATTTCAACTGTATTGAAAACCCTGTGTTAGACAAGATAGGTGGTTCCTGTCATACAGGACACCTAGGTACTGCTAGCCTCAAAGAACTTAAGATAGACTTTCTTTTAGAAGACGCATACAGATCTAAATATCCCTTAGGGAAAGATTACACCTGGTCTAACAACAATGGCATTTATTGTAGATTAGACAGATTTTATGTTAACACTGATTTGATGGGCTATATTACTAAAACTTATACCCATCATTGTTCCTTTTCTGACCATGATTTAGTCTCTCTAGAGGTCCGAGACTTTGAGGGGAAACTCTCAGGTCCGGGCTTCTGGAAATGTAATACTTCTATTTTAGATAATATTGATTTGGTTAAAGATATAAAGAGGGCCTGGACAGTGCTCTCATCATCCAGGGTCAAGGACCTTGAATGGTGGGAGCGCTGCAAGGTCCGTTTCAAAAATGTAATTGCAAAACATTCTAGATTAATAGCTGCCAAAAAGAAAGCAGAAATTAAAGAAACAGAAACAGAACTAATCATTTTGAGGAATCTAGAGGCTGAGTTCCCAGGTGCTTATGCGCAGGATATTCAGCTTCTAGATAAAACCTTAAAGAGCCTCTTACAGGGGAAAGTTGAAGGAGCTCGCTTAGGAGCCAAAATAGATAACCTCGATAACGATGAAAAATCAAACGCTTACTTTCTCAGAAGAGAAATCTCTAAAGGGAAAGATAAGCTTATTTAAAAACTTACTGTTAATGACATTGAAATCACAAAAAAAGAAGATATTATTAATGCCTGTAGAAACTATTATGTAGATTTGTTTAGTAAAGAAACTATAGATTTGGGTACAGTAAAAACTTTTACAGATAACTTGCCCTTTCTAAATTTGGAAGATAAATTAACCTGCGAAGGCCCTATTACAAAGGCAGAGTGCCTGGTCGCCTTGGGAGGGATGAAGGACGGTAAGACTCCTGGCCTGGATGGCCTCCCCAAGGAGTTTTATGTCACCTTCTTCCCCCTCTTTGGCCAGGATTTTGTCAATATGGTGAATAGATCCTTTGAGGAAAAATCACTCTGCCCTTCTCAAAGAAGGGGTGTAATCACTTTAATTTGTAAGGATCCAGACAGGAAGGAACTTCTTTCCTGCTGGAGACCCATCACATTACTTACAGTTGATTATAAAATTATTTCTAAATCCTTAACCAATAGACTGTCTAAAGTTTTACCTTCTATTATTGGCCAGGAACAGACCTGTGCTGTACCTGGCCGATCTATTACTGATCAACTTTATTTAGTCAGATCCCTATTTGACTATGTTAACTTGAGAAATGTCCCATGTGGCATTCTCAACCTAGACCAAGCCAAGGCTTTTGATAGAGTATCACATGCATATATGTTTCTTTGCCTACAAAGATATGGTTTTGGGCCAGATTTTATTAATTGGGTCCAACTTTTATACACTAATATAGAATCTAGTGTCCAAGTAAATGGTTTCATTTCTGCCCCATTTAAAGTGGAAAGGTCGGTCCGACAAGGCTGTGGCCTTTCCCCTCTGTTATATGTTTTATGTATAGAACCTCTCACTAGAATGCTTTGTTTATCTCCAGGAATCCAAGGAGCCAATGTTCCTGGGTTCAATGGAGAACTCAAGGTAGTTCAGTATGCAGATGACACCACGGTTATAATTAGAAATGAGGCCTCTGTTAAAACTGTCCTTGATATCTCTGCCAGCTTTGGTAGAGCATCAGGAGCTAAATTAAACCCGGAAAAATGTAAGGGGTTATGGTTCGGCAGTGCTTCATCTAAATCAAACCAAGTACAAGGCATCAATTTTACTAATGAGCATTTGAGAATTTTAGGAGTTTTCTTTTCCAAAAATCCAAGGGTTATGGAAGAAATCAACTGGAACCCTATAACATTCAAATTTCAAAATACCTTAGAAGCCTGGAAATGTAGGGAGACTTCTTTTAGGGGAAGATCTCTACTAGCCAGCATTTTCGGATGCTCAAAATTATGGTATGTCGGGAAGGTCCTACTTCTCGACAAGAAGCACTTAAAAATATTCGATAGTACTATGTACAATTTCATCTGGAAAGGCCAAGATAGGGTCAGAAGAACCTGTATGGTTTCTGACTATTTCAAAGGAGGCCAAAAGGTTGTTCACATTGAATCTAAACTCAAAGCATTTAGAATAATGCATGTTATAAACCTTATTACTAAAGATATTCAAAATTTATGGACTTATTTTGCCATCTATTTTATTGGATTCCACTTGAGAAAGTGGAAACCGGCCTTCGGGCTAAACAACATCCCCCATTGCGACGAGATTCCCATATTCTATAGGGAAGCCTTGTCCAATTTTAAAGAATTTGTCCAAAAATACCCAGATATAGATATTTCCATAATGGATAGTAAAAAGGTCTACTTTTTGGTTCTAGATGACATCATAGAAAAACCATCTATTTCATTAAGAAACGAGAACCTTCTATTTGATTTCCCCAGTATATGGAAGAATGCCCACCACCCAATTCTAGGTCCTGACCTAAAGGACCTGAATTGGAGGGTGGTGCATGATATCCTTCCTCTAAATGGAAAGTTACATATTCAAAACCAATTTATCCATAGATCTAGTAAATGTCCCCTGTGTGAAAAAGGGACAGAAGACCTTATTCACTTGTTTCTCCTGTGCCCCTTTTTGGCACCGGTTTTAGAAATTATAGAAAGCATCATAAAAGACATAGTAGGAACTAGGGTCCTCTTGAACCGAACCATCCTAGTTTTCAATATATTCCCAGAAAGTCTGAACAAATTCAAACCAATAATCTCCCTTCTGTTAGCCATATACAAACATCAAATATGGTTCATTAGATGTAAAAAACAGAAGGAAAGGAAACTTTTCACACCCACCAACTTAATGAACTTAATTCTAGCTGAGCTAAGACTCAGATTCCAAGCTGATCTTAAAAGACTCAAAAAAGACCATTTCAGAAAATGGTGGGCATGTAACAATGCCATTGTTAAAGATACAAAACAAGGTTGGGTCTTTATACTATAGACATTGTAAATATATAAATACACTTGTACATTAAACTGTAAATTTTGTATATATGTGCTTTTAACTTTCAGCCTCTAAGGGCAGGCATCCCATTGCGGGAACCTGAACCCAGGATATGAAACGATGGGGGGAAGGTGGTTTGAGTAGAGTGGCGGAGAGCCCCATTGCGGGGCCCCGAACCCAAACGATGAATGTTGTTAGATTTAAGTCACTCCCCCAAAAATGATGAACAAATAAAAGTATCCCTGGGTAAAAAGCGAGTTGGAAGGGAAAAGAGGGACTGAGTGTCCCAAAAAAAAAAAAAAAAAAAAAAAAAAAAAAAAAAAAAAAAGGCGGTTCTCCCAGAGCGAGGCCGTTCCATTGCACTACGGTTGGGTTGACCCTTGCGATCATCCCAAATGTGGATGACTCGGGTGCGCAATTTTTGTTAGGGGGGGATTGCGTCCGCGCTATCCCCTGACATTAAAATAAAAAATAAGTGCCGTTCCCACACTATCCATCAAAGGTCTATGAAGGCTAATGTGCACTTAATAGCTATCCGTACGTAAAACACACAATGTCATGTTTATATACATATCACTGCTGTTTTGTATGTGAAGGAACCTTGTAATAAAAGTGCCTCACAGTATGAAGTCATCTCAATTCTCTAGACTTCAGTTAGATATTTATAACCAACTTTATGATCCGTATATCATAATCTTCATAATGCATACAAACATTTTGTCATTGTGAACAAATTATTCTCAATGGATGAATAACTCACTGTTGAATTGCAGCAACACTAAATTGGTGTATTAACCACTTCTGTAATCCCTTTTTTAAGTTAGCTGCCCACCCTCATCCAGAGGAACACTTTTTTCAGTGTTATCTGGTGCAGTTATATCTTGCAGCTATAATGCACTATATTTGAATTTGATCGTAATTAGTGTTACTTTAGTCAAGGTTTTATTTCACAAGGTTTTGATTGATTTTGGAATGTGGATGAAAAGGGAATATGTTCTTTTTCAGTTTCCGTTTCTTTGAACAGCCTTATATGATTTTAATGCAAACTAATTCCGGTGTCATTTCCTACATCTTTCTCCCCTTTTTGTATTCACTCCGAATATTAAGGGCTACAGAGGTATTCGAAATGGCCTAGGTGCTAAAATGTGGTTATTCTTAGGTAAATGGGTGAAAATAGGTTAAATTACCTTCTTATAAGTACCTATATGCTCTGTACACCTCAATGCTTGAAGTAGAAACAAAAGAATAAAACACTGTCCTACCAAATGACCACAAGATTAGTTTTTAATCAATAGAGGTGAAAATGTACCTTGTATTTTCATCCCATAATGCTGTTAAAAAAAAACTGAAAAGAAACATTTCTCTTTCATTTGCACTCCTTAGGATAACAAAACACAAAAGTAAATCAATTCTAAAGTAATATCAATTTCTATCAAATTGATATATACAACAACTGATCCATACCTGTACCAATTAGGGAAGATTAACCTAAAGATGACCTGACTGTTCCTGTGCAGGTTTTCAATAAGGGAAATGCAGTAGCTAATATCTTTGAGTCTAATAGGTCCTTAGGGTTCCCCAAGGTACTAAGTGAAAGACAATTATTTGGGTTTTTTGACCAATTACCTTTCTCAAAGCCATGTGTAAAGTTTATCTATTGTTTTTCATCATTTCTAAGACCATCTTAGTTAGTCTATTTTCACCTTGAGATGACCACCTTGCACCTTGAGTGGACCACTTGATAACTACCCTTTTAATGGCGCTATAATCATTAAACTATTATTTGAAAAAAAGAATAAGTGTCTTCTATAGATATGCTGTAAAATGGCATAATTAAAACTAATGCATCATAAGAAAATGTATGTTTTTACAGTGACTCAATTAGAATGGAAGTTTGAGGCAATTTTATGGCCATGGATATTGTAAACCTCATAAAAATAGAAGTGGTATTTCCAACCCTGCATTATATAGGCTTTGTTTTTAATGTTCTTGTATAGACCTTCAATATGGACTATAATAATACATTCCTTAACCTTATCATCACAATCTCAGTATCAAATACTTCCTCTATACAGTAATAACCATAACATTACAGTAAAGATTGAAATGTATGCATCAGAGCATAATCCAGTGAAGTTTTCTATCCCAAACTATTCTGGCCATGAATCTTGTGACATAATCCTACATAACCAATGGTTTCTATTCAATTAAATGCACAAATAAGTATATAAGGAGTGGTTGACTCAAGGTGAAATGGTGGTCATCTCAAGGTGAAATCAGTATGTTCTAGGAAATAAGTCCTATACAGAAAGTATTTAACATTTCTGCACTTTTCATTTAGCAAAGATATTTATCAATTCCTAGAGTAAAATATTGTATATGTGAGCATTTGTCATCTTCAAATTATCAAACCAAAGTTGGAGAATTCTGATGAAATGGCCAGCTGGTCATGGTAAAAACCATTCAAACATGGGAACTTTAGTGTATTATCATGCAATGAAAATTACTTCATATATTCCAGGACATCATTCTATGGGGTACTATAACACCTCTATTTAAATAATATTAGGGTTCAAGACCAATGCAGTACATGTGAGAGTGAGAAAATCTAGCTGGCAGGTGGTCGACTCTAGGTATGTGGTCGTCTTAAGGTTAATCTACCCTAAAGCAGGAGAGTGCGTTCCTCTGGCTGAGTTGGCTGCCTCCTAAAGTGCGCAGGGGTCTCAGAGGAATGAAGATCTCATCGAACACCCCCTGAGACATCCTATGCATATGTTGTACCATAATCATTGACGGAACAAAGCAAACATGTACAATGTATATTTAAGATACTCAGATCATATTTCCATGTTGAGAAACAGTTATTATTTCCACTGAAGACACTTTTTCGTTTGTACATTTTCTACTACCAATGGTATGATATATTAACTCCTCATAAAAGACCTGAAATGATGGTGCAGGTTCTGTGTGAAGTAAATTAGCTAACCAAGAACATGGTTCCATGTAAAAGGGTGACACGGTATACTTTTCTTAAAGGGGGTACATTGTATGAGGACAAATGAGCATGAAGCTTTGGGGAACCATGGCATTCTTTACAGGTAAAGAGTTGAACCCCTTTAGACCCTAAAGGGGCTAAGAAATTATGGTGTCGTGTTACATATTCACCCCCAGAATGCTGTAGACAAATAAAGTTCCAATGAAAAATAGAACTACCCTGCCAACAATTAATGGTGGGAGGCCTTAGAGTCAACATAGAATCATTTTGGTACCAACCCACTGGGCACATCAACATTGATTCAGCGTTGAAACAACGTTTGCAATGTTTGCATATCAACAGTTGATAAAGGCTTGAAATATAGTTGAATTTGAAAGTTGACACAACATAATCAAAATCAACTGTGATTCAACATCTAACCATCAGCACTGATTCAACGTTTGTATTTCTATGTTGATTCAACATTGACACAACATTGATATGATGTTGAAACAACGTTGATATTTGTTAGGGCATTCTTTGTTGACATGTCAATGTTGAATCAACATTGAAATCAATATTGTTGATTCAACATTGACAAATCAATGTTGAGTCAACATTGAATTGAAAACAATATTTCAACATTGATATGTCAACTGTTAATTGGATGTTGAAATGGTGTTGGTTGACAACATTGAAATAGAATCATTGAAAAGGTGTTGAAGACAGGTTGATCAACATCATCAACATAATATCAGCAGGTTGTCAACGTTGATGCAACGTTCTGTGCCCACTGGGAAATTGTTTCTAAATAAAGGCTCAGGGGAAAAAAGCAAAAGAAAAGTTTGTTGGAACCATGTAACATGGCTTCACCTTTTGAGGGGTCGGAGGGGAAGGTCAGAGATTGCTGGGGTACCTATAAAAGCTGTTTAATAGATCTGGTGCCGTCAGTATGTATATAGAGGCCAGGTCCTGCCCCTCCCCTCTCCCTATCGCTACCTGCATGTATCCTGCCACACCCACATGGGGATCATTCACTGCCCCTTCTGTATACTGTACTATGGGGACTTATTATAGAGTCCTGGTTTACGCATAGTTGCAGAGTACATTACAGGCATTCCTGTAATTCCTCCCCTATGTGTACTCTTCGTCATGTTTCCTTGTCAGAAATCCAGGTTAGACTCTCAAAGATTTATTTCAACCTAAGCTATAGGGACATTACCTTGACAAAGTCAGTGATCTGTCAGGGGCCCAATGCAATGTGGATGACAAAAGTGCCACGCCCCCTGGAAAATGTACTCTGTGGGTTCACAACCATCCACTTTTTATGGCACATTTGAAGAAGATAAGAGAGATACTGACTTCTGACCGTCGGGCATTTATGACTTAAAGGAAAACAATACCCTATATTCACGTCGTATTTTAATAGCTTTTGTATAAAATTAAAAAGAATCTGGCATAGTTATTAAAACATGCATTACTATACAGGGGAGCAGCAGGTTTATGTGATGTATCTGAGTACGTCACAATTCAGCTAAATGCACCTATTTAATGCTTGCACAGCACTGGTAACCTACAATCAGATACTGTTTGTAGCATTTCACTGGCACAATTTGTCTATTTCATTTTTTCCCAAAATATGTTCATGAAAGTCCCCAATTTCCAGGCTTTCCAAAGGTGAATGAATTTTTCAAATATTCCTATTAGAACCAGAGTTATGGAGCCATTCCTAGAAGTCACCAGATGGCACGTTTTCGATTAAATTTTCAAAGATTTTCTCAGAAATTGGAGCCCAAAACACCTAACCAAGCAGGTGTGGATCCAGGGGGGGGGCACACCCAGTAGTAGTTTTGTAGATTTTTCAAGGGAGGGGCTGGGTAGTATATATGAAGGAGCAGAATAACTTCACTGGGAGTCCACAGGGGAGTGGTCCTCTTCCATACTAACTGCCAACTGTGGGCATACCAAATTTGTAAAAGGTTACAAACTTGAGGTTTCTTATGGCATATTTATTATGGGCAGCTGGTGTCCACATGCACAGACCCAGGCCTACATGTTTGTCATTTTTATGGGATTACCCCTCAGTGAACCATGTCTGAATGATCAAAGGCCCAGGTTTGCCTGGCCCTGCCTATGGGACCAGTCAGATAAAAGAACACTGACTATCGTTCAAGAAGAGTACGGGAATAGAAAACCCAGTGGCAGTTTTCTCCCTCACCCTTCCTCATAGATTTGATAGTGACTATAGACATATGCAGCAAACAAAGCTGACTTTTTATATGAAAAAGTTGTGTTGGAAATAGTTTTAGCAGAAAGATTTAACATGGCCACAAATACCCACACAGACTAACACCTCATGGGTGGAGATTCACAAGGCAATTGGACTGTTGAACTGGGAGGAGAGGGAGGATAGATAAGGCAGAGGGTGGAGGAATAATCCTCACCCCTAGTCCCGCCATTCCTCTACCACAGTCTTATCCTGCCCACACCCCCAGTCCCGCCATTCCTCTACCACAGTCTTATTCTGCCCTTACCCCAATCCCACCATTCCTCTACCGCAGTCTCATCCTGTCCTCACCCCCAGTCCCGCCATTCCTCTACCACAGTCTTATCCTGCCCTCACCCCAGTCCCGCCATTCCTCTACCACAGTCTCATCCTGCCCTCACCCCAGTCCCGCCATTCCTCTACCACAGTCTCATCCTGCCCTCACCCCAGTCCCGCCATTCCTCTACTACAGTCTTATCCTGCCCACACCCCCAGTCCCACCATTCCTCTACCGCAGTCTCATCCTGCCCTCACCCCAGTCCCACAATTCCTCTACCACAGTCTCATCCTGCCCTCACCCCAGTCCCGCCATTCCTCAACCACAGTCTCATCCTGCCCTCACCCCAGTCCCGCCATTCCTCTACCACAGTCTTATCCTGCCCACACCCCCAGTCCCACCATTCCTCTACCGCAGTCTCATCCTGCCCTCACCCCAGTCCCACAATTCCTCTACCACAGTCTCATCCTGCCCTCACCCCAGTCCCACCATTCCTCTACCACAGTCTCATCCTGTCCTCACCCCAGTCCCACCATTCCTCTACCGCAGTCTCATCCTGCCCTCACCCCAATCCCGCCATTCCTCTACCGCAGTCTCATCCTGTCCTCACCCCAATCCCGCCATTCCCCTACTGCAGTCTCATCCTGTCCTCACTCCAAGTCCCACCATTCCTCTACCGCAGTCTCATCCTGTCCTCACCCCCAGTCCCACCATTCCTCTACCGCAGTCTCATCCTGTCCTCACCCCAATCCCACCATTCCTCTACCGCAGTCTCATCCTGTCCTCACTCCCAGTCCCGCCATTCCTCTACCGCAGTCTCATCCTGTCCTCACCCCCAGTCCCACCATTCCTCTACCACAGTCTCACCCTCCCTCACCCCAGTCCCACCATTCCTCTACCGCAGTCTTATCCTGCCCTCACCCCAGTCCCACCATTCCTCCACTTCAACCGTATACTGCTATTATCCCCAGCCATACCATTCCTCCACTTCAGGCTATCAAAATATATGATACAATTTATCATCAAAGTGGGGTGCTGTTTCCATTTAATGAGCTGCTCAACCTTTATTCAGGTAGGCTGGTCTCCAGGGCAACTAATGCAAATCCATACAAACACTTGGTTAGTTGGGATACATTTCTTTTTATATTTAATCTAAGGGGTCATCGAGGTCTGTATACTCCACAGAAGTGGACAATTTGGCCCTGTGAAGATGTGAAAAATAGGGTCAATGGCATATTCACAAAAGTTTCCACTCCTTTGTCATGTTGTTCACTTCCTCAAAAGCTGCAATGTCATCAGAGTTATAGAATGTGTTATACAAAAGATTTAAGACAGGTGAATGGGGTGAAAAAAGTCATTTTCTGGCTAAATTCCATGAAATTCTTGGGAAATGAAGCAGTATATTATGTAATAATTTAGGGTCTAAAGAGTTAAACAAGTAGTATATAACAATTAATTGATACCTTTTGAAGTCAGATGTCACTAAATATAACACCCTCACCACTTCCTGTCCCACACATGTTGGCTACTTGACTGTTGCATCACCACCCAGTGAAGAGTCCCATAGCAGCCCACCACAGATGACACTAGATGGAAGCACTCTGTCATTTCTACACTATTCTGCACCTCTAACATGCTTCTACTGGAAATAAATTAATAATTTGAGTTATTTACATCAAATGCGTGGCAGATATGTAAAGTGGCTCTCAAAAGGATGGATATGAGAGACTTTGTATGGTATTGAAATATCAGAAATATCACAATATAACAGTCTTTAGCTTTAACACCTTATTTTACATTTTTTGGATGATGATATGTTCTCAAACCATCACAACCTACTCATACTTACCTGGCACAGGAGATACCGTGATCGGCTCTCCCAAGGCCCCTGGAAGTACACATGCCCCTCCTGAGCTGGAGGGGGGTGGATGCAGAAAGGGCCTTATTTTTTTGATTGCTGGTTTTTGTGCCGCCACCTGGTAACACACTCGAGGTCTGTGAGTTCGGACACTTGAGGCCAGGACCGGGGGTCTTTTTCCGGTTTTTCTTTTCCCACCAGATGGCGACGGGGGGCACCCCGGAGGGTCTGCTCCGTACCACGACTGGTCGGAGTTGGAGGGCATCACCCCTGGGCAGAGGCCGGTTCTGATGGATGTAGATACAGAGGAGAACTTCAACATCTCCACAGATAACTCTGAGGACGGGACGTTCACCAAGGTGCTTTCCAGCGCGGAGAAGCGGGTCCTGAGGATGGCTGCCCGGCAGGCTGCCCAGCACTCCCAAGATGGGCAGAGACAGCCCACCACCCAGCAGATGGCCCCCTCTCCTTCGCCCACTGCTGCGGCCACCACAACGGAGGGCGACAAGGTTGATAAGGTTGACAATGGTAACAATGGTAACACTGGTAACAATGATAAAGCGGATGAGAGACCAACTAGAATGGTTTTTCGCACCGCGGTTATTGAAACAAACTACCTTGACTTAGATAGAGCCGATGTAGTAGCAGTTGTAGAACAAGTAGTACATCCACAACACATTATTTCTATCTATAGGCACAAAGGTGAATACCATGTCTGTTTTACCAACATGAGAGCATGCGATAACTTTGTATCTCCCAAAACTGTGACCATTGCCAATACCTCTTTCCCTGTTAGGAAGATAGCCCAGATCTCCACCCAGGGGACCTTCCAATGGGTAAGACCGTACCGTATGGTCAGAATACACGACCTGCCCACCTTCGTAGAGGATGAATTCGTTAAAGCCAACATCTTCCCGGGTATGAAAGTAGCTTATATAGCTAGTGAAAAACATCTCACACAGTCCCATTGTGTCAATATCCGGAGGTGTAATGTGTATGGAAATGTAGACAATATCCCATTCAAACGAGAAATCATATATGAAGGTATGAAGTTCGAAGTTAAATTCTCTATTCAAGGTAAACCCCCAGTCTGCTGGAGGTGCGGTAACTCAGACCATGTAAAAAGGGCATGCCCTCTTAACAACCAGGATCGAGGGATGGCCAGCCTCTTCAGACACCAGGCCCGGACGGCTCAGTATGCCCCTCCCCCCCCCACCCTCTCCTCTCTCCACAGATTTCGAATACAGTAAGGACGACTTCCCGGCTAACCAGCCGGCCAAGACTGCAACCCCAACCCCGCGGACGGACAGGAAGTCGGCACTCCAGTCAGGAGCGGAAGGGGCAACAAAGGTTAAACAGAACCCTAAAGTACAACAAGAGCAGAAAAAGGTATCAAAAGGTAAAAGTGAGGTCCAGGAGGTAGAAGTAGAAGAGAGTAAGAAAGAGTCAGTTAAGGAAACTTTTGTCAGAAAAGCTGGCAATCTAGTTAAAGCTATGAAGGGGAAGAGGGAAGGGGGTAGCACAGGAGGTGTTTTAGAGGATGAACACCTGGACCCCAAGAAAAAGAAAAAAAAAAAAAACCTCTATTCTCACATACCAGTTCCTGAAATGCCGTCACCTGCGCATTGGCGCAAGAGTGACAGCAAGACTAAGTTAGATTGTTGAAATCTCCACCCATCACTTTAAAATGACTATTAAAATAGCTTCCTTAAATATTAAAGGACTAAGAGGTAAAGAGAAACTCTCTCTCTTATCTCTGGTCCTTCTACATCACTGTATTGATATTATATATTTACAAGAAACACATATTGTAACAATAGATGAAGGAAAAAGACTGGCCGATTCCTTGCACTCCAGAGGCTTCTGGAGTTTCGGCAGGAACGACAGTAAAGGTGTTGGTATTCTAATAAGCAATAGATTAAACTATGATGGTAGAATTGCTGGAGTCCGCATTAAAATCAATAATGTCACCTTTTCCCTTGTAAATGTGTATGCCCCAAACGACGGTCTAGAGAGAGGGATCTTTTTCTCTTCACTCAGACCTATTTTACAAGGCAATAGCAATCTGATATTAGGTGGAGATTTCAACTGTATTGAAAACCCTGTTTTAGATAAGATAGGTGGTTCCTGTCATACAGGACACCTAGGTACTGCTAGTCTCAAAGAACTTAAGATAGATTTCCTTTTAGAAGACGCATACAGATCTAAATATCCCTTAGGGAAAGATTATACTTGGTCTAACAACAATGGTATTTATTGTAGATTAGACAGATTTTATGTTAACACTGATTTGATAGGCTATATTACTAAAACTTATACCTATCATTGTTCCTTTTCTGACCATGATTTAGTCTCTCTAGAGGTCCGAGACTTTGAGGAGAAACTCTCAGGGCCGGGCTTCTGGAAATGCAATACTTCTATTTTAGATAATATTGATTTGGTTAAAGATATAAAGAGGGCCTGGACAGTGCTCTCATCATCCAGGGTCAAGGACCTTGAATGGTGGGAGCGCTGCAAGGTCCGTTTCAAAAATGTAGTTGCAAAACATTCTAGATTAATAGCTGCCAAAAAGAAAGCAGAAATTAAAGAAATAGAAACAGAACTAATCATTTTGAGGAATCTGGAGGCTGAGTTCCCAGGTGCTTATGCGCAGGATATTCAGCTTCTAGATAAATCCTTAAAGAGCCTCTTACAGGGGAAAGTCCAAGGAGCTCGCTTAAGAGCCAAAATAGATAGTCTCGATAACGATGAAAAATCAAACGCTTACTTTCTCAGAAGAGAAATCTCTAAAGGGAAAGATAAGCTTATTCGAAAACTCACTGTTAATGACACTGAAATCACAAAAAAAGAAGATATTAATAATGCCTGTAGAAACTACTATGTAGATTTGTTTAGTAAAGAACCTATAGATTTGGGTACAGTAAAAACTTTTACAGATAACTTGCCCTTTCTAAATTTGGAAGATAAATTAACCTGTGAAGGCCCTATCACTACGGCAGAGTGCCTGGTCGCCTTGGGAGGGATGAAGGACGGTAAGACTCCTGGCCTGGATGGCCTTCCTAAGGAGTTTTATGTCGCCTTCTTCCCCCTCTTTGGCCAGGATTTTGTCAATATGGTAAATAGATCCTTTGAGGAAAAATCACTCTGCCCTTCCCAAAGAAGGGGTGTAATCACTTTAATTTGTAAAGATCCAGACAGGAAGGAACTTCTTTCCTGCTGGAGACCCATCACATTACTTACAGTTGATTATAAAATTATTTCTAAATCCTTAACCAATAGACTGTCTAAAGTTTTACCTTCTATTATTGGCCAGGAACAGACCTGTACTGTACCTGGCCGATCTATTACTGATCAACTTTATTTAGTCAGATCCCTATTTGACTATGTTAACTTGAGAAATGTCCCATGTGGCATTCTCAACCTAGACCAAGCCAAGGCTTTTGATAGAGTATCACATGCATATATGTTTCTTTGCCTACAAAGATATGGTTTTGGGCCAGATTTTATTAACTGGGTCCAACTTTTATACACTAATATAGAATCTAGTGTCCAAGTTAATGGTTTCATTTCTGCCCCATTTAAAGTGGAAAGGTCGGTCCGACAAGGCTGTGGCCTTTCCCCTCTGTTATATGTTTTATGTATAGAACCTCTCACCAGAATGCTTTGTTTATCTCCAGGAATCCAAGGAGCCAATGTTCCTGGGTTCAATGGAGAACTCAAGGTAGTTCAGTATGCAGATGACACCACGGTTATAATTAGAAATGAGGCCTCTGTTAAAACTGTCCTTGATATCTCTGCCAGCTTTGGTAGGTCATCAGGAGCTAAATTAAACCCTGAAAAATGTAAGGGGTTATGGTTCGGCAGTGCTTCATCTAAATCAAACCAAGTACAAGGCATCAATTTTACTAATGATCATTTGAGAATTTTAGGAGTTTTCTTTTCCAAAAATCCAAGGGTTATGGAAGAAATCAACTGGAACCCTATAACATTCAAATTTCAAAATACCTTAGAAGCCTGGAAATGTAGGGAGACCTCTTTTAGGGGAAGATCTCTGCTAGCCAGCATTTTCGGATGTTCAAAATTATGGTATGTCGGGAAGGTCCTACTTCTCGACAAGAAGCACTTAAAAATATTCGATAGTTCTATGTACAATTTCATCTTGAAAGGCCAAGATAGGGTCAGAAGAACCTGTATGGTTTCTGACTATTTCAAAGGAGGCCAAAAGGTTGTTCACATCGAGTCTAAACTCAAAGCATTTAGAATAATGCATGTTATAAACCTTATTACTAAAGATATTCAAAATTTATGGACTTATTTTGCCATCTATTTTATTGGATTCCACTTGAGAAAGTGGAAACCGGCCTTCGGGCTAAACAACATCCCCCATTGCGATGAGATTCCCATATTCTACAGGGAAGCCTTGTCAAACTTTAAAGATTTTGTCAAAAAATACCCAGATATAGATATTTCCATAATGGATAGTAAAAAGGTCTATTTTTTGGTTCTAGATGACATCATAGAAAAACCATCTATTTCATTAAGAAATGAGAACCTTCTATTTGATTTTCCCAGTATATGGAAGAATGCCCACCACCCAATTCTAGGTCCCGACCTAAGGGACCTGAATTGGAGGGTGGTGCATGATATCCTTCCTTTGAATGGAAAGTTACACATTCAAAATCAATTTATCCATAGATCTAGTAAATGTCCCCTATGTGAAAAAGGAACAGAAGACCTTATTCATTTGTTTCTCTTGTGCCCCTTTTTGGCACCGGTTTTAGAAATTATAGAAAGTATCATAAAAGACATAGTAGGAACCAGGGTCCTCTTGGACCGAACCATCCTAGTTTTAAATATATTCCCAGAAAGTCTGAACAAATTCAAACCAATAATCTCCCTTCTGTTAGCCATATACAAACATCAAATATGGTTCATTGGATGTAAAAAACAGAAGGAAAGAAAACATTTCACACCCACCAACTTAATGAACTTAATTCTAGCTGAACTAAGACTCAGATTCCAAGCTGATCTTAAAAGGCTCAAAAAAGACCATTTCAGAAAATGGTGGGCATCTAACAATGCCATTGTTAAAGATACAAAACAAGGTTGGGTCTTTATACTTTAGACTTTGTAAATATATAAATACACTTGTACATTAAATTGTAAATTTTGTATATATGTGCTTTTAACTTTCAGCCTCTAAGGGCAGGCATCCCATTGCGGGAACCTGAACCCAGGATATGAAACGATGGGGGGAAGGTGGTTTGAGTAGAGTGGCGGAGAGCCCCATTGCGGGGCCCCAAACTCAAACGATGAATGTTGTTAGATTTAAGTCACTCCCCCAAAAATGATGAACAAATAAAAGTATCCCTGGGTAAAAAGCGGGTTGGAATGGGAAAAGAGGGACTGAGAGTCCCCAAAAAAAAAAAAAAAAAAAAGGCGGTTCTCCCAGGGCGAGGCCCCTCCATTGCACTACGGTTGGGTTGACCCTTGCGATCATCCCAAATGTGGATGACTCGGGTGCGCAATTTTTGTTAGGGGGGGACTGCGTCCACGCTATCCCCTGACTTTTAAATCAAAAATAAATCCCCTCTTTCCGATGCCTGCTTTGTCTTGAGAGACACTTAAGAAACTGGTGGTGTGTTGTGTTATGAAAGTTCTGTTGTTTTAGGTAAGTGGTCCCAGTAACATGATACTGTTAGGCCTATTACAGAATGGTTCTTTGTAATGGATAGATCTCTATAGAACATTATCTGAAGGAATTGCAACATACAGTACTGATCACTAATTCCAGACAGACCCTAACTCCGGACACCCTAGCTAGTAGAATGATTTGGATAATTAGTAACTGCTTGATTTCAAATAAAAAAGTGCTATATAACATATGTACATGTGTTCTCAACTAACAACTTCAGAAATAATAGGTTTTCTCACAAATCATGGGTGAACGTGTGATTGACCTGGTCTGAGGTTCAGGTGAATGGATAAGGTGATGCTCACCAACCACCCAGCTAAGGCTGGACTCTATTATATTGAATAATACCGTGACTAGAATCATTGTATTCATATAAATCAACAACTGAGTATTCTGAAGGATTTTTGACATTTATATCAATTATATAAAAATGTAGCCCAACGGGGGAGAACACGCCTTCAGGGGGATTTTTAGTTTTGGTTTTGCCCACCAGGGGGCAGTATTTTGGTAAAACACTGATAAATATTCTAAAAAAAAGCTTTAGACCAATTTCTGATAAGGAATCCAGTGGTATGCTCAAATTTATTCCATCTCCACTGAAAATGTTCAATTTTTGGAATGTTGGTTGCCATGGAAACATAGAAAATTGGTAGATAAGGCAATTTCTAGTTGCCATGGAAACCACTCCCCTATTCCAATTGGGAGTTTCTGCCACAAACTTTTTTTGAAATTTTGAAAAACTTAAAACAGAGTTAAAAAATTCCTCTAGAACCAAATTTATGACAAAAACATCTCATTTCTTTGGTTATTTTTTCACAAAACTGTATTTTTTGCATTATTAGTGTTTATGATATATACTGCATTTAGAGCATATTTCCCATTTCAGTTATACACACCAACCTAGGTTTGACAAGCAATTACAGCAAAACTACTGGGGATAGTTTAGCTCAAGATATCTCATTTTAAAGCCCATTACTTAAACCTTAAAATGGCCATTTCCCCCAAGGAGGCATGTTTTACCTCACCTGGCCACAGTCATGTCATGAATGGCTTAACAATAGGACAATCCTAACATTAAGGGTCACCTAATTCCGGACACCCCGTAATATGTAGATAAATACTAACTTGATTTTGTTATACTGCTCATATGTTTGTTATTATACATCTGTCTATCATATAAATCCAATTCTATATCTATAACCTCTTGGATTAGTTCATATATAACTGATACTGCATGGACAGCAACATGCTCGTTACCAGCTCTTGAAGATTTGAGTTGAGCCCCCTAATCCCCCATAAATACTACCAAGGGATGATGTATGTTGAACCCAAGGCTAATGTCCATTGAGATGATCTTGTAGGAGGATAAATTTCAGAGAAAGTCTTAATACTTTACATTTAATCTAATGGATAATTCCACTGTCTGTTGTGACATATCCAAGCATCCATAATTCACAATTAGTCTGGTAGAAATCAACTGACAACCACTGAGTGTCCAGATATTGGGTCTTTTAGTCTAATACTCACTGTAGTAAAGTTTATTGCAAGTCTTGTAGATTTAATGATGTATGTCAATCCACCATGACGTATCCTGGCTGGAGGATTAGATGATGTAAAAATCTGGGATCTGTGCCAAATGCAATGAATCTTTGATATCTATTGCCATTATGTTGGAGAGCACCTGTTGGTTTTAGTTCAACCAGGGGGCAGTTTTTGTGTGAATTATTCAAATACCAGCAGTACTTGATGCCCAAAAACATACAAATTTTACCCTTTGAGAGCCGTATCATACCTCCATATTTGCCCATGCTCACCAACGGGAGTGAGCAGCAGCACTGAAATGGCACATCAATCAATACAGCCCATAAGGTCAGCATTGTTTATCAGATAAGATCCCCAGGGATTCATCCATGCATCACAACAACTAAGGAACACATGACATGATGCTTAAAATGTATCCCTAGTGAGTCTAAACATGAGGGATTTATTCATGCAATGCAATGGTAAGCCTTATCATCTTGGCTGTATTCAGTCCCTAAAGGACCGATATATCATAATGGCTCGCTAAAGTGAGTTGAAATTTCATGAAGACGTGATAAATGATGCATTAATATTGTGATAAATGGCCCTTAAAAAGATGCCCTATAGTATCTACAGGCTCTATGGGACATTTATAATAGCCGAAGGAAATGTATCATTTAAATTGATGGTGTTTGGTCTCTAGATGATGCATTGATCTTTTTTGCCTTTGTTATGGTCATGAATAATTATACCGGAAATTACAAAGGATGTCTGGCTGTATTAGTGAATGCCCGGGGGGGGGGCACTCACTATATGTCACTGACAGGGGTGTGCGGCTGGCAAGGCCACTTTTTGGCCAAAATCCCTCTCACCAAGGGTCTAGTTTTGGTCAAAATCCCTCTCACCAAGGGTCACTTTTAGCCAAAATCCCTCTCACCAAGGGTCACTTTTCTCATATTTTGACCCCGCGCGTCCTAATAAGTGTCAGTTTTCAGAATTTTCTTTAAAATTTCTGCCAAATGTGGTCAGTTTTGACAAAAAATCCTCACATCAAGGGTAAATTTTCAGATAAAAGACTTAATTGTGCACATTTCTGACCAAAATCCCTCTCAGCAAGGGTCACCTTTTGCCCAAAATCCCTCTCACCAAGGGTAAGGGTTGTCAGAGGCCCAGCCGCACACCCCCGTCAGAAGAAATCTGAGTGCCCCCCCCGGGAGTGAATGGCATGCAAGGGGAACAACAAAGCATATAAATGATTGAAAGCTTGCAAGATAGGATCTGCATAGTTTTTACATATATATTAACCCATAAAGGATGACTTGCTGCCCGGATGCAGCATTACCTTTTCTGATGCACCAATGCTGATTATGTAAACTTGAAAAAACTGCATTGATGCATCATGCTGACCCCTATAGATGATAGAACCAATGGTTGAATTTCAGGCACTGATGCATCTTTGATACAAAGGTCATTATGTATTTTAACACTAAGTTGCCTGAAATGAGTTAACCCCCAGCTCTGCCTCACAAAGAGAGAATTGCCATTCACTCCAAAGTCATCAAGATGAACAGTCAATATAACACACGACTACTTTTGATACTTCTGCTGACTATCTGTCCCAAAGCTAGAGGTAAGATCCTATTATGACATAAATGCCTGAAATGAGTATTAGGAGTAGAATATATCATATGAATTTTAAAGAAATCCTATATTTATTTTGTATCATATACATGTAAGAAAGATTCACACCCATGATCGATGTTTTGTTACTTGTACTGGGTGTACCAGTAACAAATCATACACTCACAGTAAATATCTTTAAATCACCTATAACCAGCCTTTAACTGTTTATTGACAATAAAGACAGACTGTTCAAAGAGTACAACTGGACAGACTTGTGTTGCTGAAAAGAAAATTCCATGAAAAAGTAAAAAGAAATCTTAGAGGCATTATACTGTCTCTAAATTACTTATTTTACATGTATAAATTTCAACAGGAAGCTGTAGCTGGGACTTTGCAGGCACCCTGCAGGGTCATGTGACCCATGATGAGGGGGAGATCGTACCGATAACATGTGACCATGGTTATGTGAAGGAGTTAGAACAAGCAGAATATGAGACTACCTGCATGAGTACTGGACAATATGAACCCATATACCAATGTACAAGTAAGTATGAGTACTGGACAATATGACCCCATACATCAATCTAAGATTGAATATGAGTACTGGATAATATGAACCTATATACCAATGTACAAATAAGTGGCAGTGGCGGCGGAACTGGGGGGGGCAGGGGGGCATGTGCCTCTTGCCCCTCCAACACAAAAGTTTGAGGGGCAAGACTATGGTTTTGTCCCCCCCCCAACTTTTTCCAAAATTATATGGAATTGGGGGGGCAAGACTTATATGGAATGTTTTTGAGTTTTATTGTGTCAATACACGGCCCATACTTTAACATTCAATTGTACTCTTAAAATTCACGAAATGCATCATCATAATCCTTTATTTTCAAAATTTTCCTAGGTGAACAGAAGCATAGGCCTACAATTTTAGGAGTGGGCAGACCTGCTAGTCATTTCTCACAGTGGCGAATCCAGGATCTGAAAAAGGAGAGGGTGCGGCCCAAGAGGAGGGGGCACACCCCCTATTTTTCAGCATATTTGGGGTCCAAAATATGTAACAAAATATCTAACTCTTAAGTACTGGGGGAAAGGGGGTGCACACGCATTCGTGCAACCCTCCCCCCTCTAAATCCGCCACTGTCTCAAACCCTGCACAAATGTGCTACTCCCAGTAAGATTTTGAGTGGCCATATAGATTTTGTATGGGAGTTCCACCACAATTTGGTTATGGCCGGCTTGTAGCATTTGTCCTGGGTGGACACTGGAGAGAGGAGGGAATAGAGAGATTTATATAACAAAGATAACTGATTGAGGTATTATTATACATGGCCAATAATCTCAATCCTCCAGATCCAAAGATGTATAATGTTATCAGTCAAAAGATATGAGAAGAGGTCTAGATGCATCAGAGTGCACCTTTTGGCCTGGGAATTTTCCAAAAATCTCCTAGGTGTATGCCCCCATACCCCACTCTAATTTCCATTTAAATAGCCATGAATATAAACATTATTGAACAAGTAATCAATGGATAATTCATGACACGTGTGTGTTAGTGAAGGATAATTACATGAGTGCGTAGCCCGAGTGTAATTAGCCTTTGATCACACACACAAGTCATGAATTATCCATTGACTACTTATTTTATTTCATGAAACCAATAGATAATCAATAGAATACCAATAAATTCAAGTTGAAAACAAAATTTTTCCCCTTCCCCGTGATTCTAAACCAGCCATTGTGTGTACACAATGGCTGGTTTGACGGCTGAGCGCAATGCGCTAACCACTAGACCACGGCGTCTCACACCTCAGCGGCCGTCTCGGCTTGGCTATGTTTAAATGCGTCCCACGGTTATGGTAGCGGACAGCCCGCAGTCGTCACCTTCCCGGGCTTTGTATCATATCCAGACGTGGTTCGAACCAAGCATTTCTCGTCAGTCCCTGTGGCGCAATGCATACCCTGGCAATGAAAAATTCCGTAGGTTTTAACATGTAACATATGACATGGAAGGACATGAGAGGCATGCAGGTTATCCATGGATAACCACATGGCGTGCAGGTTATCCATGGATAACCGCACGCCTTACAAAATTGATGTCACAGCCTACAGGGTGTGCAATATCGACAGGTATGTGCATGGGAATATCCAGAAAAAGCACTGAGAAACCCAGAAATCGTGGAATAATAAGCTTTATTTCACAGGGTTGCCAACTCTCAAGCAATTGGCCATACGATATACAGCGGCACCCTGTACTGGAGTGTGTGCCAATGCGTGAGAGTTGGCAACCCTGATTTCATTATACTACTCAATATAGAGCAAAAATGATTAAATTCCCTATTAGAGCATCACATTCTTTCTATCTTGGGTTTCAGAAGTAAGATTTGAATGAGCACCAGATATTTTTAAACCCCCCCCAATACACACAAATGGCCCTTTTTTCTTTTTTTTGGGGGGGAGGTTTGTAAAGTTGTCTGACCTTTACCCCCCCCAACATACAAATGGTTCCGCCGCCCCTTAGTGGAAGTTCTGGACAATATGACCCCAATTCATACCAATTTATGACTGAGTATAAGTAAGTGGTAGATAAACACCGAGTTTGGTCACTGTATTCACTATATAGAGTACACCTGACAGCAAGCTGATGTTATGTACGGAGGATGGGGTAAAAGCCTTTGATGTGTAATGGGGTTACAATAATCTACTAATTTGTCACACCTTCAAAGGTCCATATTAATCCTGCCTGCATATGTGTACACCTCATTTTTAGCTACCCCACCCATACAGCTGCGCACATGTTACTTTGGCCAATGACATGACTTCTACTAGCTTCTGGTGAGCTACCACGCAGTAATCAGTAATGGCACAGGGTTCCCACATGCTTATTTGGTCTAGTCAATCTCACGTTATCTCAGTTGTTCAAGAAAGGGGACCTTAGATCTTGCAGATTTGACTAGATTAGATCTGTTTCTAGCAGTACATATAGGTGAAATGTTTCTAAACTTAAACATAAATCACATTTCAGTTTTAGTTTTGCTATTTTTGTGGTTGTGAGAAATGAGGATACAGTGGCAGTGATATATGAGGACGCTGCCATAGCACAGTACCAAGGGGGTCCTGAGACTTGAGGACGCCCCAAACACTAGCCATCTCTTATGAGGACGTTGTTGACAGGACCTGTTTATATCCCACAAACCTAAATTGTTTTGCAGTGATGTGTTCACTATTGTCATATATAGTTATGGGGTTATTATAGCCATTGTATAAACATAATGATAATAAGAAGTTTGTGATTAGTAGATAATTGATGATAGCTTTGTTGTACAAAAGTACATGCTGGTAGGATGGTAACTCAGCGAGTAGCTAGTTGAAAATGCTGACAGGTGTAGTCCCACCTGGCCATATATACTTAGTAACTATCCACTGTACCACACCTAGGGGTAGGATGTGGTAATACTGTATATATATTATAGGCGACTACAGTGAAGTGGGCAATAATGGATGGCCTATGTAGTATAATGTACAATATAGTAACAAAGTAAATGCAGTCGAGTTCTCTACTTATCACATTATGTGTTTTCCTCTTTCTAGGTCTGGGTCCCTTTACAAAGTTCTCCAGTCAAACAAATATAATTCCACCAAATACTATTGGGTGCACTGAATACGGTAAAGGCTCCAAGACATTTTGGGAATGTTACCAGGCTACCATATGGAAAGATGTCAACTTTTTTCTATGGGAAAATGATGCCAGCAATTCAGATGCATGGAACTGCATTGTGTATACATGCCCCAAAGATGGGCTCAACTTTGTCACATACAATCAAGTGTCATCTCTATACACAAAGGGTATGTTGGTATATTCAGTAGTTTTCTTCCTTATATGTAGAGTAGGATCTTTTTTTTTTATCAAAGTACTACTGCATTTGCTGTTTTACTGTCCTGGTGCCTGTAGATTCCAATACCATTTCTCAAAAAAGAGGTCTTTAAGATACAGGCTTTAGAACCTCAAAATGATTTTAAAGCCCCTCAAACCCCTGGGGCGTTTTTGTGTTTATTTTAGACCCTTGCTTGCCAATACATTTAAAATCATAGACATCCTGATTCACTAACCTTAGCTGGGATAAGGTTTACAAATGCTTAAGGAATTATACAGGTAAAATGTGTCAGGCTGAAAAGAAACTTATGTAATACCTAATATATATATATATATATATATATATATATATATGGAACTATATACACTCGTGAATATTTATATAATTAGCCGCGGACGGTTAGGGACTACTTGCAGCTCGTAAGGATACCAATGATGTCATAGTATGACGTCACAGTCAACGACCCACTGGTATAAAAGAGGTGGTTTCAAAGTAGCCGTCAATTGGCGATTTTTCGAATCAAGATGGGAGAAAATCAACTAGAGGTGCCAAAGCGGCTATTACTTCTAAAAAATCGGCTAAATCGGCGAAGAAAACGGTAGAATCGGTCAATTCAGGATTTGCGAGTGAGCTGGATTCTTCTTGTGTGGATCGGAGATCCATCTCACCCAACCATACTAAGGGTTTAGGAGAGGAACAGCTCATTGACCAGACGGAGAGGTTGGAATTGTTGGAAGACGAATTGTGCAGTATCAAAGGCTTGCTGCAGGAGCTGGTGGCTGGAAAGGACAAGAAAGACGAGACGAAATCTACCAAGGGGGCGTGGCAGCATGCACGTGCGAATGTTTGTCAACGGCCCGTGACGTCATATCACCAAGGGTGCAGCCGCGTATCCAGGCAGCGGTCTCCCAGCGTCGTTAGCAACGGATCGAAGTGGGATGGAGATGCAGCTCGTGGTCTTCGCCGGAGATCGAAATCTTCGTTTTCCGCTCGTCACAGGCCTTGGTCGTCTTCAAGAGGGTCGTCAATAGATTCTACTACATCCAAGCTTCACACCAGTACCAAATGTGGTGAGTTTGACCATGAAATATATGTAAAAAAGAGGGAAAAGGTCGACACCGTAGAGAAATTGGTACTTGTCAATTTAAATTTTTTCCTGGATTATTACAAAGACAGCAGGCATGTTAAAACATCTCCAAGTTCTAGTAGAGAAAGCTGGAACAAAAATGTATACAGTGGCAGCCCTATTGGCTTACGATAAATCGGTTAGGACCAGGGCAAATAAGGATGGGATAGAAGCTTTTGGGGTTATAGATAACTCTGACATTCTTAGACACCTCTCCTATGATGGTACTGTTCAGGCACAGAAGGCATACGCCACCAAGACTAGGAATGGTATCAAACAAAAAATCTCAAACAATTCTTGCTATGCTTTTAATAGAGCAGAAGTTTGTGTAAGGGACCCCTGCAAGTATAAACATGTTTGCAGTGGATGCAGTTCCTCTGGACATGGTAAAACTGAATGCCAAAAATCCAGGAATGAATAGGAAACTGTAGGTGGTCGATGTCCCATAGCTGGTAATGATTTTTGTTTGATGCTTGACCAAGTTATGGTAGGTGTGGTAGATGTCGACTTGCCTTCACAAACTCCAGTACAGGAGGTGAATGATACGGAGATGGTTAAGGATTGTATTCTTTCAACTGGGTCCGTGTCGGAACAAAGTATTTTCCAAGAATTTAATTCTGAAGGAAATGATATAGATTTTACTTGTAATAGTTTAATACAGGTTGGTAATGAACCCCTTTTTACTGTCAGTGTCGCAGACTTGCCCAGCATCAGGGTATATGACGATTGTGTTCAGGGTGTTCATTACATTGGTGGGGAGAGAGCTCAAATTTTACCATGTAGGGTAGCTTCCTTCCTTCAACAAAATGGTCTCATTGATATTAGTGGTACAGAGGCTGATTTTCTATGGCATGGTATTGTTCAAGGTTTTAAAATTGTGGATCCAGACTGTCATACTACTTATGATTGTAAAAATTATAAATCAATCCTGGAGGGAAGATTTTATAATGAATATTGTGGTATATTATTAGACAAGTTGGAGGCGGGTCTAGTCTCAAAGAGTGTTAGTAAACCTCATTGTATCCATGCTCTAGGTGGTGTAGAAAAATCAAATGGAAAGTTAAGACCCATAACTGACTGCAGTATGCCTGATAGAATATCTATTAACAACTTTATGGATACCACTACTTCAGCTTTTTCTTATAATAATATTAGCACGGTGACTGCTCAGTTGAATAAGAACGATTTCATGAGTGTGGTGGATTTAAAGTCAGCTTACAGGTCTATAAATGTATATGCACCTCACACGACCATGCAGGGTTTCAGATGGGATTTTGGGCATGGCGAGGATTATTATGTAAGCAACAGGTTAACTTTTGGCCTGAAATGTGCTCCATATATTTTTAATAGGATCTCTGATTTTATTGTGGAGGTAGCAAAATTCTACGGTGTAGAAAGAATTGTAAATTATCTAGATGATTTTATAATTATTGCAAATTCTTATGAAGAATGCCTCAGACAGAGAAATTTACTAACAGAATGTATGGAATATATGGGTTTTGTTATCTCCAAGGAAAAGGTAACCGACCCAGCACAGGAGTGCAAATTTTTAGGTATTCTGATTAATTCTGTTGAACTGCAGTTAACTCTACCTAAAGATAAGATAGACAAAATGAATGGCATTTTATCAGATAATGTCAATAGGAAATTTATTTCCAAGAAGAACCTGGAGAGGATTGGAGGTTTCATGTCCTTTTGCTCACAGGTGGTTAAGGGTGGAAGAACGTTCAGCAGGAGAGTATTTGATTTGTGTGCACGAGCTAAGCCTAGGGGCTATATAAAAATTTCTGAATGTACCAAGCGGGACATTCAGTGGTGGTTAGATTTTTGTGACACTTTTAACTGTAAAAGTTTAATCCTTAACGACTTGGTTAATACTCCAATGTACTCTGACTCCTCTATTAGGGGTTTTGGAGCATGGATGGGTGAGGATTTTCTCTATGGTGACTGGACTTCATATGATAAGTTCAATCTAGGTACAGGCCATTTTGCTTCTCCCCCAATTTTGGATAGATTTAAAGACCATCATAGAAATATAAATGTATATGAGTTATACCTGGTCATGGTTGGTTTGAAGCGTTGGATTTCAAGTTGTAAAAATAAAAGAATACACTGTATTACTGATAATATGCAGGTGCTGGCAATGATAAATACGGGTAGGTCTAGGAACAAGTTATGTATGGAGTGGTTAAGGGAAATTTTCTGGCTTTGCTTCATTAACAATGTGGAGGTATATGCAACCTATATTAAGTCAGAGGACAATATCCTGGCCGACCAACTATCTAGACTTGCTTATAAGGGTATTCCGAGCAAATGTATAAACTCTCTCCATGAAAATGATATGTGTTGCTTTAATTCCAGAGTGGGAGAGATTACTAAACAGAAAAAGGTTACTTTTAGCCCAGAGTGTGTCTGAAAATACGAGGAGAGCAAGGAACCAACAACTTAAAAGGTATAAGAAATTTTGTAAAAAATTTTGTTTACAAACTTTTCCTTGTTCTCCCTCTTGTAGTGGTTCGTCTCGTTAAGTTAGATTAAATCATAACGAAGAGAGAGAAAAGTTTCCGGGTAGGCAACCGAGCTTTTATTTCAGAGCTTGCGTTACATACGATCACAGCCTCAGAGGACTACATGCTGCTAGTGCATTCGGTTACCCTTTCGGGTAACAACCTGGTTGAGCAGTGGGTAAACCACTACTGAGGAACCTAGGGCTAGGACCAGCCTTATATAGGGGAAAAGCCCGCGAAACTCAGACCGGCCACGTGACGTGTGGCGGACGAGTGGTAGGCCCCCTGGTGTAGTGGATACGAACCCAGAGGCAGGTGCTGCCACCTGCCATCCGGATTCCCCCACCACACCCGAAGGACCTAGGTCTGAGTCTCACGGGTGCATGAACGTTAAAGTGTAAAATACCATACCCCTACACTGCCCCCCTTAGACAATAACTTGGGGGTAATTAAACCGCAGTGTATTAATAACCTAGTAAGTGATTGTTTACAATACTAAAAAGGGGTATTAATTACACTTGCTCGATGTGAAATAGGCTATAGTATAAGACTATCCTATTTCTGAAAAATTATACAATAATAGCATCGAGTGTCGTTCATGTTATTTCCATCACTAGCTTATAACAACCATAAATGATAAATATACAATTATCACAGATTTATAGTAACGTTTTGACAACAGTAGGGTCCTGAAAAGGACCGGTGGTTGTTAACAATGATCGTATTATGGTTATTGAACCCGGAAAAAAAATTTCGACTTTTTAAATTAACAGCTCTGTCTACTTTACAGAGTGAATTAAATATTAATGATCAGATATGGACAATTAATCTGATACTATATGAACACAATTAGGTATTAACCTGAGTAATACAATACTAAGTTTAGAGAAATCCGTTGGACCTTCTCTTATTTTATAGAAAAATATTTATACTTTTGAGACGCAGCTCAGTTTATACCTTAGTGTTTTATATTTACAAGTTACAGAAGAATTATAGTCTCTTAATATATTGAGACCAGGAATGACCTATATAGACAGTTATAGGTCTAGGATTACCTTAAATAACTTTTAGGATTCGCAGATCCAGTATATTTATAGGTACCCTTATATAATAATATATCTTTATAAAAGATATTATATAGTTATAAATACAATTTTACATACAATATAATAATATCAACAAAGTTACTTGTTTTCATGATTGGAGGATGTAACAGGAGTCGGATGCTGCTGATGGCTTGGTATGGGCGAGCTGAACCCTGATGCCTGAAGTGCTATAGTAAAACTTGTTGGTGGGTGTAGCTAAACCCTGATGCCTGTAGTGCTAGCTAACTGGAGGTTATAGTAGATCCAGTTGTAGACTGTTGATGGACTCTATGGGCGTAGCTAAACCCTGATGCCTGTAGTGCTAGCTCACAAATAGTAGTGGTGTAGTAGTAAATCCGGTTTGTAGTTCAAAAGTCCATATTAGTGTAAATTGTCCATGATTTTATAATAGGCACAGTCATTACATTGTGGCACAGTACAATTATGGTGTTTACAGCATTCGTACTCCTCCTCCAGAGTGGCTTGTTTGTTTTCTCCTTCTGTTTTCAGTTTCCGGATTAGGGTACAGTTTGGTACCCGAATCAATACGGGTTGGATAAAAAAATGGTTTCTTATCCAACAATGCATGGGTAATAGAACCCCGGGACACACAATTATGTCCGATCTTCATGCAACAGTTTTTTACTGTTCCATGTTCTCCTCGGGTGGCTGGTTTGGACCCGGTTGTTGAGCCAGTGGCTGAACAGGGGGGTTCATACCAGTTCCATCCGTAGGTGCCAATGCGGGGACAGCAGGTGTAAGTTTCACCTTTTGGCGTGCTTCGAACAGCTTCAAAGCATGCTCAGGTGTACCGTCCCAGTTATCCATGATAACTCCGAAGACCTTGAAGAACTTTTGCTGGTTCTTCATGTTCGTTGCTCGTTCTAGGTCGAGCATCTGAGAAGCTGTTTCCTTCTCGGATAGGGCCTCCTGCCGCAGATTAGCAGCTTCCTGCTTATCTTTGGCAACATCCGCTTTGATCTGAGTCGAGATTCGGTTGATCTCTGACTTCTGGATCGCGTCAATACACTGGAGAGTGCTCGACACGGTCCGACGATACATGTCCAGGTGGAGGTTTTCCAGATGGTGCTGTAGCGTCTCAAATTGTTTGCTCTGGATATTGCAAGACAATTTGTCCTCCTTCTTGAAGAAGGTCTCCACTGTCTGGATCAGCTTAGGCCGATGAACCACAGCACCAGGTGGGGGTACCTGACCCTGAGGCTTCGGCTGTGCTCCAGACCCGCTCGCAGTGACAGCTACCTGCGTGTGCGAAGAAGCAACCGCAGTAGTAACCGCACTAGCAGTGGTCGAAGAAGGGCCTTGAGTTGGTAATCCCTGAACCAGGGGCAACCGTGACAATTCCCTTCTAAGGTCTTTGGCCGTCAACAATGGTGCGGGTGGACGTTGTCTCACCACAGCACTCATTGTAGGTCGGGGAGCTTGACCTCCTACTGTCGGCAGTTCCTGCTTGACCCTCCCGTACTGATCAAAGATTTGCATCTCTGGTCCGGGTGGGCCCATAGCAGGGTACTGCTTCGGGTCTTTGACATTCAAAGGCGCGTGTTTCCGGGCGGACTGGCCACTCGGTCCACTGACACCAAAGAATGTCGGGTTCTGTGCACCTCGTGGAGTTGGTGCTCGCCCATAATGGGAAGGAGTTCCAGTAGGAGATGGAAGATGTGGCTTCTTCCTTCCCCCATTTGTCTGTCTCTCCAGCGCCTCCAGTGGTGACCTGGCTCGGCTTGGAGATTCAGACGCCTGTCTCTTCCTATCTGCTACAGAGGGTCCCTGGCGGTAATCCCTGCGGCTTCGGACCTGTTCTCCGGATGGAGTTACATAAGCCCCACCACGACGGCGGGCCTTGTTGCTTCTCCATTCGTTTAACAGATCGTACTCCTCCTGAGCGTACTCTAGTTTGCCGGACCCGGGAGTCTGGGCAAACCGAGCCTTTAGTTTCTGGTTAGTACCAGGAACCGTAGGCGCAAACTGCTTCGTACTCGGTGTGAGGGAAGCCAACTTCTCTGCATTGAGGCCCATAAGGTTGCCATAGAGTTCGGAGTGAATTTTCATCACCCGATCTATGGCTGCCTCCAGGCCCTCTCCATGCGAAGTCACATAGTGCCGGACCATGTCTCCGCGTCGGGGGGTGACACATCCTGTGCATTTAGCACATTTCTTGCCAACCTCTCGGTCGCAGACATATTCCGGCCTCTGGTGCATATGAACCTCCACGAGATGACGAAGGAACGCGTCTTTCTCGATGAAGAATTCAACCTCACCCTCACTTTGAGTACAACGTTGGAAGGGACAATCCTTACGACCCTCCCCGTAGTACTCATCTAGAGCAAACTTGAGCTTGCCCTTCTGGTCATAATTGTACAGACCATTGGGCGAATTCTTAACGAATTCCCAATAGATCCAGTACATATTGGCCGGCTTTCTATCAGAGAGCTTCTTGCGAAGCCACTCCTCCATATCTTCCTGCCTCTCACAGGTGATCCGAGGGGGCAGTCTCCATACGGATTTACTCCCCTTCAGGTGTCCCCTGTGTAGAGGAATGAAGTCGGCAAAGTTGCTATTGGCGTTAGCCCAGATAGCAGCCTCTTGCTCGTCAGTCGGAGTGACATCCACAACTGGGTCAACCGGCTCCTCTCCCTCCGGGTCGGATGGTACATCCACAGGTTGCACAACGGGTTGTTGACCCGCGAGGACCTGGGCTGCAGCATCTTGAGCGTCTCCACTCAAATCGGCCATTACGTCGTGTAGCTTGACGATTGGCACACCGAGCTCAACTTTTACGGTTGGGACAGCCGGTTCAGCTTCTGTATTATCAGCTTGAACGTCTACCTCGATAGGTTCAGGTTTGCGTTGGTCAACCTTCTTCTTATTCCTCCTGCGGGATCTGCCGTTAGTAGAAGTGCCAGGCTCGGATGCGTCCGTCTCGTTGCCGGAGACATCCGAAGCCTTAGCGCTCTTCTTATTGGCCGAGCGTGGAGACACCCGACGGGTTCGGGTACTGTCGTCCACACTCGTGCTGGTAGAGGGTTCGGTTCCTGACCGCTTCCCTTTACCCTTACCTTTGGTGGGGGTTGTTTTACCCTTTCCACCAGCTGCTTTCTCCTTTACTTGCTCAGTCTTCGTAGGGGTAGACTGAGCAGTTTTAAGGGAAACATCTGCATCAGGTAGGGCCTTCTCAGGTACTACTGCTGCGCCTCCCAAGGTGGGAGCTTCAGCAGGAGACATGAGACGGTCCATCCGATCGGCCATCTTGGCTGTTACTTGCACGGGTGCGGGTCCGGGTACTAACTCCGGATGCGCCAGTGCATACTGTCTCTCCAATAGACGTACTACGAGGTCTTGTATTACCCCGAGTCTGTCTAGTGGAGACACACCAATACGGGCCTCTTCTGCCTCAATGGTTTGAGACGTAATAGGGACCCCTGGACAGTAATCCACAACAGCGTTACCTGCTGCTTCATACTCATCCGCTGTGCTTAACAGTAGGATCTGGTCTCTGTCTATGTATCTAGAGACCTCATCTGCCTTGACACCGGTGTAACCCGTTTTGTCAGACACATAGGAAGGCCTATAAGAGGTATTCCTTCGGAAAGCCATTTCTGCGTCCCAGACGGCTTTACGAAACCATAAGTGGACTACCAATCCTTTGGCCATCTGATGGTAATCCATCAACCAGGACTCCGGAAAGGTATTAGCCCACTGCGGATGAGCACATTCCCAGATTGCGTTGACAACACGCTCGTCAACCTCTCTGGGCGTCCCATAACAGGTGGGTATCAGCATTTCCTCGGAAATTGCTAACATCCGTCCGTCATATGGACCGGCTACATCATGCCATTCGGGACTGTCTGGGAAGGGCAGCTCTAGGTGCATTGGCCTGTCAACCGGAGAAGCAGGTCCCAAAGCACCGAATGAGGTACTCCCACCAAGACGGGGCGGCAGTTGAGGGGGAGGTGGCATCAGAGCCCTGTCAAGAGACTGGGCTCCTGCCGGTTCTCCACTCAAACCTTCGGATGGAGGGGCTACATAAGGCTCACCTACATCAATTTGTTGTTGAACGCCTCGGCGTTCAGGACTAACTTGTCTGGAGTTGTCGGATGCGTCGCAGAACGATTCTACGTCGCTATCGTCTACTCCAGAGAAGTACTGATCAACATTCATTTGTTGATCCATTTGATCACAATCAGCATCGTATTGCTGATCGTCGTATGTATAAGTGGGACTCTTGGGAGAACCACTTCCATACTCTGGCGGGGTGCTGGCACCGGCACCGCCGCCAAGACGGACGGCCTCTTCTGCCATCGACAGAAGTGGCTGTTCGGGGATAAAATATCCCAATCCACCGGATAAGCAGTGAGTACTGCTTACCCAGTGAAAGGCGGGTGCCTTTTAACGAGGGCACACCTCGGAATATGGCTGTCACGGGCTATCAGACTCCAACAAGAGCAAGACCACCCTCGGCCACGTCTTCTTCCTTCGCAGGAATAAGACAATATGGCGGGATACTCGAACTTGAATCGCTGCGCATGATCAAACCGGCGCCTCACGTGACCATTCGAAAATGGGTCAACAACTTTCCCGCGTGCCCTTAATTAGGTCACGCGCCCTTACATAAAAACAATACGATACCCGATCGGTCGTCCGTCCGTACTCAGGGTTCGACTATGACAATTCGCTAGGTATTCTGGAGTTTATGGATAGCATAAGCATATCCACCGGATTATCCGTCCAAAACCATGGGTTCATTGTCATAGGACCTTTTCCAGAGACTCTTGACCGGCTCAAATATACATTGAACTAGGTTACAACATATAACAGTACACAGTACAGGACAACACACTCGTTGTGTTAACAGGCTAGGTTACGGCAGTCTGTAGCAACCTTGGACTGCGTCTAAGAGGTTTTGAGGCCTCTTTTATTGACCTGGTATCCATAAGAGCCTTTTCCAAGGTCTTCTTAGCCTTAGAGGGACCTTTCCTCTTATTTTTACCTGCGCCTGCCGAGACTTTTTGTATCTTCCCCTGCTTTCCGGATGTTACGACAGGGGGCACCACCCTCTTCGGGTCTGCAACCTTCCGTGGCCGCCCGGGTCCTCGCTTTCGGGTCGGTACCACTTCGAGTTGCTTAACACGACTCTGTTCCATTACTTCCAATAGACCATCGCCGTACATTTCGGTGGAGGTATCCCTCCCCCTCCATGGGCGTAGTCTCGCTACATTTGACTTGTAACATTTACCAAGCTGTGATTTAATAATCACTGTGCAATCACTAATAACCTGAGTTATAGTGAAAGGTCCATCCCAATTACTGGCTAATTTCAGGTTAGCTAGAGGTTGGTGTAGACGCAGTACTCTATCCCCTAGATTAAAAAATCTAGCTTTTAGACCTGTGTCATAGCCAACTTTCTGCCAACGCGCAGTTTTCTGCAACTCGTCTCTAACCCTCTCATAGGCTTGTTTGAAATTATCCCGTAGGGATTCTACAAACATCACCTGGCAAGGGGCTTCCGGATTCATTCTTATTACGCCGAACACCAAATCGGCTGGCATAATCAAATCCTCTCCAAAAACGAGGAGATTAGGAGAACAGTTTGTGCTCGAATGCACAGTGCCATTATAGGCATGTACCACGAATTCACATTGTTCATCCCAATCATCCATCTGCTCATTTACCAGAGACTTCAATACTTGGATCAAAGTCCTATTGAATCTCTCTACTTGTCCATCGCTCTGTGGTCTATAGGGATTAGTTCTTGTCTTGCAGATCGCCAGACAATTACACATCTCCTGCCACAGACTAGACTCAAATTCTCTGCCTTGGTCACTATGTAACATGAGTGGGACACCTAGGTGCAGCACCCACCCTTTTACAAAGGCCATAGCACAAGTAACAGCCTTATGATCCGGTAAAGGGAACACTCGGGTGTACTTGGTATAATAATCAGACACGACCATCATACACGTGTTGCCACTAGGAGTGGGGGGAATCCCACTAATAATGTCAACAGCTATTCTAGCAAACCTTACACCAAACAGTTCCTGGGATAATGGCAGCTTGCCTAACCCGGGTCCTGGTTTGTTCTTACAGCACTCGGGACAGGTCTCCACCCATCGGGTGAGATCTGTACTCATGCCGGGCCAATAGTATCGTCTGGTCAGACGTTCTAGAGACCTTTTCTTTCCAAAGTGCCCACTAGTTCTATGTCCATGACAGAAATACATAATATCTCGTCGCATAGCACTAGGTATGACAACTTGCAAGGTTTTGTTCCTATTAGAATGGTTCTTCCATCGAAACAGAATACCATCCCGGACTTTTAGCTCGGCCCATTGAGCTAAGAATCGTCTCATCTCTCTGTTCTCCAATGACACTACGGGTCTTGGGGGACAGATACCCTGATTAAGGAATTTAATCAAACGTGATGTGACTGCATCAGACTTCTGGAACTGCCTGATGGTCTCCAAGGACCAATTCAAGACATGTTCCGGATGGGTTTCGAATGGAACTCGAACCCCTGCCAACACAGCATTGTGTGCTCCACAATCAGTGCACTCAGCATTTGCACATTTCCTCACTGGGATTCTAGACAAAGCATCTGCATTCAAATGCTTTGCCCCGGCTCGGTGTTCAATCTGGCTGTGATTTAGACCGAATTCGGATAGGTGCGCTAACCAGCGACCTATCATCCCCTCTGCATCTTTGAAGTTCAATAACCATCTGAGGGAAGAGTGATCAGTCCGTAGAGTGAAATCACTCCCCCACAAAAAGTGCTTGAACTTCTTCGTATAGACCACCACAGCCAACAACTCACGTTTAGTGGTACAATAGTTTCTTTGAGATTTACTCAACGTGTTACTAGCGAAGGCTATAGGAACTTCGACCCCATCCTGGACCTGAGAAAGGGCGGCTCCTATGCTTTCATTACTAGCATCAGTATCTAGAATGAAATGATCATTCTCCGTGGGGTATCTCAACACAGGTGTGATAGCAAACAAATCCTTTATTTTCATAAAGGCCTCGTCTTGCTCGGGTCCCCAAGGGAATCGTTCCTTTCTGATCCCGGGTGTCCAGTGGGACAAACTCTGGATAGGAAAGGCAACCCTTGAATATCCTGGGATAAAGTCCCGGTAGTAGGAACAGAATCCGAGGAAGGACCTAACTTCTTTCGCATTCGTGGGTGCTTGCCAATTTGACACGGCATCCAGTTTCTCCGGATCGGCTTTAATCCCTTCATTCGAGATTATTCGCCCCAAGTAATTAATAGATCTTTTGAAAAGATCGCACTTCTTGGGTTTCAGCTTCAAACCATTAGTTATGATCCTTTCCAGGACCATACCTAAATTTTCCAAGCATTCTTCGTATGTCTTTCCAAAGACAATCACATCGTCTAGATAGACGAGACATTTCTTCCATAAAAGGTCACTTAATAAAGTTTCCATCATGGCTTCAAATGTCGCCGGTGCATTGCACAATCCAAACGGCATCACATTATACTGGAATAATCCAATATGACTGGAAAAGGCCGTCTTCTCCATATCTTTCGGATGCATACCCACTTGCCAGTACCCGGATTGTAAGTCTAGAGAGCAATACCATTGCTTACCTCCAAGGGAGTCTATAGTCTCATCGATCCGTGGTAAGGGATATGAATTCTTCTTGGTCATACCATTCAATTTCCGGTAATCTATGCAGAAACGGATGCTACCATCTTTCTTGGTCACCATGCACACAGGGCTAGACCAAGGACTGGTTGATGGAATTATTACATCCTGTTCAAGCATTTTAGCTATCTCCTCCTCAGCTACCTTTTTTTTGGCTAGTGGGAGTCTTCTATAAGGAATCTTAAAAGGTTCATTCTCACCAGTGTCAATCGTATGCAGTACTTTATCGGTACGCCCCAATTGTTCACTCGGTGCTGCAAAAGCTTTACGGTACTTGTACAACAAGTCAGTTAGAGCTTCACGTTGTTCATCACTTTCTACATGGCTTTCGGCTACTAGAGTGTCTAGTTCCGGGCTCCTTTCGGGTGAGGAAGGGGCTCCGGGTGCCGAAACATGTTTACAGTCTTCTATCAATTCGGATAAGACAACCGATCCAAGGATCGTATCCTTCTGTACATAGACAGTCTTGTTACCGGTATTGGATATAGGAACCACCGTCCAAGCAGCGTTAGCTACTAGAACATCAGCGGATTCCAATCCGATACTTGACAACATGGCCATGTCTGGCTCTACAACTCCAGTTTTTCCTGAAAACTGTCTGTCCGCTCGACATAAGACATCACAGGCTGTGCCTGGTGGTATCTTAACAGTCTGGGCTACACTGGCTACACTGCTTACTTGCCTAAGTACACATTGTACTTCGAGATGGTACGGGTCTCTCACTTCCAATATTCCCCTCTGGGAATCTAACCTTGCTCCATATAATGCAGCAAAATCCAGACCGAGTATACCATCATCCGCGATGTTCGCCACAGTAGGGGTAAGGATGAAGTCCTTATCTTCCTGTAGACTGAACCTCATACATGTTCTACCGAACGTTTGTATCATGCTACCGTCGGCCGTACGAGCATTTCCTTCCGTTGTGAAAGTTTCATGATTCGTAGGCAAAAGATCGTAGAATCTCTTAGCAATACAGGAGTGGCTAGCACCCGTATCGACAAGAAACTCAGCGGATCTACCACTCACAGATACAACTGCGTACCACCTCCTACCTTTCAAGTAGGTAGGACTACTTGCATACTTAGCAAGTTCCGTCTTAGCGCCGAGGTCAAATCCACATCCCTTTAAGAATTCGAGACAAGGATGACCCGGGGGGAACTGGGCACACCCCACCCTGGCCAACTCATTGGCCGCTCCCTCTGGACTGATATCGGGTTTCCCCTCTGTGTTCTTCTGCCGGTTCTTGACACCTGGTGTACTATCAGTCTCCCCAGCCTCATGAGTAAGGAACTGATCAGGCTCCTTAGCTTCACTGCTGGGCGAAATCGCTAGAGGATTCTTGCCAGTACCGCAAGCTGCGATAGGCTGGCAGTCATGGCAATCACTCACTCTGGGGGTAATCCGGTTGCCATTGTGGACACCCCCTCTCAGTTTTCCTTCTTCACTGAGTCCTCCTTACCCGGATTGCTCCGGTAACGAGTGTTTCTATAAACTGGCTTATCTGCCTCACACTCGGCAGCATAATGCCCAGTTTCCTGACATCGGAAGCATGTCACAACAGTCCTATCAGGCTTAGGCCTCCTAAGATTTTCAGTAATCTTCTTTACCAAATTGTTAACCAGGTCCTCTGATAAAGAAGGACCCGTCGTGGGTTTGGTATCGGGTTGAGTCACAGGAGGTTTAGAAGTGATCACTTTCTCCTTGACGTAACCCGGTTTCTTTCCCCAGTTCCGGTTGTACCGGGGGTTCCCTTGGCCAATGGCCCCAACGTTTTCATCTTCGTCAGGTTCCCCTGATTCGGATGAATCGGTTTCGGGTATTCCCTCCGGGATTATCATTGCTGACATCCGTTGGGGTACCTTCCCGGCAAAGATACGGGCCTTTCGATCATAATGATCTAGGGACTGGAACAAATCTGTCAAAGAGGCATCATTCTTCCAAGCTTCACAGGCTACTGTCCTGTGTTCTTGATTCCGCAATCCTTCAATGAATTGTTTAAACATCTCATCTAGGAAGCATTCATCATCTAGTCTCCATTGAGGTCTGGCTTTATGCAACAGTCGTTGACATTCTAAGCCGAACACTTTGGCAGACTCCTTGGGCTTCTGTGTTCTTTTAGTGAACGTCAGCCAAGGGTCTTCTCCAACTATATTCCCATATAAATATGAAGCAATCTCTATGAGTTCATCATACTTCATATGGGCTGAGAGTCCTGTTATTTGAGAATCTCTCCATTGTTCCACGGCTCCTTTTCCGTCGCCTTCCTTTAACCAGCATACTAAATAAGGCAGAGCTTCCGCTTTACCCCATCCATTGCAGTTAAAGACATCCGCGCAGCCTTGATACTCCTCCTTCCAAGGGTTCTTGGCATTAAAGGGGGTAGGTATCTTAGCTACTCTACGAGCCGGATTCGTGGATCCAGTAAGGGTTAAACCCTTACTCCATTCCATGATCTCCGTATCGTCCAGACCTTGATTGTAACAATCAACACCTAAGTTAGCAATCGCTGCATTAGAATCATGCAGCGCTTGTAACCCTGGAGAAAGAGATACTCGGCGACTGAGTCTCTTTTTCCTTGGAGGATTCGTACCATAAGTACTTCCAAAGCCTCCGGATGGTGGTCCTCCTCCACCTCCTGATCCCCCTGCTCCGTATGGAGGCACCTGTGAAAAGGTGTATCCACTGGTTTGGGGAGCCGGCCCTGGACCATTGGTGGGTTGTGTATTTCCACCAAAGCTAAAGAAACCACTATTGGGATTAGTGTTTCCTCCTGTTCCATACGACTGATTTCCATTATTGAAACCAGTCCCACTGGCAGAGGGTCTGCTCCTGGAACGATCGCTTGAGGGTCCGGATCCTTGATCACATCCGGATTGCCCCCCAGCTGTACTGGAACCTCCGGGTGCTCGTCCGGTTGTTCCTCCGGACGTGTTCCGGGTGTTACCATTGGACGGATTCGTTCCTGTTTGGGACTGATTCCATCCATACTGGGCATACGGGCCATTTGGTCCCCCTAAAGGTGACTGTTGTGGCCATCCGCCGTCAAAGGTGGAGCTTCCTGCCGAGCGGCTTTGTTTAGCTCCACTCGCAGAATTATCCCCTTTATTTCCCGTACCTAGACCAAGAGGTATAGAGGTATTATCTGTAAATCTAACCTGATGACTCTTTACTCCTTCATAACGAGGTACAGTTGTCTCTGTTACCCCGTCATTGCCCCTCAAAGAGAACATCTGGTTACTTGTCGTGTTTAGGGCAATTCCTGAAACAGTGAAGTCTGATTCAAGAGTGCCTACTGCACGACCAGTATCTTCTAGATACTTTGACATCTGGATAGCTTTAGCCTCCAGTTCGGAATAATCATCCATCATTTTAGTCTGTTTAACAGCCAAATCTGTGGATTCGCGTATCAATTGATCTTTGAGTTTTTCATGCTCATCGGTCTGTTTTTGGTACGTTTCCCGAGCATCTTTGAAGGCTGATTCTATTTTCTTCAGCTCTTCTTGATACTTGCCGTAGGCCGATTGAGTTGAATTTAACTCTTGTTTAGTTCTATTCAACTCATCATACGAGGCTCTGTATTCCAGATCCGCCGTATATAGTGCATCACGATACTGTTCGTGCTGGAGTTGAAAATCTTGCTTTTCTTTCTCCATCTGATCCAACAACAATTGTTGTTGGCGTCTACAACTCTGATCGTAATCGAGGCGTTCCGATATCAACTGTTTGTTTTCAGTCAGAATCTTGTCTCGGGTTCCGGTCAGTGTAATAAGATCCTTCTGGATCTTCTCGTATTCAGCTCTCATGTCTTCAAGCTCGTCCATTTTGTTCTTTTCGAATCCACATTTTTGGTGTTTAATTCGAGAACTGTATGGAGTTTCAAACATACCTGCACTAGGCTTTGGTACCTCAAATGGTAATTTACCAAATTGAGCAGTACTTTTATGCATTGGTGCAGGTTTCGAAGTACCTCCTGGCATGAATAAGGAGTCTCCAAATTCATCCAGTTCATGATGTAAGTTTCTTCTTACATCTTCTAACCCATCAGGGTAGTGTTCTAGTGGATCCCTCCACTCCGTACCTTGGGGTGGTGACTTGATTTCACCATCCTCCATCGGGGAGTCTAGCTCACGATTTGAGCCATTTCCCCTAACTGGGCTCAGCTCAGTCATTTCTGACTGCGCTTACCCGAAGACCAACTGGTCACGGCACCAGTGTAGTGGTTCGTCTCGTTAAGTTAGATTAAATCATAACGAAGAGAGAGAAAAGTTTCCGGGTAGGCAACCGAGCTTTTATTTCAGAGCTTGCGTTACATACGATCACAGCCTCAGAGGACTACATGCTGCTAGTGCATTCGGTTACCCTTTCGGGTAACAACCTGGTTGAGCAGTGGGTAAACCACTACTGAGGAACCTAGGGCTAGGACCAGCCTTATATAGGGGAAAAGCCCGCGAAACTCAGACCGGCCACGTGACGTGTGGCGGACGAGTGGTAGGCCCCCTGGTGTAGTGGATACGAACCCAGAGGCAGGTGCTGCCACCTGCCATCCGGATTCCCCCACCACACCCGAAGGACCTAGGTCTGAGTCTCACGGGTGCATGAACGTTAAAGTGTAAAATACCATACCCCTACACTCTCAAGGTTCCATATATGCAGTTTACTTATCTGATTTTATGAAGCCATCATCTGTAAAAAATTATTTGTCTGCGGTTTGGTATTTTCAAAAAATTAAGGGCTATCCTGATTATAGTAGTAATTTCATGTTAAAGAAGACCCTTGATGGCATTGAAAGGCTTTCTACCTGTTCAACCAGAATTATTCACCATTATTCTCCAAAAGACATGTTGAGGTTAAGATCATTCTTGGATCTAACCAACATGGCAGACTTCAGATTTTGGATGGCAATTTTAACATGCTATAGGGGTGTGTTACGAGTGGGGCATGTGGTTGAGTCTCCACATTCCTTAAAGGTTGGTGATATTAAATTTCATCGAGATTATTTGTCTATGTGTATCAGGACATCCAAGACTGATCAGCTTGGTAAAAGTTCTTTTAATATCTATTTGTCAAAAAATGTTAATTCTCCACTATGTCTGTATCTAGGTCTGGAAAAGTTGTGCTGGGGTAGGAGTAGCAGAGAGTATCTGTTTAAGTCTAAGGGTAATCCTCTTCAGTACCAGTATGTCAACTCCAGGTTAAAGTCTTTATCCTTTCAAGCTGGTATCGAGGGCTGTGTCTCCACCCATTCCTTAAGGCACGGTGGTGCTACGTTATTAAAAGATGCTGGACTCAGTATAGAGTCTATCAAAAAGAGGGTTAACTGGAAATCCAACTCTGTTTTTAAATACTTACATAATTACAAAGATGAATTATTGGAGTTGGATAGAGTGTGTCAATCTCATTTGCAATGTTGATTGATATGTGTTTTTTCACATGTGTTTGGCGTGTTTTTGTGTGTTTTTGGCATGTATGGTGCTGATAGCCCCAAGGTCAGTAACCCACCAAACTCATGTGTTCTGTGATAGATCATTCATTACATGATTTGTATTAATACATTACTACCGGTATATCTGGTATTTATTATATTCTCTTCCATACATTACCGGTATATATTTTCCCTGGTAGCGAGATAACTTATGGAACTATATACACTCGTGTATATTTATATAATTAGCCGCGGACGGTTAGGGACAACTTGCAGCTCGTAAGGATACCAATGATGTCATAGTATGACGTCACAGTCAACAACCCACTGGTATAAAAGAGGTGGTTTCAAAGTAACCGTCAATTGGCTCGATTCACCTGTACAGGTAACACCACGCTGGGTGTACCTTGAAAATTTTAAATTTTACTATTGTTAATACTATTGTTATTAATATTGTTATTCTGTACTATTGTTATTATACTATTGTTATTATATTTTGCATTTTACTGGCTATGCTTATTGTCAACTAATTATTATAGTTGTTTTAATAAAGGCATGTATGGTGCTGATAGCCCCAAGGTCAGTAACCCACCAAACTCATGTGTTCTGTGATAGATCATTCATTACATGATTTATATTAATACATTACTACCGGTATATCTGGTATTTATTATATTCTCTTCCATACATTACCGGTATATATTTTCCCTGGTAGCGAGATAACTAATATATATATATATATATATATATATATATATATATATATATATATATATATATATGATGGTGCAGCTTATGGAATCTATTTGGCGTCAGGTTCTGCCTGATAGCAAGGGTTTGATAGTATATAATTATGGCTTGCGGGAACTCAGGAACTAATGCACCCTTTTCTCATCCTTAAAGAGTTAATGGACTTCATTTTGTTACACCAAGGTCAAAGCAAAATGTTGGCTTCCAAATCATTCTCTCTTCCCTAAAAGTATTTCCCCTTTCTGACACAGGTGACTTCAATGTAGCTTTGTGGAAGCCAGTGAAAGCTAGTAGTGTGGCAGAAGGAACACTGGCACAGGTGACGGATGGTGTTTGGAACACCCTGGCTAAACATTGCCTACAGACAACAGCATCATGATACCCCTGGGTCATGGTTGACCTTACCATGCAGTTTACTTTGGCCCGAGTCACAATCACAAACACCTATGATGAAGACCTCTGTAGGTTCATTTTAGGTTTTTACCAAACTTCACCTTAGAGGCTTCTTTGGCTTAGCAGACTTTTCTCAAATGAGGGTGCAACATACATGGGGAGATTGACACTTTGCAGTTATTAACAGTTATTGTTACATCTGCATGTTCAGCTCAATTGTGTCGTCCAACTATCTGAAGGGGGGAGGGTGCTCAGAGAAGTGGTGGTTCAGTAGCATGGCTTCTCCAGTCTTTGTAGCTGGCTCTGAGATGTTTGTTCTTAGTTTGACTCTACTGCTCTGTGATGGTATATCATAAATAATATCTAACTTGACATAAAAAGCCCTTAAGCACAGGGATTAAAGTGATTTATCAGCATTAAATGTTTATAAATCTATCTTGTCTCTGATAGGGGACCAACACACAGACCTGGAGGTGTGCATCTACATCATGGAGGATAAACCAACCTGGGACAAGAGATGCATCAAATCTACCAGACCCTTGGAGAGGGCTGAGAACAGAGTGGTCATCTTCAACCCTTCCTTTGTAGGCAGATATGTTAAGGTGACAGCTGGTAATGGCACTGAGATGACGCTCACCGTGTGTGAGATACAAGTGCATCAATACCTAGGTAATTCCAACTCCAGTACTACAGCAAAACTCAAATATATTTGTTGCAATTCACTTATATAATAGTTGTTATAATTATAGTAGGGAGGCAAAATGTCAAAATTTAAAGTGGATGCCACACACACAAATCATTTTTCCCTGAAATACTGCCCGATAAAGGTAGCCATTACCAAAATTCATTGCTTTAGGTATAACTTTGCAGCCAATGATGCTACATTCTATTAAAGTGTCTACTAGCATGTTTTCATGGTCTAGGAACTCATTGGTGATATTCAGATTTTCTCAGATGCAAGCTAAGCTTAATATAGGCCTTTTTCAGGTCACCATTACCAGAATTCACTATTTTTGCAATAGTGTTGCAAATAAGGCAGATAGACATTCAGTCAGTGGGTCTTGGAACATAATGGGGTCCTATCCTATCCATATAGGCCTATTATCACCCTTTCATAGGTCTGAACAAGAAAAACCATTACCAAAATTGATGTTTTTCCCTATATCTTTGCTACTAGTGCTGGTAGACACTCATTTCATGTGGCTTTATCCACATTATCACAGTCTATACATAATGGGAGCATTGTTTTTCCTCTAATTCCTCTAATGTGCATATGTATAAGCCTATCATTGGCCTGGACAAGTAAGCCATTAACAAAATTGAGGGGTTTCACCATATCTCTGCTACTAATACTGGTAGACTCTCATTTCATGAGGCTGAACCCACATTCTATGGGTCTAGGAACATGATAGAGGTATTTCCCTACCTCTCCTTTATCTATTTATCATAGATATGAGATAGAATACCCATTTGAGTACTATATGTCTGCATGTACATCCCAAAGATATGTAGTGACAGTAAATAAATGGTTTCAAACACTGAAAGCCATCTGACAAAGGTTAATCTATTTTAGAAATTAATGAAGTTGCCTCTGGAAATGATGGATAGGGGTACCTATCACCCAGTACAAAGCCCAGGGAGGGATGCTTGTATGTGTGTTGGTAATATTAGATACAGTCTCTGGAAGTTTCTAGCTGAAGACCTTCAAAGCCGTATTTTGACTCAGAGATGGTATCTAAGCTGTAACAGGTGAGGATGTACATCTTGTGCACCTTGTAGGACTGGGAAAGAATAGATGTGTCTTAAACTCATCTCAGAGCTCCTTTAAAGAGGACAATCATTATTAAATTTCTGGTCAAAATCTATCTCCCATAGTTGTGGATGGGCCTATGTGTGGGGTGCACCTTATAATTATGTAAGGTATTACAGTATATGAATGTGAGATTTTACTTTGTTTAAGACAAGCATCAGACAATTCATATAAAACTTTGTGTAAATGAGGATTAACCAACAACACACACTATGTTATAGGAATTCTTTCTGAGTTAAACAATTCTCCACAAAGAATATGTAGGCTGGGGTTGTAATTCCCATAGTTATAACCAATATAGATGTTTCCAAGTTAGCATCCGGCTTTAACTTGTGGCACTGGCCCACATGAAATAGATTGAGACAACAATGATTCATCTCTTTATTGCAGGCATATACATCAATATGATTGTTCTATTTTGCCATGTTCAATGAGTATGTATCCACCTCATTCGTAGAGATAATACTTAGGGGACATAAAGCAAACCTTACATTCATCACGTTCCAATTGCACTTGATCCTTGGGGACAAGAATCGAGGAGCAGTACATACATCATATTCAAATTACACTTGATCCTTGGAGACAAGAATCAAGGGGCAGAACATCCCTCAAATCATAAATAATTACACTCAATCCTTGAAGACAAGAATCAAAGACGGTACATTCCTCAAATTATGATTACACTTGATCCTTGAAGACAAGAATTAAGGGTCTATACATTCCTCAAATTGTAATTACACTCGATCCCTGGAGACGGGAATCAAGGGTCTATACATTCCTCAAATTGTAATTACACTTGATCCTTGGAGACAGGAATCAAGGGTCTATACATTCTCAAATTATGATTATACTTGATCCTTCAAGGGTCTATACATTCTCAAAATGTAACTACACTCGATCCTTGGAGACAGGAATCAAGGGTCTATACATTCTCAAATTATGGTGGTGTACAGATTATCTGAAATATAAGAAGAAAGTTTGTGTTTTTGGCATTGACAAATACCCTGCTATGTATGTATCATATGGAAAGACAACATAACTCAGAACAGCAATTTCTGTGCTACACTAGAAATCCTAAATCTGATGGACAAGAACTAGCAATAGTGGGTTATTCAACAATTCAATAGGGGTCAAATCTTTTCGTGGAGGGGTCTGATGTTTTTTAGTCCCCACCCCAAAAAAAAACCACCAGAGGGATAAATGAAAAATAATGACCACTCCCTTATGTAAAAATGATCTAGAAGGGATTGTACAATAGGGGGAGACCGGGTCCATCATGATCATAATATCATACTCTCTAAAATCAAAAACCTTCCTGGGGGAATGCCCCCAGATCATTTCACTTTACTTGTGAATAACCTGCACTTGTTATAAGTCTATCAGCTTTTTCAGCCAAATCCATTTGCCAAGTTTTGCACCCCAAAACCTTTTCAAAATCCTGAATCTGCCTGCAATTCGCAATAGGCCTATATTCAATTGCCAGCATATGCTTTTCAGATAGACATTCCCATTCCGTAAAAGAAGTGACATGTTACGTAATCTAGTATAAAATTTTTATTCAACTGATCTGGATCGACCATACATGTGATTTATGATGTGCATGTAGCTGACAGGAAGTTTCACATAGTAACACTATGGATATGTATAGTATTAGTCAAATGAAGAACCTTTAAAAAGATTTTTAGACCACTTATGAGCATAATGGGGTGGATATAGATTAGGAATGTCATTGATATTCACAATATCTAAATATCAGCAATATGGTGATTATGAATATTGTATCAACATTCTCATTATATCGATATATGACCAATTTTCGTAATTTTGTGCAATTCTTTAGTTAAATCCTTGGAAAGAACAGAAGAATAGGGGCATATTTTATATGATGGCCTGGGTTTGATGAATGGTGAAAATGTTCCCATTACTCTTTCATATGCGCAAGTGTCATGGTTAGCTATTACCATACATAGCACAGATTAAGACACCATGACAGGTTTGGGACACTTTACTAGATCTACATTTATATAGTCCTAAGCTATGTATAATGATAGAGGGGCGGTGTGGAGTGACAGGCCTACTAGCAGTACCTACATGTAGGAGTGGTAAGCCTACCTAGTAGTAGTACTACTACTTGTAGTACTACTACCTGTATTATACTTGGTTAGGTTGTGTTCCTGTAGTAATAACGTGACTTACACTGAAATTAGAGCACACTACATACTCCAGGTTATTTGGATATGTGCACGGGCTTTTGGTCTAATAAACTAGAATGTCTAGAATATTTTCCATGCATGTATACATGTGGTATGTATAGAGTCCGACCTAACAACCCTAGGATTTTAGTTCAGGTTAGAGAGTGGTCATTTTTAACAACAGAGGGGTTGGTGAAATTCCGCGCGTGTGCGACGAAAGTTTTTCCATCCCCAGCCTCCGAGGGGTCTGAAATTCCCGCCCCCCCCCCCCCCCCCCCCGCTTTATTCTATAGTCGCGCGCGGGCTTTTTCCCTCAAAAGGGGCAAAAAATTTGTTGTCCCCCCCTTAGAGGGGTCTGAAATTTCTTTGTCCCCCCCCAAACCCCCCCAGTGTTAAAAAATGTCCAATCCCTTACTGGAAACTAACTTTTTCTGACCTAGGTGGATCATAGCCATAGGGCTAGTCAGTCAGTGTCAGTACTGATCAACAGCACAGTCACTGTGTTCATCAATCACAGCATTATATGGGCCAAAATATGAATCTATATTATGATGACAAATGAATTTAGACATGTAGTTCCATGTATAATAAGATTACAATGACTATGACTTGTATTGGCAAGTATGACTGTGTGTTACCCACTTCAGCATACTTGCCAATACACGAGTGTAAAGCATATCACCTTACCTTCATGATCAAGTCAAATCCACTGGCATGATGCTTTGATTGAACTTAACACTTTGTATCTTTTTTTTTCTACTTTCACATTATTTTCACTTTGTTCAATATATGGGGCAGTGACTCACATTATTTGTCACAGTTTGCCCAAGTCCAAGCTAAATCATTTGACTTGTCTGACTTGTTCAAACGTATAATATCTCCTAGTTGGATAAATCCAATTTTGTGTAACACATGAACTGGGCTGGTTATATATAGCCTAGGGGGAATGGGTGTTGGGAGGAGGCTAAGCGGAGCCCTATCAATAAATGTTTGCTTCCTACATGCCCTATTATGACCAATCCACAAAATGTCACAGCTTAACCTTTATTTTATAAGATCAGACCAATTAATTGCAATTGCAATTTAGACTCCCTGACTCCACAAAGGGAGTTAAACCCTCTTATAGCCAGAGCACCTACTGGCTACAGTAACATAACAGCAAGCTTGAAACTAAGCATTTATCCTAAAGCATTGCCAATCTACATGTATTTCTTTCATACATTGATGTTAATTCCTCAAAAGAGCAGTATTTAGACAGTTTGCCTTTGCCCTTAGGCATGATGTTTATAACCAATATTGCTTGGGCACTTGTACATGTACTGTGTATCGAACCACTGGTGTCTGGCATAAGCCTCTTTTGGGATTTTGCCTCCCTAGTATTAAGTGTCATTGTGTTGAAATATAATTACAAACCTTAAGCATTCACTCTACCTGAGCTTACTGTCCCCTGAATGGATCAAGCATCTTTGGGAACTATTACATTTGATATAATTATTCTGATGAATTTATAAAACAGGTTTTGAACACAGGGAGATTTCTCAGGGGTTCAAAAATGTCCCTTTATACAGATATACATTTGGTTGAAATGCAAATGTAAAATCTATCTAGGAATATTGTAACACAATAATTCATTACACATCCAATTCATTGTAATTAATTCTTGTAATTAAGAGTAATTTCCATGCTTTGAGAATTATGGGATTATCATCATGTGAGAGCTATACAGTGAGACTTTCTGTAGGTATTGATTCTGGAACAGTAATGAAGGACGAGTAGCTGCGGTCTGGGCTAAACTGAGTCCAAATGACCCGGCCCTATTTATTAACAAGTAATAACATATTAATACAGAGAAATTACATAAAAAAAAAAATAGAAGCAGTGGAAGAGTCCCATGTGTGTGCCCTTAGGCTAGCAGGCTGCAGTAGTGGGTCACTGCCCACAGGTATGTTCAGGGAGCAGTAGCAGTGTGTGTGTGTGTGTGTGTGTGTAGGAGTAGCAGGTGGGTGAGTAGTAGTGGTACTGACCGTATCAATACATAGACCAATCAGGATTGGTCTCACCCATTGATTCTGGAACAGTAATGAAGGATGAGCAGCTGCGGTCTGGGCTAAACTGAGTCCAAATGACCCGGCAACACCAGAACAATGATATAGTCCTGATACTCTACACATTAGTATGTCTAAAAAGTAGCTTTCAGTGCCGTGGCGACTATATTGTCTATATCTATCCTGGTACCAAGTGGTTTGGCTAAGTACAAAAGAGCAGACAAGCTTGTCCAGTCACTGGTGTATCTGATGTCCTCTAGTGGGATACCGCACAGGTGCATAAAGGCAGCGCCTGAACGTCTCAGAGAATGTATTCCGGCCCTGTTTGTATCTATCCCAATAGTACTTAGTAGGTGTTTCAGGAACTTAAGTAGTGCTGAGTATTGTAATGGGACCAGCGAATTCCCTTTGCACACTAGGAAGGCGGGTGCTTCAGGGTCTGTCGTTGGGGTACTGTCAAAGTGTCTCTTGAGTAAAGATACTGCACAAAGTGGTGAGTTAGGGACTCCTAAGACCGGGATGTGGTGGACTCTCTGTCCAAATTGGATTGTTTTTGAGCTTGAAACCGTGACAATCATTCCCCAGCTAGTGAATGATACAGACTTTCTTCTTAGAAAGTGTGGTGATACTTTTGCTGCGTTGTCTACTACTAGGTTGCTCTTCCTGAGAAGGGTCCTGAAGCTAGTAACGATGCATGCCCACATAGCTAAATGGTCAGGTACTGCTAGATTCACATTTGTAAACATGTCCAAGAGTTGCGAAACTGACAGTGTGACTCTAGTGGGTATAGGGTCACCGGATCCTGCGCAGACCTGACATAGTACACTTAAACATAAAATTTGTCCTTATCCAAGCTACGTCGTAGCCATAATGTGCATTTAAACTTATCACTGCACTCACGTAATTGTCTATAGTGCTATACTTCAAGTCCGAAGACAGGTACACTGAATATCGACACATGGTCTGAACCGAAGTGGGTACGACTATAGAGGCAGAGATGGTACAGAACACAATAAATCTTTTCCATTGGCTGCATTTAGTTTTCCAGTTGGAAACGCTCCAAGCATGCGCTCTCGCTATTGCCGCTTTCATGTCCAAATCTTCGCATAGCTTAGCCGCCGCTACAACATAGATACATAGGAAGGTTATGCGGGTAATATAACACTCTTGACAAAGCATCTGCAAGGACATTAAGTCGTCCTGGGATATGTAATGCTATAATATGGCAGTTATAAAGAGCTGTAAGCCAGAACAGTTCTCTCAGGAAGTCCATCGCTCTTGTATTTGTACTTTTGCCCTTATTCAGTGCGCTTACTACATGGGTGTTATCCGTGTAACAGACAATTTTTCTATTGCGCCATAAAGGTCCCCACCTATTAATTGCCATTAAGATGGGGTATAGCTCCCTGATGTTTATGTTTTCAGGCACGAATTGACTAGGTGGTGGGAGGCAGTGTCCATGACTGTCTATGTTCATACTGATCCTGCATCCCCAACCTGCACATATCCAGTCCTTGCCGTACCTGACACCGTAGCCCCTGTCTGATGCGTCCATGTATAAGTCACTTTTTGTGGACGGTAGAGTGCTGACAATTTTTGCTTCGCCATTAAACCACTTTGCGAATCTTAGCCACCAGTCTAGGTCCTTGAAGAACCCGGTAGAGAGGGTTATGTACCTTTTAGTGCTCGTGAACGCAGATAACATGCCTATGACTCTGTGCGAGAATGTCCTACCCCCCCTGACTAAAGTAGAGCAGTGTGCTAAGATCCCGCATAAACGGCGCAGCTGTTTCTTGGTTGCCCTTTGGCGACCTACAAAGAAACGTAGCTCACTGTGCAATTTATTGATCTTACTCTCCGGTAGTCTGAGGCACATTTGTAGTGAGTCAATTTCTATCCCCAGGTAAATTTGAACTTGTGCAGGTGAAAGAACCTTCTTATAGGATAGCCCAACGAGTGGAGTGTGCTATGTAGAAACAACTGTGCTTTTTGGCACTCAGCATATGAGTTACCCATGGTAAGTAAGTCATCGAGATAATTAAAGCAATAATAACCGTTAGCTCTCATATAACGAATATGCTGTCAGTAATCCTATTAAAGAGGAATGCAGCCATTCTAGTGCCGAATGACACGAAGTTGTCCACTAAATACACTTTCTGTGAGTCAAATGTCCACTGTAAGCCCTGGAATTGCCTATCACTTGGCCTAATCATAATAGAACGGTACGCTGCAGATATGTCTGTGACTGCCATGAACATACCGGGTCGGAGCACCTTAGTCACATCATCGATGCTAGTGTAACTAAAGTGGTGGAATGTCTCGTTCATATGTGAATTAATAGATAGACCTTCTGGTCTACTGGCGTCCGTTACCGGTCTATAACCGCCATCTCTTTTCTCAACTGCACCTAAGGCGTGGATGCAAGTAGGTGCTGCTGTGACTATAGACAATTTGCCTTGGTCTACTTCTGTCTTTAGCAGGTTATCAATGAAGTTCCATGCTTCTTGGGGTACATAGTTCTTAGTGCTATACTCACTGATATGTGTGTTTGGGTCCACTACTTTAAACCCGTGCATTATGCCGTCCATTAGGAAAGCGGCGTCATAATCCCAACCATTTGTACCATAAACTGAATTAGGACCTCCACTAAGCATTGATAACCAGCCTGCGGGTTTCATTTGAGATCTGACCCCTTTTAGGATATGGGTGGAGTTAATATCCCACAATGGAGCATAGTTTCCATAAATTGACAATAATTCTGATATGTCCGAAGTACACACAAGCGAGTCTCTATCACAATAAATGTCTGGTAAATTATTGGTTGTTACATTGACCGCGGAACCGTAGGAATCCGGAATATCATGGGCACCGTCAATATTATTTGTACATCAAGATACGCGGGAGTGGATCGGTGGTGCGAAAAAGGTTGACCCCCCTCCCGCATTATTGTTTGCTCCACTGCTTGTGGTTGCTGGTTGATTTTTGCACCCCCCTTTTCCTGGGTGGGGGCCCTTACACACCGCGCATACGTGTTGCCTGTTACATGGGTTATACCAACATCTAGTGAAATTGAACAAAGCACAAACATCCGTAGGGCAATGGATTCTGTTTTGAGTAGAGGGGCCTTTACCTTTAGTGCCTTGTTTGTTACCTGCTTTTAATCTGGCTAATTCAGCCTTCAAATCCTGTACCACCTGTAGGTTATCGGAGCCCAAATTATCAGAGACTGATGCGTGCTCAGCTGTCTGAAATCCGGGTAACTCCCCTGAAATCACTCTAGTAGTGAGATCATGCTCATATTTAGCTAGTGCACTCGAGGTATATGTGGCATTGAGGCCCTTCCTAGCTACGAATCTCATATGGTCACCATAGCTTTTTGCAGACCACTGTGGTAAATTAGCAATAGCTAACTTCTCCTTGACACATGTCATACCGTATATTAGCTCTCTGTATGTCATATCAGAGTAGACTTTGTCAGTGGGAATGTGGTAATCTGGCCTTAACCAGTGTTGTGACCTCTTTTTCTTAGAAGCTTCACCTATCTTAAATAAAGTGGATAACAAGTCACCTTGGTCCTTTGCATCCAGGTAGCCGGCAAGGTCCCCCTCCACGCCCATATTCTCAGCTGTCAGGCCTGCATTTGATAATCCAGCCTGGATGGTAGCAGAGGGGGGAAGCTTGGGTGGTGTGATCCTGTGTTGTTGATGTTGTGTGTCAGGCAAAGACCCAGTGTAGGGTGTCCCATCCAAGTAATACAGCTGTGGTACCTCCTGTGCTGCTGTGGTTGGGACTGTAGCACTGCCTACTGGGTTCTGCTTAGCCTGATTGAGCAATTTTTGCTGTTTTCCAGCCAAAAAAAGCATAAACTCCTGCTGTAAATTGTCTCCCTCGGCGAAAGCGGAAGGAACGCCATCTTGCACTCCCGAGCGTTCACGGACATTGCCGAGCTTGCCCGAGCCGACGTAATCCGAAAGTTTCCGACCCAGGCTGTCGGCAGCGCTCGGTATATCCTCGTTGGTTAATATGCTGCTTGCGTTTGCTCTCCGGTGCATATCGTAATCCAGGCCGTGACCGTTCTTTTTCAATCCGCTGTCGGCGTTTACGTACCCGAAGAAACCCAAAGTGGCGTTCGGTATTCTCCGTACATCTGCCGACCGCCCCCGACTCTCTCCGAGCCCGTTTTCGGCGGCATTCGGGTATCTCCGTATGTGTCCGGCCGTGTTAGGGTTGGATATGCCTTCGGAGGCGCTCGGCAAGGTCCGTGCGTCTTCGGTATTCCTGGCGCTGCTGGCTGCATTAGTAAACGCGGTGTACTCCGCTCGGTTGTCGGTGTATCTGCTGCTGCTCCGTGCGTCTTCGGTATTCCTGGCGCTGCTGGCTGCATTAGTAAACGCTGTGTACTCTGCTCGGTCGTCGACGTATCTGCTGCTGCTTCTGGATGCGTTCGTAAACGCGTCTCCCTGGTAATAGCTGCTATTAGGTGCAGTCAAATCATGAAAATTTACGAATGCACCCCTCCTCTTGTGTGCAGCACTCTGCTGCTTCTGCTGTATGTCTTTGAGAGATTTTTTGTTATCCTCCTCCAGTTCTGCATTCTCTAAGTCAATTAAGGCTAGCCTTTCTTCTAACGCTAAGAGGTCACCTTTTTTCCTTAGTAGTCCTGCCTTTTCTTCTGCTATAGCAATCTTCTCCTGGAGGATAGCTTCTGGTGACTTGGGGGGCTGTGTATTGCTCTGCCTTCTCTCTCCCAGGGGGGTGGCCATATTGGAAGCTCCTTGGTCTCCCCCTTCTTCCTCATGAAAAACTGCATTACTCCTGGTCTCCTCCGTGAGTTTGTGGTTTAGCACCCCACAGTTGGGACAGTGCTTTTTGTTGCCATGGTATGACTGTTGGCATACCAAACAAACCACCATGATGCATAAAAAAAACAAAAAATAGAAGCAGTGGAAGAGTCCCATGTGTGTGCCCTTAGGCTAGCAGGCTGCAGTAGTGGGTCACTGCCCACAGGTATGTTCAGGGAGCAGTAGCAGTGTGTGTGTGTGTGTGTGTAGGAGTAGCAGGTGGGTGAGTAGTAGTGGTACTGACCGTATCAATACATAGACCAATCAGGATTGGTCTCACCCAATAATTGTCAATTATATTTCATTTTATTGCAGATAATAGTAACATGGCAATTGGTAAATATGTCAGGATTAAGTCAGCAGAAGACCAGCAGCTGATATGCTCCCCTTCTTCAGTGGTTGATGGGGGACTCAAACAGTATCTTAGATACAATGCAATATGGGAGTGTAATTGTTTGCTGATGTACAGAATAGCAGCACCCTGGTTTGTCCTTGATGTGGGCAGCCGTCAAAATCTGATAAGGCTTGTCATCTATTTCAGAGATATGTATAGTATGTGGAGATATTTACATGTTGTGAAAAATCTTTTGTTTAGAATTAACTCATGACTGTATGATGTAGTGTATTAATCTTTAATCTTTATAACCATACTGAGGATGGAAATTTGATATATACGATAATTATGTTGCTCTCTATTCCCATGATGTAGAGCCTGCTTAGTAGCTTTATTCTATTATCATCATAATAGAACAATTATGTTACAGCTAGTATTCAGTGCTGGATTCATGCATTGAAATGACCCCTGGTACACAATACAAAACTGGCAAAGTACTCACTGGGTTTTCATTGTTGATTTTGAATATATATAATGAGTATAGCAAAGCTGCTAAGTATTAAAATATTTGATTTAGAAATGAATATTATAACATTTCAGATGATCTCATGGGTGATATAGATGTTCGGATGACCAACAACTTCCATGATTCTCATCCTCTCCTGGGGCCTCTTTGCGCCACTGTGACAGACATCAAGAACTCAGACATAAGGGAGGTGTATTGTAATAGGATCCATTTTGGGGTCCAATATGTGAGCGTGCACTCTGAATCCAGTCGACTACAATTCTGTGAGATAGAAGTAAATTCATATCATGGTGAGTACTATGCATCATTATTATTTCAAGTTTAGTACTTCCCTATCTTTAGATGTATTGGCATGGCAGTGTGACATGGCTTGTGAGAAAAACGAAAGCTTGGATGTTATATAAGTTTATATAATTTCTTGATTTTCACACAAGATCATGTAAAGGACCATTTCATAGTATATGTGGGCAAATGCCAGTCATCGGTTTTTTTTAGGGGGAAATGTAGGGGAAAATATACAAAGAAGCAAATTTCCCAATTCTCCAGAATATATAAAAGCATTTTGAAATCCCTTTTCTGAGTTATATGAGATTGTATATACCATTCATAGATTCTCTTAGGATTTGCAAACCCCCCTCAAACCTTGAAGGGGACGGGAAGCCCTTAGGTACACATGGGTTTTATTGATTTTTGAAAATCCATTTAAAACGGGAAAGTCCAAAAAATCCACACTTATTATCACATCGCTTTTCCATTTACCATTTATACAGCTTTACATAAAGGATATCATATTCGTTCATCTGATTGTCAGGAGCATATCTATGCCCACAGGTTCACTGGCATAGACCTTGACAGCTGTCTTGCAGAGAAATGTGACACTTTGAGTGAATGTAAAGTTGTCGCATATAGAGCAAGATCCAGAGAGTGTTACAGAGGTTGGGCCGTTCCTTGCCTTGATTATATACCGACATATAGAAGCTATACTATATATGCAAGGATACCTGTCACAGGTAGGAGGCATTGGCTTCTCCACAAAAATATAGCATCTATTGAAAATGATCAAAATATCTATATGGAGTTCAAGGTACAGCTAAACATATCCCTTTGAGTTAGAATTCTTTTTATATTTCAACACAGGTTTTGCATGTTGTCTAGATGGTCATTAATAGGAAACCATGAGTTTGATACGTTCATTTTGGCCAGTGGTAGAAGACTTTAACTTTAAGTTCATGTTATCAGGTTACTGTTCCCCTCTCACCATCCCCAACTCCAATGTGGAGAACCTGGAGCTGAGGTATGGGGAGCGGTTTCTTGCACAATGTGACGAGAGGCATGTTGGAGATATAACAAAGGCCACTCGCTTTTGGAAGCAGTGTCAGTTTGACGGAACCTGGTATGACATGAACACTGAGTGCATAGGTGAGTACTTTTGAAATATAATTAATTATGAATACTTTGATCTGATAGAGCCGACAGAAGTTAGAAAGACATGAAGGGGAGTGTAGTAATAACAGTTGTTTTCACAATGCTGTTATTCACATTATTGTGAAACGAGACTCTGGTGTTATTTCACTCTTTATCAAATATATTGTGTGGATTGTTTTATTGCACTTGATTTCTTGCATTTTGTTTGAAAGGTAAGGAAATCTGCATACCCATCAAGTGTTAAAGATCATGAATAAAGTTTTATTCATATTAAAGGAATCAGTGAATTAAAATAGCTAATTTGAATTAATGCGTCCACAAACAGTCCAGATTTTAACCATAAATGAGGCCGGGTTTTATATCTATGTTTTACAATAGTTTATTTATCAACCCCTATAATTTTCAACATGTTGTTTCTGATCAAACCCCATCCCCTACTAAACCACTTCATACCTTTTGGGTTTGATATTGATATGTAATAATGATAACAACTTGCTTCGGGTGAAGGAAGACAAAGCTTTCTTCTGGAGGGAATACAAAGGCAGTCCTAACCAGTGGTGGAAAGCTTAGGGTATTGCATCTGGACTGGATGAGGTCCAGTCCCCTTCTGATGATCCCCCAAGCAGCCAAATGGAAGCAGGATGAAAGGGTTTGTGCTGCCCTCTCACACTTATCCATCAGAGGTTATGCCTATTCTCCCTCCAGATCCGTCCCTGTGATTTAAAAGCATCATGGGACAACTAAAATACTGCTAGTGTTGGTGTTAGATCCAATCAGAGGGTAAGTAAAAATGTGCATGAATGTGACCATTCTCGTTAAAAAGAAAGAGACATTTTTATTCGTGTCCGAGAAAGTAGTCATCTAAGGGAATAGATTCTACGAAGCCTGAGGATGAGCCTGCTAAATTGGTAAGTAATCCTCTGCTATAGGAGTTAAGTTAACCAGAGTAAGGCTTTACTTAAAATGATCCAGCTGAGGTTTATCTCACAAGCAAAGTTGGGTGAAATAATCTTTGCTCTTTATCTTTATTGAATTTTATTTCAAAACAACATTCAATTGGCATGCATGTAAAAATTTCATCAGTCAGTTTCCTGTAAACCAGCCAATTTTGGCTGATTTTTAATAGTATGAAAAAGGTAGATATCAATAATGTACTTTTCACAAGACTTACTGCTCACGTGATGGGTATAGACCTCTAAAATCGACAGGGTGACATGGTCATTTATTAAATTCGACATGTGACATGGAGCTTATTGACAAGGACATGGGAAAATAGAAATTTAGTGACATGTGACATGAGGAACCCATCTAGACCCAACTTGTGAAATATTGTTCAGTCGCTCTCATGTGTTAGAGCCATGCTGTCTTCTAAGCCATTGAATTTTTTTTACCAAATTCTATGAAAATTCCTAGGAAATGTAGTAAAATTATGCAATTTTCTAGGGTCTAAAGAGTTAAACATGTATAATATAACCTTTGATTGTTGTCTTTTGAAGTCAGATGCCACAAAAATATAACACCATCACCACTTCCTGTCCTGTTGGCCTCTCATTTACATCACCACCCAATGAAGGGTCCCGTAGCAGCTCACCACATAGTTCCATGTCTGGACACTAGAAGGCCACACAAGTAACGCTTAGCTTTAGATGTCACTAGATGGCAGCACCATGCTATTTTTACACTATTGGACAATACCAGCATTCTTTAACTACTGATGTAAAACAAACCTGAACAAATCACGTGAATTTGATTATAGATTGAATAAGTTGATTCAAACTTGAAAGATACAAAAGGCAATATGTCATAATCTATTTAACAACAATGTGACCATTGAAAGCTTTGTATTTTAATCTCACATTTCTATTTTTCCTAGTAGGGATCCACCACAAGCTTCAGCAGCTGGGAGGCGTAGCGCAGCCGGTAGCACTGCACTCCTTATGGCCTCAGGCCTAGATGTAGGACCGTGGCCATCTCTAGCCCTGCATTCAGCATGATGATGGGGCCAAGGATGATTTTAAAGTAACATGAATAATGTATCTTTTTACCAGTTTCTATTATTTCTATGGTTTTAATAATAGCTATACATAAAAAATGAACACTTATTCACCCAGGAACATAGTCCACATGAAGAATCACAGTAAATATGTAAATTAAATCATAGATTTTGTGTCCAAATGACCATAAAGACAATAGTGTACCTGTAGCCAACACTAAAACATAATTCTGATTTTGCTGTTAAATTTCCTAAAGAAAATGTTAAGTCCATGTAAAAGTTCAAAGCCTTTTCTACAAGAAAATACTAAAATGTTTAGGATATGAACCTTCCATTTCAAGCTATTAACAATTTTCTCATAAAATGTTTAAATGTGGCTTCCCTAAGAGTACAGTAGGTAAGGATTGGTGGAGGGGGGCTAAACACCTCAGGAAGTCATTTCTCAAACACTAAGTTTTGGGCATCCTGAAATCGTACTGACCAGGCCAGGATGGGAAGGGAATTCTTCATTGTGCAGGGTCAATCACTACAATTACAGCAGATACAGAGGGAAAAGGCATGCACCTGTATAGTCAATCGTAGGTAATACATGATCCCCAAGGGTCAATCACTACGATTGGACTGGTTTGTAGGGGTGGTTGGAATTGGAGGCAGAGGGGTAGGATCGTAGTGTTTGAGAAATGGCTAGCAGTTGCACACCCACAGTCATATCAACTCATGTTCTGCTTGGATGCACACCAGTACAGGGTGGTTATGGTCCACCAATCACAGGCAAGCAGGGCCAGAAATGGCTACAGGTACTATTGTCTTTATGGTCATTTGGACACAAAATTCCATTACCGGGGCCTCCACTGTTAGTGCAGTCCTTCCACATTTTGGCAATATAGTCTCCTGCAAAACCCCTGACTTCTCATCATCTCTCACCACGGAACTCACAGCCATTGGGCTTGCCTGGACGAACATTGTCATCCATTCTGACTCCCTTCGAGCCCTCATCCATCTCCAACCCTAAGCCTTCATCTCTTCATGTCATGAAAATCCAAAGGCAAGTGGAAGTCCACAAGAGCAGGGGACTCAGCACCACCCTCAGCTGGATACCGTCCCATGTTGGCAACAAGGGAAATGACGCCGCAAACATGGCAGCAAAGGCTGGAGTACTACATGGAGGGAACAGACCTTACAGAACTCCTCCACCCTCCAAAGATCAAGCATCAGTGATCATTGGGAAGAAAATATTAAGCCTCAATCTACTCCTCAATCGAAAGGAACACTTCCAGTTGCATGATAGGAAGAGGTTCCAGTCCCTTACAAGGAACAACAAGGTAAGGGAAAGCATCCCTCTGTCCCAACGCAGCCCTGACAATTCTTGGTTGAGCGGCCTGTGAGGGATATGACCCCCTTATCTGCTTGTTCCTAGATAACTGGGACCTGTTTCTATAGTGGAATAATGTAATGTATCTCCCTGAGAGTCTGACTAAGATGCTCACCATATCACTTTGGTCAACCACACTCTCCTTTCCAAACATTCTTTGCACAACAAACAGGATGACTAAACGCCCAATTTGTTGGTCCACAACCACTGCCCCTACCTCCATTCTCATTATAACAATCACCCTCCACTAACATGCAATAACCTCCTCTTGGATGCCTAACCACCCCAAACCTGCACCTTTAAATCCGGAGGAAGAGCCCACCACATCTTAGAGCTGGTCAACAGGCAGGACATCCGATCTTATGAAGATGTCACCATTTGGTTGGGTGGTAATGATGTACAACCCCCGGTAGGCCAATTTAATCCTCTTGTTCTTAGAGAGTGCTGCCAACATCATCCTTGTAGCAGCCACAAAGAAGGAAGAAGCAAAATCATGCAACATCCAGGATGTTAAGGATTGTGTATACCCCCCTCCATTTTTTTTTACATTTTCTGAATATTCAATTCCATATAATTTTGTTAATATGAATCAGAGATTCACATATTATACCTCATTTTGACCACACATTTTGTTTCTTTGGATACTATAGCATTAGAGCACCGGTGGTCAAAATGAGGTATGATATGTGAATCTCTGATGCAAATTTACAAAACTATAAGCAATTTAATATTGAGAAAATGCAGAAAAGTAGGGAGGTCTACCCTATCGAGCATCGATATGGTCATTGTTCCCAGTATCCTAAGATGAATGAGAGGGTCCACTTGACCCTCAATTCGACACCAACTGGGAGTGCAGGTTATTCCAAAGAACCCCATTCCCCCCCCCACTTTCTCCGTGAAGGTGGCTGGATGTGGACACATCCTATCATGTTCTACCCTGCCCCACTCATCTGGGGGTACAGATGTTTCCGCACTGCTGAACATGCTTACCACTATGAGAAATGCATAAGGGTGGGGGAAATTGGCCAAGCCCAAGAAGTGCTCATGGCTACCACTCCCAGCCTGGCAAAATCCAAAGGTAAGATCCCCGACAGTCTCATGGACTTTCCCACGAGTTGTTTGCTTCTTGAGGACATCCTCATGGAGCTGTGGCAGAGCCAGCCTAGCTTTAGGAGTGCTCTGTTGGAATCAGGTTCCAGACCAATCATACACACAGTGAAGGACAACTTCTGGGGAGACATAGACTATGATGGCGCTGGCTTCAACGTCTATGGGAAATCCTTGATGAAAATGCACCACATCCTCCCAAGATCCTAAACCCTACCCCCCTTAATTCTCCCCTGAACCTCTGACCTCTCTATCACCTGCCAAGTTGTTGACCGTACCACTCAAGCAGGTCCCCCCCCCCCCAGTTCATTTAGATCACCTCTGCCTACCACTGGCCGACTATGGCCTGCTATGGTGCAGTGTACTGTATAGCACTACCCATGGGCAAGGGTGCCTGTCTGTTCTCAAATACACCTCCCTTACCACTCCCTATCATGGGACCAGGCCTCATACCCTTGACCAAATGCAGGCCAGTATTTTGCAGTTCTCCCAGGTGGAGGCCCTCCATTGCACTACAGTTGGGTTGACCCTTGCAATCATCCCAAATGTGGATGACTCGGTGCACAATTTTTGTTAGGGGGAGACTCCATCCACGCTATCCCCTGACATTGAAACCAAAATTTAAAAAAAACATACTATGCCATATTCTGCATTTTTATAGGAAGCTGTAGCTGGACTTTGCAGGCACTCTGCAGGGTCATGTGACCCATGATGAGGGTGAGACTGTACCAATAACATGTGACCATGGTTATGTGGAGGATTTAGACCAAACAGAATATGAGACTACCTGTATGAGTACTGTACAATATGACCCCATATACCAATTTACAAGTGAGTATGAGTACTGGAGGGTGTTGCTCCTGTTGTAAAAAAACTGTGAGTATGTGCCCTCTTTTCTAAACAAGTCGTGCACTGCTTCACCAAAGTACTTGCACTCACCAGATCAGTCTCAGAAGTCGCCTGCCTTGTTTAGAACAGAGAGAGCTGCACTATCAGGTACCTACTCATGTCACACACTCTATAGTATATTATACTGACTGACTTCTCCCAACTAGGTACCTACTCAAAGGCGGCTTTTTTAGCAACGGACTTGAATGACCACTTGTGAGCAACAAAAGGGACAAGTTATATCTACATGAAAAGAAAGGACTGGAAACAAGGGCATTTTTAGCCAGCTCTTCCTTTTACTATAGGAACAACACCCTCCTGGTCAATATGAGCCCATACCAACATACAAGTGAGTGTGAGTATTGGACAATATGACATCATATACCAATATCGCAGTGTGAACACCGGTATGGGTAATGCATATTACCCATACCGCTGTTTCCACTGTGAATGTACAAGTGAGTATGAGTAGTGGTCAATATGACCCCATACCAATGTACAAGTGAATACATACCAATGTCGCAGTGCAGACACCAGTAAGGGTAATACGCATTACCCATACTGTTGTTCACACTGTGAATGTACAAGTGAGTATGAGTACTGGACAATATGACCCCATAAACCAATGTACAAGTGAGTATGAGTTCTGGATTTGAGTTTGAGTTTTTATTGAACAACAAGGCTACCCAATTTACATCGTGAGGTTTCATCCTGTTGTACATCAATAAGAAAATACAGACATATGTAACGATAATGCATATATATATATATATATATATATATATATATATATATATATATATATATACAAATATTGGTAGCGCTTATATATTTTCTTTTAGTCTTCTCAGTGAAAGTGATGATACAATCCTGTATGAAATTACACTAGGACATATGTATACGTTTTGGACAATATCAATTACATCTTACAGAGTTGACAACACTTGTTTCATTTTAATTTGGTACATTAATATCAATAAGAAGATTTTCATGCTATAAAAGATAAAAAGGTACCATATCTTATCGTTAATGATATAAAATATTAGATCTGTAATGAGGCAAACCGCGATATATCCAGATTCACAGCTGTTAATGTATTTTTATGATGCACAGATGCCAGATTCAGCACTTTATGGAAAATTATTTCTGGATTGGATAGTGGATCTTACTTCTGACCCAAAATGGGTGATTTCCATCAAACCCCTAAGTAGGATTTTTATCCCGTAAACATTCATTTTGATGTGTACACTATGTGTTGTTGTTTTTTTCAGGTCTGGCCCCCTTTACCAAGTTCTCTAGTCAAACAAGTATATCTCCAGGAAGTGCTATTGGGTGTACTGATTTCAGTAAAGGCTCCAGCACGTTTTGGGAATGTTACCAATCTACCTTATTGAATGATGTCAACTTCTTCATAATTATGGGAAAATGAGGCTGGGAATTAAGATGCATGGCACTGCTTTGTGTATATATGCCCTAAAAATGTGTTCAACTTTGTCACATACAATCAAGTGTCATCCCTCTACTCAAAGGGTGTGTTGGTATATTCAGTAGTTTTGTTACTTATATGCATAGAAGAACCTTTTACATCAAAATACTACTGTATTTGCTGTTTAATTGTCCTGGTGCCCCTAGATTTCAATACTAGTCTAACATTGCTCATAAAATAGCTTGTTGAGGTACAGTTCTTAGATCTCTAAAATGATTTTGAAGACCCCTCAAACGCTAGAGCTTTTCAATATTGGTGTTTATCTTAGACCCTTGCTGGCCAATACAGTTATAGTAGAATGAACTCAGGGTTTGTCCTATCTGCTAGGTATGTCTTAAAGGCAAGGTTTTACTGTAATTATCTTCCACAAAATCTGCACCCATCACAGGTAAATGATTTTTTTTTTACCCTTGAACTGACGGGTTAATGGGCCTCATTTTGTTAGACAAAGGACAAAGTTTGGCTTCCAAATCATTCTCTCTTTCCTAAAAATATTTCCCCTTTGTGACAGGTGACGTCAATGTAGCTCTGTGGAAGCCAGTGAAAGCTAGTAGTGTGGCAGTTGGAGAACTGACACTGGTGACTGATGGTATTTGGGACACCCATGCTAAACATTGCCTACAAATAACAGCTTCATCATACCCCTGGGTCATAGTCGACCTCACCACGCAGTTCACAGTAGCCAGAGTAACCATCACTAACACCTATGATGAAGACTTCTGTAAGTTTACTAAAGGTTTCTGCCAAACTGCAACTTAGCTCTAGGCTTTGTTTGGCTTAGAGGGCTATCCTTAAGCGAGGGCACAACATACATGTAGAATATGACAATATGCAGTGATTGACAGTTATTGTGACATAATTATATGCATATTCAGTTGTTTAAACTTTTGAGCAGAAAGGCCATTCTGGGCTAGAACCTCTATTGTGTCTTCCAGCCAGCTGGGGGTGAGGGAGGGGAGGTTACTCAGAGGAGTGGTGGCTTAGTAGCATGGATTAACCACTAGTCTTTGTCTTTGCAGCTGGTTCTAAGATGTTTGTTCTTATTTTGACTCTGATGCACTGTGATTGTGTATTATAAATCATATCGAATTTGACACACAAAATCCTTCATTTCCTTAAGCATGGGGATTAAAGTGATTCATCTGCAAATAGTCAAAAATGTATTTTGTCTCTGATAGGGAACCAACACACAGACCTGGAGGTGTGCATCTACATCATGGAGGATAAACCAACCTGGGACAAGAGATGCATCAAATCTACCAGACCCCTGGAGAGGGCTGAGAACAGAGTAGTCATCTTTAACCCTCCATTTGTAGGCAGATATGTTAAGGTAATAGCTGGTGATGGTACTGATATAAAGCTGACTGTGTGCGAAATACAAGTATAGCAATACCTAAGTAACTCCAGTACTACAGCCAAACATCTCAAATATATTTGTTGCAATTTAGTTACATGTTAAGAGAATTGGTATGATTAAGTGTCAAGAAATAAATATGAACATTAAGCATTCGTTCTATTAAAGCTTATTGTCCACGGAATGGATCAAGGATATTTGACAGCTATTACATTTGATATATTCTGATGAATTTGGAAAGGGGTTTTTAATATAAGGAAGTCTCTAAGGGGTACAAAATGTCCCTATGTTATATATGCATTTCAGGGAAATGAAAATACAAAATCTAACCGATATATCTAAGGATGTTGTATAACAAAAGTTTCTTGTATCCAATTCTCTTTGTTTTTAAGTCATTTACAATTAACTAAGAAATTGCCAGTTTGGTGATAGAGGCAAGGATGCTAAGGATTAACAGAAATAATTCGAAAGGAAAATTACTTTTCATTGCAGATAGTAGTAACAAGGCACTTGGCAAATATGTCAGGATTAAGTCAGCAGAGCAGAATGCAGCAAATCTGATTGAGTATGACCTGGTCTGCTCCCCATCCTTAACAGTCGATGGGGGACTTGGACAAAATATTAGATAAAGCAATGAAATTGTTGAGAGTCACTGTTTGCTGATATATAATAAAGCGGAACCCTGGTTTGTCCTGGATGTGGGCAGCCATCAACATCTCATACGGCTTGTCTTCTACTTCAGAGATAAGAATAGTATGTGGAGATATTTACATCTTGTGAAAGATGTTTTGTTTGGAATTAACCCATGAGTTGGTGATAGACATCTTCAACATTTGAAATATGATGTGTTCCTCACTACCCCTGTTATTTAGTCTCCAGTGGCTGTTTAGCTGTTTAATTCACACTTTTGGTAAGTGGTGCACAAATGCAAATAGAACATTCGATGTAGAAATGAAAACAACATTACAGATAATCTCATGGGTGATATTGATGTTCACATGGACAACAACTTCCATGAGTCTCATCCTCTCCGGGGGTCTCTTTGTGCCACTTTGAAAGACATCAGTGACTCTGAGATAAGGGAGGTGTATTGTAATAGGATCCACGTTAATGTCCAATATGTCAGTGTACACTCTACATCCAGTCGACTACAATTCTGCAAGATAAGTCAATTCTTTTGACTTTGAGTACTGTGATTTCAAGACATTTTTGCAAATATGATTCTTCCCTTCTCTTGAGGCATATTAGCATAGCAGTTTGACATGGGTTGCTATGAAAATGAAGACGTATTGTCTATAATGTTACATAAGAATTTTGATTTCTTTTTATAAGACAAAATCATGTAAAGGTCCATTTCACAGGGTGTTTTTTTCATTGAATGAGATAAATAGACGTACGACAACTCCAATCTAGTTTGGGCGAATATTTTATTGGACCTGGCCAATAAACATACATAACCAGGCCTAAGTAACACAAGAAGAAAGAAAAAAAATCTGCAATGTGAGACCGGTGGTCCTTCCTGGGGCTAGGCAATATGGCCGACTACAAGGCCACCAGTGAAGGAACCTGTTACATAACAGCTGAATGGAAGTGGTGACATCTGGTAATACATTTGGGAACTGCTACTGCCCATTTATCACCACTTATATGCGCGCATATAAGTAGCTTATAAATAGACGTACGACAACTCCAATCTAGTTTGGGCGAATATTTTATTGGACCTGGCCAATAAACATACATAAACAGGCCAACACGCCAAACAGAATGGAGAACAAAACAAAAAAAAAAAAAACATACATAACCAGATTTTACACGAATAAGGCGCTGACCATACGCCGATCAAGATCGACACGAGCTTGTTTGGATTTTGTCAAATAATGCAACACACTCAATGATTTCCAATCACCAATGCTTTTGATGTCCAATAGACTGAAACCTGCATCTGCCAAGGCTGATGCACCTCCTCTTCGTAACGAGTGTGAAGACAACTTATCGATGCCTGACTTGGCACACAACTTGTGCAATTTGCCTAAGTACCATGAGTAACTGCCACGACACCATTGGCCATTTTTCTTGTACGACACTACTTGTGAGTCACTGGATGGGTAGTTCACCATAGATAACAGCAAGGTCAGGTAATGATGAAGGCAGAAGATAGAGTCATAGATGAATGTGAAGGGTATGAACAAGACCCGCTCCTTAAATGAAATAGTCTTTGTACGGCGAAGTCTGACGGAGACCCCCCAGACTTCCCAGGTCAAATCTGACAAGCAGACTGCCAGTCCTTGTTCAACCACATTGGACTTACGTAATAAGCCCCTGAAGCACATGATAACAGTGATCCAAAATGCCACATATTCAGAACATGACATATCCAATAGTTTATAAATACGCTTTAAGTCCTGCACTGACGCTGGTCGCGCCTGGTCCACATGATCACCTAGGGTCCTTCGGATACCTCTCATAGTGATGTAGAGTTCAAATGTATTAGGGTTGACATGTGAATAACCTAGGACCTTGTGCAACACCCAAAGTCCTCCTAGGTACTGTTTAATAGAGCTGTAGCGCAGTCTCTCAGCCAAGTGTGTAACATATAACAACACAACTTCTATACTAGCGGGGAATGGAACAAGCACACCATATAATATGCAAAATTCCAAATAAGAGTTCCATTGGCTCTTCCTAGTACGCTCCGTGGCTCCAGCCATCCACTGTGACTGGTAGTTCCGTAGTTTGTGAGTCAAGACATCCCCTGCAGCAGAAGTCATTTATCAGAAATGAAGGCAATCCTTTTGCACACCTTTTATCCGTACAGCGCGACAAAAAGTCAGGAACAATATTGTCTTTAGATTTAACGCGAGTAGCAACAATATGAAAATTATGTACAACTGATAACCAAAATAATTCTCTTATCCACCACATACAGCGAACACTCCGCGATCTGCCAGTATTTATCATGCGTTGGACTTGGGTATTGTCGGTTCTGACTACAACTTTTGTATCCGACCAATCATTTCCCCAACGTTGCGCTGCGGCAACCACTGGCCAGACTTCCAGTAGGTTAATGTCAGCTGTCTCATCATATTCACAAGGGGGTTCAACAGTATGATGTAATGGAAAGCGATTATACAACTGATTGTAGGCAGGTAATTTCCATGCACCTACTAACCAATCACCATTATAACATGAGCCAAAACCAGTTAGTGATGAGTCAGTGTCTACGATAGGATGATAATCAAAGGTACGTAGGATTTTTGCAGAACCATTGAATACATAACTGAACCTTTTCCACCAGCGGATGTCATCCATAAACCAATCAGGTAGTTTGACCACCGTGACACTGTCGGCCATGTATTTGAGTAGGTTAATGACTCTACGTGAAAATGTTCTGCCTCCCCGAATAACTCTACTAGCGTGTGCCAAATGACCACACAGTTCTTGTAATTCTTTTTTGGTAGCAACAGTTTTACCCAAGAACTTGTCGATCAGTACCAATAAGTTGTCTAACTTTTGTGGGGGTAAGCTGATTTCCATTTTCACTGTGTCAATTACCAGACCCAAATACTGGACTTTGGTAGCAGGGGTTAGGATTTTTTTCCATGCAATATGGAAACCGAGACGTCGGAGCAGATCTACCAATATCGCCTGACGCCTCGCACACTCCTCGTAGTTGTCAGCCACAATGACAAAGTCATCCAGGTAACCGAAAACATTGAAAATACCTGTACGATTCATACACCGGATGACAAACTCGGTTAGTTGAGTAAAGATAAATGGTGCACATCTAAGACCAAACGATAAGGCTTGATCTTCAAAATATTCTGGTGCACCGTCCAGACTCCACACAAAACCTTGCTTGGAACGATCGTCCGGATGAACAGCCACACTGCGATAAGCAGATTGGATGTCCAATACACATAAAAACGAGCCCTCATGTATGACATCAGTAACACTATCTACTTGAGTATAATGAAACGGTTGGCAAGTTGTGTACATAAAGTCATTAATACTTTTAAGATTATCATCGGGATAACCACGGCTGCAATCTGTTATGGGTCTTAAGCTGCCGTCTGGTTTTAAAATAGCCCCCAGTGAATGTACACACTGGGGTCTACTAAGAACCCTTTTGACTTTACCATCAATTAACTCCTTCCTTACCAGATCGTCCATTTGGCATTTTACACCTTCTTTGATTATGGAATGGTAATTTTTTTGAAAATAAGAACCATTATAATCCACATCAATGATTTTGAATCCGTTACGAACACCGTCTAGGATATAAGCATAGTTACCATCAACTTCCTCAAACCCCATGCATTCATCAAAGAAGGCGTGTGGGTTGAGTTGGAGGCACATGCCATCTAAGACATGAACGGAATCACAATCCAAAGGACAAGGTCTAAACCATTCAACACCATCGACAATTCTGGAAGTGTAGATAGTAGGAGTTGATATAATGTCTTCCGTTTTTGGTAATGAATCTGAAGAAGTGACATGATTGTCTCTGGGGACCGGGTGATTGTACCGGGAAGGTGGCTTGTTATCGCGGGTGAGCGACTTGTTTACTTGGGTATTCCCCTCTACTGGAGGCAATTTTTTACACAAGTTTGGTAAATCAAACATACCTGAGGTGGTTTCAAGGCCGGATTGGCCTGCGGAGGGTCCAATAACCCTAGAATTAGGCCCTAAAACCTTGTTTGCGGCCGAAAACCGGCTTTCCGGAAGTACAGGGCGGCCATTTTGGACTCCGCAGTTAAGGTTAGAGCTAGCTTGTGATTACCCGTTTGGAAGCATGGTGTGTTCGGGCCCCCACTTTTGTTCTTTACCGTATCCAACTCTGAAGGATTCCAACACGTAGCACTAGCAGTAAGAGAAGAAGTTTGGGCCTCGAACGTACCCATGGCGTTCGAGCCACCACTTTCGTTCCTTACCGCATCCAACTCTGAAGGATTCCAACATGTAGCACTAGCAGTAAGAGAAGAAGTTTCGGCCTTGAACGCACCCATGGCACCTTCTTTGATTATGGAATGCCAAGCACGTACTCCTTCGTTCAATTGGCGAAGAGATCTGTTATTTTCAGCCCTTAGGCTGGCCAATTCTAGTTCCAACTCTTTGCGTTTACACATTTCATCAATTTTTGATTTCCTGGCCCTTTTAAGTTCAATCTGATGCAATAAATCATTTTGTGTAGAATCCTCCCCAAGGCTGCTAAGCTCACCATGTTGACCGTCCTTCCCCTGGGGCGGCCGGTCGCTCTGCCTGGCCTCCGTGGCCTCCTGCTCGTCACGCTCGGCTGAATCCGCGGAACCAGGTAATTCTTCCGAATCCTCCGGAGAATAACGTTTCCCCGGATTGGTCACCCCACAATTCGGGCACTTGGCCGTGTTACCATGGTAGGAAGTATCACAGGCCACGCATTTAGTCATGATGACTGGGGATTTGAAAAAAAATCTGCAATGTGAGACCGGTGGTCCTGCCTGGGGCTAGGCAATATGGCCGACTACAAGGCCACCAGTGAAGGAACCTGTTACATAACAGCTGAATGGAAGTGGTGACATCTGGGAACTGCTACTGCCCATTTATCACCACTTATATGCGCGCATATAAGTAGCTTTAAAAGTCAGCCATCACCTCAAATTTGGAAAATGAAGAGGAAAATATCTACCGAAGCAAACTTCCCAAAGATTTCAGTCCAAATTCTTCTCAAAATGATAAAGGCATTTAGAAATATCTTCTCTTAGTTAATGAGCAATGTAAATATCATCCTCAGGTTCTGCTAGTATCTGCAAACCTCTATCATGAAATGAAGTGGAATGGAATCCCTTAGTTACAGATGTTGTTGATTTTAGAATTCCATAAAAGATATTGCCCAAGGTGTGGTGTGTCTTAAGGTCCAGGCTTATATCCCAAGGTTCACAGTACAAAAGATCTTTGAATTTCGGTAATCTATTGATAAGAACAGACATTATTGCACTTTGAATTTTTCTAGAAGTACCTTAACGTCTGGGTGCGCTCATACTTGGGGTGCACCTTATACATTAGGTATTACAGTGATTTCAAAAGCATCATGGCACAACCAAGAATCTGTTATTGGTTGCTTTGAGATCCAATCAGCAGGTGAGTACAAATGTCATCAAATAGGACCTTTTTCATCGAAATGGGAGACAGTTTTCCTGAGAAAGTAGTCATCCAACGCAATGGATTCTGCAGGGGCGGCGGAACTGGGGGGCAGGGGGGGCACATGCCCCCCAACTTTTTCTGTTGGGGGGGGCAAGACTATGTTTTTGCCCCCCCCCAACTTTTCTAAGAAAATTGTGACATTTCAGGCCAATACCAATGTCAATTCATAAGGCCTACAATTTCAATCAAATACAGCATCCAACTATGCTTGTTGAAATCCCCATAATGCACCATTTTAACCCTAAAATTTCAAATTTTTTCAAGGTGGGAGGGATATAACAAATATGGGATATATGAGGCCAAGATCAATATAATCCTGACAGAAAGATAATTAAGAAAAGTCTGTATAATATGTAGGTCTGTGGTAAGACAGAGGGAAATTGTGTTACAGGTTGCTTGAGAATGCATCATATGGTATCTAAATTTTCAAAGTCTTTTTGTGGGGAGGGGGCTTCCTTTTTATACATTGTAGATAACCTATAAAATATTATGGGGATCTTCTGATTTTTATCTCTTAGGTCTATAGATTTGGGGGATTCATCAGGGCCCAGAGAATACATATTCTCTCGTCAAAATGCACCAAAACACACCTTTGTGGCACCTCAATTTTCAAAATTTTCTGGGGGGTCCCAAACCCCCCTGCTCTCCATGTCTTCTCTCCTCAAAATGCACCAAAATGTACCTTTGTGCCACCTCACTTTTCAAGATTTTTCGGGGGATACCCCCCAGACCCCCCCTGCTTTCCATCATCACAACTATGGTTCCAATACATCCTCCCACCCCCGGCAATCTTGGGGGGGGGTCATGGGCCAATACCTGACCTTTGCCCCCCCAACTTTCAAATGGTTCCGCCGCCCCTGTAATTCTAAGAAGACTGAGGATGAGCCTGCCAAATTAGTAAGTAATCCTATGCTATAGGAGGTAAGTTAACCAGAGTAAGGCTTTACTTAAAATGATCCAGCTGAAGATTATCTCACAAGCAAAGCTGAGTGAAATAATCTTTGGTCAGACCAAATTAGGTGAATCTTTGTATTCAATTAATTTCATGTTAACACATTATTTAATTGGGATGGATGAAATGATTTTATTATTCAGAAAAATAGTTTTCCATAAAGCAGCCGATTTTTCACTGATTTTTAATGGTATATCATGGACACATCAATAATGGACTATTCACAAAAGTTACTGCTCTTGTGGGATATTATTCAGTTTCTCTCATTTGTTAGAGCTGTGTTTTCTTTTAAGCCATAGAATCTTTTTACCAAATTCTGTGAAATCCCTTGGAAATGTGATAAGTTATGCAATTGTTTAGGGTCTAAAGGGTTAAACAAGTATTATATACCATTTGATTGTTATCTTTTGAAGTCAGACGCCACTAAAATATAACACCATCACCACTTCCTGTCCTACCTACACATAGTGGCCACCTGGCTGTTACATCACCACCCAGTGAAGGGTCCAGTAGCAGCTCAACGCATAGTTCGACCAGCCAACACCAGATGGCCAAACATGTACCACCTAGCTCAAGATGACACTAGATGGAAGCACTCTGTCATTTCTACACTATTCTGCACCTCTAACATGCTTCTATTGGAAATAAATAAATAATATGAGTTATTTACATCAAATGTGTGGCAGATATGTAAAGTGGCAGTTAAAAGGATGGATATGAGAGACTTTGTATAGTATTGAAATAACAGAAATATCACAATATAACAGTCTCTAGCTTTAACACCTTATTTTACATTTTTTGGATGATGATATCTTCTCAAACCATCACAACCTACTCATACTTACCTGGCACAGGAGATACCGTGATCGGCTCTCCCAAGGCCCCCTGGAAGTATCGCTGGCGCTCCTGCGTTCGTACACACGCCCCTCCTGAGCTGGAGGGGGGTGGATGCAGAAAGGGCCTTATTTTTTTGATTGCTGGTTTTTTGTGCCGCCACCTGGTAACACACTCGAGGTCTGTGAGTTCGGACACTTGAGGCCAGGACCGGGGGTCTTTTTCCGTTTTTTTCTTTTCCCACCAGATGGCGACTGGGGGCACCCCGGACCCCGGAGGGTCTGCTCCGTACCACGACTGGGCGGAGTCTGAGGGCATCACCCCTGGGCAGAGGTCGGTCCGGATGGATGTAGATACAGAGGAGAACTTCAACATCTCCACAGATGACTCTGAGGACGGGACGTTCACCAAGGTGCTTTCCAGCGCGGAGAAGCGGGTCCTGAAGATGGCTGCCCGGCAGGCTGCCCAGCACTCCCAAGATGGGCAGAGACTGCCCACCACCCACCAGATGGCCCCCTCTCCTTCGCCCACTCCTGCGGTCACCACAACGGAGGGCGACAAGGTTGATAAGGTTGACAATGGTAACAATGGTAACAATGATAAAGCGGATGAGAGATCAACTAGAATGGTCTTTCGGACCGCGGTTATCGAAACAAACTACCTTGACATAGACAGAGCCGATGTAGTAGCAGTTGTAGAAAATGTAGTACATCCACAACACATTATTTCTATCTATAGGCACAAAGGTGAATACCATGTCTGTTTTACCAACATGAGAGCATGCGATAACTTTGTATCTCCCAAAACTGTGACCATTGCCAATACCTCTTTCCCTGTTAGGAAGATAGCCCAGATCTCCACCCAGGGGACCTTCCAATGGATAAGACCGTACCGCAGTGCTCTCATCATCCAGGGTCAAGGACCTTGAATGGTGGGAGCGCTGCAAGGTCCGTTTCAAAAATGTAATTGCAAAACATTCTAGATTAATAGCTGCCAAAAAGAAAGCAGAAATTAAAGAAATAGAAACAGAACTAATCATTTTGAGGAATCTAGAGGCTGAGTTCCCAGGTGCTTATGCGCAGGATATTCAGCTTCTAGATAAATCCTTAAAGAGCCTCTTAGAGGGGAAAGTTGAAGGAGCTCGCTTAAGAGCCAAAATAGATAACCTCGATAACGATGAAAAATCAAACGCTTACTTTCTCAGAAGAGAAATCTCTAAAGGGAAAGATAAGCTTATTCAAAAACTTACTGTTAATGACATTGAAATCACAAAAAAAGAAGATATTATTAATGCCTGCAGAAACTACTATGTAGATTTGTTTAGTAAAGAAACTATAGATTTGGGTACAGTAAAAACTTTTACAGATAACTTGCCCTTTCTAAATTTGGAAGATAAATTAACCTGTGAAGGCCCTATTACAACGGCAGAGTGCCTGGTCGCCTTGGGAGGGATGAAGGACGGTAAGACTCCTGGCCTGGATGGCTTCCCCAAGGAGTTTTATGTCGCCTTCTTCCCCCTCTTTGGCCAGGATTTTGTCAATATGGTGAATAGATCCTTTGAGGAAAAATCACTCTGCCCTTCTCAAAGAAGGGGTGTAATCACTTAAATTTGTAAGGATCCAGACAGGAAGGAACTTCTTTCCTGCTGGAGACCCATCACATTACTTACAGTTGATTATAAAATTATTTCTAAATCCTTAACCAATAGACTGTCTAAAGTTTTATCTTCTATTATTGGCCAGGAACAGACCTGTGCTGTACCTGGCCGATCTATTACTGATCAACTTTATTTAGTCAGATCCCTATTTGACTATGTTAACTTGAGAAATGTCCCATGTGGCATTCTCAACCTAGACCAAGCCAAGGCTTTTGATAGAGTATCACATGCATATATGTTTCTTTGCCTACAAAGATATGGTTTTGGGCCAGATTTTATTAACTGGGTCCAACTTTTATACACTAATATAGAATCTAGTGTCCAAGTAAATGGTTTCATTTCTGCCCCATTTAAAGTGGAAAGGTCGGTCCGACAAGGCTGTGGCCTTTCCCCTCTGTTATATGTTTTATGTATAGAACCTCTCACTAGAATGCTTTGTTTATCTCCAGGAATCCAAGGAGCCAATGTTCCTGGGTTCAATGGAGAACTCAAGGTAGTTCAGTATGCAGATGACACCACGGTTATAATTAGAAATGAGGCCTCTGTTAAAACTGTCCTTGATATCTCTGCCAGCTTTGTTAGGGCATCAGGAGCTAAATTAAACCCTGAAAAATGTAAGGGGTTATGGTTCGGCAGTGCTTCATCTAAATCAAACCAAGTACAAGGCATCAATTTTACTAATGATCATTTGAGAATTTTAGGATTTTTCTTTTCCAAAAATCCAAGGGTTATGGAAGAAATCAACTGGAACCCTATAACATTCAAATTTCAAAATACCTTAGAAGCCTGGAAATGTAGGGAGACTTCTTTTAGGGGAAGATCTCTACTAGCCAGCATTTTCGGATGTTCAAAATTATGGTATGTCGGGAAGGTCCTACTTCTCGACAAGAAGCACTTAAAAATATTCGATAGTACTATGTACAATTTCATCTGGAAAGGCCAAGATAGGGTCAGAAGAACCTGTATGGTTTCTGACTATTTCAAAGGAGGCCAAAAGGTTGTTCACATTGAATCTAAACTCAAAGCATTTAGAATAATGCATGTTATAAACCTTATTACCAAAGATATTCAAAATTTATGGACCTATTTTGCCATCTATTTTATTGGATTCCACTTGAGAAAGTGGAAACCGGCCTTCGGGCTAAACAACATCCCCCATTGCGACGAGATTCCCATATTCTATAGGGAAGCCTTGTCCAATTTTAAAGAATTTGTCCAAAAATACCCAGATATAGATATTTCCATAATGGATAGTAAAAAGGTCTACTTTTTGGTTCTAGATGACATCATAGAAAAACCATCTATTTCATTAAGAAACGAGAACCTTCTATTTGATTTCCCCAGTATATGGAAGAATGCCCACCACCCAATTCTAGGTCCTGACCTAAAGGACCTGAATTGGAGGGTGGTGCATGATATCCTTCCTCTAAATGGAAAGTTACATATTCAAAACCAATTTATCCATAGATCTAGTAAATGTCCCCTGTGTGAAAAAGGGACAGAAGACCTTATTCACTTGTTTCTCCTGTGCCCCTTTTTGGCACCGGTTTTAGAAATTATAGAAAGCATCATAAAAGACATAGTAGGAACTAGGGTCCTCTTGGACCGAACCATCCTAGTTTTCAATATATTCCCAGAAAGTCTGAACAAATTCAAACCAATAATCTCCCTTCTGTTAGCCATATACAAACATCAAATATGGTTCATTAGATGTAAAAAACAGAAGGAAAGGAAACTTTTCACACCCACCAACTTAATGAACTTAATTCTAGCTGAGCTAAGACTCAGATTCCAAGCTGATCTTAAAAGACTCAAAAAAGACCATTTCAGAAAATGGTGGGCATGTAACAATGCCATTGTTAAAGATACAAAACAAGGTTGGGTCTTTATACTATAGACATTGTAAATATATAAATACACTTGTACATTAAATTGTAAATTTTGTATATATGTGCTTTTAACTTTCAGCCTCTAAGGGCAGGCATCCCATTGCGGGAACCTGAACCCAGGATATGAAACGATGGGGGGAAGGTGGTTTGAGTAGAGTGGCGGAGAGCCCCATTGCGGGGCCCCGAACCCAAACGATGAATGTTGTTAGATTTAAGTCACTCCCCCAAAAATGATGAACAAATAAAAGTATCCCTGGGTAAAAAGCGGGTTGGAAGGGAAAAGAGGGACTGAGTGTCCCCAAAAAAAAAAAAAAAAAAAAGGCGGTTCTCCCAGGGCGAGGCCCTTCCATTGCACTACGGTTGGGTTGACCCTTGCGATCATCCCAAATTCGGATGACTCGGGTGCGCAATTTTTGTTAGGGGGGGACTGCGTCCGCGCTATCCCCTGACAATAAAATCAAAAATAAGTGCCGTTCCCACACTATCCATCAAAGGTCTATGAAGGCTAATGTGCACTAAATAGCTATCCGTATGTAAAACACACAATGTCATGTTTATATACATATCACTGCTGTTTTGTATGTGAAGGAACCTTGTAATAAAAGTGCTTCACAGTATGACGTCATCTCAATTCTCTAGACTTCAGTTAGATATTTATAACCAACTTTATGATCCGTACATCATAATCTTCATAATGCATACAAACATTTTGTCATTGTGAACAAATTATTCTCAATGGATGAATAACTCACTGTTGAATTGCAGCAACACTAAATTGGTGTATTGACCACTTCTGTAATCCCTTTTTTAAGTTAGCTGCCCACCCTCATCCAGAGGAACACTTTTTTCAGTGTTATCTGGTGCAGTTATATCTTGCAGCTATAATGCACTATATTTGAATTTGATCGTAATTAGTGTTACTTTAGTCAAGGTTTTATTTCACAAGGTTTTGATTGATTTTGGAATGTGGATGAAAAGGGAATATGTTCTTTTTCAGTTTCCGTTTCTTTGAACAGCCTTATATGATTTTAATGCAAACTAATTCCGGTGTCATTTCCTACATCTTTCTCCCCTTTTTGTATTCACTCCGAATATTAAGGGCTACAGAGGTATTCGAAATGGCCTAGGTGCTAAAATGTGGTTATTCTTAGGTAAATGGGTGAAAATAGGTTAAATTACCTTCTTATAAGTACCTATATGCTCTGTACACCTCAATGCTTGAAGTAGAAACAAAAGAATAAAACACTGTCCTACCAAATGACCACAAGATTAGTTTTTAATCAATAGAGGTGAAAATGTACCTTGTATTTTCATCCCATAATGCTGTTTAAAAAAACTGAAAAGAAACATTTCTCTTTCATTTGCACTCCTTAGGATAACAAAACACAAAAGTAAATCAATTCTAAAGTAATATCAATTTCTATCAAATTGATATATACAACAACTGAACCATACCTGTACCAATTAGGGAAGATTAACCTAAAGATGACCGACCGTTCCTGTGCAGGTTTTCAATAAGGGAAATGCAGTAGCTAATATCTTTGAGTCTAATAGGTCCTTAGGGTTCCCCAAGGTACTAAGTGAAAGACAATTATTTGGGCTTTTTGACCAATTACCTTTCTCAAAGCCATGTGTAAAGTTTATCTATTGTTTTTCATCATTTCTAAGACCATCTTAGTTAGTCTATTTTCACCTTGAGATGACCACCTTGCACCTTGAGTGGACCACTTGATAACTACCCTTTTAATGGCGCTATGATCATTAAACTATTATTTGAAAAAAAATAAGTGTCTTCTATAGATATGCTGTAAAATGGCATAATTAAAACTAATACATCATAAGAAAATGTATGTTTTTACAGTGACTCAATTAGAATGGAAATTTGAGGCAATTTTATGGCCATGGATATTGTAAATCTCATCAAAATAGAAGTGGTATTTCCAACCCTGCATTACAGAGGCTTTGTTTTTAATGTTCTTGTATAGACCTTCAATATGGACTATAATAATACATTCCTTAACCTTATCATCACAATCTCAGTATCAAATACTTCCTCTACACAGTAATAACCATTTATAACATTACAGTAAAGATTGAAATGTATGCATCAGAGCATAATCCAGTGAAGATTTCTATCCCAAACTATTCTGGCCATGAATCTTGTGACATAATCCTACATAACCAACGGTTTCTATTCAATTAAATGCACAAATAAGTATATAAGTAGTGGTTGACTCAAGGTGAAATGGTGGTCATCTCAAGGTGAAATCGGTATGTTCTAGGAAATAAGTCCTATACAGAAAGTATTTAACATTTCTGCACTTTTCATTTAGCAAAGATATTTATCAATTCCTAGAGTAAAATATTGTATATGTGAGCATTTGTCATCTTCAAATTATCAAACCAAAGTTGGAGAATTCTGATGAAATGGCCAGCTGGTCATGGTAAAAACCATTCAAACATGGGAACTTTAGTGTATTATCATGCAATGAAAATTACTTTATATATTCCAGGACATCATTCTATGGGGTACTATAACACCTCTATTTCAATAATATTAGGGTTCAAGACCAATGCAGTACATGTGAGAGTGAGAAAATCTAGCTGACAGGTGGTCGACTCTAGGTATGTGGTCGTCTTAAGGTTAATCTACCCTAAAGCAGGAGAGTGTGTTCCTCTGGCTGAGTTGGCTGCCTCCTAAAGTGCGCAGGGGTCTCAGAGGAATGAAGATCTCATCGAACACCCCCTGAGACATCCTATGCATATGTTGTACCATAATCATTGACGGAACAAAGCAAACATGTACAATGTATATTTAAGATACTCAGATCATATTTCCATGTTGAGATACAGTTATTATTTCCACTGAAGACACTTTTTCGTTTGTACATTTTCTACTACCAATGGTATGATATATTAACTCCTCATAAAAGACCTGAAATGATGGTGCAGGTTCTGTGTGAAGTAAATTAGCTAACCAAGAACATGGTTCCATGTAAAAGGGTGACACGGTATACTTTTCTTAAAGGGGGTACATTATATGAGGACAAATGAGCATGAAGCTTTGGGGAACCATGGCATTCTTTACAGGTAAAGAGTTGAACCCCTTTAGACCCTAAGAAATTATGGTGTCGTGTTACATATTCACCCCCAGAATGCTGTAGACAAATAAAGTTCCAATGAAAAATAGAACTACCCTGCCAACAATTAATGGTGGGAGGCCTTAGAGTCAACATAGAATCATTTTGGTACCAAATTGTTTCTAAATAAAGGCTCAGGGAAAAAAAAGCAAAAGAAAAGTTTGTTGGAACCATGTAACATGGCTTCACCTTTTGAGGGGTCGGAGGGGAAGGTCAGAGATTGCTGGGGTACCTATAAAAGCTGTTTAATAGATCTGGTGCCGTCAGTATGTATATAGAGGCCAGGTCCTGCCCCTCCCCTCTCCCTATCGCTACCTGCATGTATCCTGCCACACCCACATGGGGATCATTCACTGCCCCTTCTGGAGGCTATTGCGAAAAGAATCGGAGCCGAATTCTCACTGTCGTAACTCACCTTCCAGTTCCTGCCTGTTTCCCTGCTCTGGAGGGTGTTGCGAAAGGATAGGAAGTCAATTCTGTCGGAGGTGCTATTCCCAAATGGGAACTGACTACCCTCAGGCAATGACTTTTCCCCTGTTTTGCAGCAAGGTAATAGTATATAGAATTGATTCTTAAGTTTTCAGGAATTGGGGAATGCTTCCAAGTATGACTCACACTAAAAAGATTGATTCTGAGTGTAAGATGAGAAGTTGGTTCTGAGCAGCAGAACAAGTAGGAACTGGAAGGTGAGTTACAACAGTTAGAATCCTTTATCGATTCTTTTCGCAATAGCCTCCAGAGCTAACTTCTCACCATACACTCAGAATCAATCCTCTTAGTGTGAGTGACACTGGGAAGCATTCCCCAATTCATGAAAACTTAAGAATCAATTCTATGACCTATTACCTTGCTGCAAAACAGGGGAGAAGTCATTGCCTGAGGGTAGTCAGTTCCCATTTGGGAATTGCATCTCCGACAGAATTGAATTCCTGTCCTTTTGCAAAACCCTCCAGTATACTGTACTATGGGGACTTATTATAGAGTCCTGGTTTACGCATAGTTGCAGAGTACATTACAGGCATTCCTGTAATTCCTCCCCTATGTGTACTCTTCGTCATGTTTCCTTGTCAGAAATCCAGGTTAGACTCTCAAAGATTTATTTCAACTTAAGCTATAGGGACATTACCTTGACAAAGTCAGTGATCTGTCAGGGGCCCAATGCAAAGTGGATGACAAAAGTGCCATGCCCCCTGGAAAATGTACTCTGTGGGTTCACAACCATCCCCTTTTTATGGCACATTTGAAGAAGATAAGAGAGATACTGACTTCTGACCGTCGGGCATTTATGACTTAAAGGAAAACAATACCCTATATTCACGTCGTATTTTAATAGCTTTTGTATAAAATTAAAAAGAATCTGGCATAGTTATTAAAACATGCATCACTATACAGGGGAGCAGCAGGTTTATGTGATGTATCTGAGTACGTCACAATTCAGCTAAATGCACCTATTTAATGCTTGCACAGCACTGGTAACCTACAATCAGATACTGTTTGTAGCATTTCACTGGCACAATTTGTCTATTTCATTTTTTCCCAAAATATGTCCATGAAAGTCCCCAATTTCCAGGCTTTCCAAAGGTGAATGAATTTCTCAAATATTCCTATTAGAACCAGAGTTATGGAGCCATTCCTAGAAGTCACCAGATGGCACGTTTTCGATTAAATTTTCAAAGATTTTCTCAGAAATTGGAGCCCAAAACACCTAACCAAGCAAGTGTGGATCCAGGGGGGGGGCACACCCAGTAGTAGTATTGTAGATTTTTCAAGGGAGGGGCTGGGTAGTATATATGAAGGAGCAGAATAACTTCACTGGGAGTCCACAGGGGAGTGGTCCTCTTCCATACTAACTGCCAACTGTGGGCATACCAAATTTGTAAAAGGTTACAAACTTGAGGTTTCTTATGGCATATTTATTATGGGCAGCTGGTGTCCACATGCACAGACCCAGGCCTACATGTTTGTCATTTTTATGGGATTACCCCTCAGTGAACCATGTCTGAATGATCAAAGGCCCAGGTTTGCCTGGCCCTGCCTATGGGACCAGTCAGATAAAAGAACACTGACTATCGTTCAAGAAGAGTACGGGAATAGAAAACCCAGTGGCAGTTTTCTCCCTCACCCTTCCTCATAGATTTGATAGTGACTATAGACATATGCAGCAAACAAAGCTGACTTTTTATAGGAAAAAGTTGTGTTGGAAATAGTTTTAGCAGAAAGCTTTAACATGGCCACCAATACCCACACAGACTAACACCTCATGGGTGGAGATTCACAAGGCAATTGGACTGTTGAACTGGGAGGAGAGGGAGGATAGATAAGGCAGAGGGTGGAGGAATAATCCTCACCCCTAGTCCCGCCATTTCTCTACCACAGTCTTATCCTGCCCACACCCCCAGTCCCGCCATTCCTCTACCACAGTCTTATTCTGCCCTCACCCCAGTCCCACCATTCCTCTACCGCAGTCTCATCCTGTCCTCACCCCCAGTCCCGCCATTCCTCTACCACAGTCTTATCCTGCCCTCACCCCAATCCCACCATTCCTCTACCACAGTCTTATCCTGTCCTCACCCCCAGTCCCGCCATTCCTCTACCACAGTCTTATCCTGCCCTCACCCCAATCCCACCATTCCTCTACCACAGTCTTATCCTGCCCTCACCCCAATCCCACCATTCCTCTACCGCAGTCTTATCCTGCCCTCACCCCAGTCCCACCATTCCTCTACCACAGTCTCATCCTGCCCTCACCCCAGTCCCACCATTCCTCTACCACAGTCTCATCCTGCCCTCACCCCAGTCCCGCCATTCCTCTACCACAGTCTTATCCTGCCCTCACCCCAATCCCACCATTCCTCTACCATAGTCTTATCCTGTCCTCACCCCAGTCCCACCATTCCTCTACCACAGTCTTATCCTGCCCTCACCCCAGTCCCACCATTCCTCTACCACAGTCTTATCCTGCCCTCACCCCAATCCCACCATTCCTCTACCGCAGTCTTATCCTGCCCTCACCCCAATCTCACCATTCCTCTACCGCAGTCTCATCCTGCCCTCACCCTAGTCCCACCATTCCTCTACTGCAGTCTCATCCTGCCCTCACCCCAATCCCGCCATTCCTTTACCGCAGTCTCATCCTGTCCTCACTCCCAGTCCCGCCATTCCTCTACCGCAGTCTCATCCTGTCCTCACCCCAGTCCCACCATTCCTCCACTTCAACCGTATACTGCTATTATCCCCAGCCATACCATTCCTCCACTTCAGGCTATCAAAATATGATACAATTTATCATGAAAGTGGGGTGCTGTTTCCCTTTAATGAGCTGCTCTATATAAGGAATTTGTGCACGACCTTTATTCAGGTAGGCTGGTCTCCAGGGTAACTAATGCAAATCCATACAAACACTTGGTTAGTTGGGATACATTTCTTTTTATATCTAATCTAAGGGGTCATCGAGGTCTGTATACTCCACAGAAGTAGACAATTTGGCCCTGTGAAGATGAAAAATAGGGTCGGAATTTGACATTTCTCCTCCTATTTGTACCGTGACACCAAAAGTCATGTCTGGTTTCTCTAAAGCAGCAGTTGACGGCATGTTATGAAGTGATTTTGGCATGGAAGGGTAGATATAACAATGGCATATTCACAAAAGTTTCCACTCCTTTGTCATGTTGTTCACTTCCTCAAAAGCTGCAATGTCATCAGAGTTATAGAATGTGTTATACAAAAGATTTAAGACAGGTGAATAGGGTGAAAAAAAAAGTCATTTTCTGGCTAAATTCCATGAAATTCTTGGGAAATGAAGCAGTATATTATGTAATAATTTAGGGTCTAAAGAGTTATACAAGTATTATATAACATTTAATTGATACCTTATGAAGTCAGATGTCACTAAATATAACACCCTCACCACTTCCTGTCCCACACATGTTGGCTACTTGACTGTTGCATCACCACCCAGTGAAGAGTCCCATAGCAGCCCACCACATAGTTCCACATGTGGACACCAGATGGCCACACATGTACTGCCTAGCTGCAGATGACACTAGATGGAAGCACTCTGTCATTTCTAAACTATTCTGCAACTCTAACATGCTTCTACTGGAAATAAATTAATAATTTGAGTTATTTACATCAAATGCGTGGCAGATATGTAAAGTGGCTCTCAAAAGGATGGATATGAGAGACTTTGTATGGTATTGAAATACCAGAAATATCACAATATAACAGTCTTTAGCTTTAACACCTTATTTTACATTTTTTGGATGATGATATGTTCTCAAACCATCACAACCTACTCATACTTACCTGGAACAGGAGATACCCAAGGCCCCCTGGAAGTATCACTGGCGCTCCTGCGTTCGTACACACGCCCCTCCTGAGCTGGAGGGGGGTGGATGCAGAAAGGGCCTTATTTTTTTGATTGCTGGTTTTTTGTGCCGCCACCTGGTAACACACTCGAGGTCTGTGAGTTCGGACACTTGAGGCCAGGACCGGGGGTCCTTTTCCGGTTTTTTCTTTTCCCACCAGATGGCGACAGGGGACACCCCGGACCTCGGAGGGTCTGCTCCGTACCACGACTGGGCGGAGTCTGAGGGCATCACCCCTGGGCAGAGGTCGGTCCGGATGGATGTAGATACAGAGGAGAACTTCAACATCTCCACAGATGACTCTGAGGACGGGACGTTCACCAAGGTGCTTTCCAGAGCGGAGAAGCGGGTCCTGAAGATGGCTGCCCGGCAGGCTGCCCAGCACTCCCAAGATGGGCAGAGACTGCCCACCACCCAGCAGATGGCCCCATCTCCTTCGCCCACTCCTGCGGTCACCACAACGGAGGGCGACAAGGTTGATAAGGTTGACAATGGTAACAATGGTAACAATGATAAAGCGGATGAGAGATCAACTAGAATGGTCTTTCGGACCGCGGTTATCGAAACAAACTACCTTGACATAGACAGAGCCGATGTAGTAGCAGTTGTAGAAAATGTAGTACATCCACAACACATTATTTCTATCTATAGGCACAAAGGTGAATACCATGTCTGTTTTACCAACATGAGAGCATGCGATAACTTTGTATCTCCCAAAACTGTGACCATTGCCAATACCTCTTTCCCTGTTAGGAAGATAGCCCAGATCTCCACCCAGGGGACCTTCCAATGGATAAGACCGTACCGCATGGTCAGAATACACGACCTGCCCACCTTCGTAGAGGACGAATTCGTTAAGGCCAACATCTTCCCGGGTATAAAGGTAGCTTATATAGCCAGTGAAAAACATCTCACACAGTCTCACTGTGTTAATATCCGGAGGTGTAAGGTGTATGGAAACGTAGACAATATCCCATTCAAACGAGAAATCATATATGAAGGTATGAAGTTCGAAGTTAAATTCTCTATTCAAGGTAAACCCCCAGTCTGCTGGAGGTGCGGTAACTCAGACCATGTAAAGAGGGCATGCCCTCTTAACAACCAAGATCGAGGGATGGCCAGCCTTTTCAGACACCAGGCCCGGACGGCTCAGTATGCCCCTCCCCCCCCACCCTCTCTTCTCTCCACAGATTTCGAATACAGTAAGGACGACTTCCCGGCCAACCAGCCGGCCAAGACTGCAACCCCAACCCCGCGGACAGACAGGAAGTCAGCACTCCAGTCAGGAGCGGAAGGGGCAACAAAGGTTAAACAGAACCCTAAAGTACAACAAGAGCAGAAAAAGGTATCAAAAGGTAAAAGTGAGGTCCAGGAGGTAGAAGTAGAAGATAGTAAGAAAGAGTCAGTTAAGGAAACTTTTGTCAGAAAAGCTGGCAACCTAGTTAAAGCTATGAAGGGGAAGAGGGAAGGGGGTAGCACAGGAGGTGGTTTGGAGGACGAAGACCTGGACCCCAAGAAAAAGAAAAAGAAACCCCTCTATTCCCACATACCAGTTCCCGAAATGCCGTCACCTGCGCGTTTGCGCAAGAGGGACAGCAAGACTAAGTTAGATTGTTGAAATCTCCACCCATCACTTTAAAATGACTATTAAAATAGCTTCTTTAAATATTAAAGGACTAAGAGGTAAAGAGAAACTTTCTCTATTATCTCTGGTCCTTCTACATCACTGTATTGATATTATATATTTACAAGAAACACATATTGTAACAATAGATGAAGGAAAAAGACTGGCCGATTCCTTGCACTCCAGAGGTTTCTGGAGTTTCGGCAGGAACGACAGTAAAGGTGTTGGTATTCTAATAAGCAATAGATTAAACTATACACTAGATTCTTACTACTCAGATAATGATGGTAGAATTGCTGGAGTCCGTATTAAAATCAATAATGTCACCTTTTCTCTTGTAAATGTGTATGCCCCAAACGACGGTCTAGAGAGAGGGATCTTTTTCTCTTCACTCAGACCTATTTTACAAGGCAATAGCAATCTGATATTAGGTGGAGATTTCAACTGTATTGAAAACCCTGTTTTAGATAAGATAGGTGGTTCCTGTCATACAGGACACCTAGGTACTGCTAGTCTCAAAGAACTTAAGATAGATTTCCTTTTAGAAGACGCATACAGATCTAAATATCCCTTAGGGAAAGATTATACTTGGTCTAACAACAATGGTATTTATTGTAGATTAGACAGATTTTATGTTAACACTGATTTGATGGGCTATATTACTAAAACTTATACCCATCATTGTTCCTTTTCTGACCATGATTTAGTCTCTCTAGAGGTCCGAGACTTTGAGGAGAAACTCTCAGGGCCGGGCTTCTGGAAATGCAATACTTCTATTTTAGATAATATTGATTTGGTTAAAGATATAAAGAGGGCCTGGACAGTGCTCTCATCATCCAGGGTCAAGGACCTTGAATGGTGGGAGCGCTGCAAGGTCCGTTTCAAAAATGTAGTTGCAAAACATTCTAGATTAATAGCTGCCAAAAAGAAAGCAGAAATTAAAGAAATAGAAACAGAACTAATCATTTTGAGGAATCTGGAGGCTGAGTTCCCAGGTGCTTATGCGCAGGATATTCAGCTTCTAGATAAATCCTTAAAGAGCCTCTTACAGGGGAAAGTCGAAGGAGCTCGCTTAAGAGCCAAAATAGATAGTCTCGATAACGATGAAAAATCAAACGCTTACTTTCTCAGAAGAGAAATCTCTAAAGGGAAAGATAAGCTTATTCGAAAACTCACTGTTAATGACACTGAAATCACAAAAAAAGAAGATATTATTAATGCCTGTAGAAACTACTATGTAGATTTGTTTAGTAAAGAACCTATAGATTTGGGTACAGTAAAAACTTTTACAGATAACTTGCCCTTTCTAAATTTGGAAGATAAATTAACCTGTGAAGGCCCTATCACTACGGCAGAGTGCCTGGTCACCTTGGGAGGGATGAAGGACGGTAAGACTCCTGGCCTGGATGGCCTTCCTAAGGAGTTTTATGTCGCCTTCTTCCCCCTCTTTGGCCAGGATTTTGTCAATATGGTAAATAGATCCTTTGAGGAAAAATCACTCTGCCCTTCCCAAAGAAGGGGTGTAATCACTTTAATTTGTAAAGATCCAGACAGGAAGGAACTTCTTTCCTGCTGGAGACCCATCACATTACTTACAGTTGATTATGAAATTATTTCTAAATCCTTAACCAATAGACTGTCTAAAGTTTTACCTTCTATTATTGGCCAGGAACAGACCTGTGCTGTACCTGGCCGATCTATTACTGATCAACTTTATTTAGTCAGATCCCTATTTGACTATGTTAACTTGAGAAATGTCCCATGTGGCATTCTCAACCTAGACCAAGCCAAGGCTTTTGATAGAGTATCACATGCATATATGTTTCTTTGCCTACAAAGATATGGTTTTGGGCCAGATTTTATTAACTGGGTCCAACTTTTATACACTAATATAGAATCTAGTGTCCAAGTTAATGGTTTCATTTCTGCCCCATTTAAAGTGGAAAGGTCGGTCCGACAAGGCTGTGGCCTTTCCCCTCTGTTATATGTTTTATGTATAGAACCTCTCACCAGAATGCTTTGTTTATCTCCAGGAATCCAAGGAGCCAATGTTCCTGGGTTCAATGGAGAACTCAAGGTAGTTCAGTATGCAGATGACACCACGGTTATAATTAGAAATGAGGCCTCTGTTAAAACTGTCCTTGATATCTCTGCCAGCTTTGGTAGGGCATCAGGAGCTAAATTAAACCCTGAAAAATGTAAGGGGTTATGGTTCGGCAGTGCTTCATCTAAATCAAACCAAGTACAAGGCATCAATTTTACTAATGATCATTTGAGAATTTTAGGAGTTTTCTTTTCCAGAAATCCAAGGGTTATGGAAGAAATCAACTGGAACCCTATAACATTCAAATTTCAAAATACCTTAGAAGCCTGGAAATGTAGGGAGACCTCTTTTAGGGGAAGATCTCTGCTAGCCAGCATTTTCGGATGTTCAAAATTATGGTATGTCGGGAAGGTCCTACTTCTCGACAAGAAGCACTTAAAAATATTCGATAGTTCTATGTACAATTTCATCTGGAAAGGCCAAGATAGGGTCAGAAGAACCTGTATGGTTTCTGACTATTTCAAAGGAGGCCAAAAGGTTGTTCACATTGAGTCTAAACTCAAAGCATTTAGAATAATGCATGTTATAAACCTTATTACTAAAGATATTCAAAATTTATGGACTTATTTTGCCATCTATTTTATTGGATTCCACTTGAGAAAGTGGAAACCGGCCTTCGGGCTAAACAACATCCCCCATTGCGATGAGATTCCCATATTCTACAGGGAAGCCTTGTCAAACTTTAAAGATTTTGTCAAAAAATACCCAGATATAGATATTTCCATAATGGATAGTAAAAAGGTCTATTTTTTGGTTCTAGATGACATCATAGAAAAACCATCTATTTCATTAAGAAATGAGAACCTTCTATTTGATTTTCCCAGTATATGGAAGAATGCCCACCACCCAATTCTAGGTCCCGACCTAAGGGACCTGAATTGGAGGGTGGTGCATGATATCCTTCCTTTAAATGGAAAGTTACACATTCAAAATCAATTTATCCATAGATCTAGTAAATGTCCCCTATGTGAAAAAGGAACAGAAGACCTTATTCATTTGTTTCTCTTGTGCCCCTTTTTGGCACCGGTTTTAGAAATTATAGAAAGTATCATAAAAGACATAGTAGGAACCAGGGTCCTCTTGGACTGAACCATCCTAGTTTTCAATATATTCCCAGAAAGTCTGAACAAATTCAAACCAATAATCTCCCTTCTGTTAGCCATATACAAACATCAAATATGGTTCATTAGATGTAAAAAACAGAAGGAAAGAAAACTTTTCACACCCACCAACTTAATGAACTTAATTCTAGCTGAGCTAAGACTCAGATTCCAAGCTGATCTTAAAAGGCTCAAAAAAGACCATTTCAGAAAATGGTGGGCATCTAACAATGCCATTGTTAAAGATACAAAACAAGGTTGGGTCTTTATACTTTAGACTTTGTAAATATATAAATACACTTGTACATTAAATTGTAAATTTTGTATATATGTGCTTTTAACTTTCAGCCTCTAAGGGCAGGCATCCCATTGCGGGAACCTGAACCCAGGATATGAAACGATGGGGGGAAGGTGGTTTGAGTAGAGTGGCGGAGAGCCCCATTGCGGGGCCCCAAACTCAAACGATGAATGTTGTTAGATTTAAGTCACTCCCCCAAAAATGATGAACAAATAAAAGTATCCCTGGGTAAAAAGCGGGTTGGAATGGGAAAAGAGGGACTGAGAGTCCCAAAAAAAAAAAAAAAAAAAAAGGCGGTTCTCCCAGGGCGAGGCCCCTCCATTGCACTACGGTTGGGTTGACCCTTGCGATCATCCCAAATGTGGATGACTCGGGTGCGCAATTTTTGTTAGGGGGGGACTGCGTCCACGCTATCCCCTGACTTTTAAATCAAAAATAAATCCCCTCTTTCCGATGCCTGCTTTGTCTTGAGAGACACTTAAGAAACTGGTGGTGTGTTGTGTTATGAAAGTTCTGTTGTTTTAGGTAAGTGGTCCCAGTAACATGATACTGTTAGGCCTATTACAGAATGGTTCTTTGTAATGGATAGATCTCTATAGAACATTATCTGAAGGAATTGCAACATACAGTACTGATCACTAATTCCAGACAGACCCTAACTCCGGACACCCTAGCTAGTAGAATGATTTGGATAATTAGTAACTGCTTGATTTCAAATAAAAAAGTGCTATATAACATATGTACATGTGTTCTCAACTAACAACTTCAGAAATAATAGGTTTTCTCACAAATCATGGGTGAACGTGTGATTGACCTGGTCTGAGGTTCAGGTGAATGGATAAGGTGATGCTCACCAACCACCCAGCTAAGGCTGGACTCTATTATATTGAATAATACCGTGACTAGAATCATTGTATTCATATAAATCAACAACTGAGTATTCTGAAGGATTTTTGACATTTATATCAATTATATAAAAATGTGGCCAAACGGGGGAGAACACGCCTTCAGGGGGATTTTTAGTTTTGGTTTTGCCCACCAGGGGGCAGTATTTTGGTAAAACACTGATAAATATTCTAAAAAAAAGCTTTAGACCAATTTCTGATAAGGAATCCAGTGGTATGCTCAAATTTATTCCATCTCCACTGAAAATGTTCCATTTTTGGAATGTTGGTTGCCATGGAAACATAGAAAATTGGTAGATAAGGCAATTTCTGGTTGCCATGGAAACCACTCCCCTATTCCAATTGGGAGTTTCTGCCACAAACTTTTTTTGAAATTTTGAAAAACTTAAAACAGAGTTAAAAAATTCCTCTAGAACCAAATTTATGACAAAAACATCTCATTTCTTTGGTTATTTTTTCACAAAACTGTATTTTTTGCATTATTAGTGTTTATGATATATACTGCATTTAGAGCATATTTCCCATTTCAGTTATACACACCAACCTAGGTTTGACAAGCAATTACAGCAAAACTACTGGGGATATTTTAGCTCAAGATATCTCATTTTAAAGCCCATTACTTAAACCTTAAAATGGCCATTTCCCCCAAGGAGGCATGTTTTACCTCACCTGGCCACAGTCATGTCATGAACGGCTTAACAATAGGACAATCCTAACATAAAGGGTCACCTTATTCCGGACACCCTGTAATATGTAGATAAATACTAACTTGATTTTGTTATACTGCTCATATGTTTGTTATTATACATCTGTCTATCATATAAATCCAATTCTATATCTATAACCTCTTGGATTAGTTCATATATAACTGATACTGCATGGACAGCAACATGCTAGTCACCAGCTCTTGAAGATTTGAGTTGAGCCCCCTAATCCCCCATAAATACTACCAAGGGATGATGTATGTTGAACCCAAGGCTAATGTCCATTGAGATGATCTTGTAGGAGGATAAATTTCAGAGAAAGTCTTATTACTTTACATTTAATCTAATGGATAATTCCACTGTCTGGAGTTAGTGGCTGTTGTGGCATATCCAAGCATCCATAATTCACAATTAGTCTGGTAGAAATCAACTGACAACCACTGAGTGTCCAGATATTGGGTCTTTTAGTCTAATACTCACTGTAGTAAAGTTTATTGCAAGTCTTGTAGATTTAATGATGTATGTCAATCCATCATGACGTATCCTGGCTGGAGGATTAGATGATGTAAAAATCTGGGATCTGTGCCAAATGCAATGAATCTTTGATATCTATTGCCATTATGTTGGAGAGCACCTGTTGGTTTTAGTTCAACCAGGGGGCAGTTTTTGTGTGAATTATTCAAATACCAGCAGTACTTGATGCCCAAAAACATACAAATTTTACCCTTTGAGAGCTGTATCATACCTCCATATTTGCCCATGCTCACCAACGGGAGTGAGCAGCAGCACTGAAATGGCACATCAATCAATACAGCCCATAAGGTCAGCATTGTTTATCAGATAAGATCCCCAGGGATTCATCCATGCATCACAACAACTAAGGAACACATGACATGATGCTTAAAATGTATCCCTAGTGAGTCTAAACATGAGAGATTTATTCATGCAATGCAATGGTAAGCCTTATCATCTGGGCTGTATTCAGTCCCTAAGGGACCGATATATCATAATGGCTCGCTAAAGTGAGTTGAAATTTCATGAAGACGTGATAAATGATGCATTAATATTGTGATAAATGGCCCTTAAAAAGATGCCCTATAGTATCTACAGGCTCTATGGGACATTTATAATAGCCGAAGGAAATGTATCATTTAAATTGATGGTGTTTGGTCTCTAGATGATGCATTGATCTTTTTTGCCTTTGTTATAGTCATGAATAATTATACCGGAAATTACAAAGGATGTCTGGCTTTATTAGTGAATGGCATGCAAGGGGAACAACAAAGCATATAAATGATTGAAAGCTTGCAAGATAGGATCTGCATAGTTTTTACATATATATTAACCCATAAAGGATGACTTGCTGCCCGGATGCAGCATTACCTTTTCTGATGCACCAATGCTGATTATGTAAACTTGAAAAAACTGCATTGATGCATCATGCTGACCCCTATAGATGATAGAACCAATGGTTGAATTTCAGGCACTGATGCATCTTTGATACAAAGGTCATTATGTATTTTAACACTAAGTTGCCTGAAATGAGTTAACCCCCAGCTCTTCCTCACAAAGAGAGAATTGCCATTCACTCCAAAGTCATCAAGATGAACAGTCAATATAACACACGACTACTTTTGATACTTCTGCTGACTATCTGTCCCAAAGCTAGAGGTAAGATCCTATTATGACATAAATGCCTGAAATGAGTATTAGGAGTAGAATATATCATATGAATTTTAAAGAAATCCTATATTTATTTTGTATCATATACATGTAAGAAAGATTCACACCCATGATCGATGTTTTGTTACTTGTACTGGGTGTACCAGTAACAATTCATACACTCACAGTAAATATCTTTAAATCACCTATAACCAGCCTTTAACTGTTTATTGACAATAAAGACAGACTGTTCAAAGAGTACAACTGGACAGACTTGTGTTGCTGAAAAGAAAATTCCATGAAAAAGTAAAAAGAAATCTTAGAGGCATTATACTGTCTCTAAATTACTTATTTTACATGTATAAATTTCAACAGGAAGCTGTAGCTGGGACTTTGCAGGCACCCTGCAGGGTCATGTGACCCATGATGAGGGTGAGACTGTACCAATAACATGTGACCATGGTTATGTGGAGGAGTTAGAACAAGCAGAATATGAGACTACCTGCATGAGTACTGGACAATATGAACCTATATACCAATGTACAGGTGAGTATGAGTACTGGACAATAAGACCCCATACATCAATTTAAGATTGAATATGAGTACTGGATAATATGAACCTATATACCAATGTACAAATAAGTGGCAGTGGCGGCGGAACTGGGGGGGGGGGGCAGGGGGCATGTGCCTCTTGCCCCTCCAACACAAAGGTTTAAGGGGGAAGACTATGGTTTTGTCCCCCCCCCCAACTTTTTCCAAAATTATATGGAATTGGGGGGGCAAGACTTATATGGAATGTTTTTGAGTTTTATTGTGTCAATACACGGCCCATACTTTAACATTCAATTGTACTCTTAAAATTAACCAAAATGCATCATCATAATGCTTTATTTTCAAAATTTTCCTAGGTGAACAGAAGCATAGGAGGGGGCAGACCTGCTAGTCATTTCTCACAGTGGCGAATCCAGGATCTGAAAAAGGAGGGGGTGCGGCCCAAGAGGAGGGGCACACCCCCTATTTTTCAGCATATTTGGGGTCCAAAATATGTAACAAAATATCTAACTCTTAAGTACTGGGGAAAAGGGGGTGCACACGCCTCCGTGCAACCCTCCCCCCTCTAAATCCGCCACTGTCTCAAACCCTGCACAAATGTGCTACTCCCAGTACGATTTTGAGTGGCCATATAGATTTTGTATGGGAGTTCCACCACAATTTGGTTATGGCCGGCTTGTAGCATTTGTCCTGGGTGGACACTGGAGAGAGGAGGGAATAGAGAGATTTATATAACAAAGATAACTGATTGGGGTATTATTATACATGGCCAATAATCTCAATCCTCCAGATCCAAAGATGTATAATGTAATCAGTCAAAACATATGAGAAGAGGTCTAGATGCATCAGAGTGCACCTTTTGGCCTGGGAATTTTCCAAAAATCTCCTAGGTGTATGCCCCCATACCCCCTCTAATAGTGTTTGTACAGTACATACACCTTGTCCCCCGGCAGCAGACAGATATAGCGCACACAGCGAAAAAAAGTCGCGCCCAGACCAGGAATAGATCCGCCTACCTTTGATGGCTGAGCGCAATGCGCTAACCACTAGACCACGGCGTCTCACACCTCAGCGGCCGTCTCGGCTTGGCTATGTTTAAATGCGTCCCACGGTTATGGTAGCGGACAGCCCGCAGTAGTCACCTTCCCGGGCTTTGTATTGATATACCATTTTATTATTCCATAAATTCTAACATATTTTGTATTAATCAAAGAATATCTATGAAATTAATACAGAGGTTGGTTCTAAGAGCTATAAGAGCGCTCAAACTTTGTATAAGAGCGTTCATGCCCCACTGCACACCAAACCAAGTCAGTTAGACAGAGTTTATGACATCAAAGGGTCCGACCTAATGGTTCACTGCACAATATAATAAGAATAAGGGTCTCAGTGTGCGACCTCATGGTCCAATGCACAAATTAATAACTTGTAAGTGAATGCAACCGGCCGTCACGGGTGCCTGAGCACCGCTGACGCCGTCATGAGTGTCTGAGCACCCTAATGACTGAACAAAGGGTTACATAAGCACGACGCCATAACCTTCCGGTCGCTCTAGCGTCGCTCCTGAGCAACCTAGGTCAAATATCAAAGCATTTATGGAAAGCCCATAATTAGACAGTTAGAATGAGCCCAAAATCAAGGCGGAACTCCCATTATTAAGGAAGTTACGCAATAGAGACTGAATCAACCTCCGAATGCACTACAGACGAACCAGCGCGAGTTACGCGCCTATCCAGCGGGCATTATAAACTTGGCATATTCAACTCCTGGCATGCGCAAAATGGCGGTTATAAACGCATAAACAACCGAGTTATAAGGGTCTGAAGATGCAGAACCGACCAAGACAAAGGGGGACACAGCGGCGTCC